>OY720678.1:1200000-2400000 GCA_963170755.1 Amphimallon solstitiale
GGTTTCCAAAAGAATTCATTTGCTGTACCTACTTATTTTTCGGAAATAAATAAAATAGAAACCTTATTCAAATTGACTATGTGATCATCATGGTATATGGTATATGGGTTCCTAAAACACATTTTATTTTGGTTCTTTATTTACATCGACACCGTGTTGTGTGAACCTATCGCTAACATCTCTTTATGATTCAAAATAGTCATGTTGAGGCCCTTAAGTAACAATAGTCGCTGCCTTTAAAATAGATGATCTTCTACTACAAGCTACAAATGACATTTCTTCCTATTTTCGTTATTAGTTGCTACAGCTCTTTCAAAAATTAATAAGATGTTATAAAATTCAAAGAGAGCTGTAGGTATGGCATCATCACTCAAAACTTAATCTCCATCTGCGTAATAGCCTAACAGTAATTGTATTTAATAAGAACGTCGACCACTTAATTTTTAATGCAAGGCCTTTACGGCATGGCAACTAATATACAGGGTATATCACGACGAGATTTCGTTAGAACAATATAGTAAACTAGTAGGCGTTGCGTTTTGAACTTTCGCAAATATTACTTTCGCGTTACGCCCTTTCGATCTAAAATAGTTTCGAATTTTTGCTTCTTCCGGTTACACCGGAAATGGATGTCGACTTCCTTATTTTAAATGGAAGACTCCATTTTCTATGTTTGATTCGTATTTTCGATTTAATTTTAAGGCCAGTTTGTCTAATAAACTTTGCCTCTGAAGTTAGCCACTTTTGAAGTATTTCAATTTTTTTAAAAAAAATTGATGGCTGCAGGCTATTACTCATAACAACATTCCCAATAATTGAATGCATGCACATATTTAAAACTCTAGGCAATTATTTTGGAAAGTATACTAATTCAAATGTGGTATTATAAACTCCTCAAAATAATATAGGGTGATCAGAAAACAATGTTAAACATTTCATCCAGAAAATATTAATATTTTGTTATTTTTGAATAGCAACCTATACTTTTTTTTTAATTTCATTGGATTCTACGTACAAAATTAGGGCAGTATGTATTTACTTCCTTATAACTAAACGTCTTCGTTTCAGAGTTATTTTGGAAAATGTATCAATTCCTTTAAAGTTTTATTTTGTGTAATCAATTAGGTTCCATAGCCTAATTGATTACACAAAATAAAACTGTAAATAAATAAAATCAAAGTAAGTCATTGTTCAATAATGTCCTAAAACATTTAAACAAAAACTAGACAATATCAAGAAGAAGAATTCTTGATAATGGTTTCTAATAATCTTAAATTGTCTTCCAACACATCACCACCTATACCTAAGCACTTTCTTATACTTTTTAAAATGTTCGTACGTGTGGCAAGCTGTACCGTCTAGATTTTCGAACATGCCTCTCACTCTGACCATCACATCTTCTTTGGTGGTAGCAGGTATTACTGTATACATTACCTTTAAAGCCGGCCTTACATTTACGAGTAGTCGTATACGAGTAATAGCTTCTTTTACATTATCTCGTAGGTATCGTATTGTAACATTTTCGGGTTCGCAATAAACAACTCGTGCAATTTATTTATTTAAAAGAGTCTGCATATTCATATACGTAAAATTAATTACAATATAAAAATATAAAACTAATGTAACACACCTAAACTACTATGATTTAAATTAACCATGTATTTATTTACCACTATTATTTATATGACACGGCCTCGGTAATTTATAAACCTTACCTCGAGCTAAAATCTAATACTTTTTTCCCGTGTATAATACACTATTTTTTTCTGTGATGGGAAAAACGACGATTTAATATTGAAAAAATCACGTAAATACTATATATTGAAGTCAGAAAATCAATCGATGTGACATTTCAAGTGACATTACACCTGCGTTGCTAATGGAAACCTGTAAAATAATCAAATATCTGTCAATTTAAGCGGGCAAAAAGTGAGCACTTTTTTCCCCGGGAAAAAAGTGAGTACTTTTTTCCCGGGTTGATAAAGTGACATTTTATTACCTATCAAGAAGGATAAAATGTCAACTTTTTTTCCCGTCACAGAAAAATAGTTATTTATTATACAAGGGAAAAAAGTATTAGATTTTAGCTCGAGGTAAGGCTTATCTCACGACGCGAAGCGGAGTGAGATAAATTACCGAGAGCCAAAATATATTTTTTTCCCGTGTATAATACACTATATTTTTCTGTGATGGGAAAAGCGACGATTTAATATTGAAAAAATCACGTAAATACTATATACTGAAGTCAGAAAATCAATCGATGTCACATTTCAAGTGACATTACACCTGCGTTGCTAATGGAAACCTGTAAAATAATCAAATATCTGTCAATTTAAGCGGACAAAAAGTTAGCACCTTTTCCCCGGGAAAAAAGTGAGTACTTTTTTCCCGGGTTGATAAAATGACATTTTATTACCTGTCAAGAAGGATAAAATGTCAACTTTTTTTCTCGTCACAGAAAAAAGTTGTTTTTTATCCATTACTCATCTTTCATTTACGTATGGATACTTATTTATAATAATTATTTTATCGAATTTTTGAATTATTAGGTATGTCTTGAATGAATTATTTTACCTTTACATAGTCTAGTTTTAATTACAAATTCTTATTTCCACATTTCATCACTTTCGAATCGCCTCATTTATAGTCAAAATAAGTTGAGTCAGTTTTGAATTGAATTTTTGAAATAGTCTATTACTTTATTTATACTTTATTGATATCAAACCAATCTTTGATGATTCATTTTCAATCTGACACGTTTTTATTTTATCCAATTAGCTTACACTTTGTAGTTTTAAGAGTTTTTTAAATACATGTTCCTCAAATTGTAAAATTGAATTTATTTAATTCTTGAACTGAACTTGTTAATATGCAGATAATGATTATGTCAACATAAATTAGCATCAACGACCTTTGTATTTCACGTTTTTGATTCTATCTTATTCATTTCCTGAATAAATTATTATTTAATTAAATTATAATTCCTTCAAGATGGCGAATTATAATTAAAATATCAAAAGACGCTTAGAGTAATTATGTGGATCTTATTGAATTTATACTCAATGTAATCGTTTCAAATTAACATTTGGTTCATAGGGTACTCGTTTCTGGTGATCAATATCAGTTCGTTCTAGTTTTTCATAAAGCATTTTCAATTATGATTTAGCTATGGATATTGAACCGTTCCAGAACCAGGATTTGGCCGGACATGCGCATTATTATCAGAACTACTTGAACGGTTCCGGAACTGTTCAGAACTGGAGGTTTGAATAAACCTACTACAATATAGTAAGAATGAACAACTTAAGAATGGAATTAGTGATGAGCGATATGGTGATTTTCTGATATCGTTGTGATCAGTGACTGCTACTTTTCAATCACGGTGATTTTAAACGGTGACCATGATCACGTTTTGTAGTACAAATGCCGATCTTGCGCCTAGTGAATCTAAACCTACCAGTACGATACGATGTTCACTTCCACTTTACTTGAGTTTCTGTTGCTAATCACGGCATATTGAAATATAGTCAGCAGTGATGTTGTATTTTTTCAACTACATATATTTAAATTTATATACAAAAGAAATGAGCTGGTTTACCTTTTAGAATTGTAAAATCATTTTGGCTTTTGTTTCACTATTTATTTCTAAGTTCAGTCAAAACCCGACCAGCTTTAGAAAAAAGCCCTTCACAACGGCACTGATGAGGCAAAGGTACATTATTGTTCTCGCGCAACTAAGGCAAGACTTGGGTAATTGTATTCGTGTTCCTGCCACCACTCTATACAATTTCTACTTCTTGGGATAATTTCTAGATATCTTTGAACTTCTATGATTGCCCGAGAAGTAAAAGTCCCCTTAGGCCGTTCGTCACCGATAAAACCAATATGTGGCGACCGGTTGTCGGCAACCAGTCGCGGGTGACTGGTTGCTTAGTTCTTCGTCCACCGAGGAAACTATTTTGAAGGATTCGTCGTCCGGTGAGGATATCATTACTGGGTACCTATACTTAAGGGTGCAAAGAAAGAGGCGCAAAGGATGTTGCAAGTGAGTTCAAAGATCCGGTTAAGTTTAAACAAACTTATAGAATGACTACAGAAAGTTTTTTTTTATTTTTCAATCTCCACAAACTTTATGTTGGCCCTTTCGTTAGCTTTTGATAGCGATCACGGCATGTAATTGCATTAAAAACTAAAAACTAGCATAAGAAATTGAACTTTACAAATAAAGAATAGCTCTATCGGTCGAATGGTGGTAAGCAACTAAAAGCTTGGCGACTAGTCAGTATAATCGTGCGCGATAGGTTGCCTTTCACAATAGGTCGTAGTCGCCGCGGTGGACGAACATGTACAGTTTTTAATGTGTTGGTCGCCGACGCGACTGGTTGTTTGGTTGTAAGCGATTGGTTGCCTCGTGTTGATTTCCTCGGTGGACAAACGGCCTGAGGCTGATGAGTAGACAGTTAGACAAGCTTTTATCAAAAGAACCAGTGAAGTGGCTTCTTCACCGGTCAGCGTGAATCCGAATATTGAATCACTGTAGTGACCTGTAATTTTTTGTAGTGAAATAGCGCTCATCCTTAAATGGAATCAATGAATAACGTATTATTATGCCAATAACACTGAAAATTAAAACCAGTAATTAAATCCTCAAAAAAGCTGTAACGTTATGACTACTTTAAAAAGTCAAAATAAGTTGAAAACTTCCGTATTCTTCTAAAAAATTTGTACCAATTGAAGACCATATTAAACACCCAAAAAAGTAAAGAAAATCGTAACATGCAATAACTAACTAGAATAAGTCTTGAATTCACTATCATATGACATAAAAATCAATATTAAATTAAAAAAGGGAACCGAAAATACGATGGATTTAATAACTTAATTAAATCAGCTGAAAGTTTCCTGAAATAAAAATATAGTGTTAGTAGAAAAAAGAGATTATTTAGATCAATACTGGAAGAACTCAAAAATGTATTTAAGAAACACCTAAAAGAAATACTCACGTACCATAAACAACAATAAAAACTTTTGGATATTGTCACCAAGTACATACATTTTCAATGTACAAATAAGTAACAGTATCTGCGTATCTTCAAATCACATTCTATATGTCTAGCAGCTGAACCTTCAACACGAAACACACTTGTCACATTTAATAATTTACACTTTCAAGAAAAAAAATTTAGAATCTCCATAAATTCTATTTTATTTGAATAGCCTTGCAACGAAGAAGAATCCTACCTGTGGTGAAACCACCACGACAAACTGCTTTAATAATAACTAGGGCAGGGCTATACGACGTTAAATCCTTTTTGATACTCACTTTTAAAACATATAAACCTTTTTATGCCACCTCGTTTCAATGGCTCAAAAATATGATCAACGGAATATAAATATTATCTGTTGTTCATGTCTTTATGTACTGTAAAAATGCATTATTATTTCATCAAATGTAAATATACATCTGGCAAAACTACAATAATTTTAGCTAGTTCAATGGTTCCCAACGTTTTCGAGTCGCGGCCACCTTTTACAATTGCCAATTAACCGCCGACCGCGGCCATATTTGCCTAAAGTCATCAAAACTTTGGAAGCAAATTAACTGCATTGGAAAAATTTGTGCGTGTGTTTATGGTAAGTTTTTGCGTTTTTTTGATGAAAAACGCAAAAAGTTAGATAACATTTTACGTAATATAGTTGATATGTAGCTTAAAGTGCGCATTCTCACTTAGAATTCTACCCGGAAGATACAGGCGACGTTAGCGATGGTCAGCACAGCGAGCTCTTTCATCAAGACACACTGGAAAAGGAGAAACCGTACCATGACAATGGAATCTTGCAATCTTAGCAAATTACTGTTGAACTTCAAGGGCGGGGGGGGGGGGGCAAGTTATTGAAAAACATGTTAGATCTTTTGAGCAATACCCGAACGAAATTAGATTTTACTTGACCATCCACGTTTTATAAAAATAGATATTTCTATATTTTTAATAAAATTTAAAATACTTCATTTTATAGCAAAATCGAAAGGTGAAATTAGTGCTCGGTGTTATTATCGCGTTTACGATTGCACTGTCGCGCATTAAATCCTAATCAATAAATTAGAAATATATTGTACTGGAGGCATAGGTCTTGATTTATTTCAGTCCTTTGCTAACAGTAAAACATAATAAATGACGTAAACACATCTACAATTAAAAGATCATCATTTGCTGAGTGTGTTACGCAGGAATCCGTGGTTGGCTCAACTGTGTTTAAGCGGTTTGGTATATGCAGGCATAGGATTTTTTATTGTGTATTATACCAACGACAATACCATAGTAATAACTATAGCTAAAAGAGGAAAAGCAAAAATAATGGTATAAACGCTGCAGTATTGATAACATGTATGGTCTTATAATATAAAAGACTCTAGCAAACGTGAAGCAATGGCTCTTATAGAAGGTAAACTAAACTGAATTAAATAAAATTACTAAATCTCTAATGTTTTTTGTTTGGATATCAACGCTTACTTTAAAACATAACTGTATTAGTTTAATCAAACTAAATAGAAAGAGAAATAGAAAAACATGACCAGGCCCCAGAAAAGAAAATCTTTCAAGTCCAAAACAACATTATTTTTCTCCCGCTACATTCAAAATTCAAACTATCATCAAAATTCATTCTGAATTTTAATTAGTAACCTCCAACAGTGACCACAATTCTACTATGGGAATAGCTGGTATATATAAAATATATGGTTGTTGGTGTTCGTGTAACAGAAAATAAGCGCTGTACTAGAATATTGCGTGTTACTGTGTGCAGATACTCCATACACAAACCCTGGAATGTCCTCATTATAAAGCGGTCAACGAATGACCGATGTATTCCAACAATACGGAACTGATGGACAAAAATTTATGTTATAAACGCTTAGAAGAAACCCGATATATTCCAATTAATTGGTGTGTTCATCTCCCTTTGGTACATTTTTAAACGCTTCAAAAAATCCGACAAATTCAATAAATAATAAATAACATTATGAATGAATTTAGAGGGTTTGCTTTTACGAGTCGGCTGAGTACTGCATATGTTTGCTCCAAATCTTGATATAGTAATTCAGTGTTTGGCAATAGTCATTCACACTACTGTATTTATGGGAAACTGATTAAAATATGTATATACTTCACTATCGCATTATTTAAAAAAACTTTTTTCTTTTTGTAATGTTAATTATTTACCGATTCGTTTAAATAAAATGCGGCAAATAGTCTCTGAATATGACAAGTACAAATATATAACCGATTTTAAACTGTACTTTTGTCAAGATCGATAGACGACAGAAGTGAACGGCAATTTAGGTATTTCATCAATAGAAGCATTATAGTTTAATACTCGGGCGTTGGAAAAGCCCGCGAAGTACCCTTCATCACCGCATGATGGCAGGCTCACGTCGATGTTTATACAAATATTAAATCGGTAACTCTGAAAATGGACGAGCAAATCTTGTAGAGAGAACACACCAATTAGCGTATCTGTGGAGCTTTCCTAGTATTAATCCGTTAATGTCTGACTAGTGAAGGGATGAATGTTTGAGTGTTTAATGGATGCCATTATTAATGCAAAGAGGATTATATTTAATATATAAGAACCTCCAACAAATCCCGATGGTTGATGATGAAGAGTGAGATAGAGGACGGGAGTAAGAGCATATTAATTTAATAGCATTGATCATAACTAACAAATATACGCGTGTTGGGACGTCAGAAATTGTTTTGCCATGAAATTCGGTGAAAATTAATTATTATGCTGTTATAATTGATTGACTCACTCTGGTTGATCGGGATCCTCCTCGATAATAATCGCATAAAAGGTGGTTCTCAATTCATATTTATTCAATCGTGAATAAATTAGAGCTTGGAATCTACCAAAACTATATTAATTACCTATTAAGTAGTTATTTAAATATAGTGAAAATTTATCACTTTCTTAATATAAATTACATTCATATACTGCTTGCTGCAAACATTTTGAGAGTAAACAGCAATTTTAAATAGGTTTTAGTAAAAATAATACATACCCACTAAGCAAGAAACATTGTTATAACTTAGAGAGCGGAATCGAGCGAGCTAAACTACCACGGAGCCATAACCGTGAAAAGAAATAATGTAAACAACTGCGTGTTGTTTACATTATATCTGAATAGCACTAATTCATAGGGCGAACAGTAACATCTGTTTACTCCAGAGAATCAGAGAAAAAACTGCCATAAAATAAGAAATTTTATGAATAAAATCCTTTCTTCATCGGCGTAGGTACAAGGGTGACGAGTTATTAAAATTTATTATATTTACCTTATATTTCGCAATATAATATATATGTTTCAATAACATACGCGTACATTTTTAGTTATCATTTATTTAGATCTAGAACGTTGTTTATGTTACTTTTTCTGAGATAAAAATTAATTGTCAGTGATTCCGAAATTTATTGTAAAGTCTGTAAAATATCGTCACTTAGCTTTGCTAAAACATACGCAGAAATAGTTTTCATGCAGAGAATTTCGATAGTTTACAAAATTTCGTTACATGTTTAACTGACGATGCTCGAAGTATTTCTGAGTGCAAGGAACTAACACAAATCCCAAATTTAAAAAATCAGTTGTTATTCCTTCAGGAACACTTTGGAAATTTGCCTAAACTAATGACATATTTTGAAAATCGAATCTCAAATTAAAAAATGAGGTGTGGCCACCACTCGACTTTCTTATACGTATGAGCGTTTCAAACTATACTATATTTTTTTTACACAAAAATTATTCAAACTCCTATTCTATAAGTACTTCTGTTCTCTTAATAAATCGCTATAGAATGCATACTTAGCAAGATATTCGAAAGAAGGACTACTCCCTAAGAGTAAAAGTGTTACTTCCGGTCCGAATTTTGAAATTTCATATATTCAAAAAATATTGCAAATCTAGCACTAAATACTTTTGAATTCTTGATAAATACATATAGAATGCATAATTTACGACATATTCGCAAAAAATCGCTATCCGATAAGAGTAAAAGTGGTAATTCCGGTCTGAATTTTGAAATTGTTTTTATGCAAAAGATATTGTAAATTACGTTTTAAATACTTTTATACCCGTAACGTACCTGTCTAAAAAGCCTGACATGCGAAATATTCGCAAAAAACTGATTTTCGATAGGAGTAAAAGACCTACTTCCGGTAGCAGCTTCGAAAAACTTTTTAAATAAAATTGTTCTCAATTTTAATTTCAAGTACATATGAATTCTTTATAAATTTGTTTAAATTTGGTAGTTGACGAAATATTGGCAAAATTTAATTTTTTCACTGAAGGAAACTGCTACTTCCGGTCTACCGATTTTACTGAAAAACTACTCAGATCTCAAGAGGGAGATTAGACACGTAAATACAAAATTTGGAATTGATATCTACAGCGGTTATCGTGGTCACATAGAGACACACAGACATTTTTTAAAAACATCTTTTTCGGTATCAGGGGACTTCAAAACGTGGACATATGCAAAAATCTCGAAGTCGAAAATTTCACATTACTTTCTTATACTACGTATAAGAAAGTAAAAATGGATTAACCACACTAGATGTGGCTATTAATAATTCCAAGTGACTTAGACGCAGTTTTTAATAGAAATCCAGGTTTAATAACATTGCGGCAATTGTGTATGCTAAATACGCTGAAATAAAAGAATATTTCCATTACATAAATATAACCAGTTGCGATGTAGAAAAGACGTTTTCTATCTACAAGGATGTACTTAATTCAAAGAGAACAAGTCTTACAGAAGAGAAAATGAACAAATAGTAGGGTATTTCGTATTTTATAATCACCAGCCACTTGTTATTCAATTATATAAATAAAATTAAAACCTCTTTAAAAATACAACATTTCAATAGCGCGCCCATGGGCGATGAGTCATGACCCGTTCGATTCCGCTCCCTAGAACGTTTGCGAACATTGAAAGAATGCAACATAGCATAGGATTTTGAATATTACGTTTGAAATTATAACAAAACATAATTCTCCTAACATAACATTTGCAAATGTAATAATTACGTTATAATTATAACATCTATTTAAGGAAGAATATGTAACGTAATTTCACCCTCAACTTTTAACGTAAATTAAACAACATTATTTGCATGTTGAATTTTACGTTTGGCAGTGTCGCAGTGTCATTCTGCTACTGTTTGAGGTTTCCTAGTTAAGTTGACCTCTCCTGTGGTCTAACTTTGGAAGTTAAGTGGATGGCGGTTAATTTCTAAGGTTAGTCTAATTCAAATCTTCCTGCTTGTAATTATTATTACAGAATTTTGCCAAAAATCCACCATAAGACTGTAACATTAAATAAATGTAAACCCGTAGTAACAAATGTTTTATTAAGTTGTTTTTATAGACACACGAACATTTACATGCAAGCATGTACAAAATGCACAAAAGTTCTTAAAAAGAAACATTGAGTATACTACATTTTAACTTATGTTGGGCCATCCACAACTCTTTCCAATAGTTCTGAAAACATAATAAATTGCAAAGAAATGCAAATTATTAACACTTTGGTAAGCCGAGTTTTGTACTTTCTTATATTTTTTTAATATATCTTTTATTGTGGACGATAACAAAGCTTCATTTATTTACCCATTAATGCCAACAACTGAGGTTCAAATTACGTATGTTACCACCAAAAACAAATGTAAGTATTGAAGTATATTAATAAGTATGTTAAAATAAGTACTACATTTTCATGTTGCAGGTAACTGTAAGTGAGACTCTTTGAAGCAACTGATTTTAGAAGTAAAGGCAACAGCGAATCTAATACTTAACAAATTAAATCAGAATAATTGCTTTGGTACATATTCAGTCACTAACACTAATGACAATAAACTGCCATCATTGCGTTGTAAGTCAGTCGACGCATTAATTGCACTGGAAAACCTTACTGTGAATAATGCAAAGCAGTACGCGTAGTTATGGTAAGTTATATACGATCATATACAAACTTGTATACTAATAATTGTTAAATTACTTGGGAAATAATATAAATTGTTGTTTTAGGAAAGCGAATTGAACCTGGTCGGTGGGCATAAAAACAAAAATAAGGTAAACCGTTGTCTAAAAACGGTACTTGATAACACTACGTCACAATATCTTTCTTGGAAACGACAAAGACATAACTTGAAACTGGGGGGCTTAACAGTTTCTCTGGCATTACAAAGTAAGTTCTATAAAATCATCTGTTTCTGTTTCTTTAGTAATACACGTATTTTTAGGATACTGTGAGGTAGCATTATTCCGACATGACCGAAAGACAGTTTACCAAAAAATCATTTTGCTATAAGAATATTTATTGTAATGACCTCTATCACTGGTAAGAATTTAACACATATGGCGTTATTAATAAACAATTTATAGTTTGTATTCATGTAAAGTGAACACATTGTATATTCACATTCAAGGAAGTCAACTATGATGTAATTTTATGAACAGCTATTCTAAGCTAGCATATTATGACATGCTACCCTGAAATGGCTACACCATAGTTAACTTCCAATTTAATATGACATGCATTTATGTAGCATGTCACTATTAAATTTAAGTTGACCCAATACAGTAAAGAAATACATACAATAAGCGTACTACTACAAAATAAAAATGTATGTTTTGAATAAACTGACGTCGTACACAGATAGATAATGAGTGTGAATTAAATGAAGACAAAATATATATTTTCACAAATTTAATTTCTTTATGAAATAACGCCAGGGTCATACATATATTTATAAATATAAAATAAATAAATAATTGTAAATATAAATCATAATTTATTATAAAAAAAATGCCGAAATTCTAAAAATAATAATAAAAGTACATATTGTGGAGAAAATTAAAAAGATGTTGGAAGATATACGATCTGTTAAATTAGTGTAGTTGTTAAAAAAATTGATGAGTATATGATAGCATTTTCAAATTTGACATTTATTGTCAATTTTTAAAGATATTTAAAAGAAGAATGAGAATTGCCGAAATTTTCAGTTATCCATATCTTCCTAACCATTAAAGGTGCAACAAAACTAACAATGACATATGGTAATAATTTTTACGTAGAATTTAATAATCTTAGTTAAAAATTTATGGCACACTTAATTATCAAGATATAACAAACTAAAATTTTTAAAAGATAACTATAGCAAACTCTATATCTATGAAATCAGAAAAAAGAAAGTGTTTTTAAGTATCTTACTTATAACACATTTCTCAAAATTGTATGTTTTAAAGAAGGTACAACGTCACATATTTTTGAAGTTGAATACACAATCTTTTTGACAGACTCTCTATATAGTAGATTCCACCCTGACAATTGGTAGATATAAAATATATATACTGGGTGAATCAATAGCCGCTTCTTCGATTGCTCTTTTGTGTTTTTAATAAAAGAAAAAACAATTAGTGGAGGATTTATGGTTGCTTGGGGTGCATATTCTAAAAATACATTAAGCTCTGACGCACCTCCGGTTTCACCGAAAATACATAAAATTTATTTTTTTATATGACTCCCCTTATATATTTTTGGATTTTCTAGTACTGCATTATATTGCCTATTCAACTGTTCTCTCTCTCTCAAAATTGAACAATAGTTTATGAGTTATTAATTTTTTTTTAAAATATTTGACCAAAACACATACTCAGAAAAAAATATTTTCACATTGTTCTTAAAAGTAAAACATTAACATTGGTGGTGCTTGTAGCCAAGAAAATTCTGCATTATTTGGTATAAGTTGCACTCGACAATACCTCAAAAAACTTTGTTTTTTCAAAACCTACTTCCCGAAATTTTCACATACCAAAACTTATTTTTTTTAAAATACAACACCCGATATGTTACTATGGCATTTTGCTTTTTATTCTCTTTCATTTTTGCTAAACATGTCCTACACCTATCTTTTGTAATTTCTAGTTCTATGCACCTAAATATTCGTCCAATAAAGGCTGGGGTGCAGCCGACTGTCTGAGTGAACTGTTAAAGAAAGTCGGTAAACATTTATGTCAAATTTATAAAAGCATTGCTATTAGTTATCATCACAGTAATTAGTCTTATGAAGAGTTAATAGATATGATTGACCTTTTTGGTGAATCTAAAAGAAACTCTTTGCTAGCATCCATACCTTATGCACAGTGATCCCTGGTAGAAGTCAACAGAAGCCAGAAACCTTCGAAAGTACGTATAAAGGAACAGTTCGAGCTGGTTTACCTTTTAGAATTGTAAAATCATTTTGGCTTTTGTTTCACTATTTATTTCTAAGTTCAGTCAAAACCCGACCAGCTTTAGAAAAAAGCCCTTCACAACGGCACTGATGAGGCAAAGGTACATTATTGTTCTCGCGCAACTAAGGCAAGACTTGGGTAATTGTATTCGTGTTCCTGCCACCACTCTATACAATTTCTACTTCTTGGGATAATTTCTAGATATCTTTGAACTTCTATGATTGCCCGAGAAGTAAAAGTCCCCTTAGGCCGTTCGTCACCGATAAAACCAATATGTGGCGACCGGTTGTCGGCAACCAGTCGCGGGTGACTGGTTGCTTAGTTCTTCGTCCACCGAGGAAACTATTTTGAAGGATTCGTCGTCCGGTGAGGATATCATTACTGGGTACCTATACTTAAGGGTGCAAAGAAAGAGGCGCAAAGGATGTTGCAAGTGAGTTCAAAGATCCGGTTAAGTTTAAACAAACTTATAGAATGACTACAGAAAGTTTTTTTTTATTTTTCAATCTCCACAAACTTTATGTTGGCCCTTTCGTTAGCTTTTGATAGCGATCACGGCATGTAATTGCATTAAAAACTAAAAACTAGCATAAGAAATTGAACTTTACAAATAAAGAATAGCTCTATCGGTCGAATGGTGGTAAGCAACTAAAAGCTTGGCGACTAGTCAGTATAATCGTGCGCGATAGGTTGCCTTTCACAATAGGTCGTAGTCGCCGCGGTGGACGAACATGTACAGTTTTTAATGTGTTGGTCGCCGACGCGACTGGTTGTTTGGTTGTAAGCGATTGGTTGCCTCGTGTTGATTTCCTCGGTGGACAAACGGCCTGAGGCTGATGAGTAGACAGTTAGACAAGCTTTTATCAAAAGAACCAGTGAAGTGGCTTCTTCACCGGTCAGCGTGAATCCGAATATTGAATCACTGTAGTGACCTGTAATTTTTTGTAGTGAAATAGCGCTCATCCTTAAATGGAATCAATGAATAACGTATTATTATGCCAATAACACTGAAAATTAAAACCAGTAATTAAATCCTCAAAAAAGCTGTAACGTTATGACTACTTTAAAAAGTCAAAATAAGTTGAAAACTTCCGTATTCTTCTAAAAAATTTGTACCAATTGAAGACCATATTAAACACCCAAAAAAGTAAAGAAAATCGTAACATGCAATAACTAACTAGAATAAGTCTTGAATTCACTATCATATGACATAAAAATCAATATTAAATTAAAAAAGGGAACCGAAAATACGATGGATTTAATAACTTAATTAAATCAGCTGAAAGTTTCCTGAAATAAAAATATAGTGTTAGTAGAAAAAAGAGATTATTTAGATCAATACTGGAAGAACTCAAAAATGTATTTAAGAAACACCTAAAAGAAATACTCACGTACCATAAACAACAATAAAAACTTTTGGATATTGTCACCAAGTACATACATTTTCAATGTACAAATAAGTAACAGTATCTGCGTATCTTCAAATCACATTCTATATGTCTAGCAGCTGAACCTTCAACACGAAACACACTTGTCACATTTAATAATTTACACTTTCAAGAAAAAAAATTTAGAATCTCCATAAATTCTATTTTATTTGAATAGCCTTGCAACGAAGAAGAATCCTACCTGTGGTGAAACCACCACGACAAACTGCTTTAATAATAACTAGGGCAGGGCTATACGACGTTAAATCCTTTTTGATACTCACTTTTAAAACATATAAACCTTTTTATGCCACCTCGTTTCAATGGCTCAAAAATATGATCAACGGAATATAAATATTATCTGTTGTTCATGTCTTTATGTACTGTAAAAATGCATTATTATTTCATCAAATGTAAATATACATCTGGCAAAACTACAATAATTTTAGCTAGTTCAATGGTTCCCAACGTTTTCGAGTCGCGGCCACCTTTTACAATTGCCAATTAACCGCCGACCGCGGCCATATTTGCCTAAAGTCATCAAAACTTTGGAAGCAAATTAACTGCATTGGAAAAATTTGTGCGTGTGTTTATGGTAAGTTTTTGCGTTTTTTTGATGAAAAACGCAAAAAGTTAGATAACATTTTACGTAATATAGTTGATATGTAGCTTAAAGTGCGCATTCTCACTTAGAATTCTACCCGGAAGATACAGGCGACGTTAGCGATGGTCAGCACAGCGAGCTCTTTCATCAAGACACACTGGAAAAGGAGAAACCGTACCATGACAATGGAATCTTGCAATCTTAGCAAATTACTGTTGAACTTCAAGGGCGGGGGGGGGGGGGCAAGTTATTGAAAAACATGTTAGATCTTTTGAGCAATACCCGAACGAAATTAGATTTTACTTGACCATCCACGTTTTATAAAAATAGATATTTCTATATTTTTAATAAAATTTAAAATACTTCATTTTATAGCAAAATCGAAAGGTGAAATTAGTGCTCGGTGTTATTATCGCGTTTACGATTGCACTGTCGCGCATTAAATCCTAATCAATAAATTAGAAATATATTGTACTGGAGGCATAGGTCTTGATTTATTTCAGTCCTTTGCTAACAGTAAAACATAATAAATGACGTAAACACATCTACAATTAAAAGATCATCATTTGCTGAGTGTGTTACGCAGGAATCCGTGGTTGGCTCAACTGTGTTTAAGCGGTTTGGTATATGCAGGCATAGGATTTTTTATTGTGTATTATACCAACGACAATACCATAGTAATAACTATAGCTAAAAGAGGAAAAGCAAAAATAATGGTATAAACGCTGCAGTATTGATAACATGTATGGTCTTATAATATAAAAGACTCTAGCAAACGTGAAGCAATGGCTCTTATAGAAGGTAAACTAAACTGAATTAAATAAAATTACTAAATCTCTAATGTTTTTTGTTTGGATATCAACGCTTACTTTAAAACATAACTGTATTAGTTTAATCAAACTAAATAGAAAGAGAAATAGAAAAACATGACCAGGCCCCAGAAAAGAAAATCTTTCAAGTCCAAAACAACATTATTTTTCTCCCGCTACATTCAAAATTCAAACTATCATCAAAATTCATTCTGAATTTTAATTAGTAACCTCCAACAGTGACCACAATTCTACTATGGGAATAGCTGGTATATATAAAATATATGGTTGTTGGTGTTCGTGTAACAGAAAATAAGCGCTGTACTAGAATATTGCGTGTTACTGTGTGCAGATACTCCATACACAAACCCTGGAATGTCCTCATTATAAAGCGGTCAACGAATGACCGATGTATTCCAACAATACGGAACTGATGGACAAAAATTTATGTTATAAACGCTTAGAAGAAACCCGATATATTCCAATTAATTGGTGTGTTCATCTCCCTTTGGTACATTTTTAAACGCTTCAAAAAATCCGACAAATTCAATAAATAATAAATAACATTATGAATGAATTTAGAGGGTTTGCTTTTACGAGTCGGCTGAGTACTGCATATGTTTGCTCCAAATCTTGATATAGTAATTCAGTGTTTGGCAATAGTCATTCACACTACTGTATTTATGGGAAACTGATTAAAATATGTATATACTTCACTATCGCATTATTTAAAAAAACTTTTTTCTTTTTGTAATGTTAATTATTTACCGATTCGTTTAAATAAAATGCGGCAAATAGTCTCTGAATATGACAAGTACAAATATATAACCGATTTTAAACTGTACTTTTGTCAAGATCGATAGACGACAGAAGTGAACGGCAATTTAGGTATTTCATCAATAGAAGCATTATAGTTTAATACTCGGGCGTTGGAAAAGCCCGCGAAGTACCCTTCATCACCGCATGATGGCAGGCTCACGTCGATGTTTATACAAATATTAAATCGGTAACTCTGAAAATGGACGAGCAAATCTTGTAGAGAGAACACACCAATTAGCGTATCTGTGGAGCTTTCCTAGTATTAATCCGTTAATGTCTGACTAGTGAAGGGATGAATGTTTGAGTGTTTAATGGATGCCATTATTAATGCAAAGAGGATTATATTTAATATATAAGAACCTCCAACAAATCCCGATGGTTGATGATGAAGAGTGAGATAGAGGACGGGAGTAAGAGCATATTAATTTAATAGCATTGATCATAACTAACAAATATACGCGTGTTGGGACGTCAGAAATTGTTTTGCCATGAAATTCGGTGAAAATTAATTATTATGCTGTTATAATTGATTGACTCACTCTGGTTGATCGGGATCCTCCTCGATAATAATCGCATAAAAGGTGGTTCTCAATTCATATTTATTCAATCGTGAATAAATTAGAGCTTGGAATCTACCAAAACTATATTAATTACCTATTAAGTAGTTATTTAAATATAGTGAAAATTTATCACTTTCTTAATATAAATTACATTCATATACTGCTTGCTGCAAACATTTTGAGAGTAAACAGCAATTTTAAATAGGTTTTAGTAAAAATAATACATACCCACTAAGCAAGAAACATTGTTATAACTTAGAGAGCGGAATCGAGCGAGCTAAACTACCACGGAGCCATAACCGTGAAAAGAAATAATGTAAACAACTGCGTGTTGTTTACATTATATCTGAATAGCACTAATTCATAGGGCGAACAGTAACATCTGTTTACTCCAGAGAATCAGAGAAAAAACTGCCATAAAATAAGAAATTTTATGAATAAAATCCTTTCTTCATCGGCGTAGGTACAAGGGTGACGAGTTATTAAAATTTATTATATTTACCTTATATTTCGCAATATAATATATATGTTTCAATAACATACGCGTACATTTTTAGTTATCATTTATTTAGATCTAGAACGTTGTTTATGTTACTTTTTCTGAGATAAAAATTAATTGTCAGTGATTCCGAAATTTATTGTAAAGTCTGTAAAATATCGTCACTTAGCTTTGCTAAAACATACGCAGAAATAGTTTTCATGCAGAGAATTTCGATAGTTTACAAAATTTCGTTACATGTTTAACTGACGATGCTCGAAGTATTTCTGAGTGCAAGGAACTAACACAAATCCCAAATTTAAAAAATCAGTTGTTATTCCTTCAGGAACACTTTGGAAATTTGCCTAAACTAATGACATATTTTGAAAATCGAATCTCAAATTAAAAAATGAGGTGTGGCCACCACTCGACTTTCTTATACGTATGAGCGTTTCAAACTATACTATATTTTTTTTACACAAAAATTATTCAAACTCCTATTCTATAAGTACTTCTGTTCTCTTAATAAATCGCTATAGAATGCATACTTAGCAAGATATTCGAAAGAAGGACTACTCCCTAAGAGTAAAAGTGTTACTTCCGGTCCGAATTTTGAAATTTCATATATTCAAAAAATATTGCAAATCTAGCACTAAATACTTTTGAATTCTTGATAAATACATATAGAATGCATAATTTACGACATATTCGCAAAAAATCGCTATCCGATAAGAGTAAAAGTGGTAATTCCGGTCTGAATTTTGAAATTGTTTTTATGCAAAAGATATTGTAAATTACGTTTTAAATACTTTTATACCCGTAACGTACCTGTCTAAAAAGCCTGACATGCGAAATATTCGCAAAAAACTGATTTTCGATAGGAGTAAAAGACCTACTTCCGGTAGCAGCTTCGAAAAACTTTTTAAATAAAATTGTTCTCAATTTTAATTTCAAGTACATATGAATTCTTTATAAATTTGTTTAAATTTGGTAGTTGACGAAATATTGGCAAAATTTAATTTTTTCACTGAAGGAAACTGCTACTTCCGGTCTACCGATTTTACTGAAAAACTACTCAGATCTCAAGAGGGAGATTAGACACGTAAATACAAAATTTGGAATTGATATCTACAGCGGTTATCGTGGTCACATAGAGACACACAGACATTTTTTAAAAACATCTTTTTCGGTATCAGGGGACTTCAAAACGTGGACATATGCAAAAATCTCGAAGTCGAAAATTTCACATTACTTTCTTATACTACGTATAAGAAAGTAAAAATGGATTAACCACACTAGATGTGGCTATTAATAATTCCAAGTGACTTAGACGCAGTTTTTAATAGAAATCCAGGTTTAATAACATTGCGGCAATTGTGTATGCTAAATACGCTGAAATAAAAGAATATTTCCATTACATAAATATAACCAGTTGCGATGTAGAAAAGACGTTTTCTATCTACAAGGATGTACTTAATTCAAAGAGAACAAGTCTTACAGAAGAGAAAATGAACAAATAGTAGGGTATTTCGTATTTTATAATCACCAGCCACTTGTTATTCAATTATATAAATAAAATTAAAACCTCTTTAAAAATACAACATTTCAATAGCGCGCCCATGGGCGATGAGTCATGACCCGTTCGATTCCGCTCCCTAGAACGTTTGCGAACATTGAAA
Source organism: Amphimallon solstitiale (assembly GCA_963170755.1). Taxonomy (NCBI): domain Eukaryota; kingdom Metazoa; phylum Arthropoda; class Insecta; order Coleoptera; family Scarabaeidae; genus Amphimallon; species Amphimallon solstitiale. The sequence continues at coordinate 1,219,665 of OY720678.1, forward strand.
GAATGCAACATAGCATAGGATTTTGAATATTACGTTTGAAATTATAACAAAACATAATTCTCCTAACATAACATTTGCAAATGTAATAATTACGTTATAATTATAACATCTATTTAAGGAAGAATATGTAACGTAATTTCACCCTCAACTTTTAACGTAAATTAAACAACATTATTTGCATGTTGAATTTTACGTTTGGCAGTGTCGCAGTGTCATTCTGCTACTGTTTGAGGTTTCCTAGTTAAGTTGACCTCTCCTGTGGTCTAACTTTGGAAGTTAAGTGGATGGCGGTTAATTTCTAAGGTTAGTCTAATTCAAATCTTCCTGCTTGTAATTATTATTACAGAATTTTGCCAAAAATCCACCATAAGACTGTAACATTAAATAAATGTAAACCCGTAGTAACAAATGTTTTATTAAGTTGTTTTTATAGACACACGAACATTTACATGCAAGCATGTACAAAATGCACAAAAGTTCTTAAAAAGAAACATTGAGTATACTACATTTTAACTTATGTTGGGCCATCCACAACTCTTTCCAATAGTTCTGAAAACATAATAAATTGCAAAGAAATGCAAATTATTAACACTTTGGTAAGCCGAGTTTTGTACTTTCTTATATTTTTTTAATATATCTTTTATTGTGGACGATAACAAAGCTTCATTTATTTACCCATTAATGCCAACAACTGAGGTTCAAATTACGTATGTTACCACCAAAAACAAATGTAAGTATTGAAGTATATTAATAAGTATGTTAAAATAAGTACTACATTTTCATGTTGCAGGTAACTGTAAGTGAGACTCTTTGAAGCAACTGATTTTAGAAGTAAAGGCAACAGCGAATCTAATACTTAACAAATTAAATCAGAATAATTGCTTTGGTACATATTCAGTCACTAACACTAATGACAATAAACTGCCATCATTGCGTTGTAAGTCAGTCGACGCATTAATTGCACTGGAAAACCTTACTGTGAATAATGCAAAGCAGTACGCGTAGTTATGGTAAGTTATATACGATCATATACAAACTTGTATACTAATAATTGTTAAATTACTTGGGAAATAATATAAATTGTTGTTTTAGGAAAGCGAATTGAACCTGGTCGGTGGGCATAAAAACAAAAATAAGGTAAACCGTTGTCTAAAAACGGTACTTGATAACACTACGTCACAATATCTTTCTTGGAAACGACAAAGACATAACTTGAAACTGGGGGGCTTAACAGTTTCTCTGGCATTACAAAGTAAGTTCTATAAAATCATCTGTTTCTGTTTCTTTAGTAATACACGTATTTTTAGGATACTGTGAGGTAGCATTATTCCGACATGACCGAAAGACAGTTTACCAAAAAATCATTTTGCTATAAGAATATTTATTGTAATGACCTCTATCACTGGTAAGAATTTAACACATATGGCGTTATTAATAAACAATTTATAGTTTGTATTCATGTAAAGTGAACACATTGTATATTCACATTCAAGGAAGTCAACTATGATGTAATTTTATGAACAGCTATTCTAAGCTAGCATATTATGACATGCTACCCTGAAATGGCTACACCATAGTTAACTTCCAATTTAATATGACATGCATTTATGTAGCATGTCACTATTAAATTTAAGTTGACCCAATACAGTAAAGAAATACATACAATAAGCGTACTACTACAAAATAAAAATGTATGTTTTGAATAAACTGACGTCGTACACAGATAGATAATGAGTGTGAATTAAATGAAGACAAAATATATATTTTCACAAATTTAATTTCTTTATGAAATAACGCCAGGGTCATACATATATTTATAAATATAAAATAAATAAATAATTGTAAATATAAATCATAATTTATTATAAAAAAAATGCCGAAATTCTAAAAATAATAATAAAAGTACATATTGTGGAGAAAATTAAAAAGATGTTGGAAGATATACGATCTGTTAAATTAGTGTAGTTGTTAAAAAAATTGATGAGTATATGATAGCATTTTCAAATTTGACATTTATTGTCAATTTTTAAAGATATTTAAAAGAAGAATGAGAATTGCCGAAATTTTCAGTTATCCATATCTTCCTAACCATTAAAGGTGCAACAAAACTAACAATGACATATGGTAATAATTTTTACGTAGAATTTAATAATCTTAGTTAAAAATTTATGGCACACTTAATTATCAAGATATAACAAACTAAAATTTTTAAAAGATAACTATAGCAAACTCTATATCTATGAAATCAGAAAAAAGAAAGTGTTTTTAAGTATCTTACTTATAACACATTTCTCAAAATTGTATGTTTTAAAGAAGGTACAACGTCACATATTTTTGAAGTTGAATACACAATCTTTTTGACAGACTCTCTATATAGTAGATTCCACCCTGACAATTGGTAGATATAAAATATATATACTGGGTGAATCAATAGCCGCTTCTTCGATTGCTCTTTTGTGTTTTTAATAAAAGAAAAAACAATTAGTGGAGGATTTATGGTTGCTTGGGGTGCATATTCTAAAAATACATTAAGCTCTGACGCACCTCCGGTTTCACCGAAAATACATAAAATTTATTTTTTTATATGACTCCCCTTATATATTTTTGGATTTTCTAGTACTGCATTATATTGCCTATTCAACTGTTCTCTCTCTCTCAAAATTGAACAATAGTTTATGAGTTATTAATTTTTTTTTAAAATATTTGACCAAAACACATACTCAGAAAAAAATATTTTCACATTGTTCTTAAAAGTAAAACATTAACATTGGTGGTGCTTGTAGCCAAGAAAATTCTGCATTATTTGGTATAAGTTGCACTCGACAATACCTCAAAAAACTTTGTTTTTTCAAAACCTACTTCCCGAAATTTTCACATACCAAAACTTATTTTTTTTAAAATACAACACCCGATATGTTACTATGGCATTTTGCTTTTTATTCTCTTTCATTTTTGCTAAACATGTCCTACACCTATCTTTTGTAATTTCTAGTTCTATGCACCTAAATATTCGTCCAATAAAGGCTGGGGTGCAGCCGACTGTCTGAGTGAACTGTTAAAGAAAGTCGGTAAACATTTATGTCAAATTTATAAAAGCATTGCTATTAGTTATCATCACAGTAATTAGTCTTATGAAGAGTTAATAGATATGATTGACCTTTTTGGTGAATCTAAAAGAAACTCTTTGCTAGCATCCATACCTTATGCACAGTGATCCCTGGTAGAAGTCAACAGAAGCCAGAAACCTTCGAAAGTACGTATAAAGGAACAGTTCGAGTGAACTGAAAGTATTGAATATGACAAAAACAGCGGACAAAATCAATAACTGGTGAGGATAATAAGTGTATGGTAATTGACCGCTAAAAATGAAAGAGAATAAAAAGTAACGAACGTCATAATAAAATACCGAGTGATGCATTTAAAAAAAATAAGTTTTTGGTATGTGAAAATTTCGGAAAGCAAGCTTTGAAAAAAAAAGATTTTCGAGGTATTGTCGATTGCAACTTATATATACCAAATGACGCAGAATTTTCTTGCCTATAAGCACCACCAAAGTTAATGTTTTTACTTTTCAGAACAATGTGAAAATGATTTTTTTCTGAACACGTGTTTTGGTCAAATATTTTCAAAAAAAATTAGTAACTCAAAAACTATTGGCTTAATTTTGAAAAAGAAAAAAGTTGAATAGGCATATAACGGCAGTACTACAAAATTCAAAAATATATAGGATGTCATTTAAAAAAATTAAGTTCTGTAAGTTTCCGGTGAAACCGGAAGTGAGTCACAGCTTAAAGTATTTTCACAATATGCGCCACAAGCAACCATTAATCTTCCATTAATTGTTCTTTCTTTTATTTAAAACACAGGAGAGCAATCGAAGAAGCGGCTACTAATGACTCACTCACCCTGTATAATACAAATAATTTTATGCTATGTTTTATCTAGTATTATGTTAAAATAAGCAGTAATGTGTTCAGCAGTAAAAAATATTATTCAATTCTAATTGGTAATTAAATAATCAGTTAATGTAATGTAGGTTTCAAAAAAACAAATGTTTGGAACATGCTCAATTAAACCACTAAGCAAATTAATATGTTTCTCATTTAAATTATATACAGCCTGTAAATGTTAGTGTATAGAAATTCAGTCAACTGGCAATTAATAAAGGCAGTGCCATTTGGAAAACAACACACTACCTACAATCAGCTGGTATATAGTTCTTTGACAGAAAGGTATTTTCTTCTTCTTCCTTTAGTGAAAATTGCATGGATAACGTCGTCGTCATACATTTCTTCATGATGAGATGTACTGCTTCCTTAATTGATTCTCCAAAGATACATATAAAACTTGTATCTAAAAAGTCAGTTAAAGGGTTAAAAACGCGCAAGTGTTTCATAAAATAAATATTTTCTTCTTTGTCGTTTTAAACTGCTAATATTATATTTACCCAATAAATTCATTTATATAAATTTCTTTCGTACAATACGTGTAAGTTGTATATAGTTCATTTTTTGATGAAAAAATCGAGATAGATTAGGTACTTATTAAAAATGTCAGATACATTACTATAGAGCATCTCAATCTTAGTATTCAGTACAGTCGATTATGGGATATACACCTCTTTTACTACCGTAAGCAATTTGTAATAAACTGTCTTTTTTTATATCATGACAATGTTGTCAGTTCTATTTATTATGTTTTTGGTTGGCATTGTCGGTTTGGTGTAAGTATCATAACATAACCTTCCTGTGTGTCAAATTAATATTATAATATAATAATACCACGCGATCATTTAAATTCTAAATTATAGCAGGCGGTATTTTTTTTATTAGGTTGTCCAGAATGTCAATTATTGATTAATTAACATTGTGAAACGTCACTTTGACAATTCAAATTGTAAATTAGTACTTATATACCAACTTAATTTAAATTTCACAGCCTGCTCTAATTTAGAATTTAAATGATCCCGCGGTATATTATGGTAGAATAATATCCTAACCAGGAAGATTTTAAAACATGTCATTATAATGAGTTAACAACCTAACCTCTCATTGTCGAACTGACAACTATGTTGTCTGGCTGCATAAGACACATACTGAATACTAAGGTTGAGACGCTCTATAGTAACAAATTAGTTAAATTCCTATTGAATATTCATACATAAATACAGGTAGCCCTCGGTTTACGCCGCAGATCCGTTCCTACAAAAGCCGGCGCACATCAAAGCAGCGTGAAATGAATCCATATTTACAGTGATGTATATATAAATACACACAATAATATTAAATAGAAAAATACATATATTGACTAAAAATGTTTGTTTTACGAATGCAGAGCGTCGCGGCTCAGTAAATAAATACTTCAACACTGAAACGAAAATCAGTCTTACTGTCTTCACATAAGGAAAGTCGGGGAATTACCCGATTATGTATACTGCCAAACGGCAAATTACTCAGCGGCGTTATTGTGAATCTGTGTAAATTGAGCCGGCGTAAAGCGAGTATTACTTGCATATTATTATAACAAATGTAAAGTTATTTTTCTTTGGTCTAAGGCTGCACACCAATTATACAAAATACATATTCTTTCAAAGTATAATACACATAATTTCCACAAATTATTAGGTTGGTGTACACAAATTAGACGAATTACCTATTTGTGAAGTTAATTAAATATCAATCTGACATTTATAGATGAAAATAAAATTATTAACACAATATTCAGTAAGAATTTGAAGTTTAAAACGTTTGTCAAACATTTTGTCTTATTGTTATTGTATAATTGGTGTGCAACCAATGTTATAATATGATTAAGATATTATAACATTACTTTGTTACAGGGGTTTTCAAACTACGGCCCGAGGGCCACATCCGGCCCGCGGACAGATTTTGTCCGGCCCGCGGAGAGCTAGCATACTTGAAAACTCCTTTTAGAGAACATATTTTTTATAGCAAATTAAATTTAGTTTACTGAAGTATTCTAATTTTATGTTGAATAATTATTAATATGACATCTACATTGATATGGTCATGGGCTAACTACTCATAACATTGTTGTAGGCTTATTGTTATTGTTTTTGTGATAAGTTGGATAAAGAAACACAGAATTATAATGAGTAAAGACATGTATAATATACAGAAAATTTTACTTCAGTATATAATAACTAACAAATTATTGAAATGAATCCAACTAACATTTTATACATTTTAAATAAAAACATAACTTATAACAAGCATAATGACATATGAAATACTAATGAGATTTGTGTAATTGAGATTTTCCACTGACAATAGTTTGTAGTTGTGGACTAATTTTACTTGTACCAATTATTAAAAGAGATTTAAGATGCTCATCAGTTAATTTAGATCTGTAAACATTTTTTGTGTACTTCATTTTGGAGAAGGTCTTCTCACACAAATAAGTAGCACCAAAAACAGAAAACAGCCCACGAGCAAATTTATGCAAATTATCAAATTGTGTCAGTGGAAGACTCTTATAAAATTCCAACAAAGATGAGTTTTGACATTTGTTCTTAATTATATCACTGCACTGTAGATCAATTATTTCCATTTGAAGTTCCGGGGCTAGGGTTTCAATGTCAGTATCAAAAGGATTCTGAAAAATCTTAATTTGATTCGCAATGGCATCAAAGTCCGAGAAACGAGTATCAAAATTTATTTTCAAAGCACTCAAAGTTTCGATTGCAAAATCGATAGGAAACTCAGTCTCAGTAGTGTGGCTGAATATTTCACATGTTTTAAAATGTGAAAAACATTTACTTCGTAGTTGTGATTGAAACAGTATCAATTTCTTCCGGAATGATTTGATATTAGTGTATAAATCAGGAAGATGCTGGTTTTCTCCTTGCAATCTCAAATTCAGTTCGTTCACATGTTTTGTCAAATCAACATAGAATGCTAACTTCCACAGCCATGCGTTGTTTTGTAATTCAGTAAGAGGGCGATGCTTTTCATTCAAAAAAATTTCGATCACTGCTCGAAGTTCAAAAAAGCGCTGAAGGACTTTCCCACAACTAAGCCAACGTACGGCAGTATGATAAGGTAAGTCATTTTCTCCAATCTCTTCAATAAATTGTCGGAATTGTCGGTGATTCAGCCCAAAAGATCTGATAAAATTAACAGTTGATATGGCTGGTTTCAGAACTTCAGACATATCCAAACATTTTCCGCACAAAGACTGTTGATGAATGATACAATGTAAGACTAATGGTTTTAAACCACCGTCATTTTCTACAGCCTTTGACACAAGAGCGACCACTCCTTTATCTTTTCCACTCATGTTTTTGCCTCCATCAGTTGTAATACATTTCAAGTTTTTCCATCGAAGGTTCTTTTGATTAATGGCCATTTCAACTCCTTTAAAAATATCTGTACCAGTAGTTGTGCCATGAATACTATTCATATCAAGAAGTTCTTCATGCACTACATAGCTTTTATCTACTCCTCGAATATAAATCAACACCTGAGCAGTATCTGACACATCCGTTGACTCATCCAAGGCCAAAGAAAACCACTCAACATGTCCATTTTTGTAGAACAGTTGAGAGGATATATTTTCAGCGATGTTTTCTACCCTTCGAGCCACAGTGTTTGCTAACATACTGACACTTTTTAATAAATTTACCTTTTCAGGGCACATTTCTTCGGCTACTGCAATTATGCATTCTTTGATCATCGGTGAATGGTTTTCCACGTTTTGCAATTTCAAGAGCCACACGAAAGCTGGCACGCGTTGCAGCCTCTTGTTCAGTTTTGAGTTTTGTAAATGAAGATTGCTGCGATTTCAATCCGCGCTTCATAGCTTCGAATTTTTCTGTCCGCAAACTTCCTGTATATTTTGAGTAATTTTGAAAATGTTTTGTTTCATAATGACGTTTAATGTTATATTCTTTGAGAACGGCTATGCTTTCATTGCAAATCAAACATAGCGCCTTCTTACTGGACTCAATTACGAAATACTGAATGTTCCACTGATCTTTGAATTTTCTGCATTCACTATCAATTTTTCGCTTCTTTTCCATACTACTAAATCACACACAAAAGCAACAATTCAAATCAAAATACTGTTACAAAGATGTCTTAAACTTAAACACGCACAAACACGTTTTAAGGAGGTACGCACTATTTTATTTCACGGCAGTGTCATAGGAACTGACTTGTGGTTGCGCCACTAGCCTTCTTATATATTCCAATTACTGCCATCTACAAGTGAGTGGAAGACACCAGAACTTTCTCGAACCAACGAGATTATTCTGTACGTGCTATTAGCGCCATCTGTTAGCGATAGAAGGTACTACCTATTTCCGCTTGTGTCCACCAGATGTCGTGTCACGTTACTCCTCATGGCTCGTACTCTACGACTAATCTAGAAATTACAGATAATGACAGGAAAATTAATAATATGCAGTGTTGCCGTTTTGCAGCCTTTTTTAAACGTTGCGTACTTTTTCGGACTTTTTTTTATCAGTGGACTATTTCACTTTTTACCACCGGCAACAATGATAATATGGTTTTGGCCCTGGGAACTTACTGGAGTAATCAGTATGGCCCTAAGGCTGGAAAGTTTGGAGACCCCTGCTTTATTATCATTTATTTAACACATATATTTCTGAAAGTCTTCCCCTGATATTTAGATTTCCGAAGTGTCGTTGAAAATCGGTCTATTGGTGGCGTCTGCCGGCTGTCGTTATAATACAGTTTTTATACCGCGTGTCTGTTTAAGCTCGGCCACCGGCCATATCTCGGCAACCGTTTATCGTACAACCTCGCGGAAAAAATCTTGATAGTAAAATGGACAACAGAAATTACAACTAAACTATTTTTAAGTTTCCAAAATGATCGCAAGGGGGTGCAATTCTCAAGATAAATTAAAAATTCGATAATTTTTCATTAAATTCTAGATTAAGATAGATTGAAAATTTTTCTAGCGAAATTTTTAGACGTTTTTATACAACTCTCATTTGAAACTTTTTGATCTAACTCACATACGAAGGGAAGAGGGGAGGGGGGTATGTCTGCGTACAAAATTCGGTATAATTTTGGTTTGCACGAACGGATTTTAATGTTTCTGGGCTCATTAGATAGAGAATCTTACAAAGAATGGACATATAGTGTGAAATTACGTGGTTGTCAAAGAAAATAACAGGGGGCGCTGTTTTCAATGTATGTATATTATTTGCTTTTTCTTTAAAATTTTAAATGGAACGGCATATATTTAATATAGTAATATTGAAGCACACAAAAATCTGAAGAGGATGATGAAAACCGGAAGTTGCTACCTTTTTTCTTGACGAAAATATAGTCATACGAAGACAATCCAAAAAAAATAAACAATTTTTAATATAAATTTATTTATTTATTGTGAGTAATAACTTTATTTTAATTTTAAGTGTCACTAGACAGTGTATAGTTCGCTTTCACTAGAATTTTCATCATAGTCTTCCATAAATGTATTTATTTCAATCTTCTTACCGATTTCTTAATTCTTGCATATGTTACATTATATTCTCTTCTTAAATGTTTTCAAATTGTCCAGCTATTTTTAAATTTCATGTCTTGCCTTTTTGGACATTGAAATAAAGTAATAATAATAATGATAATAATAATAGTGATAATAATAATAATAATAATATAATCTTTATCGCCCAACTGATATAGGTAGATCTAATTATAGGAAACCAGCAACAATAATTTCCATAACTCATGAACTAAGTAGACAATAACAAAAAAAAACAGTATGCATTGGTTATAATCAAATCATTTACTCATTAGTAACGAAAAGGTACACAAATTAATATCTAAATCATCCACGCTTGAAATGAAAGTAAATAAAAGAACCTATTATATACCTAAACACAAATAAGAAAATATATTGACCAAGTAATATAAAGGAAAAGAAAATATATTTAAATCAGAAAGTACAAAAAAAAACAAGAAAAACTTCAAATTAACAAATGTTCAAAGTGTTTACCTTCATTTTCAATACACGTTTACTTGTCGATTAGTAGGGAGCAGAGTTACTTCCATTTCGGAGGCAGCAATTGTTGTACTCGGTTTTTTGTGATAAACTACGTGTTTTATTCTGCCCCATAAATAAACATCAAGAACATCTGGCAAGGTGAATAAAAACTCAATAATGTCTTCTTTCGGTATAATTTAGGGAATATTTTCCCGAAGCAAGAATGCATTTTCAAAGCATTGAAAATACATTCTGATCATGTCATAAGTTTCAACGTTAGAATACGATATTTTACAAACTTAATAATTATGTGCGGCTGCCCAAAAAGGCTTAATTTGCTAAATACGTACAAAAAGTTTAACTATAAGTGACACTAATATCTTTGAATTTCGATTTTCATGGCCTACCTTGGAAATCTCATCATAATGTAATTTAGTATCAGTGTGCATGCCATGTTGTACGATCAAAATTAAAAAAAAAAAGCAAACTACACTGTTCACTATTATTATTTTATTTCAATGTTGGAAAGGATAAGAAATTATATTTAAAAAATAATAGCAAGAGTATTTAAAAACATTTAAAAGGAGAATCTAACGTAACATATTGCTGTGACATATAAATATTTATTTTAAATAACAATATTGCCATACGTTGGGCATCGCCATTTAATTAATGCTGTAGCATATAAATATTTATTTTAAATAACAATATTGCCATATAATTTATATGCTGTAACAACATACTTTTGTGTGTATTACCACACGTAGGGTATAGTCTTTTGTACACATTATACTCTTTAAATTATTCTTTACTCACCAAGAACTTATAATTGGTTTTGTGTTTTATCTTATATTGTTGTGTCATGTACCTTATAACTATTGTGGGTCCTGGCAATGTTTGTGGTTCCTTCTTATTTGCTGATGATTTTTCTCTTGCTCATTATAGGGAAAGAGGTAATAGTTTTGTTCAAAGAAAAAAAACTGTATGTCTATTCAACATAATCATGTATTTTTTTTTTATTTTGTAATTTATGGATTCAAAAATATAGTTTCCTTTATATGCACACCTTTATGCTCTAAACAAGATACATAATTGAAAAATGCTCATATCATTTATACCTAATGCCGGTTGTAATGTATGTAAATCTTTTGTTTATTTATTTATTCTACCAAACAAAATAAATATTTATCCTGCAAATAAACAAAAATAAACTTTTATTGTACGTTTATGAATATACTCATCGACGTTATAATATTTATGTATAGGCTTCAATTAATTGCTTTAGACAACCATTTGCACGTGTTGTATCGAGCTCTTAATCTATGCCTTGTGAAATTCTAATTTATTATTCGCTTAATTTGAAAGAAATTAATGATGTCTAGACAATACGATGAAGAAAATGCTCATTTTCACGTAACATCTCTCCAACTGACCAACACCATTAATCCTATTTGGTTGTAATTCCAACTATATAAATTCAAAATAAACCTTACAGGATAAATTATTTACTTGTCTATTTTTTTGTCCAACAATACATTGATTAATCATTCGCACGTAAAAATCAATGTCTGTCCAACAACTCGTATAACTTAATTTTCAAAAGAAATAATAAACTTACTTGTTATCAATAAATCTATTTTGAATGTCCATTATGAACGCTTCAAATGAATTCAAATGTATTAAATAAAATAAATTACTGTTACTATATGTGTTGAAGAAATAATGAAAAACTACAATATAACAATTAAAAAAAAACTTATTCTTTAAGAGATCTTCCTTTTGTAAGTGTTCTGAGAAGTTCACCTCTCGGAGGTGTTATCAGAAAGTCTGTCTTGTCGAATCTTGTCTTCGTATTTATAGCGGCAAAAATAAACTATGTTGACCATTGCGCCCTCTAGTCCATGTTTAGGTTGGTACTGGAATACACTTTTCCCGTGAAATCGCTGCCCATATGTTGCCGCCTTGATTCACGCACACATACACATTTTGTTCTGACAGTTCACAATTCACTTAAACGTCAACATAACCTTCCAATTCAAAGGTCCCCTCTGCTTTGCACATGATTCCCAACGGTAGGTTTATTCTTGTTACTAATACCATCCTTCCTTGTGCTCGTCAATGAACCTATTACCTTGTTCATTGTTCGACACATACTTTTTCTTTCCATTTATTAATGTTAGTTTTACTTTTCTTTTAGTCGGAGTTCGCCTTGGCAAAATGGGAAACACGTCGAAGATAACCATTATTTTTCTTCCCTCACTGCCTGTCCCTGTAGAACACGTCTGTTTCTTCACCGCCTCTCTATCTTCTAACCAAGATCTTTCTGTTGGTGATATGTCGATCTGCAATAGACTTTACACAAGTTTTATATATTTTGTTGTTTTTTTGTAGGTCATTCAACCGTATACGTCCGTTTTCAGTCCCTGAAGCATTGTGTTACGAACAACTCATGAACACAGATACCTTTTTATTTATTTAGAATGTCAGCTTTTAAATACAAAAATATGTCACTGCTGATTGCTTCCATGTTTTACACATTTTGATATCCTTTTTTATTTGTCTAGTAGTAAGCTAAGGTAAATTTTATTCTTTAATACTATTTATTTCATAAACATTTTCATAACATTTTATTGCTTTATGCATATAAATTACAATAATTTACTCATTTATATTTCTTGCATATCTTATTTCATTTTTTTCATATAATTCTATTGCTTTCACATGACTCATTCTCTTAATTGTTCCATCCATTAACATAACTCTTTCTCTATTGTTTGCCTTCATTTCTCTTTTTGACTTAAACAGCGGTCCATTATTTAGAATGTTTGAAGCAATATTTACGCATTGTGTAAAATTAGGTTCCTTCTTTTGATATGTAAACCATACTTTTTGTGTATCTTTTCTACAAAAGAAATATATTACTTATATTTATTTTGTCTTTATTTCATATATTTCTTTATTTAATAAATTTTTATTCTACATCATTTGTTTTATATTTATTTAATAAACTTTACTTTGCATATTTCATTATTTACTGTTATAATAAAAATTTGACTATAAGTATGCAACTTTGTATACCTTCATGTAGTTCTTGTTGCATAATTTTACTCAATAATATCTAAATAGGACTTTTTCTTATTTTTACTTTTATTTCTAAGCTTAAACTAATTCTTAAATCAATCTCTAAAACTATTCTTATTTTACAAATTTGCGAGGTCACAGCATATCCCTTGGTTATTATACTTTGTCGTGAATCGTCAACAATGATTATTAAAGCGTGAACGACACATATAATAACCATTGTGAAAACTCGCACAAATGATTATTAATCTTCTACGTCTATATAATCATAGAGCATAGATATGTGATATTTTCCTTTGATCCTTTCGCTATCTATTTCTTGTAGCTCGTACGTTACATCGCTCAAAATTTTATTTACCCTATATGGGCCACTGTACGGTAAGTCCAGCTTTGCGCACTTGTTTAAATTCCTCCTTCCCAATCTGTAGTTTTTTACCACTACCAGATCTCCAATTTGGTACCTCTTGTGTTTTCTTATCTTTTCATTTTCTGTTCTCATGTATTTTTCTGCAATATTTGCTTGTCTTTGTTTGCCTTGATTTGTCAATTCTTCGATATCATCCACGATTGGTGTCTCTTGGTTCCAAGGTCTCGGTGGATGTCTCCCATGCATTAAAGTATAAGGACTTATATTTGTCGTTACACTAGGTAGGAAATTTATATTGTTTTCCACCTCTTCTATGTATTGCACCCAGGCATTGTGTCTCTCGTGCGTTAACATTCTTAAGTGCCTCGTCACTTCTTGTATGTACCTCTCACTAGGATTTGCTTGTGGATGCCTTATGCTAGTGAAAATTACCTCTATGTCCATCTCCCTCAATTCTTGAATGAATCTCATATTGTTGAAGTATGAAGCGTTATCTACCAGTAATTTTCTTATCCGTTCATGGTCATTTATAAATTGATTCACACAATTTATTGCTATTTGAGTATTGTATCTTCTCGTCGGATATAATTTTACATATTTCGTAAAAATGTCTACCATCACAAATATGTTGCAATATCCTTGCTCTCCTGGTATTAAATTCCCCAGAAAATCAGCAGCTACCAGATCAAGTTTATTTTCTACTTGTATACTGTGTATGCTGTTCTGATTTACTCTGTTTTTATATTTTCCTAATAAACATTCTCTACATTTTCTATTCTCTGTGGCAATTAAATTTTTGTCTCTCAGAGAATAAAATTGCTCTCTGAAAACAAGAAATGTTTTTCTGTTTCCAGGATGCCCTAAATTATTATGTATATTTCTAACGATACTTAATGCTAAATTTCTATCTAAAACTATTAAATTCTTATCACCTAAAGTCTTATATACTATGTTATTTCTTATATTGTATCCTCTGTATTCTCCTTCTCTTCGTATTTTTCTTTTTATTTCTAGAATTTCTTCGGTCTGTTGACATGCTTCAATGCTCTGTCGACTGTATATTTCTGGTGCATAATCCAAGTTATAATTGTTGACTTGGTATGCATTTTGCTGCTTTATCCCTCCTTGAGCTCTACTCAATGCATCTGCAACTATGTTGTCTGCGCCTTTTCTATGCCTTATTCTAAATGAATATTCCGACAATAAAAGTGACCATCTATATATTCTTGAGTTGTTGAATCTGGTCTTCATGAGGAAAATTAATGATAAATGATCTGTCTCAACTAAGAAGCTATTTCCCAGTAAATAGTATTTTAATTTGGATACTGAATGAACCAAAGACAAAAGTTCTTTTTCTGAAATCGTGTAGTTTAATTCGTATCCTTTCAAAATCCTTGATAAGAAACAGATTGGCTTTTCCACACCATTTCTTATCTGTAATAATTCTGCAGCTATTGCATTATTTGATGCGTCGCATCTTAAAACAAATTCTTCATTAAAATCGGGTAAATTTACTATTAATGCTTTGCAAAAATTCTCTTTCACCTCTTCAAATGCTTTGAGAGTTTCAGGAGTCCATTTAAATTTTACTCCCTTCTTTATCATTCTGAAAAGCATGTAAGTTTGATCAGATATTTTCGGAATGAAATGTTTATAATAATTTATCATTCCCAAGAATCCTCTGAGCATTTTTATGTTCTTTGGTCTGGGATACTTTCTTATTGCTTCCAATTTTTCTTCTTCTATTGTGATGGTTTTACCATCTATAATATACCCTAGATAATTTATTTTATTTTTATAAAATTCACATTTTTCAATGTTAACTTTTAAATCGTTTTCTGCTAACGTATTTAAAACCTTTTCTACTGATTCTTTGTGATTCTCTAAATCTTTATTAAATATCAGTATGTCATCCACATAATGAGAAACGTACTCCTCGTGTGGATTTAAAATTTGTTGCATGGCTCTAACCAAAGCGGCTGTCGCTGTTGATAGGCCAAATGGAACGACTCTATATGAATAGACTAATGAATTTAACATAAAGGAACAATACTTCCTTGAGTCCTTGTGTAATGGTACCAGCCAAAAAGAACTCTTCAGATCTATTTTTGTGAACCACCTTGCATCAGTACACCTTGTTAATAAGGTCTCTATACTCTGCGGAGCTTCAAAATTAGGGGAGGTCCTTGAGTTAAGGCCCCTTGCATCAAGACATAAGCGTAATTTTGTTTCTTTCTGATTGCCTGTATTTTTCTTCACTACCACTACTATTGGATTTATAAATGTTGATTCTGTTCTTTCTATAATTTTATTTTTTAACATTTCTTTAATTTCTAATTTGACTTGTTCTCTGTATTTATTGGGGACAGGATAATTTTTAACTTTAAAAGGTTGTGTTTCATCTACTTTTAGCCTGTGTTCATAGCCTTTTGCTAAACCAGGTTTATTATCAAATAACTCTTTATACTTGCTGACAAGATTGCTCACATGGCTTATGTATTGTTTATCGCAATTTAAATTCGTACCATCCCTATATTGCGTGAAGTCCTCACTTTGACGATGCTTCACAGGATGTGCACACTTATTGTCTAATAAACTACTATCCATTTTATTTGTGAGATTTTGTTCAGCATTATTTATATATAAATTATTAATTAATATCTCATCTTCCTGTGTTTCCTTACACCAGGAGATTATTGAATTTTTAATATGAAATGTTTTGTTTTCCATATTTATTTTTGTACCATATTGACTTAAAAAGTCTATCCCCAAAATACAATTGCTGTTCAAATTAGGCACTATTATGAATTCTGTTAATAAATTTAAACTACCTATTCTAACATTTATACAAAAAACTTTATCTACAGTAATGATGCGTTTCTTATTTGCATTTATTAAATTTACTTTTCTTATAGGCATACAATATCCTAATTTTTCTATGTCTTTACTTATAATACTACTATCTAATAAAGATAATTGCGCTCCTGTGTCTAATAATGCTTCTATCTCTTCGTTCCCTATTTTTACTGTTATGTGTGGTAATTCCGTCGTGATTTTCTTTAGATCGTCAAAGTTATATACGTTTTGTACCTTCTTTTTCTTCTTGACTGGCCTTTCTAAAAATCCAACGAAGTCGCATTTGAGTAGGTAGAATTTACCCATTCTTTATTTGTCGGTAGTTGTCTTGAATCCTTGGGTATTGCACCTTTTGATTCTGTTTTTTTCTTCGTACTTATTTCTTCTTTTTCTTCACTTATTTGAACATTGTTCACTCTTCTTTCCCTCTCAGGGTTTCTTTCTTCCTTCCCATAATTCTGTTCTTTCTTCCTCTCATTTTCATCGTTTCTTGCTTTATTGTATGAATATGGATTGTTCCCATAGCTTGGCTTATTATATGTATAAGGGTTGTTTCCATAATTCTTTTTACCCTGATTTTGATTGTACCCATTATTATTGTACTGTTTATCTTGATTGTAACGAGGTGTCTTGTTTATATGTGGATTATTTCCATTGTTGTAGTTATTATTATCATTTCTGGGTGGATCGTTTGTATATTTGATGTTTCCATAACTCTTGCTGTTTCCCTTCTCATCCACATCGTCTAATCTCTTGACCAGTTCCAGGAGTGCTTCAATGTTATCAATTCCTTGAAGTGCCACCGCCTGTGTAACGTTGTGGTCAAAGTGTGCTGCTAGCTGTGAAACAATATCACTTTCTTCAATGGTTGGTTGGATGTATTTAAGAAAAGAATATTTTCTTATGATGTAGTTTTCTCTAGAAGATCCAGCTCTGTATTTGCCAAACACTAAATCGTGTCTAATCTTCCTCTGCTGAGTCTGTCCCCAGTACTGTCTCACAAAACGAATCTCAAATTCTTTGAAATCCACTACTTCATCTATTATCATATCGTACCACTGAAGTGCATAATCCTTCAAACAACCTCTTATGAAATGTAGCCTTGACATCTCATCAGATATTCCCCTCATGTATGTTTTTATCGTTCTCATAAACGCCATTGGATTATCTTTGTAAAATCCTGAGAATTTTGGTATATTCTCTGCGCTACCAGGTATTTGTGTCAAAGATACACTAGGTGTACTAACCCCATGTACTTTGTTCTCTAACCCTTTTATAGTGTTTTCGAAGTTTAAAGTGTTGTTTTGTAGGGTCAACATTGTGTCCGTACAAACACCATATTTTATTTTACAATCTTCCACTTGGTGTGAAAGTTCTTGTATTTGCTCTTGATATTGCACATTATTCCCTTTAACTTTATTTTCAAGAGAATTTATTTTCTCATCTACCTTATCAAAACTAGCTTGTGTTTTGGCAGATCTTTCGTTGATTTCTTTTATTATGAATGTGCCTTTACCTTCACATTTCTTTTCATTAATGTTTATTTGTTTATTTAAAGTTGACACTGACTGTTCTAACTTTAATTCTACTTTTGCATTTAGCTCTAAAGTTTCTTTTCTTAATTCCATGAGAACCTTGTCTAATCTTGAGTTTATTTCTATTTTATTTTGTTCTAATCTTTGATTGCTTTCCTCAAATTTCCTGTTCATACTCAAATTATTTTCTTCTAGTCTTTGATTTATACTTAAATTATTTTGTTCTAATCTTTGATTTATACTTAAATTATTTTCTACTAATCTTTGATTTAAATTCTTATCACTTTCTTCTATTCTGCTGAATAGTTTATTAAAAAGATTCTCAATTTTTTGTTCACCAGTTATGCTACTGATGCTTTCTGTTTGTACGTTGCTATCAAGTGTTTGATCCTCTGATTCAGGTTTTTCTGAATCTGAATCAGAATATACCGGACGATTGTCCCTGTATTTAGTGAACTGTGAACCTTCACCATCATTTTTATCTTTATCTGCCATTTTTATCTTATTTCTAACTTATAAATTAATAACTAAACTTATCTAATCAAATACTATTCCTTTTTTTTTTTTTTTTTTTTTTTTTTTTATCCCTTTCTAAACAAGAGAAATTGATAATTCACCAGTAAATGAAAATTAAGGTAATCTGTTTCTAACTTGGACACTGAATAATTATTCTATTTACTAATAAATAAAAAAAAATGAAACAAACTTTGTACCCATTATTTGTACAAAATAAATTATTATTTTTTTGTTTAAACATTTAAAAAAAAACAAAAATTGCATTGCTTCACAACGTTAAATGTTATGTAAATAATTATTGACAAACGAGAAAATGATTACAATGCTCCACTATGTTAAGCAACATTAATTATATATATATATATATTTCTTCTTTTAAACAATTATGAAAAATAATGCATTGCCTCTCTATTTTGGGCGTTAAATAAATACATGATTAATAAACAACAAGAAAAGGAATACATTGCCCCACTACGTTGAGCGCCATTTAAATTAATGCTGTGACATATAAATATTTATTTTAAATAACAATATTGCCATACGTTGGGCATCGCCATTTAATTAATGCTGTAGCATATAAATATTTATTTTAAATAACAATATTGCCATATAATTTATATGCTGTAACAACATACTTTTGTGTGTATTACCACACGTAGGGTATAGTCTTTTGTACACATTATACTCTTTAAATTATTCTTTACTCACCAAGAACTTATAATTGGTTTTGTGTTTTATCTTATATTGTTGTGTCATGTACCTTATAACTATTGTGGGTCCTGGCAATGTTTGTGGTTCCTTCTTATTTGCTGATGATTTTTCTCTTGCTCATTATAGGGAAAGAGGTAATAGTTTTGTTCAAAGAAAAAAAACTGTATGTCTATTCAACATAATCATGTATTTTTTTTTTTATTTTGTAATTTATGGATTCAAAAATATAGTTTCCTTTATATGCACACCCTTATGCTCTAAACAAGATACATAATTGAAAAATGCTCATATCATTTATACCTAATGCCGGTTGTAATGTATGTAAATCTTTTGTTTATTTATTTATTCTACCAAACAAAATAAATATTTATCCTGCAAATAAACAAAAATAAACTTTTATTGTACGTTTATGAATATACTCACCGACGTTATAATATTTATGTATAGGCTTCAATTAATTGCTTTAGACAACCATTTGCACGTGTTGTATCGAGCTCTTAATCTATGCCTTGTGAAATTCTAATTTATTATTCGCTTAATTTGAAAGAAATTAATGATGTCTAGACAATACGATGAAGAAAATGCTCATTTTCACGTAACATCTCTCCAACTGACCAACACCATTAATCCTATTTGGTTGTAATTCCAACTATATAAATTCAAAATAAACCTTACAGGATAAATTATTTACTTGTCTATTTTTTTGTCCAACAATACATTGATTAATCATTCGCACGTAAAAATCAATGTCTGTCCAACAACTCGTATAACTTAATTTTCAAAAGAAATAATAAACTTACTTGTTATCAATAAATCTATTTTGAATGTCCATTATGAACGCTTCAAATGAATTCAAATGTATTAAATAAAATAAATTACTGTTACTATATGTGTTGAAGAAATAATGAAAAACTACAATATAACAATTAAAAAAAAACTTATTCTTTAAGAGATCTTCCTTTTGTAAGTGTTCTGAGAAGTTCACCTCTCGGAGGTGTTATCAGAAAGTCTGTCTTGTCGAATCTTGTCTTCGTATTTATAGCGGCAAAAATAAACTATGTTGACCATTGCGCCCTCTAGTCCATGTTTAGGTTGGTACTGGAATACACTTTTCCCGTGAAATCGCTGCCCATATGTTGCCGCCTTGATTCACGCACACATACACATTTTGTTCTGACAGTTCACAATTCACTTAAACGTCAACATAACCTTCCAATTCAAAGGTCCCCTCTGCTTTGCACATGATTCCCAACGGTAGGTTTATTCTTGTTACTAATACCATCCTTCCTTGTGCTCGTCAATGAACCTATTACCTTGTTCATTGTTCGACACATACTTTTTCTTTCCATTTATTAATGTTAGTTTTACTTTTCTTTTAGTCGGAGTTCGCCTTGGCAAAATGGGAAACACGTCGAAGATAACCATTATTTTTCTTCCCTCACTGCCTGTCCCTGTAGAACACGTCTGTTTCTCCACCGCCTCTCTATCTTCTAACCAAGATCTTTCTGTTGGTGATATGCCGATCTGCAATAGACTTTACACAAGTTTTATATATTTTGTTGTTTTTTTGTAGGTCATTCAACCGTATACGTCCGTTTTCAGTCCCTGAAGCATTGTGTTACGAACAACTCATGAACACAGATACCTTTTTATTTATTTAGAATGTCAGCTTTTAAATACAAAAATATGTCACTGCTGATTGCTTCCATGTTTTACACATTTTTATATCCTTTTTTATTTGTCTAGTAGTAAGCTAAGGTAAATTTTATTCTTTAATACTATTTATTTCATAAACATTTTCATAACATTTTATTGCTTTATGCATATAAATTACAATAATTTACTCATTTATATTTCTTGCATATCTTATTTCATTTTTTTCATATAATTCTATTGCTTTCACATGACTCATTCTCTTAATTGTTCCATCCATTAACATAACTCTTTCTCTATTGTTTGCCTTCATTTCTCTTTTTGACTTAAACAGCGGTCCATTATTTAGAATGTTTGAAGCAATATTTACGCATTGTGTAAAATTAGGTTCCTTCTTTTGATATGTAAACCATACTTTTTGTGTATCTTTTCTACAAAAGAAATATATTACTTATATTTATTTTGTCTTTATTTCATATATTTCTTTATTTAATAAATTTTTATTCTACATCATTTGTTTTATATTTATTTAATAAACTTTACTTTGCATATTTCATTATTTACTGTTATAATAAAAATTTGACTATAAGTATGCAACTTTGTATACCTTCATGTAGTTCTTGTTGCATAATTTTACTCAATAATATCTAAATAGGACTTTTTCTTATTTTTACTTTTATTTCTAAGCTTAAACTAATTCTTAAATCAATCTCTAAAACTATTCTTATTTTACAAATTTGCGAGGTCACAGCAATATGTAATGAACAAAATGATCGATAAAAAGATTGAAATAAATACATTTAGCGAAGAGTATGATTAAATTTCAAGTGAAAACGTACTATACACTGTCTAGAGACCCTATTAAAATTAAAATAAAATTATTACTCCCAATAAATAAATAAATTTATATTTAAAGAGTTTTATTTTTCTGGATTTTTTTCGTATGACTATATCTTCGTCAACAAAAAAGGTAGCAACTTCCGGTTTTCATCTTCTTCTTCAGTTTTTTATGTGCTTCAATATTACGATATTAAAAATATACCGTTCTATTTGAAATTTTAAAGAAAAAACAAGAAATATACATACATAGAGAACAGCGCCCCCTGTTATTTTCTTTGACAACCAGGTAATTTCGTGCTACATATCCTTCAATTCTTTGTAAAATTCTCTATCTAATGAGCCCAGAAACATTAAAATCCGTTTGGGGCAAACCAAAGTTATACCTACTTTTGTTCGCAGACATTCCCCCCTCCACTCTCCCCTTCGTATGGGAGTTAGATCAAAAAGTTTCAAATGAAAGTTGTATAAAAACGTCTAAAAATTTTGCTAGTACATTTTTTAATCTATCTTAATCTAGAATTTAATGAAAAATTATCGAATTTTTAATTCATCTTGAGAATTGCGCCCCCTTGCGATCATTTTGGAAACTTAAAAATATTTTTGTTGTAATTCCCGTCATCCATTTTACTATCAAGGTTTTTTCCGCGAGGTTGTTCGATAAACGGTTGCCGAGATATGGCCGGTGGCCGAGCTTAAACAGACACCCGGTATATTAAGGGGACTTACGCTTAAAACACAAATAAACAAAGGCTCAATGCATGTTCGACTGGAATTAGTTTTTAAAATAAAGTTTCTGAAACTTTGTTATGATGTAAATTTGGCCAACTTCGAGGGTGAAATGTAGGAGTAAATAATTTTAATTATCAGAAAGCACTCCCAACGAAACCGTAATTGCTCCTTTGTCTTCAACTTAATGCAAAAACGTAATAAAAAAAAATAATTTCTGCTGTTTGTTTCACGAGAACGAATATCTTATAACGGCTGAATTTGCATTAGCCCCCCTTAATGTAGGTATTTTGTAATCACAGTGACGTTGTGAACTTGATATTGTGTAGACATTTCTTTTTAATGTTAATAGTATATAGATTTTTGTTGTCAATACAATATCAGTATCAGATATTTAACCAATATATTACCAATGTAGACATCGTTAGTCTGATATCAACCCAACGACATAAATTGACATTTACTTGATATAGGAATATTATGTTCGTTTAACATTGGGTGGGAGTCACTGATAGATATTCTACCGATCTTAGAATGTTGGGCTGATGTTGGCCTGCTTTGATAGTGACGAACTTGGCTACTAGGGATATAAATAAATTAACACTGGAATAGGAATATAAATATTAAAATACAACTAACATGTATAAAACTACATACTTATAAGTACATGTGTTTGCCTATCGGTAATTTAATACTTGTATACATAATTAGATATAACTAAAGATATTCATGACATAAACAAAGTTGAATAGTTCGATTTCTAGTAAGAAACGCTTGGTTGCCATTAAAGCATGGGTTCATATTCATGTACCTACTGGACGTTGTTTTCAAATAATATATGTATTATTTCTCCATTCAGTGAAGTGTAAACTTCATCAAGGCGAGGTTAATAATACGAAATACACGCGTATAATATTCAGTAACGTATTAAATAAAACGTATTCGCACATTTATTACATTTACACATGTACACACGCGTATAATATTCAGTAACGTATTATACGACTGATGCGTCATGCTCTCCCATGTAACGGTCGCCGAACGAGTATAGCAGTGACGTATGTATATGTATAAATAGACGATACGAATAATCGATTACGTATCCCGCGTTGGTCTGATGCAACGTGCCGGCGTCATACATTGGTCATACCCGTTCGGCTCGCGTTTGAATCTGCTCGGGGACATGAATTTATTTATTCATTTAAATTTCAATTTAATTGAAATTAAATACCTCTATATGATATATTTATCTTGTTCCCTTAGCCGACTTTACCTGAACGAGCGTTGCACATATCCGAGCGTTACACATATCCGAGCGTTACACATATCCGAGCGTTACATATCCGAGCGTTGCAGGTCAGTCTTGTTCACTGCCTACAATCAGCGCAACGCGCCTAAAGAAGTTTACACTTCAAAAATATTTTAAAATATTAAGATATAGAACACACGTTGAACATATATCAAAACTAATCTGTCATCATGACGTCGAAGCTATATTGATTAAAATAGTATACTAATAAAAAAAACGTTAAAATAGGAAAGCAAGTCGCTTAAGAAAGATTATTGGAAGATCTTTAATTTATCAAAAACTACGTCCAACTCATTATCAGGCAACAATGCGAAAATATTCCTATTTTGTCATTAAAAAAATGAGAAGCTCTAAAGAACTCATATATGCCATATTACAGTATGAAATTTACTATAACTATACCCTAATAGATTTCAGTAATGAAAATGACTAAAACGAATTTTCAAGAATTTATGTGAAGTTGAATAAAATTATTATTATTATGTTATGAAGTGAGATATACATTTATATTATATAATATACATAAATGTTTTAGGAAAATTTCAAGGTTACTTGAGAGATATTAGTATGCTCGAGTTAAAATATAAATAATATTTTCAATTTTCAAGCAAGCATATCATTTTAATATGCTACTGCGAAGTATGATAGGAACAATATATTACAGAAAATATTTCCAGGGTTACGTTCTCGGCAAGTTGTACATAAAATCGATACCAAATGTTGAAACTAAATGCACCACTCACTTCATTCCAGATTAACATAATCAAATAGATTACAAATGAATATAAATGAGCAACTAAGTAAATAGAAGACAAGAACTTAATTATTATTCTATCAGTAGATATTTCAATAGAAAATGCAAATTATACAATTATCGAACAATATACGAATGTTGTTCATTTTGTAATAATTGATATTAGTATAACACTTTTATATATAGAGGGAATACTTGGGTATATTTATAGCTGGGTATATTTATAGCCCTCATTAGTATAAATAAAAATCTAATTTAAATGAATGGTAATATTCTTAAGTTTTACAAGTTGCTCGTTCCATTTCTGTAAATATAGTATTTAGCAATCTGCCGTGCCATGGTAACACTATATGTGATAAAATGTAATTTTTTAGGTTTTGCGCCATTCCGATACAACTTCCTTCTCTTTCTCTCTCAACGTTCTTGTTGCATTTTTCTATCATCGTTTATAACGAAGTTATGGAGACGTTTAAACAGTGTAACATGATTGCTCCGCTATGCGTAATTAGGTAAACCAACGCATAGTGCTAAAAAAAATTATTTGTGCATTGGTAAAACGGCGATATGTCTTTAAATTAGTTTTTTCCTAGGTTTCTCAGATGCTAAACCAATTAAAACAACACATCGCAAAAACCTATGAGAGTGTATGGAATTTCTTATGGCAAAACACTATATCTTCTTCATATAACTTTTTTGCGGTTGTTTTTTGTAGGTAAAGGTGTATTTGTAAGGTTATAATATTAAGTTCTTCAATTGGTTCCTTACTTTTGTGCGGTGTGCTGCTCCTACCGAAGGAGGTAAAAATAGCCTCTAAGCGCAAACATTTGGACTAAATGGCCTTAGAACCTGATAATCAATGAGAAGTTTCTTCAATAGACGCAAATGTAAGCTCTATTCAGCAAGGAATGTACTTCACTTAGACATAACATACACTTTTATCACTTATTGTTTATACGCAATTTTCCGTTAGTGGCTTGTTAAAAATCTTTTTGTGTTATTTTGTTATTTACTTTTTTGTAGAAAACATATGAAGAAGATACAGATGACTCTATTAAAGATAAAGATTTTATTTCGTCTTGAGGCTACTCCAGCAGTGAAGAAAGAGAATCAGAACGTAACAAAATAAACGCTTAATGTGTGACAAGGAAACTAATGATAGAGCCGACTGATAATCTTTGTGATTGCGAAAACAATACATCAGTGTGTTTCCGAAATGTGTAAAGACATCATGCCAAGTGAAAAATATCTAGAATAACCGTGAAAGCAACAAAAGGTTCAACTTATCAAGGGGGAAGTTGTTCATCAGTTACTAAAAAGTGGAAATGATGATGAAGACGAGCTCATGTTAAGTACCAGAACCAGTAAAGATAGAATGGAACACAATAAACTGAAACGAATTCTGTAGGATGAGCAGTGTAAATGTAAGAGATTAAGATGTAAATCTAGAGCGATCACCAATAATAAAACAGTGACTATTTATGAGAATTTTTGGAACTTAAACAAACACGAACATATGGACGGCTTGCCATATTTATGAAATATACTCCAATAAAGAAAGTAGAAAACGGTAAGGGAAAATTTACAGATGCACTGTTAGAGACTTCCTTCTAAGAGCATATAATGAAAGAGTGACAATTCATGAGACTTCTTTAAATTTAAGTAAACACGAACAGTGCATATGGATAGCTTGCCATATGTCTGATATACCATGAAAAAGAAAACATCTTGACAAGGTGAGTAAGTTGTGTAACTGCAGAAATGAAATTTTACCTTACATAATTATTTTTTTAAGGTTTGTAAATCCAGAAATAAATATCGCCAGGATTGTGATCTGAAGGTTGAAGACATAGAGGTGTTTGCGGCAGACCAATAGGTGTTTTTGTTACCACGGATGCCCAAAATTAAAGACAAAACTCGTCTTTCACATCAAGACGGTTTTAAAAAATAGATAAATTGGAACAAATGTAAACGACACAAAACGTTTCAGAAGTTGTATTTATGCTTTTTAATGCACAAAAAATGATAAAGACTAGCGTTCTAAGTCTTACACTAAAATTTCGCGGAGGGGAAAATGTGTTAATGGCAACAATTCAAACTCTGAACGCCTGTACTGAAAACTAACATTTTTGCGTATACAGTGTTTTATTGTGGCACAGGAGCAATGAAAAAATAATTTTATTATACCACCCTGCACGCATCCGTGTCTATCAGCGAGGCGGCACAGTAACGGTAACTGAGAAGATTATACAAAGAATATGCCAAAAGACACATATAAACTGAACGAATCTGTGTATAATTTCAAAATTCTCCTCTTCTCATTCTTTCGCAAGTCAATTTGCCGTCATCTTGTGTCCAGTGATATTTGAACAACGACCGATAAACTCAATTGAATACTGTCTTCTGGCCGGGGAATGCTGATCTGTCTGGACCTATTCTATTAGTGTAACGCTCCTTGCTGCGTCTTACCAGGGATTTCTGCGTATATGTATATATGGAAGGATTCAGAGGCTTCAAGGGACTCCGTGGGCATGTAATGTGTCTATGTTCGCGGGTGTTCCGAATGAAATGTTATTGATATAGGCGTATTTGACGGGCGATTGTATTTGGTTTTGTCCGTTGTGGTCGGTCAAGAAATTCCGTTATTGCGTTATTGTCGTGGGAAGGTGTAGATTTTGCGAGAGATTCGCATCGCGTTTTCGACATGATTTTGGTGTTACAGAATATTGAGTACCTTCGCGACGGTCCTGTGATTGCATCCTTTTTCTGCCTCATCCTTTGGCCACTCAATTCTTTTGATGATCACTAACATGTAGAAGGCAGATTCTCGGACCGCCATTTAGTATCCAAACGTATCCTTTATATCATTTATACCTATACCCATTTTTGATTGGGATATTGTATATAAGTGAAAACACTCTTCACACGAAAAGCGTATTCTACATACACAAGCAGACTATGTCGGATGCTAGTAGATTGCAATAAGTGCCTGATGAAGCATATGAATGTGCGTGTAAACATAAGGCTTATTGGTCACTTTTTTTTTCTGCAATATAATATAAATATGTTTTTCCTTTTCCTTCTTTTTCTTAGCCGTTATTTCATGTATATGTATGTATATTATTTCTAGGTTATATTCGGCATTGATTGTTAATTAGGTGTGGTTAAAATAAAACTTATAATTGTGATGACTAGGTATATACCGGGGTCGACATATTTTAATTTCTGATACGAAAGTAGAAAGAGGAAAAGAGCGCGACGAAATAAACTAAAGATAAACATAAGCGAGGCTGCCACACTCGACAAACATTTGCTATGAAATGTAAGGCGTGGGCGTCCCCCGCCACTGCGTTGCTCTCCCACCACTGTTAGCAAGCAGGTATCGCTGAATATCATAAGGTCATCTTCTGCATATGATAGAAGTGCAAACCGAAATTAAAATTTGACGACTGTTACCTTTCAGCTTATAGGAATTACTCAAAATAATGTTATTCGAATTACCTGAGCTCTTATAGCTGTAGTACTCTAATACGGGGAGACGTGGCGTCCTTCCTTCAGGATGGCACTACACTTATTCACTGGGTGTTCCAGGATAGGGCTTATATTAGTGTCGAAGGTTAATGAAAGAGTTGTATAAAACCACATGAATTTATTACCACAACTCGGTCACTAAAAACAATAGCCACGCAGGACTATAAAGAAATGGCTTAAGGCAACACTAAATATTAAGAGATATTTACATAGATTGATATTATATACACTGTCTGCTGAGACACCTTGACCAAAGGGCTAATGATCCCACACACAGGGGGATAAGACAAAGGGGGTGGTCGCTAGATACTGGCAGTTTAAAATAGAGAGGGATATTTGAGACACTCAGTTGGGGTTCTAGGGGATAAGGCTCCCTTCGGGGTACCTAGTCAATTAACGCCTAGAATGGGTAAGGCTGCCTTCGGGTACCAAACCAACTAACTACTTCTGAGTGACGTGACGGGGCTATCTTGAGATTGCCAACCGTGCAAGCTTAGGAATCAGTTCAGTACTTACGGTTGTAACAATGGGTACGACGTGAGGTCACTTTAGCCACACGTCACAAGTCACTGGGGTGGTGTATCGGCACAGGACCTACACTTGGATAACGATCCGTGGTCTGGATCTTTGTTGAAGCACTAAGTGGCACTCACAACTTCAACAACCTCTCGTATTTGGTTGGGTCACTTTGTTCAACAACCTCTCTTTTGGTTGGGTCACTTGTTCAACAACCTCTCTTTGGTTGGGTCACTTTGGTTCAACAACCTCTCTTTGGTTGGGTCACTTTGTTCACAGCCTCACTAACAGGTCACGAATGCTCCTTGGATGTTGGTGGAAGCACGCAACTGCTGTTGATTCGGACTCTCAGTCCTCCTCGTAAGTGTTCGGCTTATCCTTTTTAGGTCCTTCCTCGTCTTCGGGTATCTTCGGGTCACCTCGGAAACGTTCGGGTTTGCTTCGTCTCGTTCGTGGAAGCCTTCCTACGCCTTCGGGTATCTTCGGGTCACCTCGGAAACGTTCGGGCTTGCTTCGTCTCGTTCGTGGAAGCCTTCCTACGCCTTCGGGTATCTTCGGGTCACCTCGGAAACGTTCGGGTTTGCTTCGTCTCGTTCGTGGAAGCCTTCCTACGCCTTCGGGTATCTTCGGGTCACCTCGGAAACGTTCGGGTTTGCTTCGGCTGCGTTCGGCTTGCTCGTAGAAGTCGTCCTACGTCTTTCGTTCTCCTCGGGTATGTTCGGCTTTGCCTCGGAAACGCTCGGGATTGCTTCGAGTCGCTTCGGCTTGCTCGTAGAAGTCGTCCTACGTCTTTCGTTCTCCTCGGGTATGTTCGGCTTTGCCTCGGAAACGCTCGGGATTGCTTCGAGTCGCTTCGGCTTGCTCGTAGAAATCGTCCTACGTGTTTAGTTCTCCTCGGGTATGTTCGGCTTCGCCTCGGAAACGCTCGGGATTGCTTCGAGTCGCTTCGGCCTGCTCGTAGAAATCGTCCTACGTGTTTAGTTCTCCTCGGGTATGTTCGGCTTCGCCTCGGAAACGCTCGGGATTGCTTCGAGTCGCTTCGGCCTGCTCGTAGAAATCGTCCTACGTGTTTAGTTCTCCTCGGGTATGTTCGGCTTCGCCTCGGAAACGCTCGGGATTGCTTCGAGTCGCTTCGGCCTGCTCGTAGAAATCGTCCTACGTGTTTAGTTCTCCTCGGGTATGTTCGGCTTCGCCTCGGAAACGCTCGGGATTGCTTCGAGTCGCTTCGGCCTGCTCGTAGAAATCGTCGTATCAGCTCTGAAGTCGCTTGTCGCAAGTTGGGTTCTCTCCAGAGAAGGGGCTGTTGTCGCTTTAAGTCTTCAGAGCGACTGATACTCAATACTAAAATTTCTTAGTTTATATAACATTTTTAACGACGTAAACAAATGACGCTGATGCAGGTGTTCTTTCAAAGACGCATTCTATTCGTTAGAATAACGACCTTTTTGATTGGGCAGAAGCTCTTGCTTCGCGTGTAAAATATATTCCACTTGATAATTTTTCGAACAAAATTAGTGGGTGGAGCCTGTGAGATGTATTCAAGTAATTTTCACTTAGTGCATTGGTGAAAAATTGGTAGGTGGAGCCTGTGATCGGTAAGTTCATCATTGGTCACAATAACGACTGTTTTGGTTGGTTAAAGATTTCAGTATTATTATATTTATTAATACTGTTTGAAATATATGGGAATTATATGGGAAATGTGTATCGTTTGTGGAAATTGTTTATAACAATTTCATTCACGGATCGAAATGATTTTTAAGTCCGCACAATCTTAGTAAATATTAATAACAACAATATAGAATGTTTATTAGCTCAAATTTATCGCAAGCACGTCGTTTAATTCGTATCCAGGATACGGCAAAGGTAACAATTCGACCGCTCCCGGGGAAGACGTTGCTTGAGGTTTGTTTGAGCACATTAAAATTTAACCTTAAATAAAGTCTCTATGGTCGCTTATATCTACACACGCGAAGGAGGGTTGTTTCGCGATTTGTTCTAAAAAAGGGGGGGGGAGGTATACGATACACAATGGTTTTGGGCTTTAACTCAGCCTTGAACACGTCGCTAGTTCACACCCAGGTAACGGTAGAGTAACAATTCGACCGCTCCCGGGGAAGACGCTGTTCGAAACCTGTTTAAGCACACACTAAACTTAACCTAAATAAAGTCTTTACGGTCGCTTATAACTACACACGCGAAGGAGGGTGTTCGCGATTTGTTCTGGGGGGGGGGGGGAGGGGCGTACGGGTGATTCACTGGGCGCTTCCAGTTGCTCCGGGTGGGCGGCCTGGGTCCTGTGTAGGAACCTCTTCAGGGGGCTCATTAGGTGGGGCTATGTCTCGTGGCCCGTGTGTTGGGGGAGCTATGTCTGGTGGCTCCTGAGGTGGGGCTATGTCTTGTGGCCCGTGTGTTGGGGCCACGTTGGGTCGTCGCATGGGCCGTACCTGGTCCAAGTGAAACTTCACTAGGCGTGCGCCTGGACGCTCGACCCAAATAGCTGTAGGGCCGGCGTTTTCGACCACTGGGTACGGTCCCAACCAACGTGGTCCGAAAGGTTGGCCAGGGGGCAAGTGGGCTTTCACCATTACGAACTCGCCTGGCCTCAGTTCAAGTGGCATCGGGGCGTTGGCATTGGCATACCTTCGTTCCCGATACCTCAGTTCATTGGCGTGTATTCGACGGGTCCGCTCTGCGGCGGGTTCAGGTGGGTTTACCTGCGGATCTCGCCATTCTCCGGGTCGATGCATTTCGAAACCGAACAGGGCCTTTGCTGGGGAGTACCCTGTTGCGGCGTTTTGTCGGCATCGCAGGTTAAACAGTACCTGGTCCAGCCTGTCATCCCACTGCTCGGGATTCTCGCCTTCCATCAAGACGCGAAGGCCCTTCTTCAGCTCCTGATTCCTTCTCTCGACAGGATTGGCTCGGGGGTGGTAGATAGGGGTGGTCCAGTGTAAACACTGCCACTTTCTAAGTGCTGAGTCCCATGCCACCGAAGTGAATTGTGGGCCGTTATCGGACAAAATGGCCATTGGGTAACCAAACCTTTGGAACACCTGGGTCAGGAATTCGATGACGGCGGTACTGGAGGCGCTCTTCACTGCGCATGCTTCCGTCCATCGAGAGTACAAGTCCGTGATGACTATCCCGAACTTGTTTTTCCTTCGGGACTCGGTTAGTGGCCCCACAATGTCGACCGACACCACCTCAAACGGTTGTTTCGGTGAGTGTGGTCGCAACGGGGCTGGTGATTGGGGCGGTCCTCTCTTGAAGGCATTACAGATGCGGCAAGTCTTCACATGTTCTGCAACGTGGGTCTGGAGGTTATTCCAAAAGAAGCGCTCTCGGATCGCTCGATGGGTCTCCTCCGCTCCTGGGTGGCCGGCAGTGGGATGATCGTGGTATTGGTGCATCACCCTCTCGCGGGCGGTAGGTGGTACCCAGATCAACCACTTCTCTCCTAATCGGTAGCGCAGTAGACCATCTCTGAAGGTTATGTTCGGGTGCTCCGGGGCGGCGGGGTCTCTGTTTAAGTTGGTCACCATCTCCAAGGCCTGTGGGTCCACTTGTTGTGCATCTCTAATGGTGTGCATCAACGGCTCGTCATCCTCGATGACGAATATTTCGTTCGTGGAGGGGGCTTCGGAATTTCCGGTGGTCTCGTAAGGGAGCATCCTCTCGATGTCACCCAGACCAGCGGGCGTTTCGTCATTCCCAGGGCATCGGGATAGTGCGTCCGGTAACTCGTTCTCCCTACCAGGAATATGCTCTATTCTGTAGGAAAACTCCTGTAGGAGTAAAGACCATCGCATTAGTTTAGACTTGGTCTCCTTGAATTGCTGGAGCCAAGTCAATGCCTTGTTGTCCGTTCGCAAGAGGAACGGCCTATCCTCTAGATAGGGACGGTAACGCTTAATGGCCCAAATAACTGCGAGGCACTCCTGCTCGTTAATGTGGTACCTCTGCTCGGCTTTATTAAATCGTAGGCTAGCATAGCTTACCACGTGTCTACGGTCATTATCCTCCTGGTAGAGGACGGCGGACGCACCTACCGCGCTGGCGTCGGTCTGCAGGCAGAACGGTCTTCCAAAATCTGGGCGGTAAAGTTTCAGAGGCTTTGATGCCGCCTCCTTCACGGCCTGGAAGGCACCCATTGCTTCCTGAGTCCATTTGTAGGGTCGGCTCGTGGATAGTAAGTCCGTGAGCGGGGCCATTATCCTCGAGCAATCCTGGATGTAGTCTCGCAACCAGTTTATCAGCCCGAGGAATTTGCGTAGGCTTTTTCGGGTTCGGGGCGGCTCGGCGGCCTGGATCGCCTCAATATGCCCGGTCTGTGGATGGTTTCCTTCCTCGGTCACTACGTGCCCTAGGTAATCCAGAGTTGGGCTGGCGAAGTGACATTTACCCAGGTTTAGCTTCAAGCCGTGTTGGGCCAATCTTTCAAAGACCAGCCGAAGGTGCCTTTGATGTTGCTCCACGTTTTCTGAATATACGATGATGTCGTCGAGGTAGGCTATGGCAAACTCACGGAGGTATCCCACAAGTACTTCTTGTACCATGAGTTTCTGGAAGGTGGTCGGTGCGCCTTTAAGACCAAACGGCATGACGTTAAACTCGTAAGCTGCTCCATCCGGAGTAGTGAACGCCGTATACCGCTTAGATTTCTCTTCCATTGCGATTTGCCAATAGCCATTCCGCATATCGAGCGTGGAGAACACCTTCGCTGTTCCCAAGTCTTTGAGTGACTCCTGGATGGGAGGCAGGGCACTGGTCTCATCCTTTGTCCTACTGTTCAGCTTGCGGAAATCCACGCAGAATCTCGGCTCCCCAGTTTTCTTACTAACGATGACAATCGGCGAACTGTAATTGCTATGGCTAGCGCGGATTACATCAGCTGCAAGCATTTTGTCAATCTGTTCGGCGATTACACGTTTCTTGGCTGGTGAGTATCGATATGTGGGTACTCTTACCGGTGTGTCATCGGAGAGCCGGATTTCATGTTTCGTGGTGGCGGTAGTTGTGACAGCCTCTCCTTCCTCGAAAAGTTCCCCGAAATCATTCAAGGTTTGTTGGAAGGTCTGCTTATCCGCTGCCGTCCACGTGGTGGTGTCCGTCTCTGTATGTATGGTTCCGGTAGGGCGTTTCCGTGGACCTCTCGCAGTAAAGTGTAAGGTCTGTCTCCCTTCTTTGCCCACATGCATGCACCTCCTTGCCATATCAATGACTGCCTGGTGTTCCGTGAGCCATGGGCTCCCCAGGATGATAGCGGCTCGCATGTTCGGCACCACTGTCGCGGTGCATGTGAACTTATACTGTCGGGAGGAGGCCTTCAGTGTGCCCTCGTGATGAGTCTGGAAGGTGGCTTCTTCGTGGATCCAATTAAATGTAACTGGTCGTGTCTCCCTAGCTCGACCCGTCATATATTCTGGCCTCATGAGGTTCTTGGTGGCAGCTGTGTCTATCAGTGCCACCACCTCTTGGCCGTTGACCTGCAGTCTAATGGATGGCGTAGATCCTTCGCCATCCATTGTGGTGAGGGCCGTCCCCGTTACTGCGGTGGAGCGGCCCCTTTGGCTTCCCCCTGGTTCTGTTGGGGACGTGGGTGGCGTACGGCGAATTCTCTCGGCTGCTTTGGGCAGTCCCGATTCATATGCCTCCCCGGGCAGAACCAACACCTCGGAAGGGTTCGTTCCTCAACTACACGAGGCTCTTGGTTCCTGGACGCTACCTCAGCTGGGCGACGCGTCGTCGGCTTTGCCTCTTGGACAGCTGTCGCTTGGGACCTTCCTTTCGTCTGTTTGACCCAGATCTTATCCGCCTCGTTAAGCCGGGACCAGCGGGTGCATTGCCTCTCCAGTTCACCCATGGTTTTCGGAGCTAGCTGGAATAATTGTAGGTTCATTTCCTTACTCATCCTGTCAGTGATGTGTAGAACCAATTCTTCTTCGGGCCAGCTAGGCCTCAGCCGGAGACACAATTGTTTCATTTTATAAATGAATTTTTCTGGGGCCTCACCAGTTGTTTGTCTGGTGGCATACACAGCCGTTTCCAATACAGTTCTCCGTTGATGATTAAGGAATTCATCACGGAAACGCTGTACGAAGTCCTCTGGCGACAGGAAACTGCCCATGTAGTACTCATACCATGTTGCCGCCTCTCCTGCCAGGTGTGGACGCACTGCTTCGTCCACATCCTCTGGCACTTCCAGCGTGCAGTGCCTTAGGTACTCTTCCATTCTTTGTATGAAGAGCACGGGGTCCTCCGTGATATCTCCACGATAAGGACGTGATGGAGGTTTGGGTATTGGTGGACCTTCGGGCGACATAACGAGGCGCTTTAGTGCCTCTGTCAATGTCCTTACGGCATCTGATTCCACCTTTGCCTCTGAGGTTGACCTCCTGCTGGGTGTGTCACCCAATATGACGCCTTCCTCTAGAGTCGCTTCGGTTATAACCGGTTTAATTGCTGTAAGTCCGGCTGCTTGGCCTAAGTCCAAGTCGACGATGACCTCAGGACAGGTGTCTTGTGCAACGGGTTTTCTCCCCTCCAAGACTTCCAGTCGAGTTCCCAGTAATCTGAACTCATTTAGCAAGCTGGCCATTTGACTTGTCGGGTTGTCAGTTTTGGGTAATGATTTTGTAGGGGAAGGTGATCGGTCAGATCCGCTAGACTGATTTCTGCGGGATTCTCTTCTCCTCAGAGATTTAGGGCCTCTTGGAGCCATTGTCTCCCCACGTTCGTCGGTGCTTTCTGCACCGAAAGTTTTCGTTTATAGGTTACGAAACTTTGCCGCCCCACGTTGGGCGCCAAAATGTTACCTTTCAGCTTATAGGAATTACTCAAAATAATGTTATTCGAATTACCTGAGCTCTTATAGCTGTAGTACTCTAATACGGGGAGACGTGGCGTCCTTCCTTCAGGATGGCACTACACTTATTCACTGGGTGTTCCAGGATAGGGCTTATATTAGTGTCGAAGGTTAATGAAAGAGTTGTATAAAACCACATGAATTTATTACCACAACTCGGTCACTAAAAACAATAGCCACGCAGGACTATAAAGAAATGGCTTAAGGCAACACTAAATATTAAGAGATATTTACATAGATTGATATTATATACACTGTCTGCTGAGACACCTTGACCAAAGGGCTAATGATCCCACACACAGGGGGATAAGACAAAGGGGGTGGTCGCTAGATACTGGCAGTTTAAAATAGAGAGGGATATTTGAGACACTCAGTTGGGGTTCTAGGGGATAAGGCTCCCTTCGGGGTACCTAGTCAATTAACGCCTAGAATGGGTAAGGCTGCCTTCGGGTACCAAACCAACTAACTACTTCTGAGTGACGTGACGGGGCTATCTTGAGATTGCCAACCGTGCAAGCTTAGGAATCAGTTCAGTACTTACGGTTGTAACAATGGGTACGACGTGAGGTCACTTTAGCCACACGTCACAAGTCACTGGGGTGGTGTATCGGCACAGGACCTACACTTGGATAACGATCCGTGGTCTGGATCTTTGTTGAAGCACTAAGTGGCACTCACAACTTCAACAACCTCTCGTATTTGGTTGGGTCACTTTGTTCAACAACCTCTCTTTTGGTTGGGTCACTTGTTCAACAACCTCTCTTTGGTTGGGTCACTTTGGTTCAACAACCTCTCTTTGGTTGGGTCACTTTGTTCACAGCCTCACTAACAGGTCACGAATGCTCCTTGGATGTTGGTGGAAGCACGCAACTGCTGTTGATTCGGACTCTCAGTCCTCCTCGTAAGTGTTCGGCTTATCCTTTTTAGGTCCTTCCTCGTCTTCGGGTATCTTCGGGTCACCTCGGAAACGTTCGGGTTTGCTTCGTCTCGTTCGTGGAAGCCTTCCTACGCCTTCGGGTATCTTCGGGTCACCTCGGAAACGTTCGGGCTTGCTTCGTCTCGTTCGTGGAAGCCTTCCTACGCCTTCGGGTATCTTCGGGTCACCTCGGAAACGTTCGGGTTTGCTTCGTCTCGTTCGTGGAAGCCTTCCTACGCCTTCGGGTATCTTCGGGTCACCTCGGAAACGTTCGGGTTTGCTTCGGCTGCGTTCGGCTTGCTCGTAGAAGTCGTCCTACGTCTTTCGTTCTCCTCGGGTATGTTCGGCTTTGCCTCGGAAACGCTCGGGATTGCTTCGAGTCGCTTCGGCTTGCTCGTAGAAGTCGTCCTACGTCTTTCGTTCTCCTCGGGTATGTTCGGCTTTGCCTCGGAAACGCTCGGGATTGCTTCGAGTCGCTTCGGCTTGCTCGTAGAAATCGTCCTACGTGTTTAGTTCTCCTCGGGTATGTTCGGCTTCGCCTCGGAAACGCTCGGGATTGCTTCGAGTCGCTTCGGCCTGCTCGTAGAAATCGTCCTACGTGTTTAGTTCTCCTCGGGTATGTTCGGCTTCGCCTCGGAAACGCTCGGGATTGCTTCGAGTCGCTTCGGCCTGCTCGTAGAAATCGTCCTACGTGTTTAGTTCTCCTCGGGTATGTTCGGCTTCGCCTCGGAAACGCTCGGGATTGCTTCGAGTCGCTTCGGCCTGCTCGTAGAAATCGTCCTACGTGTTTAGTTCTCCTCGGGTATGTTCGGCTTCGCCTCGGAAACGCTCGGGATTGCTTCGAGTCGCTTCGGCCTGCTCGTAGAAATCGTCGTATCAGCTCTGAAGTCGCTTGTCGCAAGTTGGGTTCTCTCCAGAGAAGGGGCTGTTGTCGCTTTAAGTCTTCAGAGCGACTGATACTCAATACTAAAATTTCTTAGTTTATATAACATTTTTAACGACGTAAACAAATGACGCTGATGCAGGTGTTCTTTCAAAGACGCATTCTATTCGTTAGAATAACGACCTTTTTGATTGGGCAGAAGCTCTTGCTTCGCGTGTAAAATATATTCCACTTGATAATTTTTCGAACAAAATTAGTGGGTGGAGCCTGTGAGATGTATTCAAGTAATTTTCACTTAGTGCATTGGTGAAAAATTGGTAGGTGGAGCCTGTGATCGGTAAGTTCATCATTGGTCACAATAACGACTGTTTTGGTTGGTTAAAGATTTCAGTATTATTATATTTATTAATACTGTTTGAAATATATGGGAATTATATGGGAAATGTGTATCGTTTGTGGAAATTGTTTATAACAATTTCATTCACGGATCGAAATGATTTTTAAGTCCGCACAATCTTAGTAAATATTAATAACAACAATATAGAATGTTTATTAGCTCAAATTTATCGCAAGCACGTCGTTTAATTCGTATCCAGGATACGGCAAAGGTAACACGACAATGGTATATATTTAACAAAAACTTGCATTAAAACAAAATTTACATCTTCTTATTTTAGTTGTTTACAAAATAATTAAATTACATAACATTATTGTACGCTTAATTTGAATATCACATTAGCTGTAAAAATGACGAACAATAATTTTTCGTATTACAAACAAAAAATTATTAGGAAATAAAATAAAATCATCTCGTCGTTCCTTGAATGATTTTTTTAACAGTTTTTGTAAGAAGTATGATTATTACAAAAGTTCTTAAT
Source organism: Amphimallon solstitiale (assembly GCA_963170755.1). Taxonomy (NCBI): domain Eukaryota; kingdom Metazoa; phylum Arthropoda; class Insecta; order Coleoptera; family Scarabaeidae; genus Amphimallon; species Amphimallon solstitiale. The sequence goes on from OY720678.1 coordinate 1,257,580, forward strand.
CATATTGTTTAGACATATATGTCTGGTTTAATGAATTTAATAATTTTTAATAAATAAATAATATTACTCTTTTACATTTTTCTTAGCGAAGGTTGTCTAATGTGTGTATGTGTTTCCTTTGTGTTCCGAATAAACTTCTTGAGGTCAGATAGCGTGTGTGAGTTTTTTCTGGGAAAATGTTTTTCGATTGCCAAGTCTCATCAAAACAATTTTATTTTATTTTTTTGTCTCGTATGCGTTCCTATACCATTCGTCCGATTGCGATGAAACTTTGGTGAGTTGTTGTGCGCACGCCCGCGAATGTTTCTGAATTAATACAATTACTTTACACTTTATGGTTGTGCGAGAGTCGTTTCAACAAATGTGTGTATTTCAATTTTATATAGTTCAGTAGAAGTTTGTGTTTTCGGTTTATGAGTGGGCACGCTTGACAGAGTTGAATAGAATCAAATACAAACAGTGACGTTTCAGTTCATGTGTGACAGAAGAATTGATGTTGATTGTAAAATTCCAATTGCTGGTCGAAATCAGAAAGCATTACTTTCGGTGTCAAATCAATTTGTCAGCTAAACAACACGCGATTGGTTGATCTACACCTTAAACACAAAAGGAAAAATCATTACGAGCTTCAGAAACGGACGAACAATGGGAAGCAAGACTGATAATCGCTCGAGTACTCACTGCTTAAGGCCGTCCGTCTGAGACCGATGAACAACGGAATGCAAGACTAGAAACCGCTCAAGTATGCAATGCTCAAGCCTGTTCGTCTGAAACAGTCGAGCAACAGGAAGCCCAACAGGAAACCAAACGAGTTCTTTAAGTGGCATTGCTATGCATTACGGGTACACCTAGTTAATAATAAACCATTAAAAAATACTGCTACAAATAGCACCAACTTTTATAGATAATCTGGCCTTTCATAAGCTGTATTTGCTTGAATTATATGCGTTACGTCAAACTAATAATTGTATAAATCAAAATAACAGACAGAAGATTTATAATTTTCAGTAATGTCTGACCAATCATTTCTCAAGCATGGATAAACTGTTGTTCCTCCTGCAAGTGGTGGAACAACACAACAAAGTCACTTGTTGCAATTAATCAAAGCGTAAATTATTGACCGCCCCTCGAAAGCAAACGTATAGTAGATCAGCATCAGCAACAACTCAGAAATGATCCATTCCTGTCGTTAATTTAAATATGATCTCTTTGGATAACAAGTTATTGCGAATGATCATCCATGAGTTCAATTTTTGAACCGATCAAATATTGTGCATATACCAAAATGTGAGATCGAGTATTTTCATTGTGAAGAATTTTCCTGCACTGCCGGTTGTCTTTTTCCTTATTTGTTCAAACACTTTCGACAAACATACGGGTTTATACCATATTACGAATAGCTCCAACATTTATTACAGGTGTAGATTGTTGTGGACTGTATTTGATGAAACACTATGGCATTTTTTGTGCGCGCATATTTGCAGCAGTAGACGCTGTTATACCAGTGAACAGGTATGTCTTTTTATGATATGTTACATGATTATCTAGCATGATTATTTGGCACACAGCATTCATATTTCTGACACAACAACCGATTTTGGACGACTGCCTTAAATTAGTTCTCGAATGAACAACTGCAGCGCGTGAACGTACTAGGGTAGTGATATACAGTAGTTTGGATAGTATTTTATAGTCGAAAGTCCAAGTGAGTTGACTAATGCACTCTTGTTCAGTTAACCCACATCTAAAGTGTTAGTAAATTGTCCCACTAAAATGTTTACGAATTATTTCAAATTTTTGATTGGGATTAAGTTGTCAAGTTACTGTAAATAACACAAATAGTGTAACAATAAGACAAATGTTCACATACCGAAAACTGAAAACAATTTCAAATTTCACGAAGAATATATCTGAGGCGTATAGTACCAATAGTTTTTGAAGTTTTGGATGCATAGATGACACCCCGTATCAGTATGCAATAGAGAGCCGATATAATGACAGTGTGACACGGATGTGATTCGTACTGGTTGGTTTGCGCTAATTTTACCCACATAATGGCCGCTTATATCAAAAATGTATTTTGCTTTTAAAACCATATCTTTATTTATCACGTCTTTTAAATACATATCCACTTGATACGCAAATAATAAAATTATTATAATAAATAATCCTGAATTATTTGTTAATTTTGCATTTGAGAGGTACCCACATCGTATCCACATAATGGCCGATTTCGTTTACATTAGTTTCTTATCTCGTGTCAGCACTCTAATTATAAAGCCACTATAGTATGGAATAGAGTGCCTTTATAATCAGAGTGGTAACAATGAAGAGATTATTGCTAATAAGCAAATTGTGCCCACCTAATGGCGTTTTGTTCGAACATGGTTTTTAGAGTTACATTCTTATCTTTATTGCTACCCTCTTGCGTTAAAAATATGAAATATACCAGAGGACAGAAGGTATGACGCCACAACGATAACTCAGCTTCTATTGATAACGTAAAATTAACAGAGACGCTTGTCTATTGATTGAAAACTTTATCGCCAGCTTATCCCACACATACGGCCTTACCTTTCACTCTTACCAAGGTTGATGTTGAATATGAAAAGCATTACTGCCCCTAACTCGCCGAGAAATTGCGTGGGATCGACACTCAACAAGTCGAAGGTCTTATTAAAGGCGCCAGTTCTGCTTGCTTTACTATACTGCTCGTCAACTGACTTATAAACCCGGAACTAGCTTACCACTGAACCCCAGATTAGCAAAAGCAAACACACTCAACACATTTAAGAACAGGTTTATTTTAATGTTAATTGCCAATTGATAATAATTTTTAAAAAAAAGTAACAACGATGCCCGTCTGGCACCTGTAAACAAGTCTTAAAAAAACACTGATCAGTTACGATCGAGCCACAACAATAAAATATTTAACAAAAAAAAAACTAAGTTTGTGTCACTGATGGTAAACACAACAAATACAGAAACATCTGAAAACTTGAAACAAATATGAACTAGCTAAGCGAGGGCTATCCTCAAGTTCGTTGAAATACAATAGAAAAATATTTAAATCAAATGTACTGAATACATAGGCAATATATGCCAGATAGTTTATCAGTATCGAACAGGTTGGTCGTAATCAGCAACACGTGACAAAAAAATGAACCACTCTGTATATAAGAGGCTAACGCCAAGCTGGTCGACACTAGATTTACTATACTAGATGGTAATTAATACTAACAGCGCAAGATATCTATTGCCTTACAATAAGAAAACATGAATATAATTCATTTGGTTAAATATCGTACAAATTACACTCTATTAAATTTGAAAATGTTGAATAAATATACTAAAAACTAACGATAAATTTTATACAATACAGGTTGGAATGCTACTATTCAAATACCATCCAAAACATCAACTAAGTTTAACACAAAAGAAAAATTGACTATTTAACAGGCCAAACTTGCCTCGTAACCTCAAATAAGAGGCCACAATTACTATTATAACAGAACGTTAAATGTTTAAATTCAAATCTCAGTAATTCACAAGCCACTACACAATAAATTCAGTAAATACGTTGACTCTAATGATCAGTTAGGCCGAAATGTTAAATTAAACAGCTCGGAAGTGCTCAGAACTTATTGTAAAATTACACAAATCTGATTATGTCTGATTGCACCACTTGACTGTGCAATATGCTGGCAATATTTAGCAAATTAGCAATAAACAAAGTCAAAATACCTTATTTTCCACACACATAGCTCCGATACACAAATTCTATCTGTAGTCTCACATTGGGGTACGGGAAAAAGTCTTCTTCAAACGTCATTGGCTACTAACAATCATCGGAAATAAATGCGGTCCGCTGCGACAGTAGATGCGGGACTGCACAACAAATTTGTTTGCACCAAATGATCTATGTTCTTGACTCTTACAAAATGGCGGTAAATCGGCCCCCAACTGCCATTGTTAAAATTCTCCAAACGGTCGACGAAAATTAACCCCGAAAGTGTCGTCGGTACTTAATCGCAGACTAATTAAAAAAAATACAACAATATAATGACTATAATGTGCGATTTCAATGTCACTTACATAGTAAATTTTTCCAATTCCAGAATTCAAAGCAAAATCCTCAGAAGAGAGATTAACATCCAACACGTCAATCTAAAGATGCATTACTCAGCAAGAATTATATAAACCCACTTATAATCTAGTTGCCAATTCTACGATACCATCAACCATTAAATAACTTGCACAAGTAAATCTGGACTGAGTGATAGACTATACTGCGATTAGAAAATTGGTCTTGCTACCAGGAGGTCAGAAAATGGAAGAGAACGATTCTGAACATCATCAACGGAAAATTGACATACCCTACAAGCGCCCTCTTTTACAAAAGATAAAGCTTAAAGAACTATACCTTCCCATTGTTTCACAGCCCCTTAGCCTAGTTAGCGGTAAACCCCGAGCGAAATAAAATAATTCCCAAACATAAACATTTATAAATCTTAAAATAATACTTGAAGTAACCAACAACATAAAGAAAATAATAACCTTTCGATAAATTACATTCGACCAACCATCATGACAGCAACACCTCTACTTGAACTACCCGCGTTACTACCTCAACGATTACCGATCGGATACCGACAGGATCGAAGGCAAGCCAGCAAGATCGATGAATTGGACGGCCACTGCATGTTAGGCGCTAGATCGAACGGCTACTAGATGGGGGTAACAAGGACAAAATCATTATAAATCTTATAAAATTCAAGAAATCAAAGAGCATAATTAATTCAAAAAGTTAATGCGCTAAAACTGAAAATAAATTGTAACATTTCTTATCACGCTTTTTTAAATACATATCCATTTAATACGCAAATTATAGGTTAATATTAATGGATATTTAATAATACTGAATTATTTGTTATTTTCACTTTTGACAGATACCCACATAATGGCCGATTTGGTTTCTATTGATTTTCTATCTCGTGTCATCACTCTCATTATAAAGGCACTCTGGTACAAAAATCTCAGAATATAATCTTTTAGACAGATCAATATACATACTTCTAGCACCAGGACGCCTGTATACAGTAGGTTTATCCACTGGATTAGTTTTTATTACAAACACAATACGTGAAATGCACCACCACGAAATTAGAAGGAACAGATTTATTGAGGTAGTGTATCTTAAGGCACGTATATTCTCTCTATCAACACAATAAATACAGTATAAATATACGATATTTTATTCAATGTAAAGGAAGAGACTAGGTAACACAATAGTAATAAAGCATGTCAGCAGCTATAAAAGGTATCGATAATATGCCCACGTCGAGAATGAAAGAGTATTATACGTTTTTTGCCACAGCAAGTTTCACTTTCAAAAAGACGTCTAAAAAATTTCATTTCGCATGGTCCGTGTTCTTTTTTCCAAGATTAAAAATATAAATCGTCTCGGAAGGGCAACATTACATCGTATAGATGCGTTTGTGATACAGACGCAATATAAATGGAAAGTTTTATGGTTGTTATAAATTTTCGGGTAACGTGCACAAGGTTATCCACTTTATTTACAAGTTTATTTTTGATAAATACCTAGGAGTGTTAATTTTTATCATTTTGCTTTGGTAAAGCTTGATACTACCCTTTGACGTCAACAATATAATATACAGACAGTATTTATTTATTTAAAAATTACTTGACTTGGATCAATAAAAGTAAATAGTCTATAAATAACGTCAAAATCAACAAGCTTGTCATTTCTCATATAATTGAAATATTGATTGTAACTTAAAGTTAACACAACATTCGAGATTCTTCACCTTGACTTTGAAACAGTGCGATATGATAATCTAGAGGCTTCTGATCACCCTACTTTTGAAATATTGGTCTTACAATTATTTATGATATAACGTCAGTTTGGTTAAGTACCTATTTGTCATTGCATGATAACTTTTTAAATTATTCTTTTTTATCTACATCGACATTCATAAATATTTGGAAAGAATGCACGGCAAGCTAGCGAATATTAGAAAATACTTGGATACTGTAAAACGCGCTGGTTAGATCTTTTGCCAGCTCTCGAAAGAATTTTGAAAATACACGAATCTTTGAAATCCTTCTTTCTATCTCAGGATAAAAGTCCTAGAATTTTAGACGAGTTTTTTGAAAAAGAAACTCCAAAAATTTGGCTAGAGTTTGTACACACTCAAGCAGCTTTCTTTCAAAATGCTATAAAACTTATTGAAGGTGACAAAATTTCGGTAATCGAAGTAGCAAGTAAAGTTAATAATTTAAAATTTTAGTCTCAAGACCGGTTAGAAAATAATAATCCTGTAGATATCATGAATCATGTTAAACATTTATATTGTAACTGCATAAATTATTTAGAAAAGACGGTATATTAATTACAATGGTATTGAACATTTTCATTGGGTTACATTAAAATAAGAACTTGGGATGACATGCAATAATAATTCAATCAAAATTTCCCATACAGTAATATTTCCGAAAATGATCTTTTTAATGAGGTATCATTATTAAAACAATATATTGATAAGGAAAAGGTTAATCTTGGGCATCAGCAAAAATCACAATAGAGAACAAACGATTAGAAATATTTCATCATTTTCAAATAAACCATGTTCCATACAATAATGCACTAAAAATTGTGGAATACGTGGTGTCCTTACCAGGAACTAATGCTAATTTTATGACCTTTTAAACAACGACAGCAATCTACTAAAAGAAAATTCACTCAAATGAGATATATGCCAAAGAATAAAGTAATACTATACATAATTTTTTTAATATCTTATATTTTTAAATCTTACTTATGTTAAAATTAAAATAAATATATTACAATACTATTTTTGCGTTCTATGAAAATTTTTGTTGCTTCATATAGACCAAATTTTTAATCAAGAACTCCCTTCCCCCGGTCAATGGTGTCATGCTTTACCAATGTAAAAATCTGGTCACCTTATCTTAATACTGCAAAATATTTATTTTGGTGATTTGCACTTCAAGTTTAAAGTCAACTGAAATTATGAACGATTGTTATACAAATGAAGAATGTAGACTTTTATAATGAATGTAGACGCTTAGGACGTAGAGAAGAACGATAAATTCACAACAATTTTATTCTTTATCTTAACCTTAACGACCAAGAGAAAATAAAAGTAAAATATGTCTTCCAAACTATATATTTCTATGAAAAACATTGTTTATAACACTTCTAAACAGAAACAAATTAAAAATACACTGGACACATGATGATCATATACTGTGGTATTGTTCAAGACAATGTCGTCCAACATATACGAGAGTTACTTTACACCTTTTACACTGCCATCTGATCTTGGAATGAAATACACATAGTGTAAGTGAATTGAGATTTGTTTTGGGAAAGTGACAAACATTATTTTGTAAAATACTTAGCGGGCAGTGCCTTCTAAATAGAAGCAAATCGATTTTCTGATCCGCCCAACGCATGTCAAGTTTCCAGGCATTTACATTCATCATAAAAGTTAGTACACAGTACCATTTTTTACTACGGAAAGCGATTCAGTAATAATTTACAGCTTGGTACGTATCCCCTCCCTTCATCCCTTTATTTTAGATGTGGAATACTTGTGACTGTTCTATACCAATTTTATTCTTCAACGCAGCAGACTGTTTTTTGACTTTTTGAATTGGTTGAACAGACTCGTGGTTTGCTGTCATTGTGCATACGTTATTACCTTTCTAACGAACTACTAATATCTCACGGCTATTATTAAATGCGTTTTCACACATCGCTCTAGCCTCTTTTCCATTTCTTTCACCGATATTATCGGATATTTTTCGGTTCTGTTTTGCCTTGAAAAATCGGCTGCTTCAGGCATAGTTTAAATAATTTTCCTACCCTAAACCATACGAGGTATGGTTTATCTCATCAAAAATGTCATTCATTTCAAATAGTAACCTAAAAACAAGTATTTTATGTCAGCAAACAGTTGTGGCCAGTTTATTATCCGTATACATCGTTGTATACAGATATAACATTTAACTATAAAAAAAAGGTATACATAGCTTTTCTATTGTCTTAACAAGGGTAACTGATAAGTTTAACTCTTTGTTAACCAACGCTTAGCGTCACCACTGCATAAACTCGTCGCCAACGTTTCAATAACAACGAGCTTTGAATTCTCGCCAAATAATATTTTAGCAAGTATACTGCTAGTAGTGGTTTTACAGCAAAGTAATATACACTGTGATACGAAGCAGAGGTTGAACTTGTCAATAATAGATGTCACGGGCCTCAAAAATCGTCTGTACTTATATGAGTACAACAGCCGCTAATGTGTTAATGCAATACATAGGTATATAACCTAATTAAAGGAATCTGTTTTTCTGCATGGAGCTTTCTACCAGCCAACGAAGAAGTACAAGGTAGACTCTATGGCAATGAGGGCAATGATTTCGTTGACCTCCATCAAATCATGGATGCCTTCGCCAAAGGTTCTTTTTAGCTCATATATTTAGCTATAATTTTTAGTTTATTTGATATAAATAAACTTAATGGCAACACATATACTGCAGAAGAGGACAGATCAAAAATTCTTATGATCAGAAATGAATCATTAAGCATTTATTGAATTTATTGTAAATTCTTAAATTCACATCTTTTTAGATGATAAACTTTATCCTGAGAAGAGGGACAGCCCACAAATTAGTTTATTGATGTGACATGACATGTTTCTTCTAAGCAACAGCAAGAGCGCACTTTGTGGATTTCTTCGGATCGAGTTGAAAAGTGAAATTTATTCTCCTTATATTCTTCTATTTATTTCTCGAGGTGGTACAATGTTCAATTCGGTTATCAAGAACTAATTTACCCTATATATACAGCAAATAGGAGACACAATTAAAGAGACATGATTTTTGCGCACGCGTTCAAGTTATGAAAACGAGCCGCTGAACGAGTTTTCTAAAGAACAAGGGCGCAAAATGTCTTATGAAACATGTATTTTATACTATTCTTTCTAGTTCGGTTATTAAAAGTTCAAAAAACCTTAAAATGAGAGACATGTTTTTTCGAACATTTTAGGAATTTTGTTGCATAATAATAATAATAATAACTTTATTAATTACCCCAACAGAGAATTCCAAATGGGGCAATACAACTAAACTAAACACTACCATGAAATTGACGCATTTCTCGCGAAAGTACGGGTCATTACGTGTGCCGTGTTTAAGTCAAATCATACGACTATTATCGGGATGCAATTTATGTATATTTGAATTTATCACTAAATACTTCAGCCAATTCATAATTAGTTACCATTTGCGAGATGTGTACCTGTTCCCCCTTTATTCAACCAAATAAAATAAACAAGATATATATAATATTCTCTAGCTAGCTCTTTGTGAACATGAAACCCATGTTTTAGTCTCGCAGGACGATCCAAGCACGAGATATTTTGATTTAATAAAATGTGTATTGGAAACCAACATAAGCACTTAATAATCTAAATAGAAGCATAAATATGAAAAGACAATATTACATTCAGTCGAAAACCCATATACAATATCAACGTTGGATTTAAATCCTCTGCACCAAACAATCTACTACATTATATATTGTTATCGACGTTCTAGCGATTTGATTCACCTTTGTTAAAATACAGATAACAGATACATAACAAAAAACTACGTCTGGATTTAGGGCAGATATATACTACATAGGTGCGGCAGCATAACTTCCTTTTATCAAAACTTAATAAAACCCATTGTATGAATCAGAAGATTTTTATTTGTTTTTTATAATGTAGGTGCATTTTCCTCAAAGAATCAGAGACCAATAATTCCAGCTGAGGAAATTGCACACCACAATGTGACTTTAGGTGAATGCAAAGGCTTTTGATGCAGTTCTCGAGGATTGGTGTCAGCCCAGTAGCGCATGTTTTGTTTGTTGACGTATCCATACAAATGAAAATGGACTTCATCACTAAAAAAACGATAGCGTCTTCAGGAACGACTTCGAGAAGAACCTGACATGCGTTCCCCCGACAATTGAAGTCACGTTCAGAAAGTTCCTGCACAATCGCCATTTTGTAAGGATGAAAATGAAGATCATCATGAAGAATTCTCCTCACAGAGCGATCGGAAAGTCCTCGGGCAGACTCGTGTCTGCGTGCAGAACGCCGTGGAGATCGCAACACTGAAGCTCTCACTGCCTCAATGTTCTCAGGTGTTCAATGGGTCGAGGGACTCCCGTTCTTCGTCTTGTCGCACTTGCAGTTTGTCTGAACGTAGTGACTCTGCTAACAATTGATTTCCGGTCCGGGACACGGGACAACGGGGCTAAATTAAAGCGAATCCGAAAGTCGCGCTGGGTTGTGATCACAGAACATCCGCTCAAAAAGTAGGCCTCAACGGCAAAAGCACGCTCCTCACTGTGTCGGAACCAAACTTTATACTACCGCTTCTAGAACTAGACCACTAGTGCCTCGGTACGACATCAACCGACTGAATGGTGCGCATTTAAAAAAAAGAAAGTTCTGTTGCCGCACCCTGTATGTATTACGCATCAAAATAACAGGTTATATATTTGCTTGCAATGTTTTTTCATACATTTACAATATTGCCGTGTCTGTCTTTCTATTCCGATATTACTTAATCATTTGGTATATAAATAAAAGAACCTCCAACTCTATACTTAAGTATGACTCCCGCTTTAATAATTTTAATTTAAGTACCTTGTCTAAGACCACGTAGTAACCTGTCTAAGACCACGTAATAACCTGTTTTCTTCAATATTCCTTCTCTGGACGGTAGGATCCTGCTGACGGTCCTCCCTCTCCGTTGATAAATGCTTCTGATGCCATTCACTTTTTCTCTTCCACAGGCAAAGCAAGACACACCATTGTGACTTTCATTACTAACGTACTTTTACTTTTTTCACTTGGAAAATTTTCAATAGAAAATGTGAATTTGCTTTATTAATTCTACAATTCAACATATTCTGGGCTATCTTGCTTACAAATTTACGGTAGCCTCTCTTCTTTGTTTATAAAGGCTGTGCTCGAGTTTTTAGCACTATTTACGACTGACTTTCGCCAAAGTCCTCGTCCATTGTCCAATTCTCACTTACTTTTTCCCAAGAACGCACTTGCACCTCTTCTGGTTTTTCAAACTCCCACGTTCTCACACATGTGCACGTGTTTTTAGAACGGCAACAAATAAACAACTCCGGTCCCACCATTTCAAACAAAAGATAAGCACAATATTATTATAAACTGTGTATAAATGCGGGTAAAAGACCTACTTCGAATAATATTCATATAATTATAAGTAGGTATATTATTAACTTATAATAGTTATTATAATGCAATCTTTGATACTATTCCACAAAATATTTATGAATAAATGTTCGTCACACTTATTAAATAACCTCAAGTTTCAGTGTGACAATCGTAACATTAGTATCAACAACATACTTTACCCTCCTACAGTACAACATACGCTATGATATCCTATTGTACATAATCAACCTTCTTAACAAACTCAAAAGAAGGAAGAGGTTTTCCATTTGATCAGAACATATTTTCCGGTAAATCGAGGAGGATAAAAGTTTTTGGCTTGAAAAAGGCAACTTTGTTGGTGTTCTATAAAGTTTATCGGATTATATTTATTCAGCGATTAAATTTACATTGTTTTGCTTGACAATAATATTTGGCAGTTGGTTGTTCTGTGCCATATCTCGATATTTTTCTTAGGTTTTGTGTAATTGTATTCAATGATTTTTAGGTTTACATTATTTTAATCACTTGTTTTTGTATTCTTACTGTTGCTTTTTTTATATATTTGAACGGATTTTGTACAATAAAAGGTCCGATTTCAATTGCCATTACATGACTATATTTTATTGTATGTATTGTATTCCTTGAACCCTAAGGTAATGAATGATACTTACTTGCATCAATAGAAAAACAAATGTCAATTTGGTTTTATCTATTAGCTATAAATACTTCATTATACTTCAAATTTACTATATTATTTTTTATTTTATTATTTTAGAAGAGAAAAATGAAGAGATAAATTAAAGGCATCCATTATTTTTGGTTTTATTATTATTATTATTATAAAGTAAATAATTTTGACAACGAAAAATATGGAGTAGGTAAATAAAAAATATACATTTCTACTCTCTTGTTATAGCATTATAGAAAACTCGCATATTGTGAGAAATCGCACACGTATATTTTTTTTCTTTTGGGAAATAAAGAGAAAGTTATTTCCAACTTAAACTTTTTATTTATAACTTCTTAATGTACCTGTCTCTGATAAAGGAGAAAAGAAAAATGAATTAAGAAAAATATGAATGTACCACTTGCTTTTCACTGTTTCTTTCATCGGCGTTCTTTGAATGTAAATGGTTTTATTATGAAAGGATTTTTAATTGTGCCCAATAGAATATTAAAATTATCTTGGTGATAATTTTAAGTATGTTAAAATCATGTTACCATTATAAATGTTATTATAAAGCAGCAGAGTAAATTTCAATTAATTAACGGTATAACAGCATTCAGGTTTCCCAACAAAGACCTTTAGGACTTGTTTTCAATTCTATTTACTTCAACAATTGAAACAAGAAGACTTACATACTTCGATCTTTTTTTTAACTAAGCTTATATGTTTTTTATTTATACGCACAGCACTAGCTTTTTAATTTTCTAGCTGATAAATTAAAATTATGCACTAATTAACTTACCAATAAGTGGTTTGATTTTGAATATAAATGTTAATATTTTATTCTTTTTTTTTCCTATTTCTTTAGTATCCCATAAATATTTAGTAATGTTTTTTGTAAGTTTCTTGGTTATTTTATACTGACAATAACAAATAAGTTAAAAGCACATGTCCCTATGGCTACCTTCCACATACTAGTTTATATTTTCATTCATATTTGACACATAAGCCAGTATTATTTGTGTAGTGAAATTAGGTGCTGTCCATGATAAATCATCACCCTCTCATCAATATATATGAATAGCATGTGGCTGATCTTCATCTAAATTTTTACATTTACACTTTTAACCACACAATTAGTATCGCTATTATTTGTGTGGTGGAATTTAATGCTGTCCATGTTAAGTCAGTATCTTTTGATGAAACTACAGAGATAACAGCGGCTGTTCTGTGCCTAAATGTTTACATCTTAACTTTTAATTACACAATGTGCGTTTGCATATTTCTATGCTTTATCACTCGTTTGTTATTAAACACATAGGTCATCATTGTTGCCCTGTAATAAAATTGGATGTCGTTTTTGATAAATCATGGATACTCCAAGGAGTCGAATTAAGTGTATGGCTTACCTAATTGTAACTTTTGTTGTTTATTTACTATTTTTAATCAACATAACTACAGAGAAACTATTTAAGTAACAATTTGCTTTCCTAGTTTTCATGTTTTGCGATTAATTTACTGTTTTAATCAATACAGCCTCTACATCATGATGACAGATTAGTTTACTTAAATTTATGTCCTTTTGGTTTTAATATTGGGTAAATTCCGCTGTAGTGCAACCGTAGACACGTGTTTCTGACTAATTAGTCGTCATCAGTACGGTGTAGCCAAGGAATAAGGCGGGATATCCTTGGAGATGTATGCCAACGGAAGACCATCAGGAGACAGACCACCATTTGTAGCTTCACTTAGAAGATCCTCAGTTTTGAGGACAACAACTAACGTCGCCACGAGGAAGACAATGTCAACCTGCGTGCAATCCGAGCACCCAGGAAAGATAAATAAATATAATAATATAATATAATAATATAATATAATAATATAATATAATAATATTTAACTTTCCTGGGTTCTCGGATGGCACGCAAGATGATATTGTCTTCCTCGTGGCGACGTTAGTTGTTGTCCTCAAAACTGAGGATCTTCTAACTGAAGCTACAAATGGTGGTCTGTCTCCTGATGGTCTTCCGTTAGCATACATCTTCAAGGTTATCCCACCTTATTCTTTGGCTACACCGTACCGATGACCACCAATGAGTCAGAAACACGTGTCTACGGTTGCTCTACAGCGGAATTTACCCAATATTTTTTTCTCTTTCTTGTATATACAGGGTCGTCCAAAAGTCTGGATTCACGTCGATTTTGAGTAAACTATTCACTTTTTTGGAAAACTGAATTCTGTATCTTGAATGGGAATAAAATTGCAACTCAATAGTATTTTTTATTTCAAAAAAATTGTTTATAATTTTGAGATAAAGTTAATAACAATGTTTTTTTAAATGGAAACCTACCGTGATTTTTATTTCAGAGAGAGTACTTTCGATAAGAATTGCATTGGCATAGAAATTTTGGCTATAAACCTTACGATTATTGTTTAAATTAATATTAAATTTTCGATCCGAACACTCGTTCGCGCTTGTTCGGAAAATACACGAACGTGTCTTCTCTTACCACGTTTCCAACTGTAGGCATGGGTCCACCCCCTAATAAAGCATTCTATTGAAGGCGTTACGTTTATCTTGAATGAAAGCATTTTTTTTTATAAAATGGAGATCTACCGCGATTACGATATTTAAACGTTATGAGAAAGTACAACGTAGTTTAATAAAAATTAGATCCGAAACGTAATTGGCAAACGTAAGGAAAGAAGCGTAAAAATTAGTAAATATCTCAGAATAAAATATTAGATTAATGATTAAAAACGCAACGTCATAGTTTTCGGCGTCCTAATTAGACATCAATCCACGGAACTGCGGATGTGCAGTTTCTCTTTCATTATGTCAATTTAAATAACAGCAGTGTCAAGAAGACGAAAAATAAAAATACCAATTACCACAAAAATCCCTCAATCGATGAAATCAGTTTTTCTTTTAATTAAAAAACGCCATAAGAATGGCAAATTGCAAAGCGAGTTATTTTAAACAATGAGTGCCTCAAGTTCTATAAAATGATTTTTTATAATAATATAAAAAAACCATTTTATAAGACCTTAAGGCACACATTTTTAAAAATGATTTGTGACCACTCGTTTTTTAAACTTTTTTTATACTAATTTTTCTTACTTTAGTAATAAGCAAAAATTTTTCTTACTGAATGCGAATTTGATTTTAAAAATATTTTACAGATATTTTTATTTATTAAAAAATGGGGTAATACAGGAAAATAACAAACACAAAATATAAATAAAAATTGTAATTAAAATTTCGTGTAAAAAAAAATACTCCTAATATAAAATTAAAACAAACAAAACAATGAAATTAAACTAGATATTACCAAAATCATATTAAATGTTCAAAATGTTCGCCATTAACTTCCTGGCAGAATCCAACTCGATGAACTACACCTTGGACAGCATTATTCAACATTTCCTGAGGTATATTCGCCATGGTCTCTTCAATTCTCTCTCTCAGATCCTCTAGATTTCTTGGTCTACTTTTATAGACCAAACCTTTTACGTATCCCCATAAAAAGAAATCTAATGGGGTGAGATC
The DNA here is from genome assembly GCA_963170755.1 of Amphimallon solstitiale. Classification (NCBI taxonomy): domain Eukaryota; kingdom Metazoa; phylum Arthropoda; class Insecta; order Coleoptera; family Scarabaeidae; genus Amphimallon; species Amphimallon solstitiale. The sequence continues at coordinate 1,273,095 of OY720678.1, forward strand.
TGGAGATCGTGGTGGCCATTCCACGGCTCCCCTCCTTCCAATCCACCTTTCGGGAAAGATTTCATTTAGGTAATTTCTTACAGCAATACCAAAATGAGGCGGTGCACCATCTTGCTGGAACCAAACTTGATTCGGAATTGCATTTCGAAATATTCTTCGAATCGCTGGAATTATCTGGTTCCTTAGCAAATCCAAATACAATACAGCAGTTAAGTTGCCCTGGATGAAGAAAGGACCAATAATTGTCCCATTAACAATACCTGCCCATACATTAAGTTTCTCGGGATGTTGGGTATGGTGCTCCTGCATCCAGTGGGGGTTCTCCAGCGCCCAATATCGACAATTGTGACGATTGACTATTCCATTTAGGCAGAATGTTGCTTCGTCCGAAAATATGATGTTATTTGTAAAATTCAAATTTTGTTCTTGCTGGAAGAATAACCATTCACAGAATTGGAGGCGACGATCGTAATCTTCTGCGGTCAGCTCTTGCTGAAGTTGCAGTTTATATGGTTTGGCACTTTGGTTTTTCAATATCCTCTTGACAGAAGTGGCACTTACATCATAATATAGTGCCAACTGCTCGGTTGAAATGATTGGCTCCTCAATAATCCTTTCCATTACAAGCTGTGCGACATGGTCGTTCGTTGCTGTCTTGGTTCTGCCAGATCTTGGGAGACTCTTGACGGTTCCGTTTTCAAAAAATCTTCTGTATGTTTTTGCAACAGTCGATTTTGAAATTGGGTTTCGCTCGGGGTGAAGTTGATTGAAGAGATCACAAGCTTCTTGATGTGATCGCTTTTTGTCGCCGTATCCCACCATAATTAGAATTTCTATCCGTTCTCTCTCTACCAGTTCCATATTTACGCAAATTGTTCAAAATCACAGATCACAAAAATAATAGATAAAGTCAATACCAAAACAACACAATTAACAACAAACAAAACGTTCAAGAAAACAGAAAATAAAAATTCAAATTCGCTCCGTAAACGTACACTAGTAATACCAAAAACAGAATGAGATAAGATTTGGACCTTCCAAGTGTCTAAAAACGGAAAAAGACCATAAAATTATTTTTTATTAAACTACGTTGTACTTTCTCATAACGTTTAAATATCGTAATCGCGGTAGATCCCCATTTTATAAAAAAAAAATGCTATCATTCAAGATAAACGTAACGCCTTCAATAGAATGCTTTATTAGGGGGTGGACCCATGCCTACAGTTGGAAACGTGGTAAGAGAAGACACGTTCGTGTATTTTCCGAACAAGCGCGAACGAGTGTTCGGATCGAAAATTTAATATTAATTTAAACAATAATCGTAAGGTTTATAGCCAAAATTTCTATGCCAATGCAATTCTTATCGAAAGTACTCTCTCTGAAATAAAAATCACGGTAGGTTTCCATTTAAAAAAACATTGTTATTAACTTTATCTCAAAATTATAAACAATTTTTTTGAAATAAAAAATACTATTGAGTTGCAATTTTATTCCCATTCAAGATACAGAATTCAGTTTTACAAAAAAGTGAATAGTTTACTCAAAATCCACGTGAATCCAGACTTTTGGACGACCCGGTATATATATAATTTATCTTGAAATCATAGGTGTATCGGCCTTGTATTTGAATAAGTTCTCTTTATACAAGAAAAACAAACAATGGTTTTTTAACGTTTCGATATCATTTTAATATCTTTTTCAAAAATGTATAAATTGAAGTATAAAAAGTCTTCTATTTTTTAGGGTGGCAATTTTTCTTTCTTCTTTAAGTATGGTTTCGAATATTCGAAATATTTTAATTCCATGTTGGCTTCTAATTTGCTTGAACGTGAGTATATCTTGTTGGTCCATTTTTCGCCCTGGACTGTATATGTATTATTTAAAAAGGTAAAGATTTTTTATTCTTTGTCCTTTTTTTCTTTTTTCTTGGCCGTTATTTAAGTAATTTATCTTGAAATCATGGGTGTATCGGCCTTGTATTTGAATAAGTTCTCTTTATACAAGAAAAGCAAACAATGGTTTTTTAACGTTTCGATATTATTTTAATATCTTTTTTAAAAATGTATAAATTTAAGTATAAAAAGTCTTCTATTTTTTAGGGTGGCAATTTTTCTTTCTTTTTTAAGTATGCTTTTGAATATTCGAAATATTTTAATTCCATGTTGGCTTCTAATTTGCTTGAACGTGAGTATATCTTGTTGGTCCATTTTTCGCCTTGGACTGTATATGTATTATTTAAAAAGGTAAAGATTTTTTATTCTTTGTCCTTTTTTTCTTTTTTCTTGAAATTTTTTTACTTTATGAATATAAAGTAAAAAAAATTTAAGCGAAATAAACAGACATACACTTTGAAGCAACATTTCAATATACTTAGCAAGCACCAAACACACACAGTCATTTAATAACCGCATACAATTTTAAAAATTAATTCAATTATGAAAAGGAATAAAAGTTTTTTTGCTTTCCAACACCTATGTAAAAAACTACAATAATATGTAAGAAAAGCATACATTAAATACCTTTTCAAAAATGATATTCACTGGGAAATGACTTTGGTAAGTCCACGATTTTTTCATTATTATAATAGATAAAATAAATTTTATTAATTGTTCTGTAGTTATTGTTTTGTCCTTATTTATTGCAGTTGTGGTTTTGACATCAGTATGTTTGTATTTTCTGTGTAAACATTTTTAATATTTTGAGAAAGACTTAATAAAAAGTCGAAACGTAAAAAAAAATTTGTTTTATTACGATTAGTAATTTTTAATTGAGGCCGCTACACCAAGAAAATTCAAAAAAAAGAAATTATACAGTATTTCTTTTGAATATTTGAGTTGGATCACAGATGCCGCTGGGAGTTTCTCTCATAGGCATTTGGTACCCAAATCGAGTATATCTGGGAAATCCAAGTTTGTCTGACATTGCAAATATCACCTTCGTGTACTGACGAGATCGAGGTTAAATCGAAACAGCTGTCTACACGTTGATATTTGCAATGCCAGCAATTGGTGGTGTAGATATGCATTACATTTCATATCACTTATGCATATACGAATTATTTCGTATATGTACACTTGATTTGAATTAACGCGGTAAATAACCCAAAATATCTATATATATATATATGTATATATATATATATGTATGTATAATTACTGACTTAGAAGGTCAGAATGTATGGGCTGGGTAATTACTGTATTTGTGGCTGGTGACGTTTCGGAAATAATCTTTATTCCATCTTCAGACTCTACAAGGAAATTTTACAATTTTTAAAAAAATATACCTTTCTAAGGACAGTCTTGACAGAAAGAAAAGTTAATATATATATATATATATATATAAATATATATAATAACGGGTAAATTCCGCTGTAGAGCAACCGTAGACACGTGTTTCTGACTCATTGGTCGTCGTCAGTACGGTGTAGCCAAGGAATAAGGTGGGATAACCTTGGAGATGTAAGCTACACGGAAGACCATCAGGTGACAGACTCCCATTTGTAGCTTCAGCTAGAAGATCCTCAAATTTGAAGACAACAACTAACGTCGCCACGAGGAAGACTAATGTCTTCCTCGTCTCCAAGGTTATCCCACCTTATTCCTTGGCTACACCGTACTGACGACGACCAATGAGTCAGAAACACGTGTCTACGGTTGCTCTACAGCGGAATTTACCCGTTATTATTCTCTTTCTTGTTATTTCATGTATCCGCGTTATTTCCATTTCTTGATTTATATATATATATATATATATATATATATATATATATATTATCGATAATTAAATATAGGTAGTATTATAACTTAAAAATGGAACTGACTGGTCCGGTATCCTGGGATAATTTTCAAACAGATCCAAATGCTGCCTCCCGAGTATCTACCCATTCCATATCTGTTCTAAAACCATGCTATTCAAAAAACTGCACACTAAATTGAAAGTCCCATATACACTACCTATTTCAGAAGATTTCTCCATTTAACTACGCCCTTAAGGTTATTTGCGGCTCAGTGAACAGTGAAGGCAGTCTGTGTGCGTACCGAGCTTACGTCGAATCGCGGTTGCGGTATGGTTTGGTCTTTTGGGGGAACAGTGTGGATGTAAGAAGACTCTTCATTTTCCAAAAGAAATATCTTCGTGCGGTTTTTGAATTGGGACTCTCTGACTCGTGCCGGGAAATATTTAGATCACGACAAATACATACGCTCACCGGTCTCTACATTCTGGAGTGTGCTCTGTGTGTGAGAAGGGGTATGAACAGTACCTTTAACAGGTATGTTTTTAACCACAACTACAGTACTCGTGGGACAGAAGGTGTCTATTTTGCAGTCTCACAAACAACTCTGGCAAGGGTACAATAGAACGCAACTGGTCAGGTTTTAAATATATATAATAATATTCCGAAGCAGCTTAAGGACTTGAGCGGTATGAGTGGCTTCAAAAGAGCATTGGAATTTTTTTGTACCAAGTCTTTTTACTCTTTGGAGGAATTTTATTTTAACAAAAAATTTTAACGTGTTGTCGATGTCACACTGTTTATTTTGCCTTTTATTCTTTTTTTTATATTCATATTACATGTATATACGTATATGTTTGTGCTAAGAATTTTGTATGAATATTCTATTGTAAATGTGTAAGATTGTTACTGTTGATGGCTGTTATTATCTATATTGCTCGTGTAATTTTGATGCACCTATACTTTTTTTTATTATTTTATTATTTGTATATATGACAATGTCAATGTCTGTTTTGAACCTCTGACAATAAGGATTATTATTATTATTCGGTACTGAAAGGCATACTTCCCGTTCCCAAGTTGATATTGCCACTACCACAATCGACCTGATGGTTAGACTCTTAACATATAAACAGGTCAGACAAGTACAGCAGTCATAAAAAGTATTTTTTCTACTCCCATACTTTGATTGTATTGTTAGATATGCCGAACCTGTACTTTAAGGATGTTCATTAAGATATAAATCTTCATTAAGATGCAAGATTATGTCCAATAGGAATACAGATTTTTCATTAAGATACAAGCTTATATCCAATAGGAATGCAACATTCTAATTAATCAATATTCAATATAACGACTGCATATCTGACAGATATAAAAATTAATTAAATGTGACAGTTCTCTGCAATTTACGAGTAACCAGTTAAAATTTGTGCTTTTTGGAAATATAAACAGTAAAAATGAGGGATAATGACAGTGAAATGTAAAATTTAACTCCACCAGAAATTATGGAACAAGCCTTAGTAGCCACGAACAATTTATTACCAACTAAATTCGCAAAGATGTACGGAAAATTTTACACTCAATTTATGAAATGGAATTTTCAAAAAATAATGTTTTATTATGGGGTCGTAGAAAAAATAGTGTATGTAACTCGCATTTAATCGCTATTAACACACTCGTATTCATTAAAATACTATCATTAAATGCTAATTGCATAATAATAATATACTATTTTCTACTCCCATACTTTAATTGTATTATTAGATATGCCGAACCTGTACTTTAATGATGTCCATTACGAAACAGATTTTCATTATGATACAAGGAATACAATAGATATAATAGGAATACAGATTTTTTATTACGATATAAGTTTATATCCAATAGGAATGCGACATTCCAGTATTCAAACAATATTCAATATGGCGACTGCATATCTGACAGATATACAAATTAAATAAATGTGACAGTTCTTTGCAATTTACAAGTAAGTACTTAAAATTTGTGCTTTTTTGAAAATATAAACTGTACAAATGAGGAATAATGACAGTGAAATGTAAAATTTGAGTCCACCAGAAATTATGGAACAAGCCTTAGTAACCACGAACAATTTATTACCAGCTAAATTCCAAAAAGGTGCATGGGAAATTTTAACCTCAATTTATGAAATGGAATGATCAAAAAATAATGTTATTATTATTATTCGGTACTGAAAGGCATACTTCCCGTTCCCAAGTTGATATTGCCACTACCACAATCCATAATAATGGGGTCGTAGAAAAAATAATGTACGCAACTCGCATTTATTGGCTTCGTATTCATTACAATACTCGGCATCGCCTTGTATTGTAATTTTCTTACTCGTGTCTTAATAGCTATCATTAAATGCTCATTGCATAACATACTATTAAAATATCCTTGACATTAGAGGCATTTTGTAATGTGCATGTCGTCAGTTGCGGAATTAATTAAGTTACTTGTATTTGTAAACGTTTTCAACAAGTATTAGAATCACATTGAGGTATTTCCAATTTGAGCACGTTATTGTTGTATTAAAAAAATAATGAAGAGTAACAGTTTTGGTCCAATAGCTGTTCACTAGCTTACCAACGTATAGGTCCAGGATTCGATTTTCTACCGCTTCATCTAGAAATTTTATAAACTGTTACCGTGCTTTAGCGAGCATACAAACTCGAAAGTTCCTGTTATCGCGGTATCCATTAGTCCATGTTAGGAGCGCTTGCGCGATCTGGAATTGCTGGAAACACCTAAACTTAGCCAGAAAGTACCTATACTAAATTTATTTTACCTTATTTATTAAAAGATTAAATAATTAGTTATTTCTGTATTTGTAGTTGTGTTAAAATATATTAGCTGCATACTGTAACAAAATAAATCCAAATATAACTTATTTTGTTATAATAAAATTAAACTAATCTCTTAAATATTGCTGCTTTTCCAACCCTCCTAATGTCCATATATGTAAATGAAGGAAATTTGCAGATTACCAAGCAATTCGTCATTCCCATATAAACACTCAAAAACCAGAGGTTCATTTATTTTTAATTAATTTATGCCACGGTAATGATTATTAAATAAGTCTGACGCTACAAGAAACGGTTTTCCTTCCTATATGCTTGTGATATAGGCAACTCACTTTGCGACACAATACAATACTACAGGGTTATGATAAAGTAACGCACAAAATTCATAAAACGTACAATGTTCATTTTTGAAAAAAATGCAAAAACACGTCAAACAGTTTATTTTATTCCGGGTCTTTTAACATAAGTCAAAAAAATAAAACGTCAAATTTGTCAAAGTTATGACGTCATCAATATTTTTTTTAAATATGAAGCTTGGTTTTTTTTTACTTTATTTGATAAAGCTTGTTTTTCTGCATTATAAAGAAATAATTGAAGTAGGGGTCACATAAGAAAAAACTGAGAGAATTATAAAAAACAAAATAACTTTATTATAGTAATAACATTTAAATTAACTAAACAGTCCATTAAACCAAAACGATTTCTTACAGGAATTGTTCAAACTGTGTCCCGTTCACTATCTGACATAGGCCAAGACGATGGTAGACCTGATTTACAGTCTTCGATCATCTGCGGAGTTATACGAGTCATTTCATGTCTAATTCGTTCCATTAAGTCTTCTACATTGTCTGGTTTTTTCTTATGTGCTACTTCAATTATTTCTTTATAATGCAGAAAAACAAGCTTTATCAAATAAAGCAAAAAAAAACCAAGCTTCATATTTAAAAAAAATATTGATGACGTCATAACTTTGACAAATTTGACGTTTTATTTTTTTGACTTATGTTAAAAGACGCGGAATAAAATAAACTGTTTGACGTGTTTTTGCATTTTTTTCAAAAATGAACATTGTACGTTTTATGAATTTTGTGCGTTACTTTATCATAACCCTGTATATTACTTATTAGCATCCATTCGTGGGGCAATTTATATGAATAATAATTATTACTATTATTACAATTGTAAAAGAATAAAAATAATTATAACTTATTTTGTTATAACAAACTGAAACTTCCCTCTCCAGTGTTTTTTGTTTTTTCAACTTTTCTAATGTCGATATATGCTAACGTAAGGAATGCGGACGGCTAAACAATTCGTCATTCCCATATAAACACTCTTAAAGAGCAGAGGTTCATTAACTTTTAATTAAATTATGCCGTGGTAATGGTTATTGAATAATATTAAACCTGACGCTACTACAAAACGATTTCCTTTTCTATAGGCTTGTGATATAGGCAACTCACTTTGCAACACAATACAATACTGTATTATTTATAAGCACCCATTTGTGGGGCAATTTATATGAACAATAATTATTACTATTATTACAATTGTAAAAAATAAACACAATAATAATTTTTTTTTTCTACTCGCCACCAGTAAAGTGACATTTGGCGCATACATCGCTCGACCAGCAAGGAGTATTTCCCGGTCGAGGCGACTGTAAAAATTGAAAAAAACTTTGGGATATTTAAAAAAAAATCGAACTTGATAGTGATAAAATTTAGTCTATAAAATACTACTTTCCTCGACTATTCTTCACTAAAAGTTGGGGAAATAGGAGTAATAATTAAAAATTCTTACAATAAATTTGTGCCGCCATCTATTTGACTATTTCTCAAGTAACATAGAAATTGACAGTTGATTGTAATCAACCCAAAAAGCGATGAATTCACTATAAATATAAGAATAAAAACGTCATAAGACAGAATATAATAACTTAAACTAAATTTAAATGTGAGCAATAGGTACGTACAAGAAATGCTTAAATTAATTATGTAATCTATTTTAGGTTAGGTATGATACTAATCACTTACATCAATAATATTTTTTTAATTTATGCTCGTACGAAAGATATTGTACAAACCACTTGCATGAAGACATCTTCCACGTATTCGCGCAATTAAAACACTCGCTTCCCTTTGGTCGCTCGTGCTTTCAAAGTGCGCTCATGAGAGAAAATAGTTTTCCCGCACTTGGTTCGTAAATAACTATTGTTATAATATAGCTACTATATTTAGGACAGCTGACTCGTCGGCCATTTTGGAGATAAATGTCAGTTCATATCACGATACACTTATACCGGTATGCTCACTTTAGCTGTCAATGACGTCATTGCGGACAGATTGACAGTTCTAATATAGGCTACATTTTGACGCAGTTATCTCCAAAATGGCGGACGAGTCAGCTATGCTTTATATAGTAGTTGTATGTTATAATATGACGAAACTAACCTCTCTAGTGTTGTTGTTTAAATTTAGTAGTTGATGCAATATTGGTCAAATTTCATTTTTTCATCGAAGTAAACAACTACTACGTCAGATAAGTGTATCAGGCAGGTTCAACCTGATATCCCAGAAAGAGAACACGGTAGCACTAGAGCGCAATCACAAATTATGATGCAATATTCCGAGGATATTGCATTATCGTGCCCCTCTGTATACCTTAAGACTGTCAGACATCCGGTTGAAGTCCAACCCCATTACATACAGCTCATCAGGTGCATATATAAAAAAAACTTGGTATAGGACGGTTGACACTACAATAGTAAATCTTTAATTTTCGACAAAGACAGACTAGTATTTAAGACCTCAACAAGTGAAATGGGAATGGTAGGTACGTCCTCCTAATTGTAGTAATACTGGTATAATATTGCATTCTAATCGAGTCGATAAAGGGAAGTTTAGCATTAGTTAAGCACATATTTATGGGTATTTACCAGTAAGTTCACAAACACTCAAGCCTAAATAGTAGATAATGTTTGGAAAATTCCTTCCCTATCGTATAGTGAATATACAAAAACTTGGAAAAGACGCTTGACAGTACACTAGTAATTATTTACCTTTCGACAAAGACAGGTGTTAGTCTTTAAGACCTCAGCAACTGGAATGGCAATGTCCTCCTAATTGTAGTAATACTGGTAATATTGCATTCTAATCGAGTCAGTAAAGGGAAGTTTAGCATCAGTTAAACACATATTTAAAGGTATTTTCCAGTAACTTTACAAACACTCAAGCCTAAATAGTAGATAATGTTGGGAGAATTGCTTCACCTCTTGTTATTTAAAATACTAGCACATTTAGTCAGTTTCTGACACTTCGAATTATCCCATTACCCAAGAACATGAAAATCCGTAGAACTACAAAGTAAATGCATTAACGGGGCGTGTCATGAGTGTAAACTCACTGAGGCCTGTGACCAAGTAGCAGTTCAATTTACTAAAACAATTCACCCGACACGTGGGCAGAGGTGCTCAAAAGTATTACTGATATCTCCTAGCATTCGTGCCGGAAAAGCCATTTTTGCTACGAAACCTGACAGGTTTTCTTTTATACAAGCAGTCATAGGTCTATACTATATTCACCGAACCAATAGAGTAGCAAAAAACGCGTGAACAACACATGATTTTTAATACTGCCTTTCTATTGGCTCTGAGAGTTACATACAAAACCTAAAACACACGATATAAATCATCTGCTTTCTGTGATTATGTCACATGATTGTGACTATACCCATGCAGCAAAATCACAATTTTAGAGAAGGATGAAAATACGTATTTGCTAATGTAGAACAAGTGAGCATATAGTGTGCTAGTAGGGATAAATAACATTGTCTGTTATTTTGAAATATATGTTATATATGTATACTTTTTGCTTTTTCTATATAGTATTTTGAATTGTTCCTTGTGTTTGCGCTTTTTGTATTTGTTTAAGTTGTTATTATTATTAATCTCAGTATTTGTAAAGACTCTATTAATGATTAAAGATTTATTGAAGGTAAGATCTATAAATCGTAAACAAAGTAAATGCTTTATAGGTTAATTATGTTTCAGCTTTCCAGAAGTGTTGAATTTAAGTTACTGTTTTTACCTGTTTATACAGTACTGTGCAAAATGCAGCCAGAACTGAAGAAACGAGTAGACACATTTTACAGTGCTAGAAAAAGAGACTGTACTGAATATATTTACCAAACGGCAACAAGAATGCCCAGCTGACTCTAAGACACGAATTGTTGACTTTACAGCCGAAGCTGCAGGTATCTGCTCTGCAAGTGTTTTTAATATTTTACGAGAACACAATGCACAAGATGCGAAACCTCCAAAGACGTATACAAGAGGACGATCTGTCCTGGATAATATTGATGATGATATCCGCAATATTATTAGACGTATAGTACACTCATTTTTCTATAAAAATGAGGTGCCGAGAGTGGATAAGGTTTTATTGAAAATAAATGAAGATGAGAACTTGCCAAACCTCAAACGTACAACAGTGTGGAAGTGAATTTCTCTTTCAAAAAAAGAGCTCGTAATAGTTTTTTAAAGGAAAAATGTGAAAGACTACCATCACATCATTGCGAACTGAAGCCGATTGAATTAATATGGGCCCAAGTTAAAGGAGAAATTGCAAGGAAAAACACTACATTTAAATTAAGGAAGTCAAAGAGCTGTTACACACATAATCGAACAATGTTACAAAATAGAACTGGTTAAATGCCATCAAACATGTTAAGGAAGTAGTGAAGAATATGTGGGAGTTAGACGTAATTGTTGAAAATTTACAAGATAGTTTCATAATTAATTTGGAAAGTTCTGAAAGTAGTGAATGTGACAGTGACATTCAGGAATAATTTTAATTGTCAACACAGAAAAATTTAAAATATATGATTACATTCATAGTTTCTTTCGCTCTTTCTTCTATATATTTTTTGAAAATAAAGTATATTGTGTATGCATTTAATTTATATATGTTTACTATGAATGTACTCTATCTATACACGTATAAAATACCTTATAAATTCACAATAAAGTAACTACCTATGCCCTCCGTGCTTTTCAATTTTCCGTGCCTCGTCCGGTCCCGTGGAGCACGGATAATCGAGGTTCTACTGTACTTATATTGGTTTAGTATTATGTGTTAAAATGTCTGATATTGAATTTGACAAATGCATATTAAATTATCTTAAATTGTTTACAAAATGCGCATTTGTGTATTTTGTCAATTAATATTTATCCATTTATTAAGTGATGGATTTTAAGCAATTTACGAATGTTTTGTTGATATAGGTTATGTTTGAGATTTACGTATTTTAGTTATCTAAAAAGACAAAACATGCATTTTCTGTAAATTTAAATCGGGTCGGTATTTTATATAAGCTAATAAGTTGTTGTTTTTGAAAATTTAAATATGTAATCAAAAGATTTTATAACAGTTTATTGTTAATATAAGTTTCCTATTGTAAATTGAGCTGTGCACGTGAAACAGTCGTGAACAGCTCGTGATTACTCTATATGTTCAGTGAATGGTGTATAGCAAAATAGACCATTTAGGTACTCACAGAAAGAAAGCTTATATAATCGAATATTATCTCATATATTTCATATGTATGCTACCACGTATGAAACAGTAAAAAATAACCTTTATATTTAAATTAAGAATAATGTTTAAAGCCCGCGGAAGAAATCCCGGAAAATATTGTCGGTGTGCTTGCATCGTGAAAGGGTATGACCGATAAACATAGAATTGAATTACATACATTAAAAGAATAATTTGTTAAAATAAACATTTGAGATTTCTGTTTGAAAGCTATTATAATTCAATTTATAATATATCGAGTAAAATGTCACTTTCTGCTGTGCTTTTATAAAACAGTATTGTAGTTAGTGTATTAATGATAAGATGAAAGTTTATGAACCAATTTCAGACACGTTCAATTTTAACAACAACATTTACATATATTCATCAATCTTAGTCGGTATCTCGTTTGTATTCAAGAGATAGGTGCAAATTTTCACTAAGGCAAAGAATTGCGAAAAATTGCTACCCTTTCGCACTAAACGGAATCACGTATGTAGTTTTCAAAACGCACACTGCGACACGACACAACGTGGCACACCGTCCAAAATCGTTCGTAACTCGACGCAATCGCTTTTCTACCGTCTCGCGATTCTCTCTCCTGAGATTGTGTTTCAATCCAACGTCGTGAATACATAACTAGACTCAATACGCCTCGTTTCTGTAGATAAATTTATTCGACGCTTGTTCTGCCTAGCAAGCAGCGAAAATCATCCCGATAGTCATGGAAAATATGCTATTGGATGGACAGTTCTAAAATATATTTGTAGTATAATGCACCCCTGTAAACAAAAATTACAATACAATATTTTTATAAATTTATTTAGTTATTATTGACGGTACTTAATTGAGAATAAAAGCTGGAATAAAGTATCTTATTAGATAAGATTTTGATTACTGTGATATACTGAAATATTTGCAGAAAATGCTGTTCGAAAAGAGTAAATGTATTACTTCCGGTCCGAATTCGGAAATTATTTCTATAAAATTTTTATACTCCTTATAAATATTTTGCCTTACATATCAGTAACAATTGTATAATAAAAAATTGAGCGTTATTTAATATATATTTACAGAAATTAATAAAATCCAATAACCGTTTCTTAATATCAGAAATATAATTAGTTTTAAAGAAGTAATAATGGAAAATGGCTTAATTGAGTTTATGTATAACATTATTATTTTCGGTTTGCGTGGAGGTCAATATGTTTGTGAATGTAGATTGGTGGAGATTCTGTGCTTGTTTTCTCAAATGCATGTAATTTTAATAAAACAGCAGCACTGTTGCAGTTAAATATTTTACTTTAAGACTTTACACTGACTACTTTGTTTACATTTGAAGTTAGGTATATGTTAGCAATTCATTTTAAAATGCACACACTATAATAAGAACTATATTTTGAATTATGTGTGACGTGATTGATTTAACAGCCCAGATATGTAGAACTGGGCATAACAAAGTGCAATAAAGCTAATGTAACATTATGTTAAAAACTGTTTATTATAAAATATATGTGCCACTAGGGAAAAGGCAATTAATTAAGAAGTAACACAAATAGACACTCAACGTGGAGAGACACAATATACTTACATATTTGAATGTAAATTATTAAATTGATATACAGTGTGCTTACCGACGACCTGCGTATAGGGCTTACTGTGAGATAAAACGACGACACCGAGAGTTTGTATGAGTTAGTACGAAAAAGCAATATACAAACTGCTCCTTGGTCGAGTGTAGTGTTGGAAAAGAGGGGATTCGAGTAGATTTACGCTGAGGCTAGAACGGGCTAGGCTGACTCTCCGTTTAAGCAGGGCAACGAGGATAGATAGCGCAGCTGTACTGCAGTTTGTATATTGCTTTCTCGTACTAACTCATACAAACTCTCGGTGTCGTCGTTTTATCTTACAGTAAGCCCTATACGCAGGTCGCCTGCAAGCACATGGTATATATTTAACATGTGTTTTACTTGAGCGACATCTGTTATGTTATTTATTTAATAATATTTGCTTTTTAAATTTTTATATTTTCAAAATAATATTAGCAAAGAACTGAAATCAATTAAATCCAAGAGCCGTCTGACACGACACTGATTTTAGTACTAATTTCAGTACATAAATTGCGTGCGCAATTTTAGTTTCAAAATCAGTGGATATTACAGAATTTCTATCTGACACGTAAGCATCAAAATGAGTATACAAGCATGCGCATTGATTTATAAACTTATTTAACGTAAAATATTGTAAATTCTAAACTTAAAAACCGTATTTATTACTACTCGCCCAGTGTGTGTAGCTGTGTAATTAAAAATATCTACTACTAGTAGAGCGAAGTTTGAACATGGACCAAAACAAACAACTGTTGCTAGCATCAGCCGCCAATATAATTGTAATATTAACGATGGCAATTATTTAAAAGAAAGAGGAAGAGCGGTCAAAGAAGAAAGCGAATTTGGGTCAGAAATTGGTTAAACCGGCGATTAGAAGGCAAAGGGTTATTGACCATGTTGACGAAGAATTACTGATTGTAGAACCATCCTCATATAAAAATTTCTTACGTATGGACAACAAGTCTTTTGAAAAATTATTCAACAAAGTTAAGGGCCCATTAACTAAGAAGGACAACGTTATGCGGGAAAGTATTCCCGCAAAATCAAAGTAAAAGTGTGATACAAGTAATATGTGTGATAGTATACAGCATGTGTCAATTTTCATTAGCCATAGGCAATTAATCCATACAGTATGTGGCAACATAGTACCCCTTCTTTCCTTTCCAATGCCAGCACGACCGATGCATGCTCGTAAGTAAATACAGGTTAGTGTGGCGGTTAGCAGTAACTCTTCGACCACCGGCTTGGGTGTTTGTAATGCGTTCAGAAATAATATTTACGAGTTGCAAGGATTTGTTTTTCTTTTTCCTTTCAGTAAATGCAGAGAATTATTAAGCTGCGTTCACGCTGCATGACACAAACAAAAGCGTAATTCTAATAAAATTAAAAATAAGGTAAATAAAAAAGGATTCTGAAAATAATAATAAATTACTAGATTAGGAGATCGCGGCGGCAATTTGATGTTTCCCGTTCCAGTAATAAGATGGCTTTTATTGCAGACTAGATCGCAACGTGTTTGCAGCTAAACAATGAATGTAAAATCTGGTCGGGAGAAAGTCGTTGTGATGTCCATTGTTGCCGGGATTGGTGACGGACGGTGTGGGGTGGCACGTTGCCACGTATTACTTGTATACGTATAAATCGCACGTAAACATTGAATCCCTATACCTAATGAAAATTGACACATACGGTATAAGTAAAATTTCAGGTTAGAGGCTACTCTTCGCTTTTAGCTTCAGACGAATGATATCGATCACTGATGCACAGTACTAGAATTGATGAGACTACCATGTCATGGTTTATTAATAGTGTCTGTGATGTTATATACAAATGTCTCAAAGATGAATATTTGAAAGTAGGTTCATTAGGCATTATCATCTACTGCACTGATGAACTAAGAATCCTATAATAATTTTAGACGCCTAATAACAAAAATAGCTTCCTGGAAGTAGCTCAACAATTCGATGAATTGTGGCAGTTCCCTAATTGCTTAGGTGCACTTTATAGACGCCACATCAAATTTCGACCACCTACATCTGCAGGATCTTACTATTACAATTATAAAGGCGATCACTCATTCGTATTTCTGGGATTAGCTGATGCATTTTAGAAATTCACATATTACAATGTTGGTATTAACGGCCGCATAAGTGATGGCGGGGTATTCAGGGAAAGCGGATTATCTACAGCCATATCCACCGACAGCTTGAATTTTTCCGATGATCGTGCATTATATGGACAGCTGACAAAAACTCCTTTTGTCATTGTCGCCGATTATGCTTTTCCTAATTCGAAGAGAATAATGAAACCGCGTATCCCGAGCAAGGAGAATTATTGAAAGCTCTTTCGGGAGTTTAGCCAATAGATTTAGAGTACTTATAAATTGCATACAACTATGTATTGCATTGCATAATTTCCTGGCCACTGAAAACTGGAAATCATATACAGATTTGGACGAGGAAAAGACAACAGACTCCCAAAAATTGGACAACAAGGTGGGAATCGATCAACTTTACAGTGAGAGAAAATTTGAAAAACTATTTCAATAGTGAATTTAGTGCTATTGAATGGCAAAATGCTGCAGTAGCAAGACATAATATGTAATAGTTATTTTCGAAACGAGTGCGCTGTCCTGTAATTTTCAGGGATGAGATCGCATTCTGAAAAATGACAGCGCACGAGTATTGAACAAGGTCTTTTGTATTCGTACACACAAATAAACCGATAAAACGTGATTTTACTGTAAATTTTGAGGTTAACTTTGACAGTTGTCAAAGTTGAGTATATAACCAACTATATGTGTTTAGTTATATACCACTTTCCCGGTTGTATATCTCAGGCAATGAATACAAAATAGTTATTTACGATACAAGTGTTAAAAGTGCGATTTTATTTCACGAGTAAAAGTTTGCGGCACCAGCATTAGCGAGTGTCGCAATTTACGAGTGAAATAAAATAGCATTTTTCTATTCCGGTGCTATAAAGTTCACTTTACGACACCCGTTTTGGTTGCATAAAGTATTACTTTATCGCACGCTAATTTTATTTTTTTGAAGTTGGTAACAAAAAAAAATGGAACCAAATCGTATTTAAATGTCAAAATATAAGCCTTTAAAGTAACAAAAATGTGCAATAAAATTGTACAAAGAATAAAAAGCACACATGCTAACATTTCACTTACTAATTAGCAATATAAATTGTTAAGCAGAGTTGGATGATAAGTTTTCGGATGTTACTATTGACATTTACTTACCATGTTGAATAGTATAACTGTTATAAAAGTTTGTTTTGATAAATATGTAGAGAGTTTGTGGACGAAAGATTTTGTAAATTGTCTTCTGCTATTTTGGGAATCTCTGGGGGCGTACAGTTATTTATTTCGTCCTTTTTGTTGATAATTTGAAATAATTTATTGTATAAATCAGTCTGAATTTTAAACACAATTACATATAGCACCACCGATATTCAAATATTTAAAACGTTCTACTTAAAAATCAGAGTAACCAACTTCAAAAAAGCAAAATTTCTAAAATATTCGAACAAAACATGTCTCTTATTTTAAGCTTTTTTGAACTTTTAATAACCGAAATAGAAAAAATAGTATAAAATACACGTTTCATAAGACATTTTGCGCACTTGTTCTTTAGAAAACTCGCCTAGCGGCTCGTTTTCTAAACTTGAACGCGTGCGCAAAAATCGTGTCTTATGAAACTTGTATTTTAATATACTATTTTAATACGTGTATCGTACAATATTTTTTCTACAAACACAATTTTTATTATAAAATATAATAAAACTCCACTGACCAAATCTGACAGCTCATGAATACGGTTTGACACAACTGGACGCAACCGTTAAATTACGTCAAATTAATTTGTCACAATTTATACAAAAGATGAGTTCTGTTGTCATTTTTGACAAACTGTCATTTACTTTTAACACTATACTCCATTCAGTCTAAGAATAAAGTAGATGGCGCTACAATTTGAGCACAGTTTACACACGATGAACTTTGTATTTTGAAAACAAGTAAAACATATGTTTACTGTCAGATGGATAGCAGGGATATACATATCTGATATCATTATATTTTGACATTTACGTACATTTTTGTACAAGTTGGTAAGTCATTCCTCAAGAAAAAGGAATGCACATGTCGTCTAATTGTACTTTTTTGTGCTTCATCCAATTTATTGTAAGTATGACGATAATTTCTTTTTCTTGGAGGAGAAATTGGAACTCCATATAATTCCATTTCTTTAATAATGCAGTACATTGTATTCCTATTAATACCCACTTCCTCTGCTGTTTGATTGACTGCAGCTGTTTTAGACATATTGTCTTTATGCTTAATGTACACATTATAAGCCATTTGCCTTTGTCCAGATCTTATGTGTTTCCCTTTACGATTTTTTGAAGGACCTGGTAAAATGCTTCCGCCGTACTATAGAATATTAGCGATTACGAAATAACGAAATTGATAAAATACCTTAACAAATGAATATTTCACTTGCGAGTTCTAAGAAGAACTATTTTTTAAGAATATTAACAACAAATAACTATGTAAAATACGGAAATCGACAAAATCTTTGAACAAAACTGTCAGTAAACAAATTTTTGACAGAACGAGCTAAATGCGATTATTTTGCCGGTGTAAATGCACACTCGATTTCAACCAATCACAAACTTTTATTTTAAGCCCTATCTTTCCCAATGCTTTATTCTTAGACTGAATGGAGTATAGTGTTAAAAGTGGCCTTTTTAACACGCTACGCTATAAAATCGCATTTTTAAGTGAAGTTAGCCGTGTCAAAATGTCAACTTTTAACGGTGTTTGAAGAAAAAAGAATTTATTTTTACTAGTGACTTGTATTAGTAACATTAAATTAAACTTTTTTTCCCCAGATTTTATTTGTGTTATTAAGAACTATAGTATTGTTTTGTGTTGTTATTGCACTTTTTACGAGCAGCATATATTATAGTTGAAATGTCATGTCGAACATCCAAAAATAAATCTTCATGTGTGACAAATGCACACTAAAGAAGTTACAAAAAATCACACTTTATGTGGAATTGTTTTGGCCACCTCCAATGTTAGGCGTCGAATTAGAGCTGTCTTTTATGACGTTGGTAACATCCCTCAATGAGTTTGTAGCCATCTCAATAATACTTTTGCATCTACTACTTTTCTCTTTTTCGCCGGTGGGTTATGAAAACGCTTCGGAGAATTGTAAGTTGGTTTCCTGCCAGTACTTGATGCACTGCAAGATGACTCCTTACTGACACCTGCCGTGACACATTGCATTGAATGTATTTTCTCAGTTTTTCCTGGATTTGCCTTAAATTGAAGGTTTATCCTTACATTTCACAAGATTTATAATAAATACCAAAATAGATGGACTTTCCTCCTCAATAATTTATTTTCTACATCATTTTCTTGCAATGTAATGTTTGAATAGTCGGAGTCTAGAGACTCTGAACTCACACTCCTTTGACTTTATTGTTCAGCTGCTTGTGAAGATGGAGCGATTGAATCTATGTATGCTCTCGGTGTGGTATGTTCAACAATGAATATCATTGCTTTAAAATACCATAGATTTGGTTTGTATATGAGTAATATTACCCACATCATAAAAGTACGAGTATATTGTAATTATTAAATAAGTCACACCTGATCTTCGCCCATTCCACTGTGGACATTATTTACATATTTTCTGTATTGTAATAAAAAATTCGTCCTCTTGTTACTGAATTTGCTTTTAATCTCCGGTATTGTTGTTCCCGGTCGTACTTTTGCAACTTTTTGATAAATACAGTCCTTGCGTGTTTATTTTTATATTTCTAACTACTTACAGCGTACAAACATGGGCGCATCTTGTACAAATCTATCAATAATTGGGCACGTACTTGAGACCACGACATTTTCACAAAACTAACACCACAAGGATCAAGGATCAAGTTCAAACAAACACTCAACAACTTCACCCCAAACATTTTCAACCTAAAAGTATCGCCGGGCATATCTACTGCATCAATTCAGTAAGCTTTCATCAAGAAAATAGAACATGTTGTCTTGTTTTGTTATAGCCAAACAAACTAAAATTGGCGCACGCAATTTAAGTACTGAAATTGGTACTAAATCAGTGTCGTGTCAGACGGCTCTAAGACAGAATTTTGCTTGAAAAGAAATCAAATAAGGATAAAGTTACTATTATCTTGAGCAATAGATTGTTATTAATGGAAAGTATATCCAAATGGAGTAACGGTAAGTATAAACTATTTAAAAAGTGTATATTTTTAGAGTACCAATAATTAAATCATGTACTACAACTTTAATTCTGTTTAATTTACGGGCATTATAAATTATTATATCAACCCCATTATAGTTTGCACGACCAATTTGAAGCAATTTCATTAGTTTAACTAATATTCTTCCCTGCAATATCACAATAATTTTGGCACCCAATTATGGAGCATTATCATTTATTAATATTATGATATCTCTGAGTCAACTATCTGACAAAGTAAATGTACTCTTTAATGGTTAAGATAATTAAAAATTTTGTGCTGTAGTTGTTAGGGTTATCATTGCTTCACTTTTTAAGAATATATGCACGTATAGAGGGTATTACACAAAAAATATATATTTTTTTAAATTGAATACCCTACATATAAGTTGGATTTCGTGTTAAAATAGAGGTATTTTATTAAAAGTAATTATTTGGTAAAGTTAATAGTTTTGAATTATTTATGAAAATAATTTGGTATGGCATACACACAACCCAAAATTTTACAAAATCATATTAATGCTTGCAATGGCCACTTTTCTTGTTAATATAATATAAACTTTGATACCTTGGAAGATATTTAAATTTATTTTTAATTTTTAAGCATGACGAAGTAAAAATCACAACCTATGAAAAAATATAATGGCTGTTGAAAAATATTAATGCAAAAATATTGAGATTTTGTAAAACTTGTTAAAAAAGAGTAAAACAATCGTCGTGTAATTGACTTCTGTTAATATTACTTACTCCTATTTTCGTTGTTGCTGTTTTTTTTTCCTTGTTCTTCTGAAATATTTTATTTCTTCTAACCAGGAACAAACTTCCATCATTTAGTACACCTGAGACCAGTTGATTTTTTCAGTTAGTTGTAATTTACATCATATCTCTGTGATATGCTACATCCTTCAAAACTTTTATAGGGGCCTAGTAGGTATGGCAACACCACTTAACTGTCCATCTATTAACTAAATACAAATGTTATTATCGGTTTATGTATTTGACTTATTGAAACGAACCATTACCGTACAGTATATCGTATTGCAGCTGATCACCGGTAAAGCATTCCACCCAATTATCAATATATTATTATTTTTATAATAAAAGCTTAATTAAACATACCGAGAATACCGGAAAATAATGGAGAAAATCAAATACAGACTGTACTTCTCACAAAATACGTTGCATAACCAGACCCAAGATTAAGGTGAACAAATACGAAGGTGGCCAAAAATAAAAATTGGAAATTAATTTTGAAATAAAAGCTATATTATTGGCAAATAATTTTAAATTCAAGGAAATACAAAAATAAAGTGTAAACAGATAGTCAAGGAAATGCTGAATTACTATTTAGCATTAAATTCTGTTCAAAATAATAATAAAACAAGGTATTAAAGACATATAACAATTATGTGAAAAATCATATATTTAAAGTAATTTAAAGTAATAAATTAGTAAATTGAACAAAATTATATTAAATGTTCAAAGATACAGCCCGCTGGCGTACATATACCAATTCTTCGTAAAAGCTGTTGTTTCACTCATTCGAGAGTTCTTATTCCTGTTTTCATATTCTCCCAACAAGTTCTTCCTTAAAAACGTTGTTTAGAATCTGATGGTGTGATTAAGTATTTCTTGACTATCACAGAGATATGATGTACATTATAAATAACAAAAGAAAAAGCACTAATCTCAGGTGTATTAAATATGATTGAGTAAAGAAATACATTTTATTCGGGGTTAAAATAAATAAATTATTTCAGAACTACAAGGCACAAAAAGCAACAACAACAAAAATAGCAAGAGGTAATATTCTTTAACGACAAGTTTGACAGAGTTTAACATTTTTGCGTCAATATTTTTCCGTGGCTACCGTGATTTTTACTTCGTCATGGATAAAATTTAAATATCTTCTAAAAAATATCAAAGAGAGGTATAGGAAATATTTAACAAAAAATGGCAATTGAAAGGCTTAATTAATTCTGTAAAAAAAAATTGGACGTTACATTTAAAATTAAGAAGTCTTTTGTGTTTAAAGTTTCTTCATTAAGCAACACTTTTGCGAACACGCAGTATAAATTAAAACAGGTTCGGCATATAAGTGTCTCACTTGGCATACCTTGTATGCCATACAAAATTATTTTTGTTCTATCAAACACTCTAGATTTATAGGCAATTACAGACAGCTGTAAGTGACACTTTTTAACTACTCATAAATAACTGGATTTATATTAACTTTAGGGAATAATTGCTTTTTTAAAAAATATTTCTATTTTAATGCGAAATTCAAATTTGAACTTATATACCATAGTCGTCAAAGTTTAATTTCGGTTTGCACTTCTATCACATGCAGAAGATGACCTTATGATATGCAGCGATGCCTGCTTGCTAACAGTGGTGGGAGAGCAACGCAAAGTCAATGTCGGGGGATCCTCACACAACGTTTGCCGAGTGTACTTTCTTGGCAGCCTCGCTTATGTTTATCTTTAGTTTATTTCGTCGCGCTCTTTTCCTCTTTCTACTTTCGTATCAGAAATTGAAATATGTCGACCCCGGTATATATATAAGCTGTTTAATTTAAAAAAAATTATCTTCTGTGTGCCAATGATTTATGGGTCACCAGTATAAGCGTATATAATTTTAAATTGTAAAGCAGTGACAACCGTATCAACTGCAGTAAGCAAATTTTATTTTTAATTATATTAAGAATTAAAGAGAAAATTTACTTTGTCAGATCGTTGACTCACCCTGTGAGATTATATACAGGGTGAGTCAACGATCTGACAAAGTAAATTTTCTCTTTAATTCTTAATATAATTAAAAATAAAATTTGCTTACTGCAGTTGATACGGTTGTCACTGCTTTACAATTTAAAATTATATATATATATATATATATATATATATATATATATATATATATATATATGGTTAAATTTTCTTATTGACCTAAGGTTTTTGATAATAATACAATTTATTCTTGGACGGTTTGTAGGTCTGGTATAAAACTCAACATAATAATTTGAGTATCTTTAATTGTAGCATTCTTTTAAATACATAAAACATACATGTTTCGGACAGTCTGTGTGTCCTTTTTCAATGTTAATATAACAGGATATTAAAACATCTATATATGAGATGTTTTAATAAGCGATAAACGGGATGTTGTCATCGCGGGTGTATGATTTTCAATATCCTGCTATATTAACATTGAAAAAGGACACACAGGCTGTCCGAAACATGTATGTTTTATGTATTTAAAAGAATGCTACAATTAAAGATACTCAAATTATTATGTTGAGTTTTATACCAGACCTACAAACCGTCCAAGAATAAATTGTATTATTATATATATATATTTCAGAAAAGTGATTTTTGGGTGCCCTATTTTTGATTTTAGCGCCCTCAAGCGGGAAAAAAACGGTTACGTATTTCACAATGTGACACATCATTTCAAAGCTAATTTTATTAGCAATTTAATGCACAATTGAAAAAAATTTAAATAATTGAAAAACCTTGCAGAGCACTAATATTAGGAACTACGAACTTATTACTTTACAAAAGACCCTGACGTCTGTACTTGACTATGAAGACAAATAAATGTCAAAAATATTACGTATTTAGTTGCTAATTAAATTAGCTTTGAAATGATGTGACACATTGTGGAATACGATACAGTTTCTTTTCCCGCTAGAGGGCGCTAAAATCAAAAATAGCTCGACCAACAATCACTTTGCTGAATTCTCCGTACAATTACCTTTTCAATGATGTATCGTATTTAGTACTTTCCCTATTTAAATTGTAATGGTTAGAGTGATGGAGGGGAGAGGAATGACGTATCACAGTTGAAAATATAATGGAAGGGTGTCCCCCTTGGATCAAAAATCGACCTGTTTTTACGTTTTTTCAAAAAAGTTTTCTCCTTCGAGATTTTCAATCTGTTTCGTTTTCGGTGGGGCACCCTGTATATTAGGTGTTAGGTGTTTAGGATTCAATAAAGTATTTGTATTTCGCAGAAAGTAATGGGTTTTGTTGGTTTTGTGACTATTTTAGAAAGTCTACTATGATTAATCGAGTCGCGAATTCGATTCTTTCGTAACGCTAATACCTTACTTAATCATATTATTATTGTCATTATTAGGACATACAATGACGAGACATAATTTTAAGCAAATGGATAGAAAATGTATACCACTACCATTGTAAGTTATTTATAGTACAAATTCCAATATTTGCTTGGATATTTAGATATCCTTTTGTATCCAAGGATTTAATTACCTTTTTAAATGTATTCATTTCCACTGGTCTGTCTATATATAGAATTATTATTATGTGCACCGTTTTCAATGACTTTGTAGACGACTTCCTGTATTTTTTAGGTTAAAGAAAATTCATTATGTCAGTGCTTGTATATATGCAAATATTTCCGGCACGAATCGTCGTTTCCTGACACCTCTAGAGTTTTTGTTGGATCAATTGAATATAGCAATTGTATAAATATAGTTTAATATTATTATAACTTGATGAATGGAATTAAACTTCGGATTCATTTGTTGCATGATGTAGTGTGTGTGTGTGTGTGTGTGTGTGTGTGTGTGTGTGTGTGTGTGTGTGTGTGTGTGTGTGTGTGTGTGTGTGTGTGTGTGTGTGTGTGTGTGTGTGTGTGTGTGTGTGTGTGTGTGTGTGTGTGTGTGTGTGTGTGTGTGTGTGTGTGTGTGTGTGTGTGTGTATGTGTGTGTCTATAACACCTCTGTGAATATTCCTCAAATATGTTGATAACAAAGACAAAAAAATATTAGCAATGCGATGGTATAGTCATTATGTACGAGTTAAACTTTTATTTAATAATTCTAAGTAATACGTTAAAAATAGATTTAA
This sequence comes from Amphimallon solstitiale, assembly GCA_963170755.1. Lineage (NCBI taxonomy): Eukaryota > Metazoa > Arthropoda > Insecta > Coleoptera > Scarabaeidae > Amphimallon > Amphimallon solstitiale. The sequence continues at coordinate 1,298,000 of OY720678.1, forward strand.
TACGAGCTTTCTGTAATATTTTCCTACATCATCTCAATGTTTTCGAAATGTTATATCACACATCAATCGTGAGTGCACAAATTCTGTAATTGCAATACTGCTGAATGATAAATCAATGAAGGAAATATCACGGATACATAATAAAAAATAGGAGAAAGATTCTTTCTCCTATTTTTTATTATTTTTTATTTATTTATTATTTTCGAGTTCATTTGGAAGTTGTCTAAAAAACAGAAACTACTGTTTTCTGTTCTGAACAATATAACCCACAGTGTCCCCGAATGTGGATAATAGTATTCATTGTATTCAATTGATCCTCTTGTTTTAAAGTACACATATTATTACAAAGTAAGCGGTTAGACACACTGCTGGACTCTCTAATATCTACCTCTATATACCGCATGTGTCAAATATCATTAGGTATAGGGATTCAATGTTTACGTGCGATTTATACGTATACAAGTAATACGTGGCAACGTGGCACCCCTACTGTCCGTCACCAATCCCGGCAACAATCGACATCACAACGATTTCCTCCGATCATCCCACTTCTCCCCACCAGATTTTACATTCAACGTTTAGCTGCGAACACGTTGCGATCTAGTCTGCAATAAAAGCCGTCTTATTACTGGAACGGGAAACATTAAATGGCCGCCGCGATCTCCTGATCTAGTAGTTTATATCATTTTCAGAATCCTTTTTTATTTACCTTATTAGGGTTATTTTTTAATTTTATTAAAATTACGCTTTTGTTTGTGTCATGCACATATCACGGATACATAATAAAAAATAGGAGAAAGATTCTTTCTCCTATTTTTTATTATGTATCCGTGATATTTCCTTCATTGATTTATCATTCCTGGGTTGGACGGCACGCGGGTTGACAATGTCTGCCTCGCGGCGGTGTCAGTTGTTGTCACTCAGACCTGAGGATCTTCTGACATTTAAGCTCCAATTGGTGGTCTGTCTTCCCGATGGTCTTCCTTCTGTTTCTATCTCCAAGGATATCCCACCTTATTCCTTGGCTACACCGTACTGACGATGACCAACGAGTCTGAAACACGTGTCTGCGGTTGCACTACAGCGGATTGACCCGATATTCTTTGTCCTATTTTTTATTATGTATCCGTGATATTTCCTTCATTGATTTATATATGGGATTATCATAAAGTAAGGGATATACTTTAACTTATTATAACTTTTTAACAAATCAAGCTAACAACAAAAAGTAAACGAAATCTAGTTGCCTAAAGAATGGTATTTGTTGTATCTATGGAAAACAAAAGCGTTGTCATGACAGGTGTTGACACAAGTGTTAAAAGTAAATCATTCAATTTGGAGTTTATTTTCAAATTAAAACTCAAGTAAACGTAAAGTTTTAACGACTCAAACTGTAATAACATGGACCTATGAACAAGAATTAGTTTAGTTCAGTGTTATTATGAATGCGGCAGAAATTACACAGCTGGATTACGAAGGTTTCGCACGAGAATGGGTTTGAGAGCGGGGCCCTGTCGTATGAAAGCGTACCGCAATTTGATACAAAAATTTGAAAGAACAGGTTCGATAATTGACCTTCCGAGATCAGGAAGACCAAGCATTAGTGATGTCCAAGTTGCAGAGGTTCTTCACGAAAATCAGGACATAGCCAGAGGTAATCCACTAGCAATCAGCAGTGCAAATGCGATATCCAAGCGATTGCAAATGCCGTACACAACGGTCTGGAAAATTTTACGCAAAATTCTAAAAATGTATCCATATAAACTCAAAATGCTGTTTGAATTAAAGGAGGCAGATTTGGCTAGTAGGTACGATTTTTCTTTGCGATTATTGGCTCAGATGGAAATTGAACCCGAATGGTTATCCCGTACTTTATGGACAGATGAGGCACATTTTTCTCTGAATGGTGGAGTCAATACTCAAAACTGTAGAATCTGGTCTGCAGAAGATCCACAAGTAATTGTTCAAGAAGGTCTTCATGACAAGAAAGTCACCGTTTGGTGCGGTTTTACAGCTGATTTTATCATTGGTCCGTATTTCTTCGAAGAGCTACAGAATGGAGAAGCCGTATCTGTAACTGTTAACGGTGAACGATACTTGCAAATGTTAAGAGATTATGTTATTCCACAGCTGCAAGACGAGCACCACAGAATTGAAAACATGATTTTTATGCAGGATGGAGCACCTCCGCACACTTTCCGACCAGCTAAAGAATTTTTAACTAACGTTTTTCAAGATCGCGTTTTAAGCAGACATTTTGCAAATTCATGGCCACCAATATCACCTGATCTTAACCCAGCGGACTACTGGCTGTGGGGTCATTTAAAAAATTTAGTGTTTAGAAGAAGACCAACAACGCTACAAGAATTAAAAGACAATATTACGGAGCAAATTGGTGCAATTCAACCAGAAATGTTAAGAAATGCAGTGTACAATTTAGAGGAACGGGTGCTGATTTTACAAGATCAAAATGGAGGACATATTGAACATTTGCGGTAACTGGGTTTGGGCATACAAAATCTCATTATTTAAACAATTAAATTTCGTTTAGGTTTTGATATGAACTTAATTTGTTAAAAAGTTATAATAAGTTAAAGTATATCCCTTACTTTATAACAACCCTGTATATATATATAAAGGAAATAACGCGGATACATAGAATAACAAGAACGAGAATAATAAAGGCTAAATTCCGCTGTAGAGCAACCATAGACACGTGTTTCTGACTAATTGCTCGTCATCAGTACGGTGCAGCCAAGGAATAAGGTGGGATAACCTTGGAGATGTAAGCTAAACGGAAGACCATCAGGTGACAGACTGCCATTTGTAGCTTCAACTAGAAGATCCTCAAATTTGAAGACAACAACTAACGTCGCCACGAGGAAGACTAATGTCAACCTGCGTGCCATCCGAGACCCATGAAAGATAAATCAAAAAAAAAAAAGGAAATAACGCGGATACATAGAATAACAAGAAAGAGAATAATAACGGGTAAATCCCGCATTGAAAGTTGATATTTTTGATATTTTGATATAATGGTTAATTTGCTAGTCTAATAATACTTTATTTACCTTAAAATCATATCCATACCACCATTGAGGTACAGTTGTAGCTGCGTTCTCTTTTGGGAGTGTCGATGTGCCAATATTTCCTTCACATGATCGTATGGAAAAGAAACCTATCGTTTAAAATAATTTGCAAAAAAATGATGACGTACGTTCAAGATTATTAGTTAGTCTGTTCGTGTTCTGTGTGATGATTACTCGGTAGATCTCCCAACCTCGTTGGCATTAAGTCATGGAAACTTCCCATTTGATCTAAACCTCGAAGTTATGCTGACATTATTTACGAAAGTAGTAGTGTTCCTACAATTACTCAGAAAAAAATTCACGGAAACGAGAATTCCAACACAATTTCGTAATATTTGCAACGGTGATGACGAAAATAGTTCAATATGACAATAGTATTATTTAAAATCGAAAACATTCATTTAATTTTAAGCAATAAAATAAAATAATATACGAAACAAAACTGTCAACCACTCTAATACCTATATACTTTACTTATCTTCTGCTTATCTACTTTCGCAACGCTAAAAACACAACCAAAATAAAACTAAATGAAAATAGAGCATAGGATATTTTTTTTATTAGAATATGCTCTATAAAGAAGCTCAGGTGTATTTTATTAGAAGAATCACTATCTAAAAGTTATCTCACATTTTTGTGCTCATTACTTTGTTACTATAAATTTGACGTCAACAAGTTACGAAGTAAGCTAATATAGATAATTGCATCCGCTCAAAACATGCTCTCCAAAAAGAATTTTTAGGCTCACGGTTACGGCGATAAATCAAAAAGCTACTTATGTTACCATTGATCCTTTCCGATACAATCAACGACGCTGATTACGAGCACTCTGGGTCCATGCCACGTGGTCCTCAGGTCATACTCTGAGCAACTACAAGAGCTACTAAAAGTGCTCTACCAGCAAAAGCTACCAAGAGCTCCCAACCAAGAGTTACAAGAGCTCCCAACCAGCAACGAGGTACTCAGAGCTCCACAACCAGCAAGAGCTATCAAAGCTCCTGAACTACCAATGCAGCAGCTATATACAGATTTCCAACCGTGAAAGTCCTCAGCTACCGACAGAAAAGTCTTATCCAGATATCCAACCGTGAAAGTCTTTAACTTCAGACGCAGAAGACCTACCAAGATTTGCAGTCATGCAAGTCCTTAACTGCCGACGCAGAAGCCCTACCAATATTTCCAACCGTGGAAGTTTTTAATTGACGACGCAGAAGTCATATCAAGATTTCCAACCGTGGAAGCCTTTAACTGCCGACGTAGAAGCCATAGTCAGATTTCCAACGGTGGAAGTCTTTTACTGCCAACGCAAAAGCTCTGCCAAGATTTCCAGCCGTGCAAGTCCTTAACTGCCAACGGAGACGCCATATCCAAATTTCCAGCCGTGGAAGCCTTTAATTGCCGACCCAGAAGCCATATCCAGATTTCCAACCGTAGAAGTCTTAGCTACCGACGCAGAAGCCACATCTATATTTCAAACCGTGGGAGTCTTTAAGTGTTGACGGAGAAGCCCTACCAAGATTTCCAGTTGTGGAAGTCTTTAACTGTCGACGCAATAGCCTTGCCAAGATTTCCATCCGTGGAAGTTCTTCATTGTCGAGGTAGAAACCATATTCAGATTTCCATCTGTGGAAGTTCTTAACCGCCGATGCAGAGGCAATATTTAGATTTCCAACAGTTTTTAACTGCCGACGCAGAAGCCATATCCAGATACGCAGTCGTGGAAGATTTTAACTGCAAACGCAGAAATGATACCCATATTCCTAGCCATGGAAGCGTTTTACTGCCGACGCAGAAGCCATATCTAGACTCCCAGCCGTGGACGTGTTTAACTGGCAACGCATAAGTGATATCCAGATTCCTAACCGTGGAAGTCATGATATTTATTAAGAGACACTTCAACGAGCCGAATCTAAAGAAACTACTAGTTACACAAGCAAATAAAGTGCAAAGCCCACTTAAGAAGCGACGACATTTTAGGGCTCTTTAAATGTGACTGTTGAGAACACAATTAGAACACAATTTTCTTCAATTCTCGAAATGATTAAGATTACTAACCATAAAATCCACTCGATAACAAACACGACAGCTTAATATGTCATTAGACCATTAGTGAGAAATACTAGACACACACAAATAGATATAGCGATAGCCAAATACATTAGTTTACCACTACGCTTAATAGACTAAAAAAATCATAGTCAATATATTACATGAAACTAGAGGAGTGAGACAAACTAGCAAAGAATGTATCCGAAGAAAAATAAATGACGCACTAAAATATTTATTTTTAATGAAAACTAAAGATTTGTATTAATAAGACATGCAAAGTTCATTCAACTTCTAATTAATATGTTGCACATCTCATAATACAATAAAGTAAGAAAACGTAAAAGTATTTTACAGCCCATGGTAACATATTCATAGTGGTAAGTGATTTCAGTGTTAAACGTCAGCGATGACCTAAAAACTGGCGAAATCAAGAAGCCTGGAGTTGCTTAAATGTATGATCAACATGAATTGAATTTCCTTTTCAGCTAGAAAACCTGCGTATTGGCGATATGGTAACAAAATAGGGTATTCAATTTTTGGGAAGGTCACAGACTTTTCATAGAAAATATGTTTGTAGATGTGATACTAGACACTGACGAGAAAAACCAACGACTCTGTTTAATATAAAAACAGGCGGGCAATTCAATTCAATAACAGAAGGTATAGATTTTGCTACTTATAACTTTTTCAACACTATTGAATCTGCAACATAGAATTCTGCAATGCAAAAAAAATAGTTCCAAAAATTACTGAAATATAATAAAAGAAAGCAATAACCATATGAGAACAGTATGTGATTTTAGAACTTCATCTTAGGTTTTGTGCGCAATGCTATAGTAGAATAAGTATTCATGTAGTGAAAGTTATAAATAAATATGTATTTACAGATCATCAGCATGGTTTCGAAAGAGGGTTGTTAAAGTAAAACTATTTATCGTCTAGAGATGGGAATTGAATTGATGGGAATTACTTAAGTTGATAAACTGGTTAAAAATTGCTTCTTGGTTGATAGATAAGAGACAAATACTCCATTAGTAACAAATCACGTGAGCCAATATTGCAATTCCCTTCAATATAGTTTTACTTCAGAATAGTATACAAGTATATTAACAGAATTCTCATTACATAAACTGATAAAAGAATCATTACATATAAATAAATAAAATCCACATATAAACATATCAAAAAGACAAAATCTACGCAGTTCTATTATACCATTTCCTCAAAATATAGTTAATTAAATAAATTCTATTGTCACCTGTTTAAAAGTTAATAAATTGAAATATAGAATAAATTGGAGTTTTATTCAAAATTATAAACAATATAATAACGTTTAATTGTGAAAGACCTATTATGAACTGAATTAGTACAGATATCATTTCAGTATATGAATTTAATACTTATATATCATAAAAGTTTAAAAAATAATTCATAGCATTCCATTTAAAAAAGGTTTTTCATTCGTCTTTGTCGAACATACTGTATAAATGAAAATATTTTCTAATTATAGAACTCATGATTATTTATAATTATTGTATTAATATTTTTTTACTAATAACATTATTTGATAGAAAAAATGAACTTCATTGCTTCTGATAGCCAGTATACAGCTTGAGCGCGCGGGGTATGAGCACCCGATGCTAATCGATATTCTTCGGACGTATATTCGGCAAATGATCTCCGCTAGCTGTGTTCGCCAGATATATGTAGATATATAGATTTATTTTTCCAGAGTTGTTATTTCGTTATATTTACTGGAGAGAATCTCTAATTTTAATTTCTATTTCAAGGGTCGTTTTTATGTTATTTTATAGTATTCCTGTTATACTTATATATAGTTTTTTTTACCATGAAATTTCTATTTATTTATTTTTCTCTAGACATCTTAGTTTATTCTGCAGATGTTTCAGGCGGGTTGTTTTTATTTCATTCTAAAACCCAGTTGTACTGCTATAACTTTGTACACAACTACATTATTATTTAATTTCATTAGGATAATCATAATTACGTTATAAGTATTACAATCTTCGCGTTATTATCGACTTAGTTATCTAAGCAATCGTCATCACTTAAAGAGAAAATTTAATTTGTTCTTTTTGTCAATCTGCAAAAAAATAATCAGATCACTATGAGTTCGAATATGAGCAGGCAATGCTAGTATGTTGTGCCGTTACTCTAATATGTATTATCGGACCACGTTTAGATGCGAGTTTACGTATACCATCGGGTGATCATACCTCGCGCGCTCTTGCTGTATATGGATAATAATTTAGATGTAATAACTCAATCAAAAACACTTTGAATTTATCTTTTCATGTGATATTTATATATTATTAAAAATTCAAATTTGCACATTAAACAATTTAAATATATAATTAATAATACCTTTTCTCTTTTAGGTAAGGTCTCGTCGAAGGACGTAATTACATGCGCCCTAAAATGTAAGTAATTTTTGCCTACTCTTTATCTGTGGTTTCCATCACCCTCATCGTTCTGCGCCGCTAATTATGTTTATCTTTAAATTTATCGTGTACGAACAAGTTAACTTGTGATATATTAAATTTAAATTATTTCTGTACAACGCTATAAATATCACCATTTGGGAATAGAAACGCGAAAAGAAGATTTCCCCTTACAGCTAATCCAAATTGAACGCTAGAATGTTAGGCGTCAACTGAAGTTACTAAATGAGTAGGTATGCAAATTTCTATCGTTATTTATTTATATAATGTTTATGTCTAATGTAATGTTCCGCGTGAATTAGTAGAAATATATACAAACACCATTTTTTAATTTTGTTTAATGACGTCATTTGATAGCCATGATAATTCATAATTCCAGAAATATTTAGGAAAAATTTAATTTTTGTCAAAATTTGGTCTTATTTTGAAATTTATATTTGTATATAGTGGTATTTGATTCTAAATTGGTCTTTATTTAGGCACAACAATAGCTAATTATGTTTTTATGTACTTGCCGTATTGGTTACTTTGAAAAATTTGCTTCTTTCATTTTTCTTTGAATGATGCAGCGCTTGTTGCGTATTTAAGCTTAATAGTTTATCAAAAGCTACTGAAGCAATTTAGTGTAAATTGCATGCTAAGACTTTATTACTTTACTTCTACGTCTTTAGATGGGGAAATATACTTTTAAAATTAAAAATTTAAATACGAAATTAATTAATTTGGCTTGAAAGGGAAAACATCGGAAGACATATAGAAAAAGGTGAAGCTTCTTCTTTTAAATAAGTTGAATGTCGTGATCAAGGACGAATACATTGACCGTTGTGACCGGACGGGTAAAATAAAAACTCCGGATAATAACGTAAACGTTAGATGGACCGCAAAGAAGTAAATAATGATTACTCAAGAACTGCTACTTTCAGGTTTACATCATACTGTAAGAAGCAAGAGATATTTTCTAAGAAAAGAAATTTAAGGGCACAGCTTGTCATTAAAGAGGACAACTATGGAATATTTAAAATTCTAGAGAGAAACAATAAAGCGATTTGGTATTGGGAGTGCATGTATTCCCGATTTACCGTAATGTAAATAACCAGTGATGGAGATTTTCGTTAATTTGGGAATTTAAGTTATTTATGTTGTTTAGGATACGTGTTTCATCGTTAGGATTTATGCATTGTTTCTAGAGTCATTTTCCTCTTTTCCTTGTATTGTTTAATACAAATATAGTATACGTACATTAATATGACAATCGCACTTCCTTGGGTTTAATCAGCTTCAGAAAATTATATCTTTTACTTAAATTAATTTAATCGGATTGTTTCTTATTGACATGAATTGTAACATTATTAATGCTACAGTTGCGGTGGTGTTGCTTTGGACTTACTATATTATTATATATTGTTACGTTAAATTTTGGTCCGGCATTCTATTGTATTATACTTTTGGTTCATTGAATTAATTAATTTTGATTTTTCGGTACTTTTGCTTTCATTTGGCAGATCCTGTATATACCGCGTATTAGTATGACGCATACGTTATCTGCTTTTAAGTTTTGATAGTTGGAATGTTAGTCCTGTCATTTATTTTTATTTTCTGTTTCTTTAAGCTCAACAATCAAGTAATCTTATTTTTGTTTTCACCCCAGTTAAATAATTATGTTTAATTTTCAATTTGTAAAAGAAACCGCGCTGCCATCTTTTATCCCTTATATATTTATACGTAATTACTTGTGTCACGCCCCCTTTTTCTCAATTGCAGTTAGAGCCGTATTTACTTAAATCCTGTTTTAAGTCTTAAATCATGTACTTTTCTCATTATAGTGCTTTATATATTTTGTATGCTCAAGTACTCTTAAATCGCTTGTGAATTTTATGTAAATTATATTGTACTAACTTTTAAACATAATTCCATTTTCAATAACCTGTTATACAGGGACCACTCAATTACATTTGTATCTTGTTTCGAGTGGATTACAGACTATTTATCGTACACTCTGGTTCACATTTGTACGAGGACACTTAAGTTGTAATTAAATACATTTCTATTAATCTGTTATAACTTGTCAATCATAGACTAATTAATTTAATTTAGTAGTAGTAAATTTTACCAACCGTTTGTGATCCGATAGGTCACACTATATATAAAACTAAGTAAGGCATGAGATCTCTTTGCTATACTGGACCTATCCTTTGAAAAATGGAAACGTAGTTTGATTTACACACCCAATTGCAGTCATATACACGGTGTTACTTAGCTAGGAATTTCTGAATATCATTTTGGTAAAGTTTTGTGATGTATTAATAACCTAATACTACGCCTAAGATTCGCATATTTTAAATTTAACTTCTTCCATTTCACAACCTAATCTAGATACTCATTACTACCAGAGTATATGATTGCGTAATTAAACCTGAACATTTAAATTGTTTTGTACGTGCTGAGTACACAGAATACATTTTGTAATTGTTTTATATGTGGGATTTTGTCTTATCTTTTGCTACCTTAAATACTTTACTGATTTTTCTCCCGGATCAAAGATCATTTTGGGGAAGGGAATATTACACAAGGGGGATGGCGTCCGCATATCCATCCAACTGAGATTTTGTGTTATCCATGACCCACAAAGACGACTTAGCTGGAGTACAATTCCTTTCACCATATTTATCATCTGTACACAAGGGTAGAGACAGGTAAAGCATCCTTGAAGGTGTAAGCATTAATTTATCCGAAATTTTGCTGACTTGTAAAAGGGCGTTACAATTATTTTAGCTAGACCAATACTTTTGCTATCAGTGTCGAAGGATGAATAATTTTTAGTTTCACGACGACGCCATTCTTCTGCGACTTTGTTGATTTTGACATTTAATTTAATTTAAATTTTTGGAAAGGCGTAGCAATTTTTTTTAAGTTCAGGAGCGAAACATTGGGCCATGTAAGTATACTTGCTAATCTTATACTCTGTTTTCAATATTTTAATATAATTATTATATTGATTTATTTTTCAAGTCCTGTCTGAACAAATAAGATGTATTTTCGAGAAAATATTTAAGCAAATATTTAAGTTCAGGTTAACAAACTAATTTAACTGCGTATTTCTGATATTTGCAATACGTTTTTAATAATAGTGTTCTTGTTTGTCTGATTTACTTTCAAGTTTTTTTTAAAGATGAGCATTATTTTTGACAACTTGTACCTACTTAAAAATTGTGCTGTACTTGTAAAATTGACGTGTGTATAAAATATACATATTACAGGTACTAGATAATATTGTAAGATAATTATGGAGAAAATAATATTTTATATAGCTTAAGAATTATAAATTACATTTATTGAATAAGTAAAGAAAAACATAGGTATAAGAACTTAAAAACAGAATGCACAAAGAATAACTATAATGAAAGAAAATATTAAATCATTAGTTAGTAGAAACACCTACATTAATTCAAATTTATGCAAAAAATAATCTAAATACGTACAGAATGTATACAAATAGAGAAACTACAATCTAATTTGATTAGAAGAAAAACTTTGTCTAGGAAAATAGAAAACGTATTTTTAATTTTTTTATGAAATGAAACGTGTGGTGCAGAAAGACACTATATTTTAAAGTGTGATGTTGAATAAAAAATAGTAAAAACAATATTTGCGACGTTCCAGCCACTGATGTTCAAGTAGCACATTTGATAAAAGTTGATGATATTAATTAATATTTCAATTCAATTTAAGTAGACTCCATTTTAATTTGATAAGTTAATTTCTATGTTTATACTAAATTTTAAAAGAAAAATGTATAAAATAATCTGTTATAATTTACCAAAATCTACGATTATCATTGCCTACCTAAGTCTACCATGTACTGAAGTATTTGTAAAGTACTTATTAAGTACTAAATTATATTGAGTGGTTTTCACCTTTGCAATATCGTTTTAATTGCGTAAAAAAATATTTGCATTTATGTAAACATTAGTGTCAGATTGTTGACGTCATGTTGATTAGAATTAGTATTTTTAAGATAGAAAGATGCCTAATACAAGTGTTGCTACAATACGTTTTATTGGTGGTTCTGTATTCTTCTAGATGGTTTCAGAATGTTCTGTTTTGTTTCCCTTCTAGGACGGAAGTCAAAATTTTTAAATTTGACATGAAGGAGTAGGAAACCTATAAAAAGGCCCGACGTACTTCTTAAAGGTCTTGTTTTTTTATTTATCTTCGCTGAATAAAACTTCCTTGTGAAAACAAGAAGGATTATCTTTTCAAAAATTAGGGGCAGTGGAACACGCCAATCCTTGTAATAAACACAAATGAAGTATTTAGTTTGTTTCTTATAAGTATTTAATTATAATTTAGAATTAACATGGATTATTAGAAAGAATTTAACGAGACATATGAGATTCAAATGTATGTATTCTAAAATTACTAAAGACTTTTAGCATGAAATAATTTATTTTGTTTCTCTAAATTAATTGAAATTACTCGTAAGTATAATGTTATGAATTAAATAATTACTTTGGCGCAATTCATTCTTTGGCAGGCACTCGTCAAATACACCTATTAAGCAACAAACGTTTTATGTGTATTGGAGATAACATTTTTGTGAGTAAAATTACCTGATTATGTTATTAATGCTAGTGCATTTAAAATAGTTACGGATTTGTGCATAATAAACCAGTTTTGATACTTGTTAGTAATAAAGCATGATAAAAGGGCTTACTTTTTTATGTAGTTTGTTTTTATTTGAATTAGTGCACCTGAATATAAATATAATCGATAATTAAAGAAAGGTTCATAATATTTTAAGCACAATTTTTACCTGTGTTTAGACATACTTGTTTAATCATTTACAAATTGATTTATTCTCTCTGTCTTATGATATATATCTACATCTATGAAAATTGAGTTTATCTGTGCTCTTTAAAGTATAGTAAATGTAAAATGTAAATTTTAATTTGTATTATTGAAAGAAGATTTTATAAAAAATAGAATTTTACTTGTATTAGAAAAGTTTTTATTTGCTTTTTCTACTTGCAATACCGTACAAAAGATAGAATCTTTAATTCTAAAAATATAAGACTACACCCTGAGGGAAAAGAGTCAGTACCTGGGAAGTATCATAAAAGGTAAGAAAGACAAATAAGTGTGCAACCTACGATACATGTGTGTACTATGATAATTTGTGCTCAAGTGCATTATTCAGCTTTTCTAATTATATTTGTAAAATCAAGGTCACAGCAATATGTAGTAGTTCTACAGCCCTTTTGTTTCATGGTTGGTTAATAAATTCCTTTCCATGATATACTCAGTGGACGTGGCTTCGGGTTATACTTTTAGGTACCCCCAGAGCCGGTTCTGGATATATAAGTTTGGTTTCTGGTCCTCGTCTAGCGAGTTCATCAGCTTTTTCCTTGCTCTCCATCACTCTATGACCTGGCACCCAGATTAGTTTTATCTTATTTTGGTCCGCCAATGATTTAAGTACTTTGAGGCATTCACATACCAGTCTTAACGACACTTCCTGGCTTGAAACTGCGCTCAATGTCCCTTGACTGTCAGATAATATTCTTTTTTCTGTGACGGGAAAAAAGTTGACATTTTATCCTTCTTGACAGGTAATAAGATGTCACTTTATCAACCCGGGAAAAAAGTACTCACTTTTTTCCCGGGGAAAAAAGTGCTCACTTTTTGCCCGCTTAAATTGACAGATATTTGATTATTTTACAGGTTTCCAATAGCAACGCAGGTGTAATGTCACTTGAAATCTCACATCGATTGATTTTCTGACTTCAATATATAGTATTTACGTGATTTTTTCAATATTAAATCGTCGTTTTTCCCATCACAGAAAAAAATAGTGTATTATACACGGGAAAAAAATTAGATTTTAGCTCTCGGTAATTACCTCGAGCTAAAATCTAATACTTTTTTCCCTTGTATAATAAATAACTATTTTTGACAGGGGGAAATACATCATGCACATCAAATGTTGTGTTTGTCTAATCGGGGTAGCATGACTGACATGACAAACAGTTTGTGAGTGTACGTCCTAACATTGGTTTTTATCGGCAAACCTTTTATATGTCTGACGAAGTGTTTACATGTTAATGTTTTATGTTTGATAGCTCCTGAAGATGCCATAAATAAATGGCGAAATATTGAGCCGTTGGACAAATAGCTTTTTTCTTCCTTAAAAACAAACCGAATACCCGTAATCCTTTTTGTATTATTAAGTACGCTCGATATTTCAATTATTATAAATATATATACGATATATCAAAATTATTTGCCAAGTAGACATTGTATTGAAAATATAAAATATCTTCTTGGTAGTAGTGGCAATAATAATATGATTAGCAAAAGTAATAACAGTATGACAATTGGCTGCCATTTAAAAATATTAACAAATATAGAATATAAAATCAAATATGTATGAATGAAAATGTAAAGAATAAGCATAGGGCAGCCGGTATTAATTATGCAGTCTAATCAAAAGGTTTAGTTATACCATAAACATGTTCATAACGATGCCACTATGTAATTAAAAATTACGAGTAGAGCTGTTCTTATTATGACAGATATAGAATGTAAAATCATGTCTTGTATAAAAGAAAAGATAAGCAAATATGCATAGGACAGCCAATATTATTATTGCCACTACTACCAAGAAGACATTTAATTTTTTCAATATATATATACCGGTTGTGTCAACAAGTATTAGCCTTAGGGACTCTCATGCATACGTATGTACGATATATACGTATATGTATGCAAACCCGGTACCTACTGCCGGAGACGTATATATCGTACATACGCATGCATGAGAGTTCCTATGGCTAATGCTTGTTGACACAACCGGTATATATATACCTTCTTTTGCAAACTAACGTTCCTATGGATACTGAGCCAGTGAGGAGTTGTAGCGCAGTAGTTGATACAGTCCTATATACAGCATCATTCTCCTTTGAACTTTGGTTGGAGCTCCGTACAGGAGGATACTGTGAACAACAAGACACAGGACATTCCTCTTATGACAGATTGGTCCGTTAATGTTGGACATTAGCACAGTGAGACTTGATACCCCTTCTTCTGCCTCTGCAGAAACTTTTCCGACATGTTTTCCTAATGAACCACTTCCATCAAAAGTTACACCCATGTATTTTACTCGCTCCCCATCCTGAACGAATATCTCTAGCTCAGTTTTACTTGGTTTCAGTTCCAATTTATGCCTGCCCATTCAAACGACGATTCTCCTTATACACTTATTTGTGTGTCTCAACGACTCATTTCATCGTCTGCGACTACTACAAGCGCTAAATCACCCGCCATTTTCATAAGTTTTACACCAAGTACATCATCATATAGAATACTCCACAATGTTGGATGTCAGACAGTATTAGCATCCGCCGGTGACTGATGACATCCTTGTTGTTTCCTATAACACATTGGATTGTAGCATACAGCTCTGTCTAAGGCACACTTCCGCAGGCCATTGTATTTTCTCTGACTAGCAGAATAAATCCCTGCTCCAGCGTCAGCTTCGGCTTTCGACCTGTCTGTGTACCACGTCTTGTCCCACCTGCTAATACCTTGCATACCAGTCTTCCATTCAAATCTTTCTGAAAAGTTTACTTCAAACTGTCTGTATAGACTATATCGCTCTACCATGTGGTCGGTTTTCATGTTTAAAACATCTCCACCCACAATGTCTGCAATTATGATGTTTCCCAGCCATTTTTTTAGATATGGGCGGTATTTAGCTGCAACCTATACACCGAAAGGGGGTATATTACAAATTTATGACCTGTAGCCCCCACACGACATTCTTATACGTGCGAGTGTTTTAAATTATACAATTTCAAGAATTTTTTTATACAAAAATTATTCAAAATCCTATTTTACGTTCTTCTATTCTCTTAATAAATCTCTATAGAATGCATGCTATGTAAGATATTCGGAAAAAAGTGCTACTTGCGAAGAGTAAAAGTGCTACTTTCGGTCCGAATTTTGACATCTCATGTATACAAAAATATTGCAAAATCCGGCTCTAAATACTTTTGTTCTCTTGATAAATAAATATAGAATACATAATTTACAACATACTTGCAAACAATCGCTTTTCGATAAGAGTAAAAGTGTTACTCGCCGTCCGAATGTTAAATTTTTTTGTATACAATAGGTATTGAAAATTAAGTTCTAAGTACTTTTATACTCGTAACGTACCTATCTAAGAAGCATGATTTACAAAATATTCCCAATAAACTGATTTTCGATAAGAGTAAAAGACCTATTTCTGGTAGGCATTTCGAAAAACTTTCATAATAAAAATTTTCTCACGCACGCACGCACGCACGCACGCACTCACGCACGCACGCACGCACGCACGCACGCACGCACGCACGCACGCACGCACGCACGCATGCACGCACGCACTCGCGCACGCACACGCGCACGCACGCACGCACGCACACACGGACGCATGGACGCACGCACGCACGCACGCACGCACACACGGACGCATGGACGCATGCACACACGCACGCACGCACGCACGCACGCACACACACACACACACACACACACACACACACACACAATCTTTTAAAACTGCTTTTTTGGTATAAGGGGACTTCAAAACGTAGACATCTGCAAAAATCTCGAGATCGAAAATTAATGTATTATGAGGTAATTTTCCAATTACTTATGTACAAAATTACTCTGCGTACAAAAGTCGGTATAATTTTGGTTTGCACAAACGGATTTTAATGTTTCTGGGCTCATTAGATAGAGAATCTTACAAAGAATTGAAGGACATGTAGCACAAAATTACTTGGTTGTCAAAGAAAATAACAGGGGGCGCTGTTCTCAATGTATGTATATTACTTGTTTTTTCTTTAAAATTTTAAATGGAACGGCATATTTTTAATAAAGTAATATTGACGCACATAAAAAACTGAAGAGAATTATGAAAACCGGAAGTTGCTACCTGTTTTCTTGACGAAGATATAGTCATACGAAGACAATCCAAAAAAAATAAACAATTTTTAATGTAAATTTATTTATTTATTGTGAGTAATAACTTTATTTTAATTTTAAGTGTGACTAGACAGTGTATAGTTCGCTTTCACTTGAATTTTCATCATAGTCTTCCATAAATGTATTTATTTCAATCTTCTCACCGATTTTTTAATTCTTGCATATATTACATTAGCTTCTCTTCTTAAATGTTTTCAAATTCTCTAGCTATTTTTAAATTTCATGTCTTGCTTTTTAGACATTGAAATAAAATAATAATAATAATAATAATAATAATAATAATAATAACAATAATAATAATAATAGTAGCAATAATCATCCAACTGATTTAGGTAGATCTAATTATAGGAAAACAGCAAAAATAATTTCCATAACTCATGAACTAAGTAGACAATAACGAGAAAAAAAAAACAATATAATATAATGCATTAGTTATAATCAAATCATTTACTCATTAGTAACGAAAGGGTACACAAATTGATATCTAAATCATCCCGACCTGAAATGAAAGTAAATGAAAGAACATATTATATACCTAAACATAAATAAAAATATATTGACCAAGTAATATAAAGGAAAAGAAAATATATTTAAATCAGAAAGTACAAAAAAAAACAAGAAAAAACTTCAACTTAACAAATGTTCAAAGTGTTCACCTTCATTTTCAATACCCGTTTACTTGTCGATTAGTAGAGAGCAGAGTTACTTCCATTTCGGAGGCAGCAATTTTGTACTCGGCTTTTTATGATAAACTATGTCTTTTATTCTGCCCCATAAATAAACATCAAGGACATCTGGCAAGGTGAATAAAAACGCAATAATGTCTTCTTTCGGGATAATTTAGGGAATATTTCCCCGAAGCAAGAATGCATTTTCAAAGCATTGAAAATACATTCTGATCATGTCATAAGCTTCAACGTTAGAATACGACATTTTACAAACTTAATAATTATGTGCAGGTGTCCAAAAAGGCTTAATTTGCTAAATACGTACAAAAAGCTTAACTACAAGTGACACTAATATCTTTGCATTTCGATTTTTATGGCCTACCTTGGAAATCTCATCATAATGTAATTTAGTATCACTGTGCATGCCATGTTGTATGATGAAAATTAAAAAAAAAATCAAACTACACTGTTCACTATTATTATTTTATTTCAATGTTGGAAAGGATATGAAATGGTATTTAAAAAATAATAGCTAGAGTATTTAAAAACATTTAAAAGGAGAATCTAACGTAACATATGCAATGAATTAAAAAATCGATAAAAAGATTGAAATAAATACATTTAACGAAGAGTATGATAAAATTGCAAGTGAAAACGTACTATACACTGTCTAGAAACCCTATTAAAATTAAAATAAATTATTACTCCCAATAAATAAATAAATTTGTATTTAAAGAGTTTTATTTTTCTGGATTGTCTTCGTATGACTATATCTTCGTCAATAAAAAAGGTAGCAACTTCCGGTTTTCATCATTCTCTTCAGATTTTTATTTGCTTCAATATTACGATATTAAAAATATACCGTTCCATTTGAAATTTTAAAGAAAAAACAAGAAATATACATACATTGAGAACAGCGCCCCCTGTTATTTTCTATGGCAACCACGTGATTTCGTGCTACATATCCTTCAATTCTTTGTAAAATTCTCTATCTAATGAACCCAGACACATTAAAATCCGTTGGGGCAAACCAAAGTTATACCTACTTTTGTGCACAGACATACCCCCTCCACTCTCCCCTTCGTATGGGAGTTAGCTCAAAAAGTTTCAAATGAAAGTTGTATAAAAACGTCTAGAAATTTTGCTAGTAATTTTTTTTATCTATCTTAATCTAAAATTTAATGAAAAACTATCGAATTTTTAATTCATCTTGAGAATTGCGCCCCCTTGCGGTCATTTTGGAAACTTAAAAATATTTTTGTTGTAATTCCCGTCATCCATTTTACTATCAAGATTTTTTTCACAAGGTTGTACGATAAACAGTTGCCGAGATATGGCCGGTGGCCGAGCTTAAACAGACACCCGGTATACAACATTTTATTGATTGAAGCTCACTCTGTTTATATAGACTTAATACTGTATTTTTAGTATTGGGCTACAACTTCAAAGTTATAATTAATAATTTTTTATAGTATTTACAAGGCAATATTTAATGAGTCCTCGAAAGCCCAACTGAATCGTGAATGCTATAAGTTATTATTATTTTTCTATGCTTTTTTAGTAGCTATACTTTTCGATGCGTGCTTTGGAATGTATCAAGTCGCCTTTAATACCAAGTTTGATTTTACGGACAACCTTTACTGTGCATTTAATATATTCTAACGATTAGTATATGCTATATATTTAGGACCCTTGCGAATTATATTAGCATATTAACACAGTTATTTATAATCGGGTTTTATAGACTTTAATATTCTACATTTTTGATATATAAAACCATATTTAATTAAAAAGATTTCATAGACTATGGTCTATTATTTTCAGATACGTGCTTTTACATTAAAATTAATTTACTAGATATTCAGACAACGAGATGGAACATAACAGAGTTAAATTATTAAGTATAAACAGCGAAGATGAAGTATTGAAATAAGTAGACGGAAAGCATTTCAGTTATATACCGGGACAATAAGTTTCTATATTCACGGCTTTAGCTAAAATGTATATGTACAATTGCACAACTTATAAATATGTAGAAGCGCTGCTTTAAAGAAATAATAAGTACTAAAATAAATAATAATACTAAAATGTCGAGCTATAATACATAATTTCCTATTTTATTAGCTATTACTTATTACATTACAAATTATTTCATATATGTTATGCTTTAAATTAGATTAATTTAATTTTTGGTCTTTAGCATCTATACTTACTTGTCCGGTATTCCAGTTGTCAAATGAAGTATTGAATAAGTAGGCGGAAAGCATTTCAGTTACATATATACTGGGACAATAAGTTTCTATATTCACGGTATTAGCTAAAATGTGCATGTACAATTACACAACTTATAAAGATGTAGAAGTGCGGCTTTAAAGAAATAAATAATAAGTACTAAAATAAATAATAATACTAAAATGTCGAGCTATAATACATAATTTCCTATTTTATTAGTTATTACTTATTACCTTAAAATTATTTCATATATGTTATGCTTTAAATTAGATTAATTTATTTTTTGTTCTTTAGCATCTATACTTACTTGTCCGGTATTCCAGTTGTCAAATTAATTCTAGGAAATATATTGATCCTGTAGTATGAAAGGCGAAAAACGAGATTGTTCAGTTTGTTTGATGTAGGGCTCAGTATTCGTACCGTCAAACTAAAAGCAAAACTTGTAACAGAAATAGCACCGAATAGTGGTACGGATATGATAAAGACGTATAAAGAATATAAAAATTTACTAATAATTGCCGGCCCTATCAAGAGAGGTTGATCTTCAAATCACAATATTTCTTTACATTTAGTAACAAAATAGACTTTCTTAAGCGGTATCCAGACTTCACTTAAAAAGGTTGTTTGTTATTTATAACAATGTCTTTAATTAGCAGAATATTTGTGACAGTATCATAATTTGTCAGCGGCTTGATAAAAAGATAAATGAAAACTTTTAGAAATCTTGTAATTTTAACAAGATAACAAAACTGTCTCAGATATTAAACAGAATGGCGACTGTATGATATTATTAATATGATTAAAATTGTCTGCGAAGTAAATAGCCTTTCTTTGTACCTCATTATTGCTGAGGCAACCCAAGAGTAACCAATAATGGGTGGAGACTGTGGGTAAAAATCTGAAATAAAATACAAAAAGAAAAAAACCCTTACCACAAAAAATATATATACGTATTTCGGCAAATAAGATGATCAGTAGAAATCTGTATAAAATAACAAGAAAAATGAGTGTGCTTAAAACCACGCGGCAGAAGTGAAAACTTCATCAAGGCTCTCCCATGTAACGGTCGCCGAAAGAATCGCCAAATTGAAGACGTAATAAGCGATCACAAACACCCTCGGATCCAAAATTTCACAAACATTCATCAATTTTCAAAAAAACTCTTCCGCCATTTTTTTTTGTCATTTTAACTTTGGATTCGTCACCGGCGACCTCAGTCACCCCCGTATCTAAAATTTGACATTCATACGTCAATTTTCAAAAAATTCTTCCGCCATTTTTTTTTTCTTTTGACATTTTGACTTTGGATTCGAGATCGGCGATCTAAGACACCCCCGTAACTAAAATTTCACATACGTCAATTTTCAAAAAACTCGTCCGTCATTTTTTTTTTTGACGTCTTGACTTTAGATGCGTGATCGGCGACCAAAGACACCTCCGTATCTAAAATTTCACATTCATACGTCAATTTTCAAAAAAATTCTTCCGCCATTTTGTTTTTTTTTTGACATTTTGTCTTCGAATTTGTGATCGGCGACCTAGGACACCCCCGTATCTAAAATTTCACTTTCATACGTCAAATTTCAAAAAATCCGTGGGCCATTTTGTTCTATTTCGACATTTGAATTAGTGATGGGCGACCGTAAAAACTCCCAAGTGCCTAATTTTAATCAGAAGAGAGAGAAATTGATTTCAGCCGGCTTCGCCCACTGTGCACGTTTGCGTTTAAATAAAATTATTTCGTAGTAGGGGCACATAAATGTCGAAAGCAATCCTCCTTTTCCCCTTTAAGGAAATACACACGTTCTGGAATTATCGTATTTTAATTCAAATCATTATTAAAATATTAATCGGCCCCTGTATAGATAAAAAAAATCAAGTCATGTGGGAGACCGTTATGTATTGTGTGGACATGCAATTCGCCGGACCGTAATACATTGATCGCCAGTGCACATGAGAATCTGATATTTATTTTTCATCCGTCCGGAATACATTGATATCAGTGCACATTTAAGGGGACATTATTCTTACCAAATCCTTCTGCAAACGACATTTAAATTGCCGGTACCTTCGATTGCGTGCGACTGTCGACTCGAAATAAGCATACAAAAGGTCCCAAAAAGCTGGCTCCTTAAGACTCCGAGTCTTGATGAGCCCTCGCAACCCTCAAAATCTCGTATTTCACGCTTAAAAGTGAATCTGTGGTGCAACTCAGTTCGCCTGTCAGTTTGACGTTTCTTGGGATTTTTTTATTGTCACGTGAATCGTCATGACGTAAGCCATTTTGCTGTTAAAACATCGAGTGCGCGCTCTTCTTTAAAAGCCCATATCTTTACAACCACTCCACTTATGAAGAAAATCTCTCCGTCGACCGGAAATTCAATGTCGCCCGTACACTAATGCCAAAGGGCAGCTTTCAATTTCGCGTATCCAAAGAGGAGTTCTTTGCACAGTTTTGCCGATTTTTGTCGAATTTACGGTTCGTTTGGTAACCATGGCGACTCGAGCGTTACATAGCCGAGCGTGACGGCTCAATCTCGTTCAGTGCCCACAATCAACGCGCCCATAGAAGTTTACACTTCAAAAAAAAAGGGGTTATACGTAGTAATTTTGGCTAAGGTGTAACCTTAGAAGATATGCTCTTCACCAAATCACCAGCGGGATAACACTGATTTCTTAACACACGACATCCCTATATATACTACCTAAATCTAACAGGACCATAACGGTACCTTAAGCGTGACAGAATAATTCCCTAAAATTACAATAATCCGTATAACCTGGACTCGGGTATCGGTCCATTGTCAGAATTAATGAACTTACATCTATTTATATGTATATAAACACTTTCGTAACTGTCTAATTCTCTAAAATTATTTTCAGTTTTAATTAATCTAAGACTATCTGTAGGCATTCCGTGACCTGTGTCGAAAATATGTGGAGCGAGACTTGATTTTTCCGGTCTGTTGAATCTGAAATGTGCAATGTGTTCTTTGTAACGAATTGAAAATGAACGCCTAGTTTGCCCAATTTTGATCTTTGATCTATCTCAATTTTTTCTTTAGCGTTCCCTAAGAGTGATTTTAATGAATTGTCCGATTTAAACGCGATTTGAAGGGTGAAATTTTACTGGCTAAAGTAAAATAAAACAATTGAATAAACTTTGAATATCTTCCCTTTATTAATAAAGTGAAAGTATTCAAAGCTTAATCGAGTGTTAATTGTTGATTTAACAAACTTCGTAGCTCTAATGTTTGCTCTGATTCTCATAAAGGAGCATGTATTTTGAATACTATATATATATAGAAAATTTAAACTAAAAAAATTCAATTAGAAATTATATTACTTTATATGTAATTTCTTTCTTACTTCTCTTTACCACTGTCACAAGTTTTATTCTTGTTGAAGGAATTCATGACATAACACCTTACCTGTGGGCTATTTTATATGAAAACAGTGTTGACATAAGCAAAATTGTTTACATTAACGAACATTAATTTCTCACACCCGCTGAAATTGTATTGACTATATGATATGGCAACGTAAGTATCAAATATCACTGTCAAGGCAATTAAAGTTTAATATGTATAACGTTACGGTATGTGGGTGAGTGTAAAGCTCTATAAAAGCCTAGGCGTCAGATTCTCGAAGAATGGTCTCCTATCGTATAACAAAACTAATTAAGTAGTCCAGAAAAAAAATATTGCGACAAAAATACGTGCACGACTTGTGAAAGTACCTAATAATTATTATTAGTATACAGTGTGTCCAGATTTCGATGCTCACCATTGGTATATCGGTTTTTAGAAGAGATAGAGGAACGGTTAAATGGGGAATGTTTTGCAGAATACAATGCTCGCAACAAATCTCATTTCAAATTAATTCGGACCTTTTACAATTTTTAGATATTTTGAAAAAACCAATATTAGCCAAGTTCAATTTTCCTCAATAACTCGATAACGCCTAATACGATCGCTTTTAAACTCTAACATTGTTCACACACTTTTTTAAGACAAATTTTTTGGTGTTAACAGTAACCCCCGATTTTCATTTGTTTCCAAGTTCTTAGCGCTATATTTTGTTTTTCTTATGGCGGTCATATTGGATTTTTAATTAGTTAAATAGTCCTTAAAAATAGCTTTTCAATAATGTACAACTTGCCTAAATAAATCTTTATTTACACGAGAGATATGAACATTTGAATAAAATTTCACTCTAATATGGAATTAGTTGGCTATAAAATTAAATGGTAGTGTCAAACAGACGATAAATAAGATAAATAAGCTCAGTCATTGTTGACATGTCAAAGTGCAGTGCAGTTGGTGGGAGATTTAGAACTTTGTGTTGTAATTATTGATAAGTAATTACCGTTAAGCATTGAGATTAGAATAGATTAGATAAGAACTGATAATGGCACATACATTTTCAAATGAAGAAAAGGCTGATATGTTAGAAGTTTATTTCGAAGCAAAATCGAAACTCTGAAAATGCTTGCACAAATTACGCTCAGCGTTTTCCGGAAAGACCACAACCACACACACCGGATAATTTTTAACAGAATAATCCGAAATTTAGTGGACTATGGAAGCTTCGAACAAAAAAGATCCAACTATCAAGTTAACAATGCTGATGTACGTCAAAATAATATTTTGCAAAATGTTATAAACAATCCAAGTGCATCAGTACGTCGAGTGGCTCGAGAAACTGGAATTTCAAAATCTAGTGTTTATGGAACGTTGAGGAAAAACAAATACCACCCATACAAACCAACAATTATACAGGGTTTAGGCGATAATGACTATCAGCGAAGATTACAATTTAGCAGGTGGTATCTACAAAAAAATGAAGATGATACTTGGAATAAGCTAGTACACTTTTTCAATTTAACTCAAAATGTTGTAAAACATATTATTATTTTAAAAGTATTCCATTAAAGTAGAACACAAATTCTTAATTCTATTAAAGCAGCTGTATAATTATTTTGCCGTCCGTCTTTCAGAAATCTTCGGTATTGTATTTATTATACTGTCTAATGATGCGTTGCAACGATCCTGAGTCTAAAGAAGAATCAAGAGGAACGAATTTTCCAAATAATGGAATCGCAGACGTAAGCGCGTCAAGTTATCTAATGAAAACCTTCACTTTTTTCTTAATGTTTGTTTTTTAATTTTTCACGAGGTAATGGCGTTTGCTCTTAGTGTGCTACGGCTCAATAACCAATATCCTTTAATATTATTAAAAGCACGCCCTTCTAATAGTATTCGTTTTGTTTTCAATAAAGTTAATATTGCAGAGAAGCACGTTTTGGACAACCGATACTTAACAGGAGACAATGTCCCAATCCAATTCCAGCGCGAACTTATCTCAACTCGTTGTGAAAATGTCTTTTTTGTATTGGTGACATTATAGCACTGAATGATTACTGAATCGTATACATTAATACAACATGTTAACAGTTAATACAACAGTAAAACAAAGAAAATATGTTTAAAAACATAATTAATTGCTTGTATCAGAATTATAAAATCTTCATGCATATATAATTATAGTAATGTGTATCTCGTAATGGTTTATTCATATAAAATATGAACAATATATACGAAACCTATTTGCGGAGCTTAGTATGAAAATTAAAACGCTGTAGCAATGAGTCTTTACGTACGTAGTGCATTTTCTAATTTTATTTACAAATATACAGGCTGTTCCAAATTTTCGCAACCACCTTCAACTTTTTTATTTTAAATACATTGCTATACTTTCTAGATATTATAATGATAGCCGTTCAAATTATCTTTGCAATGATATATGGATATGTGCACTTCAGAGAGTTAGTTCTGATTTTATTGATCATTTTGTTAAAATCTTGACAGTGCAGCATCTAACATTTTAAGCTGTAGTCTGAAAATGGGTAGAATGCCTCACGTAACTCTTGTGTTACTAATTTATGGACTAACACGTTATTTCTTTTGAGGTTGAACAAAGTGAATAAATAAACAGGGTGTTAAACATGTCATGTATAAGTTATCATATTGGTTATTTTCTCGCTTTTTTTTTTAAATCGAACCTATAATACTTTTACAAGTCAGCATATTCCTTGTAAAATTTCCCCTTAAAATGGTGCCAATAAAATAGTACTTATTTCTAGTATTTTCAAAGTTATAACCCTTAATAGGATGTACTCATGTTTATAACATGCAATATGTGGGGCCAATAACCAATAAAGATTGATAACTTAGACACGACATATTTAACACGCTGTATATTTATTCACTTTGTTCAACCTCAAAACAAATGACGTATTAGTCCATAAATTACTAACACAAGAGTTACGTGAGGAATTCAACCCATTTTTAGACTACACCTTAAAATGTTAGATGCTGCAACTGTCGAGATTTTAACAAAATTATCGATAAAATCAAAACTAAAAGTCTGAAGTGCACATATCCATATATCATTGCAAAGATAATTTGAATGGCTATCATTATAATATCTAGAAAGTATAGCAATGTATTTAAAATAAAAAAGTTGAAGGTGGTTGCGGAAATTTGGAACACTCTGCATATTTGTAAAATAAATTTGAAAATGCACAGTCGCATACTACATACATACGTAAAGTCTCATTGCTAAAGCGTTATTAGTTTTCAAACTAAGCTCCGGCGACACACTATTGAACCACCCGGTATATATATTATATATCTTTAATATATACCTGTAGTTTTTGTCCTGTATAAAAAAATTACTCATCAATATCTGGCAAAATATTTTAATCGTTAGTTTGTTTTACTTGTGTTTCAAAGGCCACATTATTATTTCGGGTTAGAATATCTAGGCCATAAATCTGCAGCTCGTAAAAAACACATAAATTCCCAAACTTCTGCATATATGTGCAACAGATTTGATAAAGAATTCTATGTATATCTTGTAATTTCGAAGCTTTTGTATTTTGCCTTATGAGATCCCTATATTTAATATTCAATTTATATCTTTTTTATGTATAATCTTCTTAATTTCGTGAATCTTAATCAAAACTCTTGTACGAGTTTTGATTATAACGCTCAACATAAAGTAGATCATTTTGATATCCCTATTGGTTTAAAATGCTTTGCATAACAAATTATAAAAATCGCTCTTTTTCTAGTACATTAATTTTGAAAGAAATTTCTATGTATGTTTGTTCATAACTCTCCATGTTAATTATAATAATAATAATAATAATAATAATAATAATAATAATTTATTCACTATAAGACCACAATATTATGGTATAAGTTTCGTCACCAAATATAAACAAGTCAACTAAAATAATCCTTTACATCATAATAGCATTTGTTCACAAGATATCGTTTCAGTTTCTCCTTAAAGGTTTTCTTTGAATTGAGGGTTTTCAGATCTTCCGGAAGAGTAGTACACCCGGATGCACGAATACCGAGGAGACTTCTCATATGCGGCTGTTCGATGCAAGGGAACACACAAACACCTCCGATTGTGAGTCTCATAATCATGATAGTGAGAGTTTGTAATCAAAGTTTGACGTCTATCGTAAGCAAGAATTGCGCACTTATATACACTGGGCAGGGTCAATATACTATATCAGCGAAAAGTATCACAACAAGTTTCTCTATGTTTCACGTTAGAAATAAATTGGATCACTCTTTTTTGCACTATAAAAAGTCTGTTGATCTCAGTTGCCCTGTCCCACACAACAATGTGATAAGACAGATGAGAGTATACCATGGCATAATAAATATGCAATTGTACAGTGCACTAGTATCAAGACATTTTTTTAATTTCATTATTACGTAAACACTTTTATTAATTTTAGAGATTATGTTTTGAACCTGAATGGACCAATTCATGTTCGAATCCAAACATGTTCCCAGAAAGTTAGCACACTCAGCCTCACCCGGAATTTTAATAGAGATATTGTCCCTAACAGGAAATTTCACAATTACAATCTTTTTACTATTTAATATTATTCTGTTCTGCCTACACCATGTTTCTAACGTGAGCACTACACTCTCTGTCTTCAGCTGAAGGTCGTTGTCATTCTCACCCACAACTACAATGGATGTGTCGTCTGCATAATTGATTAGGTGGCCATCCTTTACATACGATCTCATGTCGTTAATGAAAAGTATCAATATTAGGGGTCTCAGCATAGATTCACCTCATACAGTTCAGATTTTGAACCATTCACATCCACAACCATATGCCTGGGTTCCAAAAATAACAAAATTAACCTCAGTACATTGCCCCTGATGCCAATCGCATTCAACTTTTCCTCCACAAAGCTGCTCCGTGCCGAGTCAAATGCAGCTGTGAAGTCAAAAAACAACCCAACTACACACTTTTTATCATCTTGATTCCTTCTAATATATTCCACAAACTCGATGCACGCCGTCTCCGTGAATCTTCCTGGACGAAATCCGTGCTGACAGTCACTAATAATATCGTTCTTCTCCAAGTAGTCAAGGATGCGTTCATACATGATCGACTCATAAATCTTGGAGAATGCGCTCAACACTGAGATGGGGCGATAATCATCTAGCTGATTTCCGGCGTTCTTTTTAGGCACAGGTATCACTCGCCCAGTCTTCAGTGCTGCTGGAAAAATCCCTGTTTCTACCGACATATTTATGAGATTGGCCAATGGGACACTAATAATGTCAACTAATTCTTTCAATACTGTCACAGATACTCCATCCAAACCACACGACCGTCGATTCTTTAGACGAATGAGAGTATTTGTAATGTCGGTTTCATTCACAGGATGGAAAAACATACTCTCACTACGAGGCGCACTCACTGTACAATTGATACACTCATCACTTCCAAACTCCTTCATTAATTTGGCTTGGGTGGCGAGGGAGAAATGTTTGCCAAAATGATTCGCAGTATCGATGTCATCGATCTCGCTTCCATCGTCATTTTTAAATTTGATTTGATTGGCTTGCATTTATTTACACTTGCCATAATCTTTCTATCATAAAACAAGAGGTTTTTGTTCCTTGATAATTTGTTTGTGTTGACGCTTGTGCCTCCTGTAGAGGTTAATAATGTGTTGGTTAGAGTCAGTGCACTTTAGTATCGCCTGAAGGTCTCTTAACTACCTACTTGATTCTCTAATACTAAAGTTCATCCATTCAGGTGACCTTATATTATATTTTTTGACAATTCTTCTCTGTGGGAACGCTATGTCATAATAATACAAAAAATGTTCTAAGAATTGTTCAGATGCACTATCGATATCCTCAGTGTTCGTAATATTCCAAGGGTTCCTAAGAAGGGCATATCTTAGATATTCTATATTAGTACAGTACAGCTCACGAGAGCAGTATTCAATACCGTTAGTTGCCTGTACCGGCAAACTTCTCATCGACACTGTTAAACGTTGTGCTGTATGATCGGATATTGCAGGGTATATATTTGAGCATAAAAAGCCACCTTCTTATTAAATAGTTTATCGCACTAAACACCGATTATAATAATTACAAAAATATTCAGGTGTGGCCACCGCACGACTATTTTATACGTTTGAGCGTTTCAAATTATAAAATTTTAAGAATTTTTTTATACAAAAATTATTCAAAATCCTATTCTAAGTACTTCTATTCTCTTAATAAATCTCTATGGAATGCATACTTTGCAAGATATTCGTAAAAAAGTGCTGCTCGGTAAGAGTAAATGTGTTACTTCCGGTCCGAATTTGAAATTTCATTTATACAAAACATATTCCAACTCCAGCTCTAAATACTTTTGTACTCTTGATAAATATATATAGAATGCAAAATTTACGGCTTATTTGCAAAAGATTGCAATTCGAAGGAGCAAAAGTGTTACTTCCGATCCGAATTTATACACTTACCTAGAAAGCATGACTTGCGAGATATTCCCAAAAAACTGATTTTTGGTAAGAGTAAAAGACCTACTTCCGGTAGGAATTTCGAACAAATTTTTCAATTAAATTATTACAAAATTTAATTGTGAGTACATATGAATACTTTATAAATTTGTTTAACCCTAGTTACTAGCTGAAAAAATATTGACAAAATTCCATTTTTTTACTGAAGAAAACTTCTACTTCCGGTCTATCGATTTTATTGACAATCTAATCAGACCTCAAGAGGGAGATTATACACGTAAATACAAAATTTGAAATTGATAGTAGTGGCTCTTTGACCGCTTTCGTGGTCACACCCACATTGACAGCCAGACACATAGACACACCCACACCAACACACAGACATTTTTTTAAAATCACTTTTTTGGTATCAGGGAACTTAAAAATCTCGAAGTCGAAAATGTTCGTCATTGCAATACTTCCTTATACTACGTATAAGAAAGTGATATGAAATGTTAATTTTTTACACATGAAAAGCCGCTTCACGTTTGTTTCGGTGATTAGATAATTAATGCAAAAAATACCGGAACAAGCCCGGCTTTCTTTAAAATATGACGAATAAGCTTTTGTTTATTGGGGTACAGGTTGCTATTTGAAGCCGGGAGGACTATTAATATATTTTGCAACTGAAATTTGAAACTGAATGTTTCTGGCTTATACGCATACATATGAAAGAGCACGTTTCAGTATATGAGGTTCACAAGAATTGCTTCGCTTTACGTGAAAAAATGTTCCTTGTATTGAACAAACCTGTGTATGATAGATAGTCTATAGTCCGCAACTAAGTTCGTAACAACTCTATCGACATGCAGACCTCAGAACATAAAGTTAGTTCTGTGGCAAGTACTTTTAACTCACGACGTGACGGTTTGTGAAATACTACTATTATTAATGTGTTGTCAAAAATACTAGATAAAGAAAAGATATATTGAAAAATATCTGAAGTTATACGTATATACCTATGAAATTAAAAAAATAGAGGTTAAACTTTTTATTCAGAGTATTTTCGAATTGTATTATTTGCCAATGTAATGTAATTTAATGTAAATTTGATAACGCAGGATATTTCACTCTTACCTCTATCAACATTATTTGCACTTGCTCTATATTTCAATATTTACATATTGTTCTTATTTTCTGTTGTAAACCATATTTATTGAGACAGATATAGGTACGTATTCCAAAACTGATTTTCCTGACCTAAGTAATAGTGGCAATAAAACAACGAGTATGTAACACTTATTAATTTGTGAAAAACGTATATAATCAAACCTTCTTTGTTTCTGTAATACTATAAATTCAAATTCCAATAAACTCAAAAATTTTCCCTTTTTCCCTCAAGCTCGTATACATAAATGTATCGATATAATAATATAATAGTTTCATATTTGTTTCCAAAAGTTATATATCTGTTTATTGTAAGCAAATTTGTCTTTATACAAACTAATACTATTATATCAAAGTTACTTCCTGCCTGCAAGTATTAACCTAAGTAAGTTCTACCTATACTGAAGCTTAACGGACAGAACAGCGAGACAGTTATACTATGTGATTGAGACAAGGAAGAAGAAAAGCAGTTTCGGTACGGTTTCAGCAATTAATATAATAAAACATCCCTTCAAACATAATTTCTCCACATAATAATCAGTTTAAGCGTCTAATTGAGGAACTGTATTAAATTATCAGCATGTTCCATAGCAGTAACTCCCTTGTCTGAGATAAGTACGAGAGAACCGAGCTACTAGAAGTAAACTGTTATTCCATTGTCGAGAAAATTTAGTTTGAGTACTCACATTACGACCTACATAATACTTACTTCGATATATGCATGATTTTTATACTGTTTATCACTTATCAAATAAAGAAAATATGTGGATTCATTTAATTACAATAACAAGTTATCCTATAAAAATATGATAGGTATCTTAAACTGTAAGTGCTAATAATAAGCATTTAGATGTAGAAATCATTTCTTACAAAATTTTCCATTTACTATTGCTTGTCCAGCAACATTCTAATCTATTTATAAAAGCATTAAATTAATTGTACAATGATATATTAAAGAAAGCATTAAAATATTCTCAATTCTTGACGTAGAAGTTTTATTGAAAACTAATAACAAAACAACAAACATAAAAGCAAGCTGCCATTGGTATTTTCTAAAACAGGAGTCGGTGGTTGCAGTACACCAGAATTTTTACGTTTTTTATTGTAAATTACACTTCAGAATAAAATTTAAAATACGATAAAACAATACAATTTAATTCTTATCTGGTTGAGTTGTCACTTATTATCTTAAATATTTCGGTTAATTAAAAAATAATCGATGACGGACGTTCTAAATTTATATTGAGGGCATATCTTGGATTGATGGATAAAACATCATTATTGAAACTCAAAATACAATGTTACAAGTAGCTTTGCTTAATAGCTTACAATAATATAAGTATGAGAATATGGAAGTGTAGGCCCTGTTTGTACTCGTATATTCTTTAGAGAAATGTCTGGCTGCAGTAATGACAGTTTCTTGGGTGAAGGTACCACCATACTTATAAGTTATTTTGAATAATTGAAAATTTGTTTGTTGAATATTAGGGACGCATATTGTATTTCAGAGGCATTTCGATTCTTCATACTTTAGTTGAAAATTAAGTGCATATTATGCCGTGGTCACAAGTTTAAAGATTCACAGTAGATAGGTGTTCCTATAATAGTGAGGAACGTTTATGAATCATTGCTATAAAGCATTTGACTAAAAACTTAGCCAAATGTTCTATGGATTTGATAGGGGTTGATACGATTGCAATCAAGGTTTTAAATATGATATTTGATTTCCCATACAAAATTAATAAACAATTGTTTCCGAATTTCATTTGTGAAAAAGTGATTTGGTACATCAAATAGTGTTCAGTGATACAAAGATTTATGTAAGACTTGCTATTGTTGGCAACAAAATATGATTTAATGTACGACAGAAACTCGCACATACCTAGTTCATAATAGAGTAGATGCCAAATGGTGAAATATAAATGGTATTGCTTAAGATATAAAGTAAGTTTAAAGCTGATCCAGCTGTAATCTTCTCATAAATAATGAGGTTTTACTCATTATTTATAACAGGTTATCACCCAAATACGAATTGATTTCTTTTCTATGGCTTTGCCTCTGTCCATAGTTAGGTTATCTGTTGCCATTATCTATTGTGTGAAAACAATTGTGTATGGAAAACAAATTCCTTTATAACAAGACAAGGAGGAGTGTTTCAGATAATATGCTATCATAAATACAAAATAATCATTGTTCTGAACCATTTTTCGAACATTTTAACAGGGCAAACATAACCGCCAGTTTAAAATACAGAGAAATTTTATAAAGGAAGACGTAGCAGCAGAATAAGTTATTGTTGTTAGTATCGGGATGCTAGAGGAAACATTACAGCATAATGAAATAATAGAGTTTATATCATATAGAAGTTAGTAAAAATAGTAAAAGCATGAAGCAACATATTTTGCTCGTAATAGACGTTGTATCTATAAAAAACAGAGATATTGTTCAATAAAGTATGACTATATTGTACAGAGAAGGGCCATATGTTGGCAGAATGTAAGAGCAGGAGAAACTACCGAATGCATATGTTAGTGTTACCGTTGATTGAAGGAATATATAAAGATGCGCAACCCTATAGTAAAATTGCGTGTCTTTCCGTTAAGTCGTCCCGCAAACCCCTTGCCGAGAAACACCATCGCTGTCTCGGGCTGTTTCTAATCTCGGACCCAAACGATTAATGCATCGCTATAGATCTCGGACCCCGTTTTGGCTACGCTCAGAGATATGTAGTTGCGCATCTTTATGTATTCCTTCAATCAACGGTGTTACAGACCTTATTAAAATTGAAGTAAATGTATATAATTGGTGTATGCACAATGCATTATACTTTACGCCCATGCATGAAGAGAAACAGGTGAAAATTTGTAAAGTCTTCTTGGTTAATGAATCATCATTAAAACATGCTCGCACTTCAAATAGACTGTAATGGACTAGAACTGGATTGACGGGGTACTGTTTGACCGGCAATAAAATAAAACTGGTGATATGTAATCAAAGTCTTATATTGTGGGTTCAAGTAAAAAAAAATAGGAATTTGTGCAATTATAAAAGACAATTTTTATACATTCTGATAATAGCACAACCGTGACCCTGTAATTGAATATTGCTGACGGCATATTGTAAATTAGTACCAAACTATAACTTTGATAATATACGAAATATTTTAAAAGAAAGCAACATTGAATAGAATGGGAACATATTTTATAAATATTTTATTGTTTTAAAAACGCTTTTTGACAACTGATAATTTACAACTGCATGCAAAAGTATGTTATTTGGTTCACTACTGAGCTATTTGAATACAGATGACGTTCATAGTATTTCCTGCTATTGAATATGATTTTGGAAAACGATATGACCACTTCATAAATTTAATATAAAAGTAATCAGTTAATCGGATGCCTATTCACTGAACGTATAGAGTAATCACGAGCTGTCCCCGACTGTAACACGTGCACAGCTCAATTTACAATAGAGGACATTTAAACATGTACCTCATCAAAATATTTTATAAACTTTATTGTTAATGTATAATAAAGTTTATAAAATATTTTGATGAGGTACATGTTTAAATGTTCGCAAACAACAATGTATTAGTTTATATAAAATACTGAACCGATTTAAATTTACAGAAAATGCATGTTTTGTGTTTTTAGATCACTAAAATACGTAAATCTCAACATAACCCAACAAAACATTCGTAAATTGCTTGAAATCCATTACTTAATAAGTGGATAAATATTAATTGACTTAACAAAAAATACACAAATACGCATTTTGCAAACAATTTAAGATAAATTTAATATGTATTTGTCAAATTCAATATCAGGCATTTTAACAAATACTAAAAAACCAATATAAGTATGTAAAAATGAAGTAAATATATTATAGTGTATTAAAATACAAGTTTCATAAGACACGATTTTTGCGCACGCGTTCAAGTTTAGGAATCGAGCCGCTAGGCGAGTTTTCTAAAGAACAAGTGCGCAAAATGTCTTATGAAACGTGTATTTTACACTATTTTCTCTATTTCGGTTATTAAAAGTTCAAAAAAGCTTAAAATAAGAGACATGTTTTGTTCGAATATTTTAGAAATTTTGCTTTTTTGAAGTTGGTTACTCTGATTTTTAAGTAGAACGTTTTAAATATTTGAATATCGGTGGTGCTATATGTAATTGTGTTTAAAATTCAGACTGATTTATACAATAAATTATTTCAAATTATCAGCAAAAAGGACGAAATAAATAACTGTACGCCCCCAGAGATTCGCAAAATAGCAGAAGACAATTTACAAAATCTTTCGTCCACAAATTCTCTACATATTTATCAAAACAAACTTTTATAACAGTTGTACTATTCAACATGGTAAGTAAATGTCAATAGTAGCATCCGAAAACTTATCATCCAACTCTGCTTAACAATTTATATTGCTAATTAGTAAGAGAAATCTTAGCATGTGTGCTTTTTATTCTGTGTACAATTTTATTGCACATTTTTGTTACTTTAAAGGCTTATATTTTGACATTTAAATACGATTTGGTTCCATTTTTTTTGTTACCAACTTCAAAAAAATAAAATTAGCGTGCGATAAAGTAATACTTTATGCAACCAAAACGGGTGTCGTAAAGTGAACTTTATAGCACCGGAATAGAAAAAAGACTTTATTCACTTGTATATATAATATAAATTACAAGTTGAAATAGGGCATAGGTAGTTACTTTACTGTGAATTTATAAGGAATTTTATACATGTATAAATATAGTACATACATAGTAAACATATTTAAATAAAATGCATAAACAATATACTTTATTTTTAAAAAATATGTAGAACAAAGTGCAAAAGAAACTATGAATGTACACAAATATTTTAAATTTTTCTGTGTGGACAACTAAAATTATTCCTGAATGTCACTGTCACTACTTTCAGAACTTTCCAAATTAATTGTGAAAGTATTGTGTAAATTTTCAACAATTACGTCTAACCGGTCTAACTCCCACATATTCTTTTCTATTTCTTTAACATGTTTGATGGCATTCAACCAGCTCTCTTTTGTAACGTTGTTGAATGATGTGTCTAACAGCTCCCTAACTTCCCTTAATTTAAATGTAGTGTTTTTCCTCACAATTTCTCCTTTAACTTGGGCCCATACTTATTAATTCAATTGGGTTCAATTCGCAATTATATGGCGGTAGTCTTAGGATTGTTCTATTGTAAATTTTTTCAAGTTCATCAATCGCATATTTATTGAAATTTTCTTTGTTCACCTTAACTAAATGTAATAGTTCATATTTAACCATATCTTTCTGAAAGGATATATTTTTCTCTTGCAACCAAGACTGAATGCAGAGCAGATACCTGCAGCTTCGGCTGTAAAGTCAACAATTCGTGTCTTAGAGTCAGCTGGGAATTCTTGTTCACGTTTGCTAAATATATTCAGTACAGTCTCTTCTTCTAGCACTGTAAAATGGCTCTTTACTCGTTTCTTCAGTCCTGGCTGCATTTTGTACAGTACTGTATAAACAGGTAAAAACAGTAACTTAAATTCAACACTTCTGGAATCTGAAACATAATATCCTATAAATCATTTGCTTTGTTTATGATCTATAGATCTTACCGTCAATAAATCTTTAATCTTTAATAGAGTCTTTAAAAAGACTGAGAATCATAATAATAACAACTTTAGCAAATACAAGCAGCGCAAACACAAAGAACGATTCAAAATACTATACAGCAAAACCAAAAAGTATACATATATTTCAAAATAACAGACAATGTTAGTCACAATCATGTGAAAAATCACAAAAAGCAGATGATTTATATCGTGTGTTGTGGGATTTGTATGTAGCTATAAGAACCAATAGAAAAGCAGTATTAAAAATCATGCGTTGATCACGCGTTTTTTCCTAATCTATTCGTTCAGTGAATGAAGTTTAATTTAGTCAAGATGATCACACATACACTTTAGTACGTAAAATGGAGAGACGTAGACTTATACATCTCAGCAAAATTAATAGAGCATTAAGAAATAATATATCTCTAGAATAAGAAACAATTACAATGTAACATAGTAAAATCATTTCGGATCAAGTCTGTGAAAGTCTTTTTGTTAAAAAAGTATGGAAAATGTTATGATAGTGAGACCTTTCCAGATATGGCATGCTGAGACATTTGATATATTACAATGTCATATATTTAGGATGTCGCTAAACCCGCACATGTCTAAGAATAAAGAGAGAAAAGTTAGAATTTCGAATTACATTATTCATTTAAGTCCAGTCCTGCAAAGTATCCCTAACTGCCGATCCGTGGTCACTATTAAGAGCTGGTGAACTCTGTGGATATTTTCGCGTTTTTTGAAGTAATGGGTATATTGTCGATGAAAATTGCAGTGTTATCATAATCTATCTATGTTTAATCACTTCTTTGCAATTTAGCGCGTGGATGGGCACTGCTACAACGTGTTGAAGTTGGTTGTTGTCCTCAATAAATTCAATAACTTCAAGCAGAAGATACAAACGGCAGCTTCTCACTATTTAAATACAATACTGACTTACTTAAATTGGCGATCACCTGTCCAAGCAGCACTCCAGAATGACATTGAGCAATATTTTTACTGCTTTCTTCTACGTCTTTCTAGATACTGAATGTGAAATATTTTATAGTCTATTTCGTATGAATGCGTAGCAATTTGTAACAATTGAGAATAAGATTTAATTACTTCTTAAAAATAACTTAATAATACCGAGTCCTATTGTATTAATTATCTTAAAGGTTTGGACTTTTAATCTTCCGTTTTTGGAATATTTCTATTAATTTATTATTAACCTATTGCATTTGATATCTGTATATATATATATGATTAAAATACAAAAAAACATTATACCTGACATTTTTATAAATTTATTATTATTCTCAGTTACATAGTGCTATATTAATTTTTGTCTTATTATTAACAGATAAATATAATAACTATAATAATAATATTTGCATTGATGTGTAAAGAAAGAGTCACAGCTACAGTATTGATCTGTTTTTGTTCCATAATGAAAAAAAAGGAAGAATGAAATGTAGGTCGAACGCGATAGACTTGTTCCCTTTACGATTTAATTAAAAATAGTGAAACAAACGCTGTTTCCACTTGTTTGTCGACCAAAGTCTTTTTCCCAAAACCTGTTTTCCAACCATAGATGGAATTGTTTGTTTGGTAACCGATATTTCAATTTCTGTATATACTTGAGTAGTAATTTTAAATGTTATAAGTGGTAGAAAATTATATTAATGAGAAAGCAAATATACTGCTTCTGTTCAAAATGAATTTTTATGAATCTTATTTTATATGTTCTCCGTGAAAAAGGTACTATGAAAATATATTTTTACTGCTTGTAACTAACACATTTAATACGATTAAATATGATAGTAACAGTCCCCTGGTGGTTTTTAGAAGATCTTTCTCTCTCTCTCTCTCTCTCTCTCTCTCTCTCTCTCTCTCTCTCTCTCTCTCTCTCTCTCTCTTTCAGTGTGTGTGTGACCACGATAGCGGTCAAACAGCTAGAGTTATCAATTCCAAATTCTGTATTTATGTGTAATCTCCCTTTTGTGATATGATTAGATTCTCAATAAAATCGGTAGACCCGAGGTACTAGTTTACTTCAGTGAAAATGTCGAATTTGCCAATATTTCTTCAACTACTAAGTTTAAACAAATTTATACAAAATTCAAATATAATCAAAATTAAATGTGAGAAAAATTTTATCAAAAAAGTTTTTTGAAATCAGGTCTTTTACTCTTATCGAAAATCAGTTTTTTGCAAATAAATCGCAAGGCATGCTTTCTAGACAGGTGAATTACCAGTATAAAAGTATTTAAAACATAATTTTTAATACCTTTTGTATAAAAAAATCAAAATTTGGACCGGAAGTAACACTTTTATTCTTATCGAATAGCAACTTTTTGCAAATATGTCGTAAATTCGGCATTTTATATATATTTATCAAGAGTACCGAGTATTTAGAGCTGGATTTGCAATATTTTTGGTATACATGAAATTTCAAAATTCGGCCGGAAGTACCTAACACTTTTACTTTTAGCGAGTATTACAAAAATTAAATTGAGGCTTGTTGCATTTAAGAAAAAGCGGCCAATATTTATTTCATTGACCCCTGTATATTACACTTTAAGTATTTTTAAATAGGTTCAGTTTAAATTACATTCAAATTATATTTTAAGTTCTAAATAAATTATGTTTTAAAATTTTCAAAATTAGAATCTGTATTACATATATTCCATTCAAAATAGTCAATTTAAAATATTTAGTTTATGAACAACTCTTTGTTCAAGTTTAAGATTCGTGACACTTGCATTTTTTGTTCGTCTAGATTTTATCTAAATATTATGTTCTCACAGTTCCTACCCGTCGCCTAATTTTTCTGAAAAAATTACTCCCACTATCCGAGTCTTTAAAAAGGTCCATCCACAACAATTCAATATACCTCAGATTAGTCGTCAGATTATTTGTTAGATTATTCTTCAGATTCTTTATCAAATTAATATAGTGGTAGTTTAATAATCACCAACACCGGTTCCCGTCGTCGAAGAGTCCGTTAGTCCCACGGTGACAATATCACCTCGGTTCCCAAATTCAAAGAATTGGAGCATTTATTGTCTTCATTCACGGCTAGTCCGGATATGAAAATATTTAACCGACATCTGGCAAGCTGCTGACTTAACGTAGGTGTCGGACGTTCAGCGGTGACGATTTGGGAAACCAGCCCCTTAGCGTGCACTGGCATCTTCAAGTTGCAAGGTATTCACGTTTAACACTATTTACCTTATCTAGTGTAGCGATAAACAATACAACTACCGAATTTTTGTTAATCATTCAAGCATTAGTTATTTTATTATTAAATTAAGTATTATATCCTGCAGAGCAGGTACATCAGAAGTTTTATTTGTGTTTGTCCATACGTATGTTACGTTAAATCTTTTGTATTATCATCATAATTTTTAGTAAATGTATTCAAATTATTACTAATATTTCAACCAGGAAGTTCTACTATATTTACTGATAATCAATTCATAGAATTTTTAAGGTAATTGAGTGCACCAAATTAAATCAATTAATTTTATTTACTTGTTCAATTACTTATTTATTTTGGTTTTCGTGTACTCTGTCTCTCTAAACTTTAGATTTTTTGAAATAAATTTGGAATCATTAATATAGGGAAACCTTTGATGAATTTAGTGTAAAATCTTTAATTTTCAAGAAAACAAATTATATGCATTTAGTCCTAAAAATTATACATATTTTGTGTTTAAATATCTTGTTTATAATTCAATACTTAAATTTTTATTGCTTTATTAATCAGTGTAGATATCTATACACTAAATTTTCTATGTACTAAATTCTGTAACTTATTACAATCCACTATTCTCTTTTTTATTTAATAAATTGTTATTGTTTTGTTTAGCTGTGTTTCCTTTGAGGTAGGCCAAGCCGTTGTCTGGTTAAAAAATATTATATCTGAGATAAAGGCAAATTGTTA
Organism: Amphimallon solstitiale; assembly: GCA_963170755.1. Taxonomy (NCBI): domain Eukaryota; kingdom Metazoa; phylum Arthropoda; class Insecta; order Coleoptera; family Scarabaeidae; genus Amphimallon; species Amphimallon solstitiale. Next base: position 1,338,083 of record OY720678.1, read on the forward strand.
TTACGTTAAGCTCTACAATGAGATTAATTACTAAACACTTAAGATATAATTGCTATAAAAAAAATTGTAACTGCATTTAAATGAATATGTTTTTCACTATTTTAATGTATATTCTATTATATTTTTGGCGTCTGCATTGAGCTTTGCCCATTTTAATTAATTTTTCTTATTATAATAAATATTCTGTTCTAAATAAGTCTTCAATGTGAGCAAATACCCATTGTATAGTAACACCAAACAATATTATTTTGTTATTGTCCTTAGGACACTTTGATGTACCATGTAACGCACTTAAAGGGATCCATTTACATTGAGTACTTGGTGGCAATGAATGTACACTGTGTATAATATATTTTTTTGTAATTATACGGATTTTACTGGCTATAGATATGTATAGGCGTTGCATTTATACCAATCTTCAAAAATAACTAAGATATTGAGTTTATTATTTCAATATTCTCTTACTTACTGTTACACAGCTTAAGTGTTTCAGATATTGTTTAGATACTTACACATTGAAAATAAATATAACAAATCATTAACACAAATTTGAGAAAATAAATGCAGTTTAATAGTTTTTTTTCATGTTATTAATAAATAGCAATTTTCTAGAGTTTCGGAATAATTGTTGCAGTAGATATCTAGCAGTTCTTAATGGTTGATAGATCTACGAAAATGTCCGTGTAATATTGCTGTAATTATTCTTTATACATTACATTACATTATACCGGACAAAAAAATCTCTCACACACAATTTTGATATTGATTTGGTGGCTTCTATTCTATTTCATATGTCTGATAGAGACATCAATTAGTGTCCATAAATTGTTGTGTTAATTACTTCCGATGTTCAGGAACTGAGACAATATTTACCTTAGGATATCAAGCCGTGAATTCGCTTAGGTAGGATTTATTCGTAGTGCATTTTCAATTGCCATACCTTTTGAAAATAATATGCGCAATACACGTGTTGTGTGTAGCAAAAGGAATCACAATTACGATGTGTTTACAAAACCTTATTAATAATATTTAAGTATTTTGAAAATTGGAAAGTACCTATATAAATATATTATTGTCTTAAAAAGGTGGATATTTCGGTGATATTTCGAGAAATGCAAGATAACAAGAAGCCAAAATAATAAAGAGACACCAAATGCATGTAGGTACATAATTTTAAGGTTGTGTTATACTTCAATATAAATAACAATAATATATTCTCCGGGACGTGTGTCTTATAATGTTAGTGCTATTTGATATCAGAACAGCGATAATTTTCTGGTAGGCAACATTATTTGATAATTTTTCATTTTCACACCAGTCGCTCGACATCATTTTGGTATGATAAATCTGTAGCTATGAAAATATTTTTCATACTTTAGTACTCATGACATTGTACAGTATGTCCCCGGAAGAGGAAAAAAATTCTTATTTTTGATTTTACAATAAAATGCGAAGGGAATTAAATTTTATGCTTGATTTCAAATGATCAAATCTGTAATTAGAATTTTAATTCCGCTTATGATGTTCCAAATATTTTGCTTTTTTCATCGCATTTCATCTATTATTTTTTGTGGTGGAAGGCTTTGACTGCAAAATGTCAAACACTAATTTATGTGTCAAATAGAACTTCGAACTGGTTGGAAACTGGTTCTGTTCTGAATTTAAAGAAAAATAATATAGTACGTGATGAAGATGATACTTCTACAGTTTTAATTTTGGATTCGGTGGAACATAATCCTAAACTTTCATTAAGAAGACGGGCGCTTCAACTAAATATGAGCAAATCCCATATTCAAAGAGTTTTGAAGAAACGTAAATTATAGCCCTATATACCTATTTTTAATCATACGTTAGAAGCGGAAGATAATGAAAAGAGTCTTTATTTTTGCATGTGGATGAGAGATAAAATAATGGAGAACCACAATTTTCACAAAACCATTGCATTTTCCGATGAAGCAACTTTTACTAGCAATGGTACCGTTTCTTCACATGTTCGTTATTGGAGTGATACTAATCCTCACTTCAATTACTTCAAAACGTCAATATTTTGTTAAGATTAACGTGTGGTGTGCTGTTTCTTACCATGAACTAAAAGGCTAATATTTTTTGAGGCTAATGTAAATCAGCACAATTATTTGGAAATGTTAAGCAACTTTTTCTGGGATGGTTTAAGTGAACTCCCACTTGCTTATCGGCAGAGGATGTATTTTCAAGATGATGGTTGTCCGGCTCATCGTTCGCGCATTGTTGCTGCCTGCTCTATCAAAAATTCGAAAATTGTTGGATTAGCTTGAATGGTCCTGTTTTGTGGCCTCCAAGAAGCCCTAACTTAACTATTATAGATTTATATTTGTGGGGCCGGTTAAAGCAACTAGTCTACATGAAAAACTTCCATAACAATGTGGAAGTATTAAGAAATTGAATAAGAGATGCTGTTCCGCCCTTGACGTTTGAAGAAATTCGCAACAGTTATAAGGAACTGCGGCATAGAGTCGAATTGTGTGCTGAAGGAGGTGAAGACTTACTACAATAGTTTTAAACATTATTGTTTCTAGCCTACTTCTTTTTTTAATGTTGTGATTGAAAAAACAGGAAATAAAAATTTGTAATTCTAAATAGGAGTTTGACCGTTTAGTAATTCTAATTACAGATTTGGTTATTTGAAATAAAGCATAAAATAACATTTTATTGTAAAATCAAAAATGAGAATTGTTTTCCTCTTGTAAACTCAATCCGGGGACATACTGTATATTTTTAAGTATAAGGATCCAGTACTAATGTAACTAGATGTATGGCATCTGTTTTCATGCTCGTCCAATAAATCTTTTAATATAAATCTAGATCATGCCATTTATTATATTTATTAGTACTCTGAAGATTAGGTATTAACCAATTTATCGTATACGTACAATTATTTTCGAAAAATAATGTAATTATAACAAAACAATACTTTATCTATTACTTGTGTGAAGAAACCACTTCTATTATTAAAAGAGTCGGCAATATTCTTCAAAATACATTTCTTTCTTCATCACAAATTCCTTTCCAACAATTAAATTTCTAAAATACTGCTTCATTTAGATCTCCTCTTATTATAGACAGTTCTTGCTATATCATGATATATTTCATTTAACAAACTCAATATAATATATGAATGCTGAAATTGAAACCATTTTATTGATACGGATAAATAGTTAATAAGCTGTGTGTGACCGATTAATACCTATGACATAACTGACATACATACCTGTAGACACGACCAATTAAATCATTGTATATGAACTGAATTATCAAATAATGTTAAAGGACCTCTGAACTGCACAATACTTTATCGGTATGTAGGACTGTTTAGGCCTGTTCCAGCCATTGTGATAAACATATACATTACGTACTTTACACGACCAATTTAATAAATCTACAGCAGTTGATTTTGTAAATAACCTAATAAATACGCCAAAACAATTTGGTATCCGTTTCGAATGAATTTAATATAACGTAATTAATAATATGAAGATTTTATTGTACGTAATTCATATTCGAATTATCCACATCAATTCTGATTTTAGGTTATGGATGTAATTCTCTAGGTAACAATAATCATATGCATAACAATAAACATTTCCGAATTATAATACACAGAATGGTATTAGTTTTTGCTAATAAAAATGACATTAAATTATTACATGAATTTGTCATTTATATAATTTTCTAAATGCCTTTCCATAATATCAGGCACTATTTTATAAGTTTTTGGTATGTTTGCTAAATATATATAAATAGCAATGAATATATATAATATTTATATTATACACATATACACAAATACGGCAAGAAATTTAAATAATTTTTGAACTAGGTATAGTAAACACCATGATACGAATCAGGACATTTTAGATCACAAATAAGACTTAAAAGTTTACGTATTAAATAATACGGAAATACTAATGTTCAAAATTAGTTTTGAAGCTAATAAGCATCAATTTAATTAAATAAGTTGTATTTTGAAAAAGTAAATTCGATTTAATACACTTTTTAATAGTTTCTTTCTCACGCAAAAATCGACATATGAAATCATGTAAAATACAAAACAGCACGTGATTTGCTCTCTTAATTTTATGTAATAATCACTAACTGAATACAAAAGAAGCGCGACCAAACTAAGTAAATTAATTACTCCTACTTGTTTATTGAATTTTCTCATATCTCTTATATTTATTTCTTATCATTCATTTAGTTTTAAGTACACGTATAGCCTGTTACCTTTAAGTATCTAAAACAACTAGGTACATTTTGTAATTGTTGTTTTGTCAACTTGAAACATATAGAATAATTAATTATTAGTAAAAAGAAATTAACAAATTACTACTAAAAAGGCCACTAAAAAAATAGTTAAAAACCAACGAATTACGTTGGTTTTAATCCATGGAGATGAACAATTAGTTGTTGAGAGTATCAGTAATCTTATTCACTAGTCTGTTTAAAATTTGGAAGGTTTTTGGAGCACGCAGTACTTCATAGAACTTCAAATTCTCAGTAATTTACCTATCAGTCAGCGGTGCCATGCAGAAGTGGGAAGGGCAGCAGCGCGTGTTCCGGCGAGCCACATGTACACTGACCGGATTATGCTAATCTTCTCTCCATACGATGTTGTGCATACGATCCATGTCCAGTTAGAAAATGTAGACGTCCCTTTGATGGGACAAAGTGCACAACTGTAGACGTTCTTCTATGTTTGGGAGACTACCACAATTGCCAAATGTCAACAGTAAGTTTGTTTATATGCTCTTTGTTACTCGGTCTATGGCCCAGCAAACGTACAATCTGTTCAGACTCTCTCTTCCTCCACCCATATAATGCAGTTCCTCGCATCACCTACAGATCCATGGTCAGCATTCCTGTAACTACTTGAGGGCGTCAGCGGATGTTGTACAGTACTCACCTGTGATTCTGACCAGAATACCTCTTTGTGCGCCATAATCCTTTGGCTCTGTTTAACTTCGTTCGCCATACACTTGCACCGAATGTGATTATCAACGTCAATATAGAGTTCATGTAACCCTGGACAAATTGTGGGTGAAATCTCTTGCATATGAGCGAATCGAACAATTTTGTGCATCACAAACGTCGCCTTCTTGCCTGATATTTCTATATGTTGCTAGAAACTTCTTTGTTCTCCTGTATGTACCTTTTCATTATCCTCTTCTTAACGGCTTGCCTTCAAGCTTGATGGTTGAGTTTTGCTTAAAGTTGCATTTCAGGATTGTGTATAATATTTTCTCTCCAGAGACCTGAAGCTTCCTGGACCTACACCATTCGGAGAGCATCTTTGTCACCTCTGCTACGTCTCGTTTCAACCCTATTCTGCTATACGCAGCGAGGAGAAGAATAAGGTCGACAACATATAGGCTACACTGCTTTTCAAACCTGCTCCGTCCAAGATCCGCAAGAGATCCTCTATTTTGAGATCTCAGAGGATCGGACCACAAATAGGACCTTTAGTATTCTTTTGAATATGGAATGTCTCGGGTACCTCATTGGAACATATCTGTCTTGGCAGTGACTACGGATGCACTTCAAAAGTGTGGAAGGCAGTTTATCTGTCTAAGCCTGTCGATTAGTGAAGGCTCCTAGATATATCCACAAAGACCAGGTACTTTTAGTGGATTGTGTAACGGTCCGTATCTACACGTTTGCGTCCTCTGTAAATTGTCTCTTCGTGTAGGTCTACTGGCTATTGTGCATTGTTCTTGACTCAATTCGGTGTGCAGTTGAGCGACTCCAAAACTTTCCCCATTCGGTCAAGTAAGCAGAGTGGCTTGTAGGACTTAGGTACTGTATTGTCCTTGTCCAAGCTTTTCTTAATAATTATGAACTCAGCCTATTTCCAAACGTTAGTGAATTTAGGCTTAGGCACCTATTGTAGAGTGCTGGTGTTTATTGTTCGGCAAGCTTCAATAAAATTTCTGACGATAAATTATCTGGGCCGGGGACCTTTTCCTTTTTAGTTGTTTTAGCACATTGGCCTCTGAAAATAGCAGAACTTTTACAACGTTGTTGGGAATAAGGGACACCTTATTCCTCAGAAGCGACTGAGGCAGGGTTTCATTTTCCTGTTTATCACCAGGAAGAAGGACTTGCAACAGTACTTTGGCTGACTGCGTCTAACCTTCAGTGAGAAGAAAAGATTATCCGAATCACCTTCTATAGACATACTTCCATAACTGTGTTTTATCATTAGCTGCGAAGCGCATGTGTAACTGCAAAACAAAGCTAAATAGAAAGATTTCTCTCAAATAACATAAAGTGAAATAGAGAATCTACTAATTAAATTATGAAGACCACAACTTTCGAGAAGCAAAGGTTTTTAATTTGCCTACCTGAACGTAGAAGGACTTTTGCAAAACATTACCTAATAATTTTTATCATCCTAAGATTTATAATAAAAATGAACTCAGGATAAAATTATTATGTCAGAGAGTCTGAAAGCATAGTCTATCGAGAAATATCACTCTCCGAGCATCGAGTGTGAAAACCTGTTGTTATAATATATTATTTGAGAGTAGTCTAAACTGCTCAGGTTGAATAAGATCCAGGACGGCAATGTAATCCGTTTCTCTACCAAGATGATAGTTTATCTGTGATTCACTTTGTGAGAATATGGAATTTCTTTAAGTTGTTCGCATTAATTGTAGCTTCATTCGAGATATTCAAGAAATTACATGCAGTGAACACTGAAATTTTGTACGCCAACGGATATAGACATGATGTATATGCGACGGCAACTTTTCAAAAACTGTAATTTGTAGGTCACAAATGCTTTCTTTTTTTAAAACGTCTCTGAAAGGACGTTCCTTCACTGAAGTGAGAGAAAATTCAACCCCGTACTAGCTTATTTTTCTGTTTTTAAGGTCTTATGCATTTACTCAATAAGGTCCCTAATAGCTCTTGACACAACTATTACTGTGAAAGCTCTACTGTCTTGTTTGACGCATATTAGCTCCCTACACTTAGTCATGGATATTTCCAATCTACCTCGCCGACGAAGGGTCGATATAAAAAGTAAAGTTGTTACCTGCATGAGATACGGGACCATAGTGGAATAACAAATTGGTTATTGCTGTTTTATTTATCGAATATATCTTACAATACAAAAGATAGTCGAGTAACCAGTAAGATTGATCCACTATCTCAAAATATATTTTGCGAAATTACACTGCATTATTTATTATTAATTTACATTTAGATTTATACTAATACTAAATAAATTGCTGTTGGTACCACACGATCTTGCGTTTATTGAAAAAAGCTGATTCAAGCTTTATATTGAATCATATTTTATATCAATAGCAGTATTTATAGAAGTATTTATAGAAGTATTTATAGATTTGGAAAAAAAGAATCAGACATACTTTCATTGTTGTCATCCGAACAAAATAAGTACGATTAATAGAATACTAGAAGAGAGCAGAATTACCGTACCGTAGATGTTTGTATTTGTTAAAAAAAAGCCCTATCAAGCAACTTGCTTCAGCATCATGTTTATTTCAAGATTTAGGTTTCAGACGATTTTTCTAACGAAATGACTTCCTATCTGATGCGCGTGCTTTCCACACCGCCTGAAGATATATTTGTTTATAGCGAACGAACGTTCATTTAAAAGTTGTTTTTCAATTCAGTTGTTTGTTTTAACGACAAATATTTATTGACATCTAAAAAGCAGTACCAGCTACAGAGATAATGAATGTAAATAGAACTTAATTAATTATTTAACATTTATATAGTTACTAATGTTGTATTATTCAAAGATTCTAGCAGAACCTAAGTTATTAAAACTCCCTACATAAATCCAAAGGAATGGTTACTATAAAATACGACGCCAAATTGTTGGAAGTCAATATTTGCAGATCCTTCTAGTACATGTCAAATAGAACACGAATGAGTAATACAAATGTAAAATTGCGCAGAGATCTACAAGCTCAATACACATAACGGGAGTAATGAACGTTTTCGGACTATTTTAAAACGTTTTCTTCGAATATGTAATCGCAGTTTTGAAGAGTAAAATATGGCCATGTGTTACCATGGTTATATCATATATTTACTACATATGTAATTTTTCTTCTCAGTTGTAACAATATGGCTTACAAATTAGAGCAACAAAAGCATATTTATAATTTAGTTGGTAAAATGCTTTAACGGCAAATTGTACGCCATTTTGAGAATAAAAGTATTTCTCGAAGTACCATATATCAAAGAATTCGTGCGTGCGAGGTTTGTATACCCTGTCAGAACCTATTCAAAAGTGGCCGACCACGAAAGCTTGCTGCATCTAAAAATCAAGAGAAACTTCTTCACTTCGCTGAAAACCATATTGGAGCGTCTACCCGCAAAATTAGCACGCCGTTTTCATAACACCATCATTGCAAGAGAAATAAATAAAAATAACTTAAAATATACAAAAAAACAAAAGTGTCTAAATACACGTCAACTCAACTTGAAAGAATTCCAAGGTGTTGTCGAAATTTGAGACAAAAGCATTTTGCTGGAAAGAAAGTAATCATTATAGATGATATTACTTTTAGAAAACCCTTAATTCAAATAAATTAATTCATCAGAGACTATGCTCGTCGCGGCGTCACCAATTAATGAGATCCACAAAACAGGGTGCAAGATAATTGTGTGAAGCAGTACATTCACTTACCTTAATAAATAATTATTAATCGCTTATGATTAATAATATTTCCTGATGTTGGCTTCGAAGTAGAACCGTTGATGTTATTATATCTGAGATCCAGACTGTATATCTAGCTCAGATTATTAGTGAGAGCGTGAGATTACTCAAAAAGATATTAACTAATGCCTGTTGCGCCACCCATTTTAAAATAATAAAGGGTCACTGTTGTTAAAGTATTGTATAATTAAAATGGGAACTTACACTAACTAATACTAGGCCTACCTCAAGAAAACAAATTAATAAACACAATAACAATATATTTAATAAAAAACAAGAGAAAAATGGTTAGAGTAAATTTAGTACATGAATGAAAATAATTATAAAATCTAAAATTACCAATATGAATGATTATTTAATAAACAAATAAGACTAATTGTTATTGTTGTTGAAAATTTACATAACTTCTACTAATCTCATTTAAATCTAATAGTTATTAATACCAAAAACAAAGAAAACTAAATTTTAGAGAGACGGCGCGTACAGAAAAGTGAAACAATAAGAACAGGTTTGACAAATAAACAATATAATAAAATTAATTGGTCAAATTCAGCAAAACTAATTAACCAAATATGGTGCACCATTTATCTTGAAATTTCTATAAACTTGATATTACAAATATTAAAGACTCTACAAATATTTAACATATTCAAAATAATTTGACCAGAGAAACAATAAAGCAAAAAGAAAATAATAGTGACTATTACAACACACACAAATTTCAAAGAACATATACAAATTTAGACAAAAAACACAAACATTTAATGAACATAACAAATTTAGACAAACACAATGACTCTTAATGATCGTGCGTTGTGCACAATAATTCTTAACTTTATTAAACAAACATATAAATTTTAAAATTTCTAACAGCCTGGTAGTTGTATAATTCTCTTGCCACATGAAGTACAAGAATAAAAACTCAAATACCTGGAAATGCAGTGTTTCCGTACGTCAACAAAGATTGTTCCCGGACGCCTATCTCTGCTACCGCTACCGATGGTGTTTAGCGTGCCCTATGTCGATGGTATCGATCAGATGTTCCCTAGATCCGGCCATCGCCGTGAATTGAAGGACGATTGATACTCCAACAATTATTATTGGGAAATCGAGAATTAAATCACCGTGATCGGTGTATCCATACTGGACAATAACATCTCGTTCCCATGGAAATCATCGCAGGGCTAGCGACTCAGGCCGACGCCGGGACCGGAGAAAGATTTATTCAACTACCACTCACTGTTTAATTGTACTGAACTAAATGAGTGTAATACTGATGTAATAGTGAATATTGTAATAGTTACGCCATGGTGCTGTAATAGTGAATCCTTTTAGATGAACTTCGCCCGTATAAAGACTCGGGAGGTGTAGAGGGGCAAGACATGACATTCTAGAAAAACCATGTTTAAATATTATGTGAAAAATTCTAAATAGGAAAGGTTCCCGAAGGTATAACAATTTTCATTCAAAATAGTCGGAAAACTTTCGTTACACCCGTTACAAATACCTAATACAGATCAAAATATATTTCATAAATAACCATGCAATTGACAATTAATGAAGTATCATATAAGAATTAAATTATAATGACTAATATTTTATACAATTTTTCAGCTTCCAGTATGATAATTATAATATATACATACAAGTTATAGATTTATGAAATAATGTTTAATGTTCATCAAATATAATTGAATAAATTTGTTGATATGGCTGCATTGTGATGCAGAATAAACTGTTGATCATGTTAAGTGGAGAAAAGTAATTCATTGTAAAAACACTCTAAGTTTATTTATTACTAGGTATATGAAGAATACTGTTGTCAAAATTGTTTTACACTGAGAAAAATATCTATTGATATTAAATGCAGTAGTTTAATTTGTTGAGCCTACCACAATTGCGCGATATGTGTTTAAGTTACACTAGCGACAAGGTTGAAATTGTCAGTATCAAGCAAAAGGAGTATATTTGAAAATAATTTAGTGATTATTTTTATTAAAAGTAATGACACAAAAGGTATCCATTATTTCGGTTTGAAGAAATATCAATAGTATATAGAAACTAAAACTATCGTTTTTTTTCGTAATAGTAATACCAGTAATTCATGCATTCTAAAAATAATATTTAAACTACTATGCACAGTATGTATTAAATATACGGCGAAAATTCACAAGATTAGTCCGTGGGCTATTTTAAGAAGTGTTTATAGCTAGATGATTTTCGCAGAGACGCTTCGTTTCAAAGACAACTATCGATAAAAGCTTTGCGAACATGGAACAAAATTTTATTGCAACCAACAGCTAGGAAGCAAATATCTAAGCTTCCTTTTATTGATTACCGACGTTTTTCTAAAGCATTGTAGCTCCTTTTTGTTGCACTACAATCATGAATTATCCAATTTCCCAATTCTTTACTATTTTCCACTGGGGTAGTGTATGTTAGTGTCTCCATACAAGCTTATAGGAAAAATCCAAAGAATGAAATCAAGGTATCGAGCAGGCTTACGCGAGGTCCATTTTGACCAAATGGCTCTATAGAAAAAAATAAAATGTTTCAATGACAAAAACTTAATTAATTAGAGCACAATTATTTTGACACCATTCACAGAGAGAAAATGAGAAGTAATATTCAAAACGTTATCAACGACGTATGAAATTTTCAGCCAAAGTAATTATGTCATTGATATCCGACACCAACCTCATGTGTTTAAAAAAATATATGCAACTTTTGTTATGGAAATATTGTTAAAAACATTAAAAAGTATTTTCCTACATTTCTGGTAATAAATAGGACCAGAACAACCTAGTTTTACTTAGGGTGTATTAATAATTTTCAAAATATCCAAACCTTTGTCGCCCTGTATCTTTGAAGCGAAGAGTATTCATAAAATCCTTCGTAAGGAAAATAAATCTTTATTTCACTTTTAAATATTAATCATGATGGTACAATTATTACCACGTCCCGCGGTCAGCTGTCAACTAGTAAAAACTTATGCAAGCCAACATACGTTATACACCAAAATCTTACAATAATGATTTACTTTACTGCCGATTTCAGATAAATAACTACTATTAGCTACTAGCTACAAGAGATTAAGGAACAATCGACAAAAATATCATATAATAATTAACAAGAGTTTACAAAATTGCTTGTTGGCCATCAGAAACGAGAGGTTGGCAGATGTAAAGGTTAATTCGTCACTAATTAACTAAAATACGTGCCCTCAAAATAAATGCAAAATTCAGGCAACAATTTGATTTTTTGTTAAGACCAGTATTCATTAACAATCTGTTCGAAGCAATTATTTTATAACATGCTCTATAGTAATATAAAACAAGTATACTCAACGCAACTGGTTCCAACTACTTTGCTAAGATATATATTGTGTTCATTTCATAACATTATATGTTATACAGTAGATATACATATTTAGCGAGGTTGGATTATTATTACGCCTACTGGCTGTAGGTAGATAATATTACTATTGTCGAATCGATTAGTACCCAGTGCATTCGGTTTATATTGAAGTCGTGCCACGTAACTAGATGTTCTGCACTTTGCTTATTCAAGCACGTACAGCAGTGGATCCAAAGCTTGTTTTCAATTACAATTTTCCATGACGCCTTATTTTATTAATATTACGTTAACAATTAATGTGATGGATAAGCCCGCACATTTTCTTATATCATGGAATAACATTGGACACGGCCATTCTTATTTCCTTTTGCTTGATGTAAAATTTGGGTTTCAAATTGTTGTCGTAAGATAATTCGATATGATTCTTTTTATTCGCAGAAGTAAATTCAGACTAGTGTTAAATGGATCTTAAATACATGCAAACCTATCGTGTTGTTTATTTTGAAAATATTTCTCAAACCAGCTGAGATAAGTGCTTTTCAAACATATTATTTATATCTTGAGAAGAATCAAGCTCAGTTGACGTCAAAAATAGCTGCAATATTAGAAAAACAATCTTTGTCTGCATCTTCATTCAATCTTCTTGTCCATATTTTGAGTTTTTCTTTTTATAAAAGCTGATACTTTTTCCGTTAATTTCAAAAGGTGTTGCTTACCCAGCAGAGAGAGATTAAAATAAATCAGCTATTCAAAATGCCGTATAGATATGCCAGTTTTAATTAAAAATTCGGCATCATCAAAATCTGCTGCATCTTTGTATCATCGTCTTTAAAGAAAATGAAATTTCTGTAACTTTACTACGAGAGAGAGTCAGACACTGTTATAGTACAACAATGACGTATGTTCGGCTCTCATATCATCACATAGTTTTTCAATGAAACCAAGAAAAACTTGGAACATAGCACATTTTTGCATATATACTGGAAAGTCGTTTTGTTTGAATTACTATTTCTTTGTGTGTTGAGCATATTTTTCAGCATTTTGAAGTGTGTAGTTAAATTAATCCATATATCTTTAAAAGAAAGTCTTGCGTCGCAAATAGTAAGTAACCATTTTGAACAACGCAAAACGATGTTTGCTTGCTGACCGAATCTGCAACAACTATGATAGACAAATAAAATGTCGTACAAGGATTAAAACAGTAGTACATAATATCTAAATTAAAAAATCCGCCGTATAAGTTATTTATTTACACAATTTTATTTTAAGTACGCATTGCTCTAAAGCCACAACAGAACATATGAATTAAGAGTAAAAGTTGAATCTCCACGTTTTTATTATTAGTTAACACGTGTGCATAGCCTCGTCAATCGACAATACGAACTTCGAGAGGGTAGAACGCTGTATATCTGATGTATAGCATAACTGATGATTTTAGCCATGTTTCGAAAGTAAACATGAGGGGTAAACCGATGTGTAAATACCTCCCAGGCGTCGAAGTGTCTCTACCGTTAGATAGGTACGTAGGTAGGGAATAGTAGTAAAACACACCACGGGAACGGTTGACAGATCTATGTGCGGTTGTGCGGTCTTGTCGGAACCATGTTACCCACATAAGGTGATCTGTCAGCGTTTAACTAAGAGAATTCCGACAATAACGCGCATTTAGCGTTATGGTATTACTATATGAATATTATATGTAATAATAATAATAGTATGTGTTAATTTGAAATGCATTCCAGCACAAAAAAGAGCTTGACAAAATATGTGTGATATTTAGCAAGATTCACAATAAGTTAAACCATATAGCGAATTTATAATTTATTTTAAATTATGAATTCTCTGTAGATAGAGTTGTATATTGAATTTTTTGTATTTGACAAATTTTTGAGGTAAATTAAAACACGCGTGAGTGGTAATATAGGCTCTTAGTACCAAGGGTAATGTGAATTAATATCACAATATTATGTATAGACAAATAAATACTCGCCAACGTACAGAAACAAGTCATATTTTTGAGTAATTTTGTTGCTGATTATAACTTCTAAATTTTATTCAGAAAGTAGTTGATTGGGGAGGAATTATTAAAATACATACATATCAATGTTAATATATCAGTGAATAATGAGTTTTATCCAGATTGTTGGGATTAACAATATCAATAGCCATTTTTTTAAAAACGTCATTGAATTCATTAGACGTAACCATTTCGTCCGAAAATGATTTGGAAATATCTGAGGGTAATTAAATTTAGTTATGTTATGAAGAAGAATTTAAAGTGCTTTTTATAGCTTTGACATTTAAAATAAATTTTCAGGATATTCTTTGTTAAACAAAGTTATTATTTGATCTCCAAAGCTATGCATATCCGAAGTGTTTATCAACAGTAATGCATTCTGTATTGTATCAACGCCAGGCTACAATTATGGCATTCACACAATAGAGATTGCGCTGCTAACTACTATAGATTAACACTTTGGACAAGGATAAGGTTTTTGGAGTTTGGGTTTCATAACAGTAGAACTCAACCAAAACAAGTCTTTTGTGCTATACTGTAGTAAAGCAGACTAAAGACTCAGGAACACATACCTGCAGGTGTATTAGAGTTAGGAATTTCCAATAATCTATTTTTAATAACACATTTTCCGTTATCATCTTTCGATATTTTGTTACTCGTAGGTCCTTTAACGCATGTTTGTTGTCTCCAGTAAATTAAAGATCCTCAGAAGCCACAAATCGCATGCTGTTTTTCTTAATTATGTATATGTATGTACTCTACTTTGAACATAAGCCATTACTACAAGTCATTTGTGGTTAGTTTTATGCATTTCTCTTAGATAAATAGATATATAAATACATTCTTTTACTTTAAATTATTTCAATGCCACGTTTTTGAAACTTAACAATAATAAATTCTAATGCCACGAAAGGATGATCTTATTTATTAAATTTTCTCATATACTTACTGGATTTATTCACTTTCATACTTTACTTATATTTGGACTAAACATTATATTAAAACAAAATTCTGTCTATCTATGCTATTCTTTTATTTCAACGTGTTTCCTATTTTATATTTGTAATGCGATTTCAAATTACAAAGATTCAATTATTCTTCAAAACTTATGTTTCAATATACAACAGTAACTATAGAAAAAGAATAAGAAATTTTTGAAGGATGTTACCCACCTAAAGGTATTAAGGTTTAACAAAAGCAATAAAACGGTCGTAGTGGATCAATAAATTAAGAAGAAAACATGGAAAAGTTACTAAATAGAAACCAAACATGCAACATGAAAGAATAATCCAAGTAATATATACCAAAAAGCGAACAAAGCCATAATGAAGAAATGAGTTTCCTAAGTTGCATATACCTAGTATATCTTTAAGGCCAATTGCCTCATCCAAATTTCAAATTTATGGACAATATAGGCATAGATACTATCGAATATCGGAGGCAAACATTTCTTTGAATTTAAAAAGTTTAAAGATAAAGTAAACTTCAATGATAAGCACAAATTGATTTGTCAAAGTGTAGAAATATAATATAGGTACTAACATTCCGTTAGACTTGAGCGAAGATATAACATAGAAAAACAGGCACAACATTAAAACTTGTCACGGAATTATCTCTAGTAGATTTCTTTGAAACGCTATTGACATTTTCCACAACTTACATTTACCAGTATAAAAATGAGTGGTATAAGTGGCATTAGTGTGAGTTGCAATGAGAACACTCCTATCCGTATGTTGAATTGCTGCTGGAACATGTCGAGGAAAATGTCCAGAGAAGTTTAAATTTTACCCCCACATTTTTTTAATAGATTTATAGAAGATCATTTGCGTTAGTAAATGAAAAAAGAAAAGGAAAATTACATGTTGACTAGTTTCCATTTATTTTCATGATTATACTTGATTCTACTGCGTTACTATCTGAAGGAAAAATAGATTACATACCCATTACTTTCAAATCATTTCATTTTCTAGATCTAAATTTAATTATATAAAATATCAATATTCTCACCAAGTTGTGTAAAAAATTTACATCGTCAGGAAAATATTGGTTACAGGACTTCCGAAACAGTTGTTTGCAAAATAAATGTTGTGATAGAAAGAGACCACTCCTGTTTCAAACAATCACATATACTATATAGCATTCCATGCAGTGAATGCAACACAAAATATACATAAGCTAAACAAAACATAAAAAGTGTTACCAAAAATTAATAACCCAAACAAAAGTCAAGAACTATTGAAAACAAGCATGGAATATTAGTAATAGAAAATATCTAGTTTATAAAAGAAGGGTAGAAAATTTTATGTAGCTCTTCAATGAAGCAGAACCTTAAGTGATAATATACGTTAAAGTACAAGACCCACATTCGAGGAAATAAAGTAGCCAACAAGGAAAAGTCGTAATTTCAAAGTACCCGCTAGACGTGGTACAAATAAAATTAAATAAATATAGATGTGAAAAGCTATAGAAATAGATAAACAAACTAATATGCATACAGGAAAGGATACCACGAAATTAGGAAATAAGCGAAATACATAGTAACTTTATAAAAGAAAGTAGACAGACATTATTGTAAAACTTATAGACGAATAACGATATTAAACAAGTCATAGAAGATTATTTCAACAACCGTACAGAAAATATCACCTGCAATGTCAAGTAACAGTACAGAACAATATTAATTCGGTTTTATGAAGAGAAAATCAATAACGAATGCAATATATGTACTGAAACGTATTCTCGAAAAAGCAGACAAACAAAAAGCAAACCTAAAAAGTATTTGTAGATTTCTCACAAGTCCTTGTTGTCTCAATAGAAGAGAAATGACTGCCCTAAGTGAACTAGAAATACCAGCGAAATTATGAAAACTCATACATACAAAGTTAATAGAAACCATTCTCAAAATAAATAAGGTAAAGTTGAAAGAGAAGAAGTACGTATCGACAGAGATTTCAAATAAAGAGATTCACTTTCAGCGTTACATTCCAATATGGCAATAGAAGATTACCAGTAATAAACAAGGTTACAGTAAGAACAAGAGAAAGTCAGCTAGTAGCACACACAACTTAGTACTAATTGCTAAAAGAAGATAGTTAACATCTTCGAAGAAATAGTCGAAGAACGAAAGAATATTAGAATGAAAATAAAAAAGAAGAAAGAAAAAATAATGGGAATAAGATGTCTGGAATTGGTACTGACCAGAAATGGAGAGAGAGCTACTGAAATTAAAGAGAAAATTTTATCTGTAAATAAAACACAGCAATCAAACAAAAAGCTACTAAAAATTAGATATTAACCCGAATAAAAAAGATGAGGAAAACACCGAACGGTAATAAAGCCCATATTTCCATATGCAGCAGAGATAGTGACTATGACAAAAAGACAAGAGGAAAAAATGAAAATCAATTTCGAAGTAAAACAGTAGTTAAAATGAGAGAATATTATAGGAATCATTAAGAAATAGCTAGAACATGTGTGTAAAGCATACCAAGCAGATCTGATAAACCAAGTAATAGAACAAGTCGGATACAAAAGTCAAGGACGACCGAAGGAAGACGCCCAAGAAATCTAGCAAAAGAGGCCAAGAATCTTGAAAAATTGCACAACATATCTAGAGAACTCAAAATAGATCATTTCCAAGAATCCAGATCTAGAAAGCTTTAACAAGCGGCTCGACCCCACTCGGGGTATTAAGCCATACATGCAAATAAAAAAAAACAGCAGATGGAAGAAAGAATAAACGAACATCCTTAAGAAATGCAAAGATAAGAACAAACACGCATTTTATTTCAACAGAGTAAAAATTCTTAAAAAAAAAAACACCCCTTAAATATGTTTTCTAATTTTAAATATTGACTGCAAATAATTCTGTGAATGAGTGGTTAATACTAAGGAAACTACCGCCAGTTTAAAATTGTACAAAAAGCTACAAAGAAAAAGAATTCAATTTATTATTATTATTACTTCCTATAAATAGGATAGGTAATTAAAACAATCTATTATTTTAATGTCGAGGCTATATCGATTAAATAGTAAATTAATGGCAAACGAATGACAAAACATAAAAAGATACAAACGTGAAATGTGTAATTAAAAGTGCAAATGTAAACATTTAAGCATGTACCAGCCGCTATTATGTATGAGTGCCATTAAAAGATCCTGATTTATTATGGACAGCATTTATACAACTATACAAATTTTATCTGCCCAAATTGTGTAATTAAAAGAGTATGTGCAAAAAATGTAGATGTAGAGCAGCCGCATACCATTGATGTAGATTGCTCAAAACATCCAGATTTATCATGGACATCTAATCTCACCACACAAGACATTGAAATTACATTACCAATGAATGAGCATGTCACAGGCCCGGCATTTAGACATTGAATGTATGGTGTGCATGGTATTTACGAACTTAAAATTATAACGTAATGCTAACGTAGGAATATAATCTACACTAGGATCGAAAATTATATTATTTTTGAAACATGACTGTAAATATTATGATACTGTGATTTTTTTAAAAAACTCTCTAAAATTGATTTACATAGGTAAATTGTTTATATTGGTTGATTTCAAATATTAAATAACTATCTTGAACAACAATAGGTGAATGAGACAATATTCAATGATTTATGATATATAAATGTCTGTTTTGCTGATTGTTTTTTTTTATATCTATCTTTTTATCAGTATCTAAAAGATATGTGTAATTATAAGATTACGTATGTCCGATCTGAAGTTCATGGTATTTTTATTTTCATTAATATACATCACCTTAAAAAATTCCCTGCGACCTTTTCTATTTTCCATGTTTAGAATCTTGACGTCCTCAAATTAGGCGTGTTATTTTCTAGCAAATATTTGGCTAACGCACATATTGTTTTTACCGTTCTGATGTTACTTTTAGCTAATATTAACCTCGTTGATAACCAAATAGCAGTTTGCCGAATATATTGTTCTTCACATTTGGAGCATGGTGTGGAGTATCTAGCGCATGATTTAAATTATAATTCAGTTTTATCCTTATTTTTGATAAGAAATCCTTGATTTTCTTTTTACTGTAATATCCAAACCTCTTGTTATCACATCTTAAAATGATTGCAATCTGTTGTTTACATTGTCAACATAATAATATCGTAATCTAAAATATGTGACTGGTTGCATATCCCTGATCTCATACACTCGGTCAACATCATCATCATCCGACCTTGTACTTACTGGTCGGATGTGTTATACACTAGTTTGGACATTAGAGTTCTCAGATATCCAATGTTAAAAATATGATAGATAACATTCTTAAATTTCTGTTGTGAAAAGTGGGATGATTTATCTTTGAAACTCTACGTTTCATAGCTTTTACAGCATTAATTTTTTGTCGAATAGGATGGTTCAAGTAATAAATCTTGTTGAGTTAGTACCTTTTCTGTAGCAGTCAATTATGATTGTAGTGTCAATCCTTTTTTTAATTTTAATATCTAAGAAGGCAGTTACACCATTGATCTCTCTTTCTTACAAATGTAAAGGGTGGTATCTATTTAATGTGCCGATAGAGGGAGAATTAAATCACCGGAATATTTCTGGAAGAACGCCAATTGGAAGAGAAGTTTACTCGTTATTTCATGAAGAAAATGATCTATGAGAACACCAGCTAAAATGCAACTTAAGAGACTACCCATAGGGTATTAATTTTAATGTAAACAGATATGTTTGTTGAAGGTAAAACAGCTATCTTAGATTCAACTGCAATGAAATGCTTTGATAGGCTAATAGTTTGCGTAATTAAGTGCCAATCGTTTGTTAAATATGTGTTATTAATTGCATTAGAATATTGGAAAAGAGAAACTTAAACCCTAAAAAATTATGTTCCGAATCTTAAAAACAAATTAGCATTGCATAAGAGTGACATTAGAACGGGAAAAGCAAGATATGCGTTAGTCAAACATATGGTAGAAGAAGACCAGTCACCTAAACCTGAAGACCTTAAGATTGAAAAAACAGAAAATAGAAAAAGTAGCAGGGAGTTTTCTAAACACTTCAGATCGATATAACAGAATCTTAATATGATATACCCACATCTTTTAGTTACTGATAATAAAATTCATATTAATATTACTATAAGAAACATAAACAATCAGTAAAACTTTAATACAGTAATCTAACATAATAAAACAATGTATGTTGCCTAGCTGACCCACGTAGAATTGTTTGTCAAGATAGTTTTTTAATATTTTAGATCGACCAATATAAACAATTAACCTATGTAATAGAAACATTATAGCGTTTTTAAAAAATCACAGGGTCACAGTAATTACATTAATGTTTCAACAACATGTCTTTCGATCCTAGTGCTGATGATATTCCTTTGTTATGGTATTAAGTTATAATTTTGAATTCGGAAATATTATGCGCGCCGTGCATTCTGTGTCTAAATGGTAGCCTGTGACATGCTCATTCGTCTATGTGATTTTGTGCTCCCGTTTTGTTTTTGTTCAAAAAAAATCGAGAATTTGTTTCAATAAATACTTTTAATGTGTGACTTTTGACATAGAAACAAAACATTGATGGAGTATGATGCTTCATTGTTATCAACTTTATATAATGTACAATCTGATGTTCCATCTTTCTGTTTTGATAAAATAATACCAAAACACAAAAACACAACATCAGCCGTTTGAATTACACTAGGATATTACATATAAGTTCAATCAATTTAACTTTTTGGTAAGATAAGCGAATTATGTAAAGAGCATATAAAATATAATCAGATTAGTATAGGGAAACCTGTAATCAGAGACGAAATTAGTATGCTGTTATACTAATTTATTTATAGCTTTCATATATTTTTAAAAATTGACATTTTCTGAAAAACAATAAGAACAATTTATTTTATTGTTGGACTTTTTGCCAGTATATTTAGCAGTGATGTGTGTTCTTCTGTAGGAGTATTATTAAACGTTTTCTCATGTCAGTGATTCAAATACTGCAAACTCAGTAACCTGTAATCAGAAAGGAAATTAATATGCTGTTGTACTAATTTATTTATAGTTTTCATATATTTTTAAAAATTGACATTTTCTGAAAAACAATAAGAACAATTTATTTTATTATTGGACTTTTTGCCAGTATATTTAGCAGTGATGTGTGTTCTTCTGTAGGCAATAGTATTATTAAACGTTTTCTCATGTCAGTGAATCAAATACTGCAAACTCAGTCCCTCCTAAAAGAAGAAAAATCTTGAGTATATAAATTTGGTCTTCGTGGTATACTTGCCCTCCTCGCGAGTCCGCGATTTATTTGACGATTCGTTATTTTAGGAATGCTTTTAGGAATCTCGTATATTCTGTTTTATGTTCCCTCATTCATAAATTACTGTGATAGCAAGCGGGCGGGCGGTGGTTGCTTGGCTGGCGAACTTTGAAAATTGTTTTTTCAGAGAAGAGGGGTCGACGTGCAGAAGGAGTTATGTTTTAAGGCGTTTTTCTTTATTAGCTTGCGCATCGTCTAAAAATACTACATTTAGAAAGCGAGTAGTATTAAGCGCCATACACCCTCTACAAGTAATAAATACATATTTCTTATTAGTCACCATTTTCTAAATTCTGGTATATTTCATAAAAATAATTTTAAGAGGAGCTGAAAGACATTACTTTTGAAAGATAGATAAATATTATTTTGCCCTTTGTTAACAACACAAATAATTGTAGAACATTTCAATATAGAAGCTATCATGACCGCAAGAAAGGTCTTATATATATATTGCAGTGACCTTGAGTTTGGTGGTAGATTAGAAATAAGCATAATCAAGATCACTTCAAGATTTAATTTAATTAATTGTTATTTTATTTATTTTTATAATAATGTGTATATAAATATTCATTATGTCAATATTTTGCCAAAATTTAATTTTTATTTACGTAAAATAACAAAAGAATGTTAGTATAAATTTTATAAAAGTCATAATATTAAAATAAGCATAAAATATTACGTGGATGATAACAAGAAAGTGTTTCCCGCTCGAAGAATACTGTGACCGGGAGAGATCGACCGTGTGGCCGGCGAAAACAATATTTTTCGCTAGATGCATTGGATGAGTCATGAACGTGTAAACAAGATTATATTTACATATTTGTTTATCTTTTTGAAAAAGTAGTAATGCGCTGGTTTCCTGAGTGGTGCAGCACTGCAGCTATGTATTTCTGGAGGTGGAATCGTATCTGCCGAACATAACCGGGCGTTTTTGTGAAGAAAAATATCGATATAAGATCGGGACCGAGGAGAAAACGGCGGAGTTGCTTGGTGTAAACCGCACTCAAAAGAGGAAAAAAGGAGAAGTAGGTGGAAACCTCTTCTTCCTCTTAAATGTTATATTAACTTAAAAGTTTATTCATGAATTTGAACTTAGAATATTTTCAAAGAGATTTTTCAATACTTATAAAATTTTCAATAATAATTAAAACTTGTAATATTTTCCGTAATAATTTTACTGTACTTATAGAATTTTCTAACCGAAGTGGAACTTAGAATAATTTTATGAATTAGATATCGTTTTAATCTGGAGTTTAATTTACATTGAGACTTGTAATTATTTCAGAAATAATTATTTATGTATGGAACAGTTTTATTTAATTAGAACTTTGAATTTCTTTTTATTTTCTAAGATGTTTTGTTTTATATCTATTATTTTATATTATTACACCATGCATTATGATAAAGCATTTTAGTGACTGTAACGATCAAGTTGAATAGCGTAATAATTTTTTTTTTATAAAGATTTTTCTTTACTATTTTATTTACCAGATTAGAGGATTTGTGGTTAATAATTTTGTTTTATGTATATATAGAATAATTGAACAGTGATCGAGTTTTTTTTATGATGGATGAGTTTGAAGCAATGTACGAAGAATTAAGGTGATTTAATTATGTTTGTTATAAATGTGTGTATAGTGTCGTACCAAATTTTTTTGAGTGGTGTTTTGTATTGGAATCTCAAAGGGAGGTAAAGTTTTATTTTTATATATATATTTTCTTTTTATGTATATCAAGTATATTTTATAGTACTTGTGTGTTTGATATTAACGTGTTGGGTAATAGATCAGGGATGTGTGCGATGAATTAAGTAGTTGTTTAATTCATAGCATGGAGTCCTGGTGAATCCTTAAAACACGAATTAGTCTTGGTGGTACTGTGTTGGGAGCGAGAAAAGGCGCCAGGCAGAACTAATCAAGGCTGAGTTAATTAATTAAATGCACAAAGACTTTTTTTTAATTTAATTTAAAATTTGTATATATGCCTTAAGGGGTGAGCACATGGTAGTGTATGTTCGGGTTGTGTCTGACGAGTTAAAAGGCATACTCGTAGGGTGGAACTTTGGGGTATCTACCAGTGTGAATTTGCTTTCTGATGGTACTGTCTTGGGAGCGAGCAAAGGCGCCAGGCAGGACTAATTAGGGCAAAGCCATTCCCTTAATGTTTATATTTTTTTTTGTAAATAATAAATCGCGTAATTTTTGGTTATTCATATTCCAGTACAATTCACAAAATGCGATAAATTTTATTTTATTAAAGATGTTGATTGTTTACATGTATCTATGACGAATATAAATCATGATAATCACGTTTATTTTTAAAATATAATTTTTTTTTCCATGTTATGCTTTCATTATTTATAATTTCTTTATTATATTGACTAGTTGATTATGATATGTGTAGTTTTAGATGATGTTTTGAAATATTAATTTTTTGTAAATATATATTTGTCTAATTTAAAATTTCTCATTTTTTTTTATACTTACTTTTAATAAATTAGATGATAAGATGCATTTTGCGTTTTATTTTCTTTACCTGATCTGGTGATAATTAAAGAGCATTCAAATTGATTGGAGAATTTATTTATATTTTCTGCCCCTGAGAGAACATTTTTCTTTAGTCATTCTAAACTGAGCTAGCTGAATGTAAAATTGCCTAACCTACTATTTAGCAGAAAATTTGTTGAATCTTAGTCTAGCATAAGGCCTAGCACTAGGATGCATGCTTGATTCTTACCTACTTATTGATTGAATAATTCTAATTATTTTTATATAAATCTCAATTTGCAAGAGTCACAGCAATATGTTAGAGAAGCGATTCATGTGATTTAACTGTTTCAACTTCTTTAATCTCACTTCTTAAAAATAAGTGATGTCCACAACAACCCAAAGTACCTATAAGTTTATAAATAGAAATATTAATCTTATTTAATATTATTAGGTCCTCTCTTTCTAACCATTAATTGCGAGAACGAGTTATTGGCTAGAGAGGAGACCGGACGTTTCCAGACTTATTATGACTAAAATATTTTTACTTTCTTATACGGAGTATAAGGAAGTATTGTGATGATGAAAATTTTTGACCTCGAGATTTTTGCAGATGTCCACGTTTTCAGATCCCCTGATACCAAAAAAGTGGTTTTTAAAAAATGTCTGTGTGTCTGTTTGTGTGCTTGTGACCACAATAGCGGTCAAACCGCTACAGATATCAATTCTAAATTTTGTATTTACGAATATAATCTCCCTCTTGAGAATTGATTAGATTTTGAGCAAAATCAGCATACCGGAAGTAGTAGTTTACTTCAGTGAAAAAATCGAATTTTGCAAATATTTCGTCAATTACTAGTTTAAACAAGTTTATATGTAAAGAATTCATATGTACTTAAAATTGAAATTGTGAACAATTTTATTAAAAAATTCTTTCGAAATTCCTACCGGAAGTAGGTCTTTTACTCTTATCGAAAATCAGTTTCATGCAAATATTTTGTCATGCTTTTTAGACAGGTACGCTATGAATATAAAAGTATTTAGAACTTAATTTCCAATATCTTTTATATAAAAAAAATTTCAAAATTCGGACCCGAAGTATCACTTTTACTCTTACCGAACAACGATTTTTTGCAAATATGTCGTAAATTATGCATTCAATGTGTATGTATGAAGAGTACAAAAGTATTTAGAATTGGATTTGGAATATTTTTTGTATAAGTGAAATTTCAAAATTCGGACCGGAAGTAACACTTTCATACGTATAAGAAAGTCGTGTGGTGGCCACACCTCATTTTTTTTATAGTAATATAGTCCTTCAAAACAAATTGAATATGAGTTAGCTACGATGCGTGTCGAGCTTTTACGTACACTAGTACGTAGTACTCACTGGCTTCTAATAAGCACATACAGCCTGAAAAAAGCAGAATAAGTCTTTCTAAAAAAATAATTCAGGAAGGTTTCATCTTATGTCACTATTTCGCCGCTACTCCTATGAATAATTTAAGAATATATGCAATTGCAATATTCCACTGAAATGTATCCGTTCATTAATTTGTCTCTAAGTCAGCAAAATTCTGTTAGAATCTTAAGAAATTCTTGCCACGAAGATTGGAGTCCTAACTGTAACTACAGGACAGCATTTTATACGATCTTCAGACATTTAATGCATGTATGTATTTAGTACAGACTGGAAAGTTTTAACACAGATGGAAGAAAGTACAGGAGAAGTAAGTTCGATATAAATATTCCTCCATGAGTATTACCCCTTCCTATATTAGAATCAATGGTTATTGATGGTCCAATAAGTAAGCCACATATCAACGATTTTTCGCCAATTATGTGCAAGTGATGATGTCATCATTGACCATGGAAAAAGTTGTTTGACAGAACATGTATATAATAAAAATAATAATAATTTATTAATAATTTACAACAATTTTAACATATATATGGTAAATTACACGTCAATATATCTACGTACAAAAGGTGAAACGAATTATATGGTCAAACAAAAGCGAACAATCAAGCAAGACACAGAGTATGCATAAAATGTGCAAAATATAAAAATTTATGTATTTTATAAAACAACACATAAAAATTTGATGGTGTAGTAAATATTCCCTATGTGCACCTGAACGCTGTCGTATAGAAAGATTCATGAAAATGAAAGTATTTCGCATACTTTAAGCAGTTCATTGCAGCTGACCCGATGCGATGAATTGGTCGGTGTTCTAATTGCGCTTTTACTTTCTCGAAATTCCAACCGGAAGTAGGTCTTTTACTCTTATCGAAAATCAATTTTTTGCGAATATCTTCCAAATTATGCTTTTTAGACAAGTACATCACGAGTATAAAAGTATTTAAAACATAATTTTCAATATCTTTTGTATAAAAAAAATTTCAAAATTCAGACCGGAAGTACCACTTTTACTCTTATCGAATAGCGATTTTTTGCAAATATGTCGTAAGTTATGCATTCTATATATATATATATATATATATCGAGAGTACAAAAGTATTTAGAACTGAATTTGCAAAATTTTTTATATCAATGAAATTTCAAAATTCTGATCGGAAGTAACACTTTCATACGTATAAGAAAGCCGTGTGGTGGCCACACCTCATTTTTTTTTCGGTTAAATAACCATCTTTTGGGCGTCAGTTGTCATACCTCAGATAAGCAGGCCTAGGTTACCCTAGATCGGTAATGAGCAAATTACATTGTACGCTGAAATTTGGTTTATTTTTCAAATCATGTATATTCGCTAATCGCTCACGACGATGATCAATATATCCACCCATTTTAGGTCGCTTGTTATCAAGAAACCTAGAAAAGTAACGTTATAATGGTCTTGTATGTATTTTGTTGAAAGGGGATATTTTGTTTTATTGGTATTTAGCTTCCGAATGTTTGCGCATATTTCAGCTTTACTCAGTGCAGTATTAGTATCATTTTGTTGTTACTCAATACTCTTAATTAATTTTCGTGTTATTTACACTACTGTGTAGAACATTTCTGTAAGTAATAAACAATATCGGCTCAAAAATTAACTCTTGCAGCACACCACATTTCACAGAAAGCAAACTAGAACCCGATCCATTTGGTTCAATCACATACTTTTTATCAGTCAAGTTAGTCCATCAATCGCAAAAGAAAGCACCTGGCACCATAATAAAGTAGCTTTTTTATCAATATTGATAATCACTGAGCAGGGCACCATCTTCAGACGTATATGTAATTACTCTATGTTTATGCCACGTCTTGAGCAGCGCATATAAATGAGATTATTTTTGCTATCTGATTTATACTTCCTTGTACCAATGTATAAATGAGGTGACGAAAATTATCTAAGTAGCACTTTCAAACATTCTTTTTCACTTATTAGTATAAAAAAACGAGTCGTAAAATTTAACTTAAGGCTTTTTTAAAATTGTTTGCATCGCCAGTAGATACCATAATACCCGAAAAAGTGCAGATGCCCTCTTTGGTAAAGAAATCATTGAAATCACCCAGACTAACAATCATTTCCACTTTCGATTTACTCTAGTATTCAATTTTTGATGTATTACTTTCCAAATATTTTATTTGTTAGCACTGTTCCGTAGGTACTCCCCATAAAACACCATTTACCATAATAATATTTCTAAGTCCGTCGCCTCACTTTTAATATATATATATATATATATATATATATATATATATATATATATATGCGAGATAAGAGTTTCAGATACCAGCAAGTGCGACTGCGCATAAAAAGCCGACAAACTCCGAGCGTTGAGTACTTAACATAAGCGCATGTAGATGTCACTAAATCGGCGATTTTTGTTCAAGTGGAGCTACTCAACTAGACAGTCGCCTTCGGGCGTGCATAGAGGAAGGGTATAGCGTATTTGGATCTCATATGTACAATTCATTACGTAATTTGAATTTAAAAAAATCTTGAATTAATAATTATAAATAATTGGTGTAGTATAAAGAGCAAATACTAATAATTGGATATATTTAACAGTTAGGTATTGCGATTAAATATTTATTTAAATACAATGTATTTAACATGTTCTTTAATATTAATTAGATAATATTGTGCATAAATAAATATTTAGATAGATGATAATGTGATAAAAAACAATTTAAATTTAATAAACTAAAGATGATTTTTTAGTATATTGAATTTAAATATACATACTTATAAGTTTAATATACGTATTGTTACCTATGCCTGCCATATATAATTTAAGAAGCAATGTTGGTTGTATAAATAGATGGAGTAAGTGCTCCCAAACAAACCTATTTCGCCATATTAAAAAGTTTTATCTAATTTCTATCAACAATTTGTTATTAGAATTGTTGAATGAGCCATACAGCGTATGAAAGTGTTTAGTATTTTAAATTTTATAACAAAAACACTTTTATCTTATGCCACAGTTATATTCCACGATGTTGCTGCATTGACAAATTTGCAATACCCATTATTAAAAGCGGTTGAACAATACTATAACAATGAATAAATGTGTCTACTTTAATATCTTGTTTTATTTTTCTATATTTACTTCATAAACAAAATATCTGAAGGTGTAGATTTTATTAAAAAAATATTTAGAAATTTTATCGTATTTATAATTTGTTTATTAGTCAAATTGTACAATTGATAAAATATTTTATGTATCTTTATTATTTAGAATATAGGGGAGAAATACATTAAAGTAAAAGTTTTCTTATATGTCAGAGTCCCATTGTACATCCTTTTTAATACGAATAACTTCATATTCATTTGGAGTCCAAGTAAAAAGTAAGCAATATTTTCTGTTCGTTAAATATAGTTGGCCTTGTAGTTGGTGATAGTATGGATGATGTTTTTCAACAATACCATTCCTAAAATAGTTTTGGTCTACCCTAAAAATATTAATTATTGTTAAATAAAATTTTTGTTTTTATATGTTTTTTTCTTACCTTGACCCAAACATTATATCTCAAGAAGCTGTATAGGTTTTCCATTGTCTCCTAAAATGATCCTGTCAGTGAATAGCCGAGCCATGGATTGTCCTTATTAACTATTAAACCTGTCTGAATTTTAGGTTTTTCTCTTTCATATAGCAGTCTCGTGCTTTCTGCTCAAATGCTATTCCATGCAGCATATTTTTATTGCAATATAATGATGGTCAAAAATAACTGAAACATTTTTTTAACCAATTGTCTTTGCTATATGTGAATATGAAATAGCATCGGGATCCAGTTATTCTAAACTGCCTAGCCAATTTCCATTGTTGTCTTGCATTATTATCTGCAGATCTTATACAGGTATTTCTGCATAATTGAAGAGGTTCATTGCAGACTAATTTCAAATTAAAAACATCTTTGCAATGTTCAAAAAGAAGATATATTCACTGAACACAACCACATCATGAGTTCATTTTGCTCTCTGAAAAATGGCACTGACGACTTCAATCATCGACACCACTTGCTCATCAACCTCTTCAACATTGTTGACAATCTCAAGTCTTTCCATGCTTACGTCCCTTGCTATAATCAATATTCATTTATGTTATTTACTGCTACAATAATGACATAATGAACATAACTTACTGATGTTTTGCCAATACGCTGTCTGGTTTGGCATTTACTAATGTGTCAAAGCAAAATCCCTGCATCTCCACTGTTAGATCCGATGTTACAACCTCTTGCTGGGTAAAACACTTTGTTTCTAACAAGGGCTTTCATTTCTAAAATTTAATAAAAAAAAAAATTATTAAGTTGTGTTATTCAATTATTGTAATTGATACAACCTATTGCAATATAACAAAGTAGCAAACAATGTGTTTGCACTGACTTCCATCTACTGCCTCACATGTGCAACTGATCTTTGTTAGTTTCACCTCCGCATTTTCCACAATTTCAAGAATTCCTTCGATTGTGTGAGGTGGGGGATCTAATGCACTTCCCTGGAGGCATAATGCATATATGTGAATTGCCTTCTTTGTCATTTCTGTCGCCTCGCATAGAATTATATGTTTGCATTTTAAAATGTTTTCACCTTCAGTGAAGTTCTGGAAGACGGCGGCGGCGTTCCGTTTAATGCCTCACAAACCTGAGCAGTACTTAAAAATAGATTTAATACAACCTAAAAATTAATATGACATCGTAATATTCTGACATACTATATAAAATGCCACTTACCTTTTGTTAAAACAACTAAAAGAGCGATAGACAGTACAATATTCATAATATAAACACGATAAACCTGATCTGATACAAACTAGGGTTGGGCGATAAACATCGATGTTCATTGAACATCGGTATTTTAGCATCGATGTTCGAAGTTTGCAATTTAGATTTATCGATAAACTATCGATGTTAGAAGAAATATAGTGAACATCGAACTTTTAAGCTTGACAGAATGTATTTGCACTATAATCACAAAATAAAACAGCGTCCTCTGTTGACAAATACAAAAATGTTTCTAAATTAACACCTCACATACAGGCTACGAGGATGTAAAATTGTCTACGAATAAAAGAAGTATTTAAATTTCACAGTGCTATATCATATAAATTCGAATACTTCATTTTAGGCTCTTTTAAATATAACTTAGTATAAATATTTAAATAATATATAATTAAATACATAAATTTATAGTACTTTTAATGTGCAGAATAAAAGTTAAATTATGTATGCATGCAGAATGAGTGAAGGAGGTAAACGTATTTTCATAGAAAAAGAAGGGAGATAGACATTACCGATGTATACTTCTTCGGGAAATTCCCTAGTGCATACAATCATACACGACGATACACGTATTAAATGTAAGATGACACATCAGAAATATAAAACCATATCCATATGTATCTCGGTATTTGCCAGGGTAGTCAAAAAAAATGCAAGACTATAAAATCCCAAATAGAAATCGTTCTCTTAAAAGTTTTGATACACATAAATGTATACCTATATTGTTTAAGTATCAGACGATTTAAGTCATGTGGTTGTAATTGCATAATATTGTTTTTCTATTCCGGTGCTTTAAAGTTCACTTTACGACACCCGTTTTGGTTGCATAAAGTATTACTTTATCGCACGCTAATTTTATTTTTTTGAAGTTGGTAACAAAAAAAATGGAACCAAATCGTATTTAAATGTCAAAATATAAGCATTTAAAGTAACAAAAATGTGCAATAAAATTGTACAAAGAATAAAAAGCACACATGCTAACATTTCACTTAGGTACTAATTAGCAATATAAATTGTTAAGCAGAGTTGGATGATAAGTTTTCAGATGCTACTATTGACATTTACTTACCATGTTGAATAGTACCGCGCGATCATTTAAATTCTAAATTAGAGCAAGCTGTGAAATTTAAATTAAGTTGGTATATAAGTACTAATTTACAATTTGAATTGTCAAAGTGACGTTTCTAAATGTTAATTAATCAATAATTGACACTCTGGACAACCTAATAAAAAAAATCCCGCCTGCTATAATTTAGAATTTAAATGATCGCGTGGTACAACTGTTATAAAAGTTTGTTTTGATAAATATGTATAGAGTTTGTGGACGAAAGATTTTGTAAATTGTCTTCTGCTACTTTGCGAATCTCTGGGGACGTACAGTTATTTATTTCGTCCTTTTTGTTGATAATTTGAAATAATTTATTGTATAAATCAGTCTGAATTTTAAACACAATTACATATAGCACCACCGATATTCAAATATTTAAAACGTTCTACTTAAAAATCAGAGTAACCAACTTCAGAAAAGCAAAATTTCTAAAATATTCGAACAAAACATGTCTCTTATTTTAAGCTTTTTTGAACTTTTAATAACCGAAATAGAAAAAATAGTATAAAATACACGTTTCATAAGACATATTGCGCACTTGTTCTTTAGAAAACTCGCCTAGCGGCTCGTTTTCTAAACTTGAACGCGTGCGCAAAAATCGTGTCTTATGAAACTTGTATTTTAATATACTATTTTTTATATAGTTTTTTTTTTGAGTAGTTTCTAACGTTAACTACATATTATAATAGTACATTATGACCATATATATATAATACTACTATATCGCGTGTAGACAAGGAAAACTTCGCTCCAACATTGTGAAATAAAACATATCGTGCTATGCCGTTTAAGAGTCGCATTGTCCAAACTGCGCATGCGTTATAAATAATTTTTGAAATTTAGGTCTCTTTGTTTATCACATAGATTTATTACTATAAATATTTGATTAAAGTTTGTAAATCGTCAAACAAGCATAAATAGTTTTAAAATCGACAAACCTCTTTATAATTAATAATTGTGCCTTGTTAAATGTGGAAAAACAATTTAATTTCCCTTAATGAATGAAGAAATATCGTCGTGGCATCATGGGCAAATCATAGACAAACAAACGATCATACCGCAGAAATATATTTGTCAAAAATTGTACGAATTGTGGTTATATTATAGTAAAAATTGTAAACTAATTAACTAAAACTCGCAGTCAGTTCAATTGCATTGCAATTGTGTTTCTTTGAAGATAGAGAGAAAAACACCTCTATAGGAACAATAATTTGTGATATAATAACAGCACTAAAATTATTCAACTCAATATGCAAGAATAATAAAGAATTAGATTAATGTGGTAATCTTGTATTCTAGAATTACTGTCATCTACATCGGAGAAATGTACGCAAATAACACAATAAATCGTACTTGAATTAGGTAATTGTATTACTATGTTACATATTAAAATATTTGAATTGCTTATATGTAATAAATAGGCTTTTATTAAACCTTACAGAGTTGCACACCCATCTTTTTGCCACGACCTTCTAATTTTTTTGGTATATGTCTAATAGAACGTGTGTTCATAGAAAGTTGAAGAATTTTGATATGTCCACCACGGAATCCACAGATCCCATATGATATGAGATAATAATATGCCGAAATTGGGTATTTTGGGCCGGTTATTGGAATTTATGCTATATTGCATCACTGATTGTGAAAATAACTTGAAGGATGAACACATTATTTATAAGATAGTGAAGTGATTTTTTTTAATTTGTACTTTGCTGAATATGTATCGTAATTTCTGTCACTAAATTATAATCAAGCACATATAAAATGTATTTTATATTTAAATTTACAATAAAATATGTTTTAGTTTAAAACAACTTGTAGATGGTACAGTATAAAGATAATATTCATTTTGGAATTTGCCAAGACAATGTGTGATGAGTTCTTATGAATTTTTCCCAACATTGTGGAAGTAAATACTGCAGTGTTATGAACGGCAAGGTAGGCACGGCATCAAACGGTATTCCTGTTTTTCTGATATTGTCACATTCTCTAAATCTTTTTTATCATTTTATAAATTTGTATGTATCTATTAATTCATACAAATATTTATATTTCATAATAATTTTATGTTGTTTTAATTCCAAGAAAGTATAAACAAAATAAATTTGCGAACATAAATAAAATAAAATTTAATTTTTTACTTCGTAAGTAGAAATTGTACTTTGATGTAATTATTGAATCAAATACATCAACATACCTTTTTTACAAGCAATAATATAAATTATTTGTAAGTCTCATTTCTACTCATCTCAGTCTGAGACATAGACATCAAGAAAAATGTGTTGATTATTAATGTGCTATTAGATACACTACAAAAATTCAAGTGTTTCAGAGTAATTGTTTGTTTATATTCTTTGCTACCATATGGGCGTAAATTAGGCTTCATCACGTTTTTATTTTCATGAATAGTTTAATCATTCTACATAAAAAAAAAAAAGTTAACAACAATAAAAATTATATTCAACCACAAAAATGTAATGCTGATTAATTCCACAACTTTTTCTAAAACATTCATGTTTCAGTGTACATCTTGACACACAATTAAATAAAGGAACACAACAGGAATTTAATTAGTTCTTTACATTGTTGATTACGCGACATTTTATTGAATAATGTAGGTACGTAGACAAATATAAAATAGATGTTTTATTCTTATATATAGCCAAAATACTAAATACAGTAATTTAAGTAATTTTATTTGCATTCTTAAGCTTAAAATACATAACAAAACTATATGTTGAAATATAATACAATCTGACTTATATAACATACCTGAATCTATTCGATTGTGTATGTAAAACATTAATTTATGCGTTTTCTATAAATCAAAATGAAAGAAGCAGTAATTATATTCAATAATTTCACATACACCAATAAGCATACACAAATCAATGTACACAAGATTTTCTGTTCAAAATCTTTTCAATAAGACGAAATAAAACGATCGGTATTTACATTTAATAATATAATTTCACATATACTAATAAACATGTACAAATCAATGTATTAATTGTAAGTTCACAAGTTTTTCTGTTCAAAATCTTTTCTGTTAATCAAAATGAAACGATCGATATTTATATTTAATAATATAATTTCACATATTCCAGTAAGCACGTATCAACGCAGAAGTTATAACTTCACAAGTTTTTCTGTTAATAATTCACTGGAATCAGGCTTCATATCGTTTATTTATTCTACCGCGTATTTTCTGGGTAATTCTACAAATTCACCGATGAACTAAACTTGCACAAAACTGAATTCAATAAAAAAAAAAAACTTTGCATATGCATTCAGAATATCATAGTTATAGATGTCAATTTAAATCAGAGGTTATAATTATGTTTTCTGTTTATCTGTCATTTCAAAAAATTCAAAATGGACAATTTTAGTCGACGCATGCGCAGAACACGCAAGGCGGCCAATTCTATCTCTCTTAGTTGGGACGAAAAATTACACATTATCAAGATACAACACACGCAATATAGTAGTATTATATATATGATTATGACACTAGTGCATAATCAAGCTTTTAAAGCACGAGTAACGAGTTTAAAGCCACGACGCGAAGCGGAGTGGCTTTAACGTTACGAGTGCTTTAAAAGCTAATTATGCACTGTGTCATACGATATTTTTTAGTAGAAATGCAACAATAATTTTAATTAGAAGAAATGAAATCAATAATTTCAATACATTTTATCGAGTGACATGTGTCTCTATATTATGTCATTTATTGACATTTCACTTAATTATTAAACATCATTGTTGTATTAATAATGTCGACAGAAATTCAAAAACTAGCTGCTGAAGCTGAATTAAGTTTAATACCTGCAAAGTCCAAGCATTTATATTATAAAGAGTACGAAAAATTATTATGATGGATGGAGCAGAAACAGACTGAACATATTGATGAATCAGTAATGTTAGCGTATATATTGGAAATGTCCAGAATTTATAAAGCTTCGTCACTTTGGTGCATTCATTCCAAATTGCAAGCTATGCTAAGGGTTAAAAACAGAATCGATTTAGCATCTTATCACAAACTCCATGCCTTTATGAAAGGAGTGGCCAAAGGTCAAGAAGCTAAAAAATCTTTGATTTTTACGGAAGAAGATTTATGCAAGTTTTTTAGTCAGGCTCGAGATAATATATTTTTATTTTTAAAAGTTGTAGCAATTTGTGGAGTGTTTGGTAGTTGCAGAAGAAGCGAAATGTGTAATCTGGTTATGAGTGATATAAGAAAAGAAGGATCTGCCCTGATAATTTGTATTCGTCCGTCAAAAACAGAAAAAGGCCGGACGTTTGCT
Source organism: Amphimallon solstitiale (assembly GCA_963170755.1). Taxonomy (NCBI): domain Eukaryota; kingdom Metazoa; phylum Arthropoda; class Insecta; order Coleoptera; family Scarabaeidae; genus Amphimallon; species Amphimallon solstitiale. Next base: position 1,373,623 of record OY720678.1, read on the forward strand.
GTAGTAGATAATTCCAACATAAAGTATGCCGAGATATTTAATAAATACCTTGCACTACGTCCAAAGCATATCAGTACAGATCGAGTTTTCTTAAAATATTCTCAAGGACTATGTATAAAACAAGTTTTTGGGATTAATACCTTTGGAAAGTGCCTTTCCATTATAGCACGTTATCTAAATTTCATAAACGCTCATAAATACACAGGTCATGCCTTCAGATGAACATCTGCCACGATTATGGCTAATGGAGGGATGAATGTCGATGAGTTGAAACGCCAAGTGGGTTGGAAATCCTCATCGACAGCGAGTGGGTATATTGAAGAGTCTATCACAAACAAATTAGGCGTTTCAAAATTAATTGCTGGAGCTGTTCAGAAAGAAGGCAATATCGGATCTGACACATTTGTTAACACTGATATGAACGTTGAAAATACACAAATAAGCAATGCTGCAAGTCACTACAAACAATAACGAATAAACAAAATTGTACGTTTAATATTCATTTAAAATAATTTTTCCGTTCATGTTACATGTTTTGAAATAAAATTGACCATAATTGTTGATTAATTTGATAGTTTACAATAAAATAATAATGTGTTATACGATATTAAATGCGGTACAAACCAAATAAAGCAAATCAATAATTCCAATACATATTATCGAGTGACATGTACCTATATGTCATTTGACATTTCCTGACATTTCAATGGACTATTAAACGCTTGGGATTGGCTGTTACCAAGCAACCTTTATACGCACGCCGTGCGATAAAGGCCCGATTATGCACGCTTATGGGTGTGTTTTGATTGGTTTGTGATGCATGCATACTAAAATAGTATATTAAGATACAAGTTTCATAAGACACGATTTTTGCGCACGCGTTCAAGTTTAGAAAACGAGCCGCTAGGCGAGTTTTCTAAAGAACAAGTGCGCAAAAATGTCTTATGAAACGTGTATTTTATACTATTTTTTCTATTTCGGTTATTGAAAGTTCAAAAAAGATTAAAATGAGAGACATGTTTTGTTCGAACATTTTAGAAATATTCTTTTTTTGAAGTTGGTTACTCTGATTTTTAAGTAAAACAATTTAATTATTTGAATTTCGGCGGACTTGTCATTTTGTTTAAAATTGAGTCTGATTTATGCAATAAATTATTTCAAATTATCAACAAAATGGAAGAAATAAATAACTGCACGCCTCCAGAGATTCGCAAAATAGCAGAAGCCAATTTAGAAAATCTTTTGCCAACAAAGTCTCGACATATTTATGAAAAGCAATACCACCTCTTTTTAAGTTGGTGTAAAGAAAATAATATTGTGTATATTACGGAAAATGTAGTAATTGCTTATTTTGACAAAGAAAGAAGGATAAAAAGGCACCATCCCATTTATATTGTTAATTAGCGTAAATAAAATGTTCGTAACTATGTTTTTTATTCTCTGTACAACTTCTTACACATGTTTGTTAGAGTAAAGACTAATATTTTGACATTTAAATATGATTTGGTTCCATTTTTTGTTGTTACCAACTTCAAAAAATAAAATTAGCGTGCGATAAAGTAATACTTTATGCAACCAAAACGGGTGTCGTAAAGTGAACTTTATAGCACCGGAATAGAAAAATGTATATATTTCTTTTATTAATTTTTTTGAATAATGATATCTTTTATATCATTTTGTTAAGGACGTAAATTAATTAAGTTATAATAAAGTTTTTGTTAAACTGCCAAAAACGTTTAAAAACATCGATGTTTGATATCCTAGAAATCCAAAAGTCGGTAAAAACGACAGTAAAAAATCGGTAGATGTCGGGAAAAATCGGTAGGTTGCAAATATAGAGGCAAACATTGTACAGAAAAAATAGTTTTTATTAAAAAACAGATACAAAAATAAAATAAGAATTGAAAAAATTAATCAACTCCAAATAAACTAATTTTCGCTTGATGAAGTATATAAATTTTGTTTGTTTATATGAGTCAATAATTTTTTATCAACAGGAAAATTGTAGCAACTATTATTTCCTATATATTGCTTAGTTTGTAACAATCTTATTATAGATTATGAGTTTAATTTGTTCCGTTGCATGGTTTTTATTAAGTTTATAGAAGAGAATACTCTTTTTACTTTCTTATACATAGTATAAGGAAGTATTGTGATGATGAAAATTTTCGACCTCGAGATTTTTGCAGATGTCCACGTTTTGAAGTCCCCTGATACCGAAAAAGTGGTTTTTAAAAAATGTCTGTGTGTGTGTCTGCCTGTGTGTGTGTTTGCCTGTGTGTGTGTGTGTGTGTGTGTGTGTGTGTGTGTGTGTGTGTGTGTGTGTGTGTGTGTGTGTGACCACGATAGCGGTCAAACCGCTATAGGTATCAATTCCAAATTTTGTATTTACGGGTATAATCCCCTCTTGAGATCTGATTAGATTGTCAGTAAAATCGACAGACCGGAAGTAGTAGTTTACTTCAGCAAAAAAATCGAATTTTGCCAATATTTTGTCAACTACTAAATTTAAACAAATTTATAAAGAATTCATATATACTTAAAATTAAAATTGAGAAGAATTTTATTTAAAACGTTTTTCGAAATTCCTACCGGAAGTAGGTCTTTTACTCCTATCGAAAATCAGTTTTTTGCGAATATTTCGCAAGTCATGCTTTTTAGACAAGTACGTTACGGATATAAAAGTATTTAAAACATAATTTTCAATATCTTTTGTGTAAAGAAAAATTCAAAATTCTGACCGGAAGTGCCACTTTTACTCTTATCGAATAACGATTTTTTGCAAATATGTCGTAAGTTATGTATTCTATATATATTTATCAAGAGTATAAAAGTATTTAAAACTGGATTTGCAATTTTTTTTGTATATATGAAATTTCAAAATTCGGACCGGAAGTAGCACTTTTACTCTTAGCGAGTAGCACTTTTATGATAATATCTTGCAAAGTATGCATTCTATAGAGATTTATTAAGAGAATAGAAGTACTTAGAATAGGATTTTGAATAATTTTTGTAAAAGAAATTCTTAAAATTCTATAATTTGAAACGCTCATACGTATAAGAAAGTCGTGTGGTGGCCACACCTCACTTTTTGTTATTAATTTATAGTTTCTAACCAATATAGCATCTACGGCATAATGACAGATTAATTATATTTTTCGTGTACTTGGCTACGAATTTTAATGTTATATAATATATAGTTCGTATCTACACGCGGCGAGTGTTGTTCTTGACCTATCTAAAAAAAATAATGTATTCGGGTTGCTTATAGAGCAGATCTTAGTAGAAGCACTTATATCGGCCTTCATGTTGTTGATATTATAAATACAAATGAGGAGCCAGCAGTTTTTGTTTTCTTTTATAAATCATTCAAGTACAGAATGTAGTACAAAATGCATTAAGAAACAATTTTCGAAAATAAAATAAAAATGTCTTCAAACTTAATATATTTATATATCAGATAAAATAAAATCTTAAACTATAATAACGAATAATCAGCACTATTTTCTATTAAATTTGTTTTTAAGTGCAGTTTAAGAGATTTATCGAATGATCTAAAATATTATCAATCAACTTTTAAAATTACATGTTATTAATTCTATTTCATTATTTATAGTAACTAGTATGTATCAATAATAACTCTCGATAGAGGCCTTCGATAGTTGCAATTAACTATTATCTATAGAATATTACAAATCACCAAAAATGTTGTTGAAAAGAAAAATGTAGTGCATAATTACTATAGACCGGACACGAGAGGCCGATAACTCATCGCCCATGGGCGCACTAATGAAATGTTGTGTTTTTTAAGAGGTCTTAATATTATTTATATAATTGGATAACAAGTGGGTGGTAATCTATGAAATACAAAATACAAAGTATTAATATTTACTAGCAATACTTACTCAAGGTTCTCTTCTGTAAGATTTCTTTTTTTTGAATGAAGTATATCCATGTAGATAGAAAACGGCCATTCTATATCGCAACTGGTTATAGGTTCATACTGGAAGTATTCTTTTATTTCGGCGTATTTAGCAGTTAGATTTTGTGTGTTTGTTTCCATACACAGTTGCCGTAACTTTATTAAATCTAGATTTTTATTAAAAGCTGGCTTCTAATTTTGTGCCGAAGGTCACATCCAAAGACACTTGGAATACTTTTGAAATTATTAATAGCCACATCTAAAGTGGTTAATGAATCTTTTAATTTGAGATTTCGAATTTCAAAGTATGTGATTAGTTTAGGCAAATTTCCAAAGTGTTCCTGAAGGAATAACAACTGATTTTTTAAATTTAGGATTTGTGCTAGTTCCCTGCATTCAGAAATACGTCGAGCATCGCCATTTAAACATATAACGACATTTTGTAAACTATCTAAATTCTCTGTATAAAAACTAGTAGCCTCCAACCATGTTCCCCATCTGGCGAGGGAGGCAGTGACAAAGATGTACCTATCCATAGGTACTGATCAGGAACATTTCGACCAGTATATTTTTGGAGAAATGTTTTGAAAGTGTGATTATCTAGTTTATTTTTGGGATATTAGCCGCCATTAAAGTTTCACAGAGTTTTTCGTAAAAATTGTTAGCTTCCAACGGGTCCAATTTCTGTGTATGTTTTAGCGATGCTAAGTGACTTTGTACGTGCGATTTTTGGGATACTGTAACAATATTTTACAGACTTTACAATAAATTTCGAAGTCACTGACAATGGAGGACATACAATCACTATGACCGTTATTCCAATTTGCCATTTTTGCACGATGCTAAGGCATTCAATAATTGTTTCATTTTGGTAATTTTAATAGTTTTATTATTTGGAGGGACATGGTTTTTGTTTCTACCAATACCCATTTTATTGAATCGAAACCAGAGGGGAAAGCGGCAATCTCAATTCACACTTATCTTTTCAGTGATGCTAAATTAGCTTAAGTAAAATATCAAGGCTAAATGATATTTTTACTACTACCAGTTCTGAATTTCTTGTTGGTGCCTTTTCAACAGTTTCTCTTTTATTCTGTTAGGTCTGCCATTAAAAAAATCTATGAATGTGTTCTTTTTATATGATCATTGGAATCAGAAATATATTCCCTGCGTTGAAGTAATATTTGCAAACGATGCTTTTCCTCTGTTATTAATCAGTTTTGTAAACAATACAAAACAGACTATTGTTTGGGTATTTAAAAAAAGAGTCTATACTGAATATATAAACATACATTAGTGGATTATTTTTGATATTTTATATAGAAATTGAATATATTAGGGGGTTCAATGATATCGCAGTTTAACTTATAAATATGTATATATTATATAATAATCAACTGCTACAAGCCGTCGCACGCAGTAGTAGGTACAGACTCGCATGTTTTTTAGGCGAAAGAAGTAGATTAAGAATATTTTCAGATATCATTTTCTCAGAAAGTAGCAACTGAATTTTGTAAGGTAAAGAATAAATATTATAGGAATCATATATGCAATATATGAACTTACAACTGCTTCACGGGGATGGATACTAAAAACATAAGTGAATTTTTATATAGGCTTGATTTTAGTAAACACAAATGGTAACAACATTACCCTTAACGGATTAGAATTGTTTTTATGTGACATATTATCTTTTTATAAAGCCCGATTATTCACTTCTTCCCAAAATCAATTTGTTGCCAGCTCTGTGTCTTACATACCTGGATTATAATTACTTAATTACACAAGAAAAGTTCACCCAGCCCATTTTTATTTTATATATAATTAATTACATTTTCTGTCAGGTGTAATTGCATATCTCGATATGAGGATTTAATATGATAATTTGTTGTTGTTTATATGCGAATTGTTCGCCTATCATATAGGTATAATGTACCCATTTATGTTTTATATTCTGTAGTACCTATTGCTTTATGTGTATATATACTTATTATTCGTTCTTTTATGCTTAATATGTATGTATATCCTGTTATTATTGTCTTTTGAATACACTAATACCGTTGATTCAAGGAATATATAAAGAATAAAGATGCGCAACGCTATAGTAAAATTGCGTGACTTTCCGTTAAGTCGTCCCGCAAACCCCTTGCCGAGAAACGTCATCGCTGTCTCGCGCTGTTTCGAATCTCGGACCCAAACGACTGATGCATCGCTATAGATCTCGGACCCAGTTTTGGCTACGCTCAATGCTATGTAGTTGCGCATCTTTAAGTATTCCTTCAATCAACGCTAATACATACATATATTTTATTCCATTATATTTAGTTAATTTTGTTCGTAAGTGACTGTCGATAGTGCAATAAAATGAATTTAAATCTTTACTTATGGTATTCATATACTACGATTATTTATAGTATAAAATTTTGCTTGTTATTATATTGTCATATAAAAAGTATGTATTTAAAAGTAAAGAAAAAGTATGTTGAACCGCCTTATATGTTCATTTACTCATACGAAAATTACAAATTAATACACCTATATCCCTGAAATATACATGATGTTTTGCAGTATACCTACTACAACTTCGACGTTTCTTGAAGTATGTAACATACAGATTTCGAGATTTCTAGATATCCCATGCTGATGTATGCAAGAAGTGTCGTGGCCTTGTAAACTAGCTTATAGGTGTCAGTGGCTTGAAAATGCTCGTTAGCGAAAAATTGTTTGAAAACAATCCGATAAGGGTCAGCTTTTATAAATTCGGCAATTCGGGCTACGGTATAGAAATAGAAAATGTCCACTCGACAGTTTCGCAGACAGATCTAACGGTTTTTAATAAGAAATTATTATATATATAATATAATGGAGTTTCAACATGTAACTCCTTCCTCGATTATTAATTTAAAATTAGCCAGTAATGGTGATCAGGAGAAATGATTTTTTTAAACTACGTTTGTGTGAACATTATAATTTTTTGAAACTAAACAATTGTGTTTTATTATACCGGGTGTCCCAGCGTACCGGTAAAGTCCATTATTGGTACCAAATAATGTAGATAGCGAATAATTTTTAATACAAAAATTGTAGATAATCATAAGCTGTACAATTTAAAAATATTTTCATTTATACAGAGTGTTCGACAACGACGAACCAACACAAACTTATGTTTTTTTAAATGGAATGCTATGAATGTTTTTACATTTTATGACAGCCCTTAAAGAATTGATTAAACTGACATGGACTTGTATTTGCCGATTTTCAACTGTTTCTGAGATATGGCGATTTTTCGTTTAAAATTGTGCAACATTTGAAAAGTTGCTATGAGATAACGACTGACGATGAAATACCTTTCATGGGCTCAATTAGTAGAGATACTTTTTCAGTACGTGAAAGTAATTTTTAATTTGACATATTTATGCATGTTCTTTAGAATTACATGCTATTCGCAAAAGTTAAAAATTCTGAAAAAAATTAACTGGAACACCCTGTATATTAATATGCCATTGAAAAATACTTAAAATTTACTATTTAAAAGTGTCTACTTTCTTACGCCTGTGGGCGATATTGCAAAAGTTATAGGGCGTTATATCTGAATAAACCCGATTACGACTTAAAAATATGAGTTGCGATGACTTGCACTGCTAGTATAACTAAAATTAATCGAAAAAAGTTACTTCTAAAATTTTCTTTTTAAAATAAGTAATTTTCATTAAAACTTTAAAGCTCATGAAAAGTTTGGAAATTTAATGAATTAGCAATAGTATAAAAAATATCGCAGTCGCTGTGTGTCAAAAATTGTTTAAACATCAAACTTAGATATATAGCTTCAGTTTAAAGAGACGTCGTCATTATAAGTACATAAATGTACGTTGTGTGCAAAATGAAATATTTAAAATTTGAATTAATAGATATTGTCTATGTTTTGGAGGAAAGATTTTATTAGTAGGGTTGACTTCTGTAAGTCGATGTTGCACAAAATAAATCAAAACCACAATGTTGTAACTCAGATTTTGTTTTGTGAAGAAGCTACTTTTAAAAGTAATGGTCTAGTAAATAGACACAATATGCATTACTACGCCACTGAGAATCCGCACTGGTTGAAAAACGTTGATCATCAACATAAATGGTCGTTAATTGTATGGGGCGGCATCCTTAACCATCAAGTTATCGGACCTTCTTTTTTTGCTAGTACACTAACAGGAGAGAGGTATCTACAATTTCTTGAGAACTATCTGCCTGTCTTATTAGAAAATATAAATTTGTATAGGCGCCGCGTAATGTACTTTCAACACGATGCTACAGGACATTACGCAAGAAGCGTTCGAAACTTTTTAAATAAAACATTCAGGGAAAATAAGATTGGCCGTGGTGCTCCATTATCGTGGCCACCTAGATCGCCAGATTTAACTCCAATGGATTATATCCTTTGGGGTTATGTTAAGGAGCGAGTATATAGAATTATTCCAACCACAAGAGAGAATATGCAAGAAAGAATTCGAGAAGTATTTTCTGCTATTAATCGAGAACTAATGGCAAATGTCTATAGGTTATATGAAACATGACTTCAAAAGTGTAGAAGTAGAAGGGCAGAATTTCAAACATTCACTATAAATTTTTGTAAACGTAGTTGTTTCCATATTTTATTAGTAAATAATAAGAACATACTAGCGTATTTTTATGTTATCTACTTAGCCATGAAACAAAAGAGTGACGATGTCAAACAAATTATTGAAAAATTGCTGTCACTGTTAGAAGCACATGTGCTAAGTTGTGTTTAGTTTATGCTGTGTATAGAGATTTGAGACGGTCCATTTCTCGATAAAATGAGTGAAACTAAAGTTGAACATCGCAGCGTAATAAAGTTTCTGACAAAGGAAGGCAATGGTCCAAAAGCAATTCATGAAAGAATGGTTGCTGTATATGGGGAAGATACATCAACTTATTTCCAAGAAAGATATTGCTCTAAACTCTTTCGATGGGGCCGAGAGTCAATCAATGATGACCCAAAGTCCGGACGACCCGTTGAAGCTCGAACTGAAAACATTGTGCGAAAAGTCGAAAATTTGGTACTGAAAGATCGGCGTGTAGAGATCTCTGTAATTGTCAATGAAGTCTGTATATCCGAAACAAGTGTTCTCAAAATTTTGCATGACGATTTGGGTATGAAGAAGGTGTCTGCACTGTGGATACCCAGATTGCTTACACCTGAACAAAAACTGTGAAGAAAAGAAGTTTCTCAAGAAAATTTGGTCAAGTTGGAAAGAGACAAAACATTTTTAACTCGAATTATTACCGGGGATGAGACTTGGGTATATTACTGAGACCCTCCTACTAAACAAGAATCCATGCAGTGAGTTCATAAGGGCTCTCCACCACCAAAAAAGGCCAAGACACAATTTTCTGGAAAAAAACTGATGGCAACTGTTTTTTGGGATGCTGAAGGGGTTTTTGACGAGCAGAGACTAATTACTGCAGTACTTATTAATAAAAGTAATAACAAATTTGAGGCTGTGTTAACATTCTTTATTTACCATAAACTACTAGTTACTATATTCACAGATAAGGGAATACTATGTTCTAGGGAGTTTTATTACCAACAGTTTTGCTTATTGAATATATGCCGAGAGGGTCTACCATAAATGGAGAGGCCTACGGAAACATAATTAAAAATTTAAAAACTGCTCTGGAGGAAAAACGCCCGCATTCTTATCCACAAAAAAACTTGTTGCTGCACGACAATTGTCGGGTTTATAAGGCAAACAAAGTTCAGCAGATAATGAATGACTGTGGATTTATAGAGTTAAGGCATCCACCTTATAGCCCCGACCTAGCTCCGTCAGACTTATTCTTATTCAAGAATTTAAAAAAGCATCTCAGAGGAAAGCGTTTTGCTTCTGATGAAGAACTCAAATAAGCTGTTGAAGAATATTTTGCGGGGTTACCGAAGCAATTTTTTTCTGAGGGTACGGGGCAACTGGAAAATAGATGGAATAAGTGTATTAGTGTTGAAGGGAGTTATGTAGAAAAATAAAAAAAAATTGTTCCCTTATGTGCTTTTTTCATGGGTAGGTAGATAACATAAAAATACGCCCTTGTATAAAACCAAACATACGCATTTTCTAATTTATTAGTTGATAGCTTATAATAGCTGTGATGCTTGAAAATAGTAGCTTAGGCCATGTTCTTCAAGATAGCTGCTTTTAATAAAGTAAATTTAAATGCTCTTATTGACGGTTTGCTTTTCAACGTAAGTTATATATCTAAGTTTGAAGTTTTACATTTTTTGAGACATAACGACTGCAATGTTTTTTAAAATATTGCAAATCCATGAACTTCCAAACTTTTCATTTCATGAGTTTTAAAATTTTAATAAAAATTACTTACTTGTAATAAGAAAATATTAGAAGTATTTTTTCTCGTTTACTTTTAGTTATGCTATGTGTAATGTAAGTCATGGCAACTCATATTTTTAAGTCGTAATCGGCTTTATTCAGATATAACACCCTATAACTTTTGGCATATCGCCCACAGGCGGAAAAAAGTAGATATTTTTGAATAGTAAATTTTAAGAAATTTTCAATGGCACATTAATATACAGGGTGTTTCATTTCTTTTTTTTTTAGAATTTTTAACTTTTGCGAATGGCATGTAATTCTAAAGAACATGCGTAAGTAAATATATCAAAATAAAAATTACTTTCACGTACTGAAAAGGTATCTCTACTAATTGAGCCCATGAAAAGTATTTCATCATCAGTCGTTATTTCATCGCAACTTTTCAAATGTTGCACAATTTTTAACGAAATTTCGCCATATCTCAGAAACAGTTGAAAATCAGCAAATACAAGTTGATGTCAGTTTAATCAATCCTTTAAGGGCTATCATAAAATGTAAAAAAATCATAGAATTCCATTTAAAAAAACAAAAGTTTGTGTTGGTTCTTCGTTGTCGAACACTCTGTATAAATAAAAATATTTTTAAATTGTAGAGCTTATGATTATCTACAATTTTTGTATTAAAAATTATTTGCTATCTACATTATTAGATAAAAATAATGGACTTTAGCGCTACGCTGGGATACCCGGTATATATATTCTTAACTTGTATTGTTCTAGAAATATCGACTAAGAAAAACAAGATTTCTTTTATTTTATAATCTATGGAATTAGCTAATATCTCCCTGTCAAGACAGATTTATATGTTTGTACAATACTGCTGATTTCGTTTTATTTGAAGGAGATTAGAAAGGCTACTTTTATATAAATCAATTCTCTTTAAAATCATACTAGAATTATTTCTCTACTCAGTGTTTCTGATGCAAAATTAAAATAATATGCAATCATAATACTTTTCAGTTGTTTTTTTTTTGTGTTTTTTATTGTATAATTAGCAAATTATTTGTTACGACCTTCTAATACTATCAAACCAACCAATTAAATTGTGAATAGAGATATATTATTAAAAAAAATTCTAAGCCAGCTTAATTCATCAGAACATACTGATTGCCCTACCTAATGAAATTTGTATTTGTATTATTGTATATTTATTTGTACTGGTTTACTCAAGTGAATTAGCAGATATTATTAGTTGTAGGTAGTCAGCATTATAACGAACGAAGAAGGTTTATATGAGTCTAATAATGTCTTTATATAAAACCGTGTTTTAAGTGTTTACATAAAGTAAATATTTAAAATTAAATACTTTAAATGTAATCATGCCAGGCAGATTTTAACTTTAAAACGTAATTTGAGTATTTTTTCAGAACGTAATATATTTACAAATTGAAACATAATCTAAATGTAATTTAAATGAAGGACACTTCTTTTTAAATGCGACGGAATGTAGTGCGGTAGCAACATATCATTTTTTAATCTCTTTTGACGAACTGTTGGGGGGGTTCCCTGTCGCTAAGTAGAACAGCATATGTAAATATATTGATTTCACTTACTATGCACATTTGCTGTAAGATTATAAACAATACTCAATATAACATAAGATCGTTTATTCGGTATTCGGTAGTCAGTTCATGGTCAGTATGGTTCTCTTCAATACGGGTGGACATTGGAGTGATTTAAGGAAAGTTAATTATATTGGTACTATAGTAATTTTTGTTATTAATTTATAAAGTTCGGTTGATTTTTGATTAACTTTGGTTAGCTAAATCTCTCCAATGTTTGGGGAATAGTTACCCTAACATATTTAACTTATTTTAGAAGTAATTAAGTGCGATAAATAAATGTGCAACTCTAAATATTAATTTGCTATTAATTATTAACATCAATAATAATAATAGAAGAATCTGTTCTATTTATTATTTGTTGTTCGTTTCAATGGCCGCGATTTCGACAATGTCTACCGCCACTTTAGGGAAATGGATCTACCATGCCCAGATGTAACAGTGCCCTATGGTAATGGAGAATTACGCTATTGTGCACAAAACAAATTCATTATATTCCAGAATATGTATGCTTTAATACGCTACCCTGAAGATGGCATTTTACAAATAGTTCCAAAAAAACACATAAACTGTCGACGCCATGGAATTACTGCGTAATATTTGGACGGACGTGTCTACAAATGTACCTCTACGCGGAAGTGAACATGTGTCTGCTGGTAAGTACTGAATATTTACATAAACTCAGTTTACAATGTATATTTTGAAGCATATATCTATTTCCCCACTGGTTAGAACGGGCTTAATTATTAATCTAAGAAGATTATTTTATTACTTTCTCTATTGTAAAGTGAAGTATTGGAGGTATAGTTTTAAATTTTTATAAACCTTATTCTGGTTTGCTAACTCGTAAACATACGATGCGATTATCTAAATATCTATAATAAAAATTTGTTGAACATCTATATCATGTTCTCTTTCTTTCGATATGTATATGCAATTGGACTAGTTATGGGAGTTCTACTGAAAGTTTGATTATAAAATAAGATGTATTGCAGATTTATTCTATTTAAAGTGAGTTTTAAAGTTTTACTTAATTATTCCTGTAGGCTACTAGTAAATTGTTGACGTTCATTTAAATAGTTTTTGATCGTATTATTTGCAAGCGGTACTACCAAGAACAATACAGCTGTGATCTCGCTTTTTCTCTTTTTAAATTTTGTTATTTTATAATGAGCATAATTGATATCGCTCATAAATTTTTGTCTTTCTGGAAAAGCTTCTATACAGCTTATGTGTATGGGCCTCTTATCTACCTACAATTCAATATACAGGGTGTTATAAATTAAGTCGGCACTATTGCTAACTTTGTTATTAATGAAGCTAGAGTATCGGTTAAATTAGCAAAGTAGTAGTATTTTTATCGTGAACAATGATGGCGGAATCGAAAAAAGAGTTGAACTACTAATTTTTGCGCTATTTACAAAAGTTACTTTTTTTTAAACGGAACAGTATATTTTTGCATATATTGAAAGAAGGATTTATTTTGAAAAAGAAAGCTTTCATACATTATTGATAAAAAATGAAAGTTGCGGCAGTTATCCACTATTTTGTATAGAAATTCGTATCAATAAAATCAAGATGGCTATGATAAAGAAAAACAGCAAATATTAAACAAGCATTGTGTATTATGTATATTCATCACAATACATGTTCGAAGACATCACCGTTTTGTCCAATACAATACATCCAATACAAAAAACAGCAAATATTAAACAAGCATTGTGCATATGTTTATTATAATAGATGTTCGAAGACATTTCGGAATATATTTGGATAACCTGGACTTGGCTACTCAGCAACATATACATTTTCAACAAGATGGAGCACCAGCGCATAATCATCGCGAAGTACAAAATTTTTGGAGCGAAATGTTTTTGAATAAGTGGATAGGTACGAATGGACAAATTCAGTGGCCACCACGGTCTCCGGATCTAAACCCTATAGACTTTTATTTTTGGGAATATTTAAAAAATTAAATTTACAAAGGGAGTTATGAAAACGTTGTAGGGCTGCAAAATAAAATAATTACTATTGCTAATAACATAGACCCAAGATCGATTTTAAAAGTTACTCGCAATGTACATTATAAACGAATTCGGAAATGTATTGGACAAAACGGTGATGTCTTCGAACATCTATTACAATAAATATACATAATAAACAATGATTGTTTAATATTTGTTGTTTTTTTTATCATAGCCATCTTGATTTTATTGATATGAATTGCTGTACAAAATAGTGGATAACTGCCGCAACTTTCATTTTTTGTCAATAATGTATAAAAGCTTTCTTTTTTAAAATAATTACTTCTTTCAATATATGCGAAAAAATTCTGGGTGTTCCATTTAAAAAAAAGTAGCTCAGGTAAACCTACAAAAGTGAGTGCTGTTACAGCCTTTATTATAATTTATTTTGTTATACGGCCTGGTAACAAATATATTTAGGTAATTAGCTTCAAACTATTATTATGTTTACTGGTTTTTAAGTATACTTGAGGCTTCTCTCACAAACTCATTCTTATTATCGTTTCGTGTCTATTTGCAGAATTCTTAGTATTACCCATATAAACGTCCTTTATATGGGCTATTATTTGGAGACTATGGTTTTTTGTAATCTCTGATTATGTAAACAATAATCTCCTGAGAATTGCTGGGACAGCTCGATCGGTTTTTTTACGCATCTTAGACGAACATTTTGTACAACGCATGAGGCGTTTACTAGTATAAATTCCCATTTTTCTGTTTGAACTAGTCGCCTAAATTTTATTCAGTATTTTGATAGTAATATCCTATATTTACCTCCAAATAGAGGGGTAAGGGCATTTGTTTTTATTAAGTATTTATAGTCTCTTTGTTTAACAAATGTTATCGAACTTTGATATGGTCAGAGTATATTTTTGACTATTTTGTAAAAATTAATAGTATAACTATACAGTTACAATTGTGAAATAATTTTATTTCAATATTGCTAGTGCACTTATTGGTATTGTGCTTAAACAGGGAAATGGATATAAATTTCACTATTTTGTTAGTAAAACTGAGAGCAATCATTATGTTACATATTTTTTCAGGTAACATAATTGGCAGTATTCTAAATAACAACCAATCTCGTACAATTACTCAAGATTATTTCCCAGACCAGTCGAATATACAGCGTGAGGATGTTTGTGCTGCTGATATTGATTTAAATTTACAATATAAGAGAGTTCGTGACGATGCCGATCCTTTAAATACTGATCCTGAGAGGGTTTTGCTGCAACTCGACAGTGCTGTAGACAACATTAATTGTGTGAAAGCTGAAAACATAGGCCAAGATATACACATTGCCGAAGTCGATCGGGATTTAGGTATTAATTAGCCACAAAACCATGAAGTTGCAGACACTGTACTAGACACTAATACTACTTATCAAAAACAAGATTTTGTCAATGCCACTAATACGTTATCTTTGGATGATCCGGTTACATATTCCACACCGATTGCTCCGGCAAATGCTACCCTAGTACCAAACATCACAGGCTAAAAAGAAGTTATTTTGTACTTACTACAAAATTTTACAATCCAATTTGTCTTGTCACTTGAAACGAAAGCATGAAGATGAACCAGCTATGCGTTCACTATTAAAAACTGTTACAGGTGGGTTCCGTTTTCCTTTTATAAATCTTCATTCACCTTATCATTCATACTGAAGTAGTGAGGGGTAAACAATTATTGTCCATGCTTATTATGACAAATATAGATAATAACTCAGTCTGTCGTTGAACATACTTTACTTATAATTTACATATTTTCTAATTCTTTCATTTTTGATAATATTTATTAATACTGTTGATCTTAATGGATTTTTAATTTTTTGTAAACTTTAATTTTTGCTGAATCAATACATCTTAAAATATTTGTTGCAGTTAGAATACCGCAAAATTAAGCGGTTACCGTGCTGTTAATTCGCATGGATTCTTTACTATGTATACCTTATTTCTAATTGTACTGTTATATTATTATCCATTTCTTCTTTTCTATAGGAGATGCGGATAGGATGGAAATATATCACCGTATCCGTTCGAGGGAATCACTCGAATTTGATACAAACTCTGCTTATAACGACGGAACACTAATTGTAACACGTTCACCTAGAGTACCAAAGGGCCCCAGAGATTTCATACCGTGTTCTTCGTGCGGTGCATTTTAGGCGAAGAAAACTTTATACAAACACAGGTAGATATGTCCGGCATCTAATTTATCTTCTCACATATACAAGTCCAAAATAATAATAAGTCAGGAGCGACTAGAGATAACTGCTATATTGCTAGTCGATGCTTCACCGTCATATACTAGCTGGTCCATTCATGGTACTATTAAATGAAAAATAAATTGTTGTCACTACTCGACTTATAGAGAGTGCAGACTGTCCGAATATTGTCAAACTGCCACTTTAGGTATTTTTGATCAATTGATTGTTCTCATCTGATTTACTTTTTTCGTTAAACCAAAAATATATTAAAACCAAAAATATATACAGTGTGAGTCAACGATCTGACAAAGTACATTTTTTCTTTAATGCTTAATTTCATTAATACTTCACTTACTGTTATTGATAGGGTTGTCGTTGGTTCACAACCTAGGAACATATACTCGCATACTGAGTGATCCATAAATTATTGGCTAAAAAAATTTTTTTTTTTAAATTGTACGAGCTATATATAAGTACAAACTTCGATATATAAGTACAAATATAATTCTTTTTTTTATTAAGAGTAATTATTCCTTAAAGTTGATAGTTATAGCATTATTTATGATTACAGTTAAAATTTGACATTTACAGATGTTTTTACTTTCTTATACGTAGTATTAGGAAGTATTGTGATGATGAAAATGTTCGACCTCGGGATTTTTGCAGATGTCCACGTTTTGAGGTGTCCTGATACCGAAAAAGTGGTTTTAAAAAAATGCCTGTGTGTGTTTGTGTCTATGTGTGTGTGTGACCTCGATAGCAGTGAAACCGCTGTAGCTATCAATTCCAAATTTTGTATTTACCAGTATAATCCCCCTCTTCAGAGCTCATTAGATTTTCAGTAAAATCGGCAGACCGGAAGTAGTAGTTTACCTCACTAAAAAAATCGACTTTTGCCAATATTTTGTCAACTACTAGTATAAACATATTTTATGTACTCAAATATTTCGTCTTGCTATTCAGACAAGTATGTTACGAGTGTAATAGTATTTAGAACTTAATTTTCAATAACTTTTATACAGTGCGTTCATGATGAAATGGAACAAATTTGTTTAAAATTCAAGTAATTATTTTGCAGAAAAACGCTCGGACAGGTCGATTAGTATTTTTAGTTGTGATTTTTTGACATAAGAAAATTATATACAGGGTGTCTATAGAAGAACATATGCAGCAATCTTTGTTTTTTTTAAGTGGAACATACTGTATATTAGCCATATTTGAATTGTATGGTAAATTCTCAACACTTTTTGTGTAACATACCATATCCCCAAAATCAGCGGTTTTCGGAATAATGACGTTTGAAATGTGATAAATTAAAAAAAATACATGAAAATCGATTAATTTGAAGTAGAGTTTTTTATTGAAGATAAAATTTGCAATACCAGGTTGTTTTTCTTGGCTTTTAAAAAAATGTTCAAGGTGTTCTTGTTCAGTTTAAACATTTTATTTCATTATCTATGTGTATTTTAATTTATCACAAAACTCATTATTCCGAAAACTGCTGATTTTGGGGATATGGTATGTTTTCACAAAAATGTGTTTAATATACCTACCCTACAATTCAAAAATGGCATAATATTCAGGGTGTTCCATTTAAAAAAAAACAATGATTGCTGCATATGTTCTTCTTTAGACAGCCTGTATATAGTTTTCTTATGTTAAAAAATTCAAAACTAAAAATACTAATCGACCTGTCCGAACGTTTTTCTGCAAAATAATTACCTGAATTTTAAACGAATTTGTTCCTTTCATCATGAACGCACTGTATAATAAAAATGTCAAAAATCGGACCGGAAGTAACACTTTTACTTTTATTGAATACCCATCTTTTGCATATGTCGTAAATTATGCATTCTCTATATATTTATCAAGAGTACAAAAGTATTTAGAGCTGGATCTGCAATATTTTTTGTATACATAAAATATAAAAATTGTGGCCGGAAGTAACACTTTTACTCTTAACAAGTAACCCTTTCTTTCGAATATCTCGCAGAGTACGTATGTTTTCTATAAAGATTTATTAAGAGAATAGTAGTACTTAGAATAAGATTTTGAATAATTTTTGTATAATTTGAAACACTCATACGTATAAGAAAGTCGTGTGGTGGCTACACCTCAACATTTTTATTGCCTATAATTCAGAAGTGCCTTGACAGAACACAAAATATTTTGCTATGGCATGCACAGAAGGTGTGCCAGTGATATTTATTTGCAGAACCTGTTCTAATTTGAAATAGTATCAACATTTTTGCATCTATATATTTCGACAGGGACTATCTTTTTCCATGGCTAGCGTGAATTTTACTACTACATGGTTAAGATTTTAAAATAAATTTAAATAATTTCTAAAATATCATAGATAGGTGTAAGACAAGCTTAGCAAAAAAAGAGCTCTTGAAGGGCTTAATACGATTCTGTAAAATAATGTTGGGAGTTTCATTAAAAATAAGTAAGGTTTTTGTGTTTAAAGTTTCTTCATTATGCAACAACACCTTCGCGAACACCTAGGATCAATTAGTACATGTTCTGCAAATAAATATCACTGACACACCTTGTGTGTTTGCCATACCAAATTATTTTGCGGTCTGTCAAGACATTTCTGAATTATAGGCAATAAAAAAATGCTGTACTTGTCACTTTTTTATTTTAATCGTAGTTAACTCAAAAACTATTAACTTTAACGAGTAATTACTCTTAATAAAGATTTCTCTATTTTAAGGCAAAATTGATACTTCAGCTTGTATATTGGGTGTTCAATTTAAAGAACTTCATTTTCATTGTGCCAGTGATTTATGGATCACTCTCTATACATGAATACATTTTTAAATTGTGAAGCGATAACAACCCTATCGACTACAGTAAGCGAGTTTATAGTTATATTAAACTTCAATGGGTACATTTACTTTGTCAGATCGTTGACTCACCTTGTGTAATTGCTTTTCGCATATTTCCTCGTCTGAATTGCTGCCTATTTATCAGATTCTTAGTCCTCCTACTGTTTTTTTCTTTTTACTACATTTACATTTTCATTGCCTTCATATTTCTCTATTCACCAAGTTTCTAATGTTATTTTGTTTTTAGCTCATGTTCAACCATATGGAAAGACTATCCGCCGACTCTGGCTAAGCTCGGAGAAAAATGCAGTTTACGAGTTTTTCGACATATATTTCAAGTAAAGAAGACTGCTCAAATATAATCTTTGTGTTGATGCAAAATATCTTGTAATTGTAATATTAGTTTTTAAACTTACTTATATTCAGATTCTAAAACTACTTTAGGCTGTAGTACTGTTTAAATACTGCTTAAATTGTCTATTAAACTGCTTTTTCATTTGCAAAATTGAGCTACTACTTGAGTTATTAAATTTTCTTTGGAAACTTTTGACCATAACAGATGTTAGTTGTTAAAATAAAATACAAATTACCATATTAAAATACTAGTAGCTTGATTTAAAGAAAACACATTTTTGATATGCAAAAATTTCGGACGATAAGCTTTGAAAAAACTGGTTTTTTAGCTGTTGTCGGGTGCAACTTAGACCCATTGTTGCAGAATATTCTTGGCTACTAGCACCACCAAAATTTATGTTTTTACATTTAAAAACGATGCGATTATGATTTTCTCTGCTACACTTGTTTTGGTCAAAAATTTTCTTAAAACATTGATAACTTAAACTATTGGCTCCATTTTGAAAAAGAATAACAGTTTTATAGACAATTAAAACAGTACTAGATATTCCAATACTATACTGGGCGAGTCACTTAATTATATTAAGTTTCATGTTGTGCGGCAGAGCTGAAAGTATTGTTTGGTATGCACCCCGTGCAATCATGAATCTTTCACTAATAGTATTTTCTTTTATTTACAATGCAAAAGAGAGAGAATAATCGGCTGCTAATGACTTGATGTACTTTTGTTCATTTTTACAACTTTATAGTCATCTGTTATTGAACTTCTTCTGTTTAATCGCTGTAGCAATAAATCCCTATTCCTGCCCTCTGATTCCGAACATACGATACGATATTCGAATTCGTAAGACGAGCGTGGTAGAAATGGGCAAGACAATACAGTAGTCTGTCTAGCCACATTGAAAAGTATTCGTACTCACCTAACTTGCCCATCTTTACTACGCTCGCGTTTCGAATTCGAATATCGTATCGTACGTTCAGAATCCAGGGGCTGCTTTCTTTGATTTTACGCAAAACCATGTGTACCCTACTGTGACAATAAGAAGATTATTAACTAAAACAAACTAAAACTTTTTCTTTGTATTTTATGATTTACTTACTCAGTACTGGTTTCAAGACCTCACATATTTATATGCATTAAAATGATAAAAAGTACATTGCATTTACTTGTATTTATGGTTTTCCAAATTTTGGCTGTTGGTATAGCTTATTTATTTGTCAATTTTAATTTGTTTAAGTGTATGGTTTATTTTATCAAACCCGATACCAGTATTGAGTAACAATTCATAATGTACATGAAAAAAGGGGATGTTTATTTTAGTTATTTTCTAAAACCTTGTTCCTTACTACCTACATTGAAGCAGAAGATAGCTTGTAATTTTTTTTTATTTTGGTTACTTGAATCGTTGTTGAGTATGTTCGAATACTTAAAATAGTTAAGCATTTTTATTTGTTGTAAACTAGGTATTAAAATTTTAGCGCTTGATTAATTTTGCACTCATAAATATACGTTATATCAGTATATTTATGGAAGCTTTAGCCTCCTTTTTGGCAACTATTGTGTGGAATATTGAGGCGAATTCAGATTTTCTTGTTTGAACCTTATGTGTCTTGATTTTCGCTGGTCAGCTTTATATACAGCGGACGTAGATCAATTTTACCTGCTTTTTATGGAGTTATTCGGAGTAAAACAAGTAAATTTCATCGGCACGCTTTTGGACTCAATATCCACATTACGAAATTTATTATTTATTTGCTTTGAGCTTACTTCATAACTTTTTTGTTCCATTTTTTTTTTACTGGACTTTATTTTACTTTCGGTTTTATATATATATACTTTGTCTTACTTATGAGTTCTCATACATTCTACTTGTTTAGTAGATATATGTTGCCTATTTTAAATTTTGTTTATTATTATTGTTATTGATTTTCATAATTACAAATAAATAACTTCTATTTTAATATGAGCTGTTGAGTTTCTTATTTCATATCCATGTTTCCTATACAAATTATTATTGTAAGGTTAATATACCAATTATTTTAACCTTACAATAATATTATACCTCATCTTTCTTATATGAGGTACTGCATTATTCTTGGTAGTTCAAGTTTCTTGCTCGCGTTCATACTTATCATATCTACATTATATAACGCCAATACTATTACTAATAAATATTGCTTATGATAATGATGGTGACCATTTTATTTAATACCTTTCTTTCCGTATGCATACATCTATGTGAGATTTTTCTTTCAAATACTTTCGTACAGGAATTTACTACTTTACTGTGTATCCCAGGCGACTACATTTTGCTATTATTACTAAATTAAGACTGGGATGTGCTGGATGTGCTTTGTTTTAGTGGAGCTTCTAATAAATGTAGGTATATGGATTAGGGTGTTTTTTTATTCGGTATCTTATTTCAACCGATCTATGTAAGTATATAAGCATTCATTTTGATATATATATATAGTTTTTTGAACTTATATTAACCTATTAAAACTTTGCTGTGTTCTTCACTAAGATTAGGACCATTTTAAATTGTGAATCGTACTTTTAGTTTTCACTTTGTGCACAGACTCTAAGTCGAAATAAATTTTCCTACTCTTTCTGATAATCTAACAATATTGTACAATTAAGATTTTAAATATGAAATTTTTTAAAAGATACACGTGATGTAAATTTATTAATTGCCGTCACCTAGTAGAGTGGTACATTTTAATTGTGCACAACAGTAATTGCATACCTTTTATAACCCACAAATTATTTTCAACATTTACAATAAATGTTACATTTCTATATGTACCTATGTTTTGTTTTTATTTAAACATAATATTGGTAATTATACCTAACCTATTTTTTTGAATTCTCGTATTAACTGGCATTAGTTAGGTTTTATTACTCTTACTTAATACTTCAATACATACCTTATACGTACCTATTTATTTATTATCATAAATCCCTTTTAATATTACTTTGTATATTATTCTTTGCAATGGCATCTTTCAATTAATTAATATATGCGGCTTGAACTTGATTTCTTTACATTAATCCTATTGCTATTCCTATAACTGCTTTCCATAATAGGGGCGACATCTGTAGTTGAGATTTCGCACCGCGTCAATTTCGGGCTCCCAAACACGAACATATCCGAACGCTTGGGGTAGCCAAACTCCTGCTTCAGTAAACTCTCTCAGCCGGCCAACTTATGGCGACCGGTCGCTAAAAGGCGGCATTGTCACCATATGTTGCATGGCGTATATGAAAGTGTTACTGAAATGCTGCTCTCGCATATATATATATATATATATATATATATATATAAACTCATGGAGAAAATTAACGCACCACACCTATATCTTGTGTTATTCCAAAATAATGGTGATTTTTAGTTTTCTAATTATCTTACAAGTAGGCTGTGGACCTACTGGGACAGTTCAAGGAAAGGCTGTCAATAAGGGCATTCTTTTAAAAGTACAATTGCAAATAAAAGCATTTTTGGCAAAACTTGATCCAAAATCTGATCGGAAATTTTTGCTTATTAGGACAAGTTGTCTTTGGCCACCAAGTTTTTTGTTATTGATAGTGTCAGTGCGAGTGTAGTACATTTTAGTAATGAATCGCAAAACAAATTTGTCAGTGGAGGAAGCAGTAAGAGCATCAACTTTGCTGGATGAAGAATATTCGATGAGTTATGTTGTTAATGTGAGAGGAAGAATCCATTCCAGCTTAATTCGCTTGGTTAGACGACTTAATGAGACAGGTTCTCATATACGAAGGCCGGGACAAGGCCGAAAACGGTGCACTAATGAAATAGATGAGCGTTTTCTTAGACAATCCGCTCTCAGAAACAGGAGAATGATTAGTACCATCCTAAAAAATGAGCTTGTAGCTGCTCGCAATCTTCTTGTATCTTCCCGAACGATTAGACGGCGCTTAAATGAAGCTGGATTGGACAACAGAAAATCGGTCAAGAAACCCCTGCTCGCCAAAGAGAACAAAATTCAAAGATTGCGTTTTGGGAGAATCATCAAGATTGGGCACTTAATGATTGAAGGATGCTTTTATTTTCAGATCTCCTGATGGGCGTGAGCGTGTCTGGCGAAGGCCAGGAGAGAGATTTGCTAGCTGCATTGTCTCTCCAAGAGTTTCGTTTTGTGGCGGCTCTGTAATGTTTTGGGGAGGCATATGTTTCAATGGCCGCACAGAGTTGGTCCCAAAACGTGTTAGGTCAATGAATGCAGATTATTATCTTGAACATATCGTTGTTGCCCATGTAATGCCATTTGCTCCTAATGTGGGGCCAAATTTCTTGTTTATGCAGGATGATGCTCGTCCTCATATGGCTGAGCAAGTTATTCACTATTTAAATGCTGTTGCTATTCCGTTCATGGAATGGCCAGCCAATAGTCTTGGCATGAACGCAATAGAGCATTTATGGGACGATATGGGTCGTATACCTCTACCTGCCAACCACAATCAATTGATAGACACAGCAATTCGAGAAATTTGATCTCCAGTATGCCACGACGCTTGAAAGCAGTAATTTTAGAAGTAAAGGAGGACATACACGATATTAGAATAGCTCTAAGTTCATAAATTCTATTGTTTTGGTTTGTTTTTTGTTTACATGTTTGCATTGTTTTCAAAAAAAAGAGTTTTTTATTTAAAAATGTTTAGAAATAGCACCATGCTTCGCTGATTCGGAAATCAGTTTGACCTGGTTAACAATATTTTGCCCAAGATGATGTGACATACTTCTTTGTCAAACCAAACATATTGTAACGAAAACAAGTCCACAAAAAAATAGAAGAGTAAACATTGGCGCGACGCACCGTAAATAAGTCATAAATCATCCACATATATGTAATATGTAAGCGACAGAAAGTCTGTCGTATGTTCTACAGGCATCGAGAGAAATAGAGAATTTTCGCGTATATTTCCAGTGTCTTATATGCCGATATAAAAAGTGGGCTGTGCCCAGAAAGGATGGATTCATTCAGTAGTATTCGTGCGGTGCAAATAAATATAGTGAGCGGTGCAGTCTTTCTTACAGTGCAATAAATACATAAATATTACAGATATAATTAGTAGTGATAGAAATAAATACATGTGTTAATTTGAATTGTAGTAATTTTAAGTGCGTTACGTTTATTTTATATTTTTATATTGTGATTAGATTTAAGTGTGTAAATATATAGACAGTTTTAAAACATTTGCACGAGTTGTTTATTTCGAACCCGAAAACTCAACAATTTGGTGTCAGTGTGGGTTGGACAATAAGTGCAAAAGAAAAAATGAGGTGTGGCCACCACACGACTTTCTTATACGTATGAGCGTTTCAAATTATAGAATTTTAAGAATTTTTTTTAGAAAAATTATTCAAAATTCTATTCTAAGTTCTTCTATTCTCTTAATAAATCTCTATAGAATGCATATTTTGCAAGATATTATCAAAAAAGTGCTACTCGCTAAGAGTAAAAGTGCTACTTCCGGTCCGAATTTTGAAATTTCATATATACAAAAAAATAGCAAATCCAGTTTTAAATACTTTTATACTCTTGATAAATATATATATAATGCATAACTTACGACATATTTGCAAAAAATCGCTATTCGATAAGAGTAAAAGTGGCACTTCCGGTCAGAATTTTGAAATTTTCTTTATACAAAAGATATTGAAAATTATGTTATAAATACTTATATACCCGTAACGTACCTGTCTAAAGAGCATGATTTGCGAAATATTCGCAAAAAACCGATTTTCGATAAGAGTAAAAGACCTACTTCCGGTAGGAATTTAGAAAAACTTTTTAAATAAAATTATTCTCAATTTTAATTTTAAGTACATATTAATTCTTTATAAATTTGTATAAACTTAGTATTTGACGAAATATTGGCAAAATTCGATTTTTATACTGAAGTAAACTGCTACTTCCGGTCTACCGATTTTACTGAAAAACTAATCAGATCTCAAGAGGGAGATTATACACGTAAATACAAAATTGGGAATTGATATCTCCAGCGGTTTGAGCGCTATCGTGGTGACAGACAGACAGACAGACACACAGACAGACAGACAGACAGACACACAGACAGACCGACACACACAGAGAGAGACATTTTTTAAAAACCACTTTTTTGGTATCAGTGGACCTCAAAACGTGGACATCTGCAAAAATCTCGAGGTCGAAAATTTTCATCATCACAATACTTCCTTATACTACGTATAAGAAAGTAAAATGGTTACGAAACGTTTGGAAGAATTAAAGATCACCGAGTTAAGGGCAGAACTAGAAGAAAGGAACGCAGATACGTCTGCAAAAAAAATAGATCTTCAGGGCAGGCTTCGTGACATTCTAATAAATGAAGGTAAGGATTCCGAAAAATATTTGTTTCAAGTACAGGCTGATCAAAGCTTAACTATGGAGACTCTAAATGAAATTGCAAATAATTCAAAAGCTTTGAAATATGATATTGCAAATAATTCAAAACATTTCGAGACTACTATGGGGTCTCTAAATGATGAAATTTTAGATAATTCAAAAGCTTTAAAAGATGAAATTGCAAATAATTCAAAATAACTCGAGACTACTCTTAAGAAAGACATTCAGAAGAATTCATCGAGTTTGAGACAGGAATTTTCTGAGGCCATCGAAGCCGTAGAACAGAGATTGGAGGACGAATTTAAAATTCAGCTTCAATTGCCAGCGATGAACGACTGCAGTCCCCATGACACCTCAAGCAGAAGCCTGGAGATCTGCCAAACAGCAAAGGCAAAGGTAAAACCTCCCACCTTCGATGGGAAGACGTCATGGATGACGTACCTGAAACAATTCGAAGCCGCTGCAGGAGCAAATGGATGGACGTCCCCGGAGAAAGCTACTGCCCTGATTGTGTCGTTAAGAGGAGAGGCCAGTGAATTTCTACAGACCTTACTTCCAGAAGAGTGTTAAGACTACCCTCAATTAATCAAGCGTCTTGAGATGAGATATGGGCATGCACACCTGGAGCACGTTTATCATATACAATTGAAGAATCGTCTGCAGAAAAAGGGTGAAAGTCTCCAAGAATTCGAAGCGGATATCGCCCGTTTGGTTCGTCTGGCATATCCAACTGCTCCAGATAGCTTCTCGGAACAGTTGGCTGTGCAGACATTCATAGATGGTCTTCGAGATGGCGATACACAGCAAGCACTGAGGCTGGCAAGACCAAAACCCCTCTTCGATGCTTTGGCACATAGTCTGGAGTTCGAAACCGCAAAGCTAGCCTCTCGAAACCCTGCAAGAGTATGTTCTGTCAGAGATCTACCAGAAGCCGAAGAATCCTTAGAACAGGTAGTCCGACGAATAGTGAATCAGGTGCAACCTAAGAAAAGAACGCTCCGATGCTGGAATTGTGGTGAAATGGGCCATGTTCGTAGTAAATGCGAGAAGGAGCCCAAGAAACCCATAGCGGAGCAGCAGGAAAACTAAAACGGGTCGATGAGAAGAGGCAATCACCGACCTAGTATCGTAGAGCCCCAAAATCAATAGCGCAAATTGCATCTCTGCAACACCATGCCCATAACCTCTATGTAGATGTTATTCTCGAAGGAAGAACTTATGCAGGCCTATTGGACACTGGGTCGACGAAAACCATAGTGCGACCCGATATGATTCAAAAGAAGAAGTCGTTACTACACAGCAAATGGCAACTCAGAACAGGAACAGGCGAAGCGGCTATCGTAAAAGGAGAAGTTGATGTGAATATCGACATTGAACCAGTATCAATCCAACATCGCGTCCTGGTTGCGGATATAGAGGAAGAAGTTATTTTGGGAATGGATGTGATGAAGCTATATGGGTTCCAGTTGGACCTGAAATTAGGCGTCCTGAAGATAGGCAATGAAGAACTCGTCCTCCGTTCCATGAATAACCATTCCATTCGTATTGTGCTGGCAGAGGACGCTGTCCTGGGTGAACGGACTGAGATGATCTTGGCAGCTTATCGAGAAGGGGACCTTGTTTAGTTGTATAATCCTCAACGTCGCCGAGGCCTGTCCCCAAAGCTCCAACAACACTGGGAGGGACCATGCGAAGTACTAAAGCGAATAAATGACGTGGTTTACTGCATAAGACAAACACCCCATAGTAAGCCGAGGGTGGTGCATTTCAACCGATTGGCTTCATACCATGGACGTAACAACGGCGAAGTAACGGATGTGCGACAAATTACCAGAAAACATAGAGAGCCAACTTATGGAAATTTCATGCGAGAATATTCTGGTACCAAGAAGGCTCGTTTTGGAATTACCACGGAGAAGCAACAGGATCTTTTTACGGTACCCTGTGATTATGCCTTAGCTCACTGTGTGGCCCAGGACCTATGTATGGGTAGAGGGATTGCCGTGGAATTCAAAAGGAGATATGGCGGGGTCAATGAACTGATCGAAACAGGTCTCCAACGAAAAGCCGACCTATCATGCATTGTGGGAATCCCTTGTTGATTTACGAGGATGTGCACTCGCACAAAACATAAGGAGGCTGGCAATTCCGAAGCTAGGCTGCGGATTAGATCGTTTGGAATGGAGAATCGTAAGAAACATTCTGGAGGTGGTGTTTCGGCATACTGGTATGGAAATAGTCGTATGCAGCTATCTGCTCAATCAGCCCGTTATACAACCTAAGACGGTGGATTGCAATTTCCACAAGACAACTGGGTGCACCGTAGGTCCCAATGTAGATTCCGTCATCCACTAACAACAAGAACATGGAATAGCGTGCTTCGGGACGAAACGCAGTTTTTAAAAAGAGGGCAATGTAACGAAAACAAGTCCAGAAAAAATCGAGAGAAAGAGAGAATTTTCGCGTATATTTCCAGAATCTTATATGCCGATATAAAAAGCGGCCGGTGCCCAAAAAAAATTCATTCATTCAGTAGTATTCGTACGATACAAATAAATATAGTGAGCGGTGCGGTTTTTATTACAGTGCAATAAATACATAAATATTACAGATATAGATAGTAGTGATAGAAACAAGTACGTGTGTCAATTTGAATTGTAGTAATTTTAAGTGCGTTACGTTTATTTTATATTTTTATATTGTGATTATATTTAAGTGTGTAAATATACAGTACAGTTTTAAAACATTTGCACGAGTTGTTTATTTCGAACCCGAAAACGCAAAAATATTATACATGTTAACAGCTTCTGTTACCTGAGGCATGAATTCATCAAAATCTAGTAAAACTGCCAAACTATGCTTATCTGTATTTTGAGATATCAGACTATTATATTTTTAAAGTATCTTTCATTCAAATTACTTTTTTTTCAAATAAGCACCACATACTTATTACAGAATATTAATCTATATTGATTGTAGTACTAATGTAGTGTCTGTGCATAAAAATTAGTACACCATCCTGTTTGAGAGTCTGACTGGTACAAGATGCTACTACTTTATAATTTCCGATTTTCAATAACGAAATCGAAACCTCAATATTACGATTTAAAATAAGCAAATATTTATTGTTGATCATATTTTCTCGTGTACTATTTATCTATTTCTTTATTTTGTTTCTTCTATGTCTGTTTGGGCTATGTTAATAATAAATTGGTCTAAAAAATATTTGTTCATGTTAATTGCTGATTGAATAATTCCGTGCAAATAATAATAACTTTAAAATACGATTATTTATCAGATACCTTGGATTCTATTTTCTAGCATATAACACACTATTACATTTGCGTCTCCGCACTCATGCAATAATATTCTCACAAAATGTCAAGTCCGATATATGGAAATGTTTGTATCTTCTAATACCTTTCAGCGTCAGCTCGTTCCATTTCCAAAAACTGGGCTATCTATCTTCTCTCGTATTTCATTATGTCATTGTTCTTATTCTCTACAATTTTATGCTCTTACTTATGACGTTTATTATCTTTAGATCCTTGTGCGGAAGATATTGTTTTGTTAAAATCCCTGTGTCCAGGCTCGATTACTTCCTGAGATCTTTTTGTTTTCTGCTACCTACGCCTTCACTCATAAAGCTTTTCATTTTTATTTCTTACAATGTTTGCATTATCTATTTCACTTATGCTTGCAACTTGAATCTTTTCGTTTTGTTTCAGAGCGGTAGTTGATACTTAACTATTTCATGTAATATTAAATTTCCTTATTTTTAACTTTTAGTTGAGCTACTTGCATCGCGAGACTTTTGTTTACATTTATAATTTTATCAAATTTGTAATGTACCCACCTATTTTCTTTACTAATATCTACTGCAAATTTTTGAAGATTAGCGCCGATGCACACGCAGGGCACGTCCAATTTTAATTGTTCCCTCACTTTTCATGTGTACAAATTCCCCTATCAACAGATTCAGTCACAATATGTGGGAAATACGACAATCTTTTTCTTGGGATTAGCGGCCGTTATTTCAATTTTCTTGATTAAATTGCTATGAGAATTATGTAAATTTTCAAACATTAAGAAACAACCAAATTCATAATTTAAAATTATTTGCATTTAAATTAGTACATTAAGAATTGCTACATATCATACATATATACAGGGAGGCAGATGATGACTTTATGAGAAAAAATAGTTATAGCACCTTTATACTACCCGAATAATTCTTCGTCAAAAAGTTATAAGATAATATGTCTAAAGTCGACTTTTTCTTAAAAATTCAATGTTTTTTTAAAATTATATTTCTCGAAAATGAAGTATTAGATGGACACAATTTTTGGTAGCGTTGTTCATAATAAAAGGTCCTAATACAAAAATTATTTTCTGAATTTGCAGAAAATTGTATTAAATTTGCGTGACAGATTTTTCCTAAAAGTACCTTTTTTCAAATGGAACTGCCTGTAGATCGGCTTATCTTTGAATCCCTTACTATATTTCTCACCAAAAACATGTAAGATGTTATTATTTTGAGCATAACTGATTTTCAACATTTACCACATATTTAGGTTTCCTTGGTTTTGAATTGGCAATACTACCGGTAGTAATGTAAGTGTCCATTACACTTCCAATGGCATCAGTTCTGGGACATCTTCTGTCAGGGTAACCCTGCTGGTAAACTCTTTGGACTAATAAATAATTTCTTTGACATTCCTTCAGTACAAAAGTACCGTATTAAAATAAAAAACAGAAAGTTGGCAAAATCTTATCAATAAACGACAATAGCTCAGTAATGGTCACTATTAAAATAATAACGTCTTACATGTTTTTGGTGCGAAATTTAGCGAGCAACTCAAAAATGAACCTATATACGAATTGTTCCAGTAGAAAAAAATACTTTTAGACAAAAATGTCCTCTAACTTTAAAAAATTTTCTCGAAATTCAGTTAGTGATTGCAAAAAAAAATGCTTGTACTATGACCTTTTATTATGAACAACACTACCAAGAATTGTGCCCATTTTTCAGAAAAATGTTTATAAGTCGAAAACTTTAAATGTTAGGCCAATACTATCTTATAACTTTTTAACTAAGAATTATACAGGGAATATATAAGTGTGATAATATACAAGGTGTTCCATTTAAAAAACTTTGGTCAGCCACCAAGTTATGAAGCATTCTGATAACATAAAATAATTTAATACGTGCTCCTAAGTGGCATTCATAGGGGAAAAAACGCTAAGAAATATATTTTCTCATAAAGCAACAATATGATTTCACCGCCCAGATAACTCATAATAACTGTATATAATATTGGATTTACATACTCTTATTAAACATACATATACTTAAGTGAAGCAACTGTTTTCAGAATTTATCTATCATAAAATGCATTGTGTTGTTTTATATACAAATATTATTAAAATACTCGTTTCCATTACGGCACATTTGATGTAGTGGACTCCACAGCTTAACATTTGCCCATGTGGAAGTAAGAAACGTAACTTGACTTCTGGCAGAAAGCTGTGGCACGTTGAAATGAATCAATCCCAACAGATAGTGACAGTCAATCCTGTTATGCACTAAACCATGTAAAAAGGTGAAACTAGCAATCCCACTACGTGTATTCAGTAGAACGAAATTATGCTCCTCCAACAAAACTGCATGGTCAGTATTTCTACAGGGATAAACTCCACTGGCCTTAAAGCTCAAAAACATTAAAAATCGTCTCTGGCTGCTCTCCAATTTTAATTTATAGCAGATATAAATTGAAACAATAAAAACACATTTACTTTGTTGTATCACTATATTAAACAAATGGTGTGACCGCGGTTTCGACCAACATGGCCATTAACGAACACAGTGTTGAATGAGACACAAAACTATGTTAAACTTAGTGTAAGGCAGTAATTATGAAGTAGAGGGGAAATAAATGGGATAATACACAATACATTATAACAGTTATTAGTTAATTATAGGGAAAACCAGAAATTAGAAATATGAGGTAAATTAAAAATCTAAGTACAGCAGGTAAACAGAGGTGTATATATCAAATCGGTCTGGTCATCAAGTAAATGACATTCGAAATTGCGGGAGGCTTTGAATATTTCGAGGGACTCTAGAAGGTTTAATTTCTCACCTTTCTCGGTGAAGTGTAAAATTTTTACAAAATTATTAGTTATTGTATGATTGTACTCCTTTATATGGGCCGCAAACGCAGACTTAGGGCATTCATTGTCAACTTCTTTAATATGCTCTTTAACTCTAATATTAAAACTACGACCAGTCTGTCCGATATATACCCCTTTACAATCAGAACATTCAAGCTTATAAACACCAGATTTGTTTAAAGGGTTTATTTTCGTTTTACAATTAAACAGAATATTAGCGATCTTTGTGTGAGGTTTGAATGCTACTTTAATATATTTAGAAATAATTTTAGCGATTTCATTACTAACATTGCCAAAATAGGTTAAGGAGATATATTGAGGTGATTCTAATTTATTATGAGGGTATACTGAGTTCAAGGCCAATTTATTTCGTTTTTTATTTAATATGTTATCTATGATTTTGGGGGAATAGCCATTATTATATGCAATTTGTTTAATAACATCAATTTCTTGGTTGAAATTTTGTGTTGATAACGGCAATGATACCGCCCTATGTATCATAGAGTGGAAAGCTGCTAGTTTGTGGTTTAAGGGATGTTGTGAATTGCTCGGTATGCAAGCATCTGAAAAGGTAGATTTCCTAAAAATATTGAAGCTAAACTGGGTATCAGATTTGGTAATTTTAAGATCCAAAATATTTATGCAATTATTTTCTTCCATTTCAACTGTTAATTTAATCTTAGGGTGTACTGAATTAATGTAATGTATAAAGGTTTGTAATTGTCTAGTTGTCCCATTGAAACAAGTAAGCACGTCGTCCACATACCGATACCAGAAAAGAATATGTTTTTTACCTAAATGGGAATTTAAAATGATATTCACAATATTAAACATAAAAATTTCCGCTAGAAGAGGGCACGTGGACGACGTGCTTACTTGTTTCCTTGTTTCAATGGGACAACTAGACAATTTATACATTACATTAATTCAGTACACCCTAAGATTAAATTCACAGTTGAAATGGAAGAAAATAATTGCATAAATTTTTTGGATCTTAAAATTACCAAATCTGATACCCAGCTTAGCTTCAATATTTTTAGGAAACCTACCTTTTCAGATGCTTGCATACCGAGCAATTCGCAACATCCCTTAAACCACAAACTAGCAGCTTTCCACTCTATGATACATAGGGCGGTATCATTGCCGTTATCAACACAAAATGTCAACCAAGAAATTGATGTTATTAAACAAATTGCATATAATAATGGCTATTCCCCCAAAATCATAGATAACATATTAAATAAAAAACGAACTAAATTGGCCTTGAAGTCAGTATACCCTCATAATAAATTAGAATCACCTCAATATATCTCCTTAACCTATTTTGGCAATGTTAGTAATGAAATCGCTAAAATTATTTCTAAATATGATATTAAAGTAGCATTCAAACCTCACACAAAGATCGCTAATATTCTGTTTAATTGTAAAACGAAAATAAACCCTTTAAAAAAAACTTGTGTTTATAAGCTTGAATGTTCTGATTGTAAAGGGGTATATATCGGACAGACTGGTCGTAGTTTTAATATTATAGAGTTAAAGAGCATATTAAAGAAGTTGACAATGAATGCCCTAAGTCTGCGTTTGCGGCCCATATAAAGGAGTACAATCATACAATAACTAATAATTTTGTAAAAATTTTACACTTCACCGAGAAAGGTGAGAAATTAAACCTTCTAGAGTCCCTCGAAATGTTCAAAGCCTCCCGCAATTTCGAATGTCATTTACTTAACGACCAGACCGATTTGATATATACACCTCTGTTTACCTGCTGTACTTAGATTTTTAATTTACCTCATATTTCTAATTTCTGGTTTTCCCTATAATTAACTAATAACTGTTATAATGTATTGTGTATTATCCCATTTATTTCCCCTCTACTTCATAATTACTGCCTTACACTAAGTTTAACATAGTTTTGTGTCTCATTCAACACTGTGTTTGTTAATGGCCATGTTGGTCGAAACCGCGGTCACACCATTTGTTTAATATAGTGATACAACAAAGTAAATGTGTTGTTATTGTTTTAATATGGATTATCACAAAGTAACGGCTTACAGCATTAATTATTAGATATAAATTGAATGGCAAACAACAGTAGAGCATTCTAGCTTACTACGCACGAGAGAAAAATAAACAAGTTCAATAGTGGCTGCATTAGCAAAATACCTACTATTTCTAAAAAAAAAATGTTTTGCGCTGCTTTCCAATATAAACAAGCAGTATCTTCCAATCAAAGAGTTAAAAAGCAGTAGGTGCCATTTATTGCCATCTGTCTACCTTCTGCATCATAGAATATGAATATAAAAAAGGCAGTATCTGCTTTTACTTAGAAAAAATAAATAATTTGCAAGTAATTTTCACTGATTACATATTTTTAAATGTGTTTACTACTAATAATAAATAGTACAACCAGTTATGCTTTTGAAATTTGTCAAATCACAGCTCAAAAGTATTTGCAACTTTTCCACCATTTCATAATTTTTTAGATACTGCTTTTCTCCATAGTTGGGCAGAATACCTGTTGCCCAATGCTATAATCTAAGTTAATGGGTTCCCTCTTTCTAGAACACTTCATAACATGACATTTATTCATAGAGAGTATCCAAATCACACTGTAGACGCAGAGCATCCGAGATAGTATCAATACGACGATAGATTTTCAAGTCGTCAGCGTACGCCAATACATCACAAGAAAACGATTCCAAGAGGTCATTAATAAATAGTATAAAAAGCAGAGGGGCCCAAATTAGACCCATGTGGAACGCCTGATGAGGCACCAAATTCAGCAGATTTGAATTCATTATAGTACACATAATTGATCCGTTTCCGAAGATATGACGTTAGAAAACTAATCAGATTGCCATGAAGTCCCAGAACATCAAGTTTTCTCAAAAGAATGTCATGTACAATAGTGTCAAATGCCCGTGAAAAATCTGTATATATGACATCCATTTGAGAGAGAATCAAGAGCGGCACTAATATCTTGGGTGATACAAAGCAAATTACTCGTTGTTGAGCGACCAGTTACGAACCCATGCTGTATACACCTCTCTTCAGAACAGGGCTTATTCTAGCTATCTTCCATTTAGTCGGATAAACATTTTTGCGCAGCTCCAGGTTGAAAATAATTTTTAGTGGGCGTACAAACACCATACGGCAATCCTTAATCTGATCGTCACCAGCAGTCGAAGTTGATTTGAGACGATTGGCACTCCACAAAATATCTTCCTCGTTGAGAGATGTTTAGGTTAAATAATCAGCATCTTTTAACTGATTTTTAATTCTGAACCAGTAGAATTTGAGTCTTTCCGGTAAACCTGGGAAAACACATGAGAAAATCCCTCAACTATATGGGTAGGGTTGTTATAGCTGAATAGCTGAGATCGCCGTCATGCATTAGTAACGAAGTACGAGAAGTACTTCCCTTGAGATGAATATAGCGCCAAAGTTGTTTTGAGTCACTCATTAGGTTTTATTCAGCTTTAAAAGAAAATATCAAGTACGACTCGTCAATCTAATATTTAGTGATGGTCCTTAGCCTACTGAACTTACGATAAAAGGAAATTTGCTGGATTGCTCTCCATCTGCGATGATAATAGTTTTTAAGCTTAATATTCTCTTTAATTTCATTGGTAAACCAATGAGGAAAACAGTTATGAAAAAACAACTTACATAAAGGAAAAAATAAAATATGTCGACGCACAAATTAACATCATCACACTAGTTGTATCGGAAGTTGTTGTTAGGGTATGAATTACTGGAATCTTAAAATATATGGAAGGTGCGGGATGAGGAGGATTCTCGGCAACAATTGGTGATGGTTCAGTTCTACTAACAATTCGGAAGCAGAACATGAAAGTATTAAGTGAAGAAGTCTGCCATTGGCATTGGTAATATTGACTTGACTTAAATTGAAAATAGACGGGAAGATAGTGAGCGCACTAACCCTAGGATCAGTAATATTTAAAGAACAGTAACCAGGGACATTGAAATCGACAACAAGAAGCACGGAATAATCAAGTAATAAAATTTCAAGGAATTCAAAAACTAAATTAAAATCATCAAAGCTTAAATTTGGTGGAATATCTACCGCAGCACTGTAAAGTACATAGTCAGCAAAGTGACATCTGCATATTAGGACATCGACCAAAGGAACGGTATGCGTGAGATAAGAAGTATCAATCACATAATACTTATTGATGATACTAATCACTTTAATCAATAAAAAATTTTTAATTTAATGCTCGTACAAAAAATATTGATCAAATCACTTGCGTGAAAATATCTTCTATGCATTCGCGCTATTAAAATCACTCGCTTCCTTCGGTCACTCGTGCTTTCAAAATGCGCTAATACGGGAACATAGACTTCCCGCACTTGGTACGTAAATAACTATAACGTATTTATGTACAAGGCAAAAAGAAAGGAAAACCATATCCACAAATAATTTAGCTAGAAGTTTAGGCCCCGAAATATATATAATGACAAACAGTCTGTCAAAAACATTGAATTAGTAAAGAGAGCATTTCTATGAACAGAACTGTAGCAATTCTAAGACGAAAACATTAAAATATTTGGAAAACAGTTTGAACAAAATTTCTCAGCAAATATACAAACTTAACATATTTTCGATCACTGTCTATGACAATTACAATGTAATTGTAGTGTTGCAAAGAAAGGGTAAAGCAAGTTTGTTCTCTTACTTTAAAAGAAAGGGATTCATTAATAACAACGGCTAGGTGAAATTTTTTTATTGCTTATTTAATATTTGACAAAATTACATGATACAATAGGGAACAATTTGTTTTACATATCCTAGACAACAATGAATCACATCTATCGAATCTAGTGATTAATTATTGTAAAATATTGGTGTGTTACATTAAGATATCTTGTACACATCTCCCATAGTCTTCAACCCTTCAACCTACCCAAGAGATTTTTTTAATCGTCGGAATGAATCTTCATGTACCGGAATTTCACCTTTTAACACACATTTTTACATATGATGACTTTTTACCTTTGAAGGTTGCAAACAAGGAATTCAATGGTGGCAGAAACAACTCAAATATGATTGATCAACCAGATGAGGTAAATAATCAACCTTTGTCTATTAACAATTCGGCATTCAACACCATTCCTCTTACACTTCTACTGTTGGATGTGATTTGCCGACTTGTATTACGCCACAATAGTTAAAATGTTTCCCGAAAACTTCTTCTCTAAAAGAAGCATTTAATCGCCGGAAAAGTAAATATATAATTATAGTAGATACACATGTGAGGGATGCATTGGAAGAAAAATTTTGCGAAAGGGAAAAACGAAGTTGCAAAATTTAGAGTGGAACTACCACTTGTTCTAAGAAATCTAATTGTAAATAAGAGCGGTGGCAGAAGAAAGAAAAATTGGATCACGGGCACACGTGACTTGTGATACCGACAATGACTTTTACGTCTGTATAAACTGTACATCTGTTGAGAACTGGCTATTGTTCTGCTCCTTGTCGGTAACTTTTCATGTATGTAACTTACGCCTCATAACGTAACAATTTTCCCCATTGTAGTTAAAAAATGATTAATTTTATTGTAATTATTATTAGAGGCAAATATAATATAATTCCTTGAGTTAAATGTATACTATGTATGTCCATATATTTATATTGTTTCTGAGTTAATAAATTGGAAGGAAAAGAAATAATCGTCAAAAATATATCAATCTGTCCCACTTTCCTCTACTACATAATTTAATAAATAAAATATATTATACTAAAACCTCCAATTCTGTTTTAATACCAGAATAGTATACAGTTTTGTTTCAATTCATAAAACGCTCCTTGAGAAATACTGCTAACCTCTCATTTAGAAGTCATAATTATTAGGTTCATACAAATGCGGAACTACGGTTAATGTTTCTTCTGACTTCATTGAAACAATGAAGGATTTTGACAAGTTTAATATCTTGTTCGAGTTAGCAAATTCATTGTGTTAATTAACCTCTGGATAGATACTTTAATTGTGTATAAGTTGTAGGAAATACCTACTTGCCTTTACGTTAAGAAACAGCCCACATTTCCAACAAAGAGTCTCGGACTAACATTGTCGTCTATTGAATGCGAATATTCCAGCATTCCTTACCTTATTTCTCATCAAAGACGTTAAATTTCCTGGTAACTAATTCAAATTTAATATTTATCTTATTTGACGTAGTCCGTAGAAAATTATTATTTTGATCTATATCAAACTTTTCATTCTTCAACAGTTGGTTATTATTTACTATTTATTGTTCAAAAATTATTTTGTTTATTAGGACAAAACTAGAATTATAATCATATATGAATAGATGAAGGATTTTGGGAAGTCCGGCAGCAATTAAAATATAAACTGGAAGTCTAAAAAATT
Organism: Amphimallon solstitiale; assembly: GCA_963170755.1. Classification (NCBI taxonomy): domain Eukaryota; kingdom Metazoa; phylum Arthropoda; class Insecta; order Coleoptera; family Scarabaeidae; genus Amphimallon; species Amphimallon solstitiale. The sequence goes on from OY720678.1 coordinate 1,411,878, forward strand.
TTTATTTCCTGTATTTCGCACTTGTAGAATTAGTTCTTTTTCAGGATTAAAGATTTGTAGAAAAAACTGCAATGCGATCTTATTAGCTTTGTCATGTTAAAAAGTTGTAATGTATATGTCAAAGTTTGCATATGGCTGCTTCAACATATGAAAACTTAAATTCCACTTAAAAAATCTTAATCTATTAAACTATGTACTAAGATAAAGGCACGATAACAACAATCAATAAACACATGCTGATCGTTTGATGGTTATATATTAACATATAGTCTGTTTCAAGATAAAGCAACCTGTGGAAGCTTGCATTCGCACTATATCTTGAAACAGACTATATGCCTGTTGAAAATCTACAAAAAGCATGTGCATGTTCATCTCTTGCCTATAGAGGATTTATTGCAACTGCTTTAATATAGTTATCTGGTCCACCGTTGATCTCTGACTTATAAATCTACACGTACGTTCTCTCACCATATTTTTGACCTGATCCTAATAGCTGTTGCACCAAATCTAACATTGCTATTCCTCTACAACTTTAACGTGATGCCGGGCCGCCCTCATTATAAATTAGGTATATCTTTGCACTGTCTCCTTTCACTGACATTTTCACATTCCTGTGTTATCTTTGTTATTTCCTTTAGTAGTTTCTGACGACTATGTTTTAATTCTTGCGCCGACCAAAAAGTGATCTGTGCTTGAGTGTATTATAACTTCTGATATTTGTATTCAAATTCGCATGTATTCTTTCTACTAACACAAGACATGGTTTATCAGAATGACAGTTCTTCCATCCGGTGAAATCCATGTCCCTTTGTATATTTCTTTGTGGACAAAAGATGTACTTTTAAGAAACATTATATTTCCATTGCGAATTCATTTCACTTTTTCAATTTTCTGTTGGTATATCATGTCTGCTATGCCTTCCAATCGTTATTTGATATTCTCCTTCTTTTCCAATTTTGGCATTTGCATCTCCTAATACAATTCGTAATTATTTCTTGCCGTTTCTATAAGCGTTTGTTAATCCTTTCTGTTGGTTTGCTTTCCTAGTTTTTTGTTTTCCTCGTACTAATTTGTCGTTGTCCTCATTCCACTTCCATTCTTTATTTTCGACAGTTATTTTATTATATCACATTTTCACAGTGTTTACCTTCATTATTTTCTCTTTTGAAATTTTTCTGATTGCTTTTTACATGTCTCTTTCTTTTTTAGTTAAATCATAATTAATAAAACAATATTCGTTTTCCACTTTTTTCAGTTTCGACTTATTTGCCATCACGTCTTCCTTTTCACCAGTATTTTGCAATTTTAATAACCATGACGTTTTACCTATCTGGCGCACATGTTGATCACAAGCGTGATATTTAATTATTTTCCAACTCTTGACATGTTTGAGTTTTTTTTGGGTCCCAAAGTATCAGCTGACAACCCGTCAAGTATAATATTGTTTCCTTTGGCTTTGTTTTTCTAAGTATTCTATTTCTTATTTAATTTTTTCAAATTCTGTTTTGAAAGATGGATTTTCCCATTTTCTACTGTAAGTCCTCAATATTCTTTTTCAATTCTTTATGTTTCTTTCGTATCTCATTTCTGACATTATTCATCTCCCTCATTTTCTTTCTCATCTCCGTCATAAGTTTTGTCAGTCCAATTTTCTCTTCATATTTGTCTTCTCTCTCTTTATAGGCTGAGATATTTCCCTCCTTATTCAGGATCCTCTTCGTTTTCTGACTTAACCCAAGTATCATCATGTACATTTCTTTCTCGTTTTTCCTTCTGTAGGAAATTAACTCTTTATCAGGCATATTGCTTTGATTTATTTGTCGGACCCGATTTACTTTTTAATTTATGTTTGACTATTTTCCTGTTTTCGTGCTATTTTGGTAAACATAATCTCAGCTCTAGGTTATCACTAGAGACTGGAAAATATGCACTAAAAAGTTTGCCAAATATGCATGCAATATGCACTTAAAAAATCGCTACATATGCACTTAAAATATGCAATATGCACTTATGATGTGCATTTATTTATTATGTTTTAGGAAATTAAAATTCATTTGTCGTATTTACAAATTGTATATTTATTTATTACAATAAATTGTCGTATTTACAAATTTATATTTATTTATTACAATAAATAACCATATATTTCTTTAAATTCCATAGTTAAATTATGTCTACGATCTGTAAGTATATGTTTATATTGGGAAAATGTTCTTTCAATATCGCAAGATGTGATCGGTGCATTTTTAAAACTAGGTATTAATGAGGGGCTTATATTAATGTCTTCATTAAAATTGCCATTAATTACATTATTTATAGATTTTAATGTAACAAAACCTCCATTTTTGCTTAGAACTGCGGCTAATTTTTCTTTAATTCTTTTTCCAGTCAATCCGTTGACTTTTGCAATTTTCTCTTGAATATCATTTACAATGCCAACACCGTCATTTAAAGAAAAATTTCTATCTTCTAATCTAGTAATTGCCTGCTCACTTATCGCAAAATTAAATTTAATATATGATAGCTGATTTTGTATTGTCGAATTATTGAAAATTTCGTTACACTTTTTTATGGCAAGACTGGTTGCTGAATCAAATTGAGTTACAACATTTTTGATGCCTTTGTAATTATCGGCAAGAAACACAGCAGATTCAAGCCATGTTCCCCATCTTGTTAAGATAGGTTCTGGTGGCAATGGAATGCCGGGAAGCATTTCGTTCTATAATTGCACTCGTAAGGCGCTTTTAAAAATACTTTTTTGATATTACTAATTAAATTATTTACATCTGGAAATTCTAATCTAACTTTTTCAGCATCCCTATTTAAACCATGAGTCAAACAAGTACAATGGATTAAATTGGGAAAAAAAAAATTTCAGACTTTGAGCTGATTTTAACATATACGAAGCGGCGTCAGTTACCACTAACAGAAATTTTTCAAAAGGTACTTTGTCGGGTAAAAAGAAATTGCTAAGGACTCATTAATAAACCTGGCTATGGTAACATGATTTGTTTTGTCTAAATTACCTACATTACTTAAATGTCTTTTAGATTGAGTTGAATCATTTAAGGTTCCAATAATCAAATTAGCAACCTGACGGCTCTTCGTGTCGGTAGTTTCATCAACAGAGAGCCAAAGAATTTGGTTTTTCAACTCCTTTCTAATATCATCGGTAACTTCTTCATAAATTTTGTTCATGTATTTCTTGCGTAGAGCTGAGGAACCGGGTACATAAATGGGTTTATCATCGACTTTGCAATAAGTTTTCAGGAATTCTTGAAATATGGGATTGTCCAATTTATGAAAATGGAGAAATATATGCATAAATATGCAAAATAATTATGAAATATGTACGTGCATATGCAGTTATGGTAAAGTGTCCAAATATGCATTATATGCACTAAAAAAATGGTAAAAAACGTATTCTGAGGGTGGAAAATGGATAAGTACACAGTATAGTTGGGATATAACAAAAAACAACAAATATGCATTTTGCATAAAATCCAGTCTCTAGTTATCACACAGCAACAGATCCCAATATTATCTTATCAACGCGTCGCCTCTTCGAGCACTTCCCTCTCCTAATGTCCTCTAAAAATATTGCAGGCGAGAACACATTCACCCACAATAAATCCCAATCTCTATTTTCCTAAATAATAATACAATCCTCTATAATCACGATTTCACTATTACAATTACTGTTTTACTTTCTTCCGTAAGACGAAATTTAGTGCCGGTAACGAAGCCGCACTTGCGGTTATCACGTTGTACCCTACCAAACTTCATGTATCCTATTTAAAAGTAAAATTGATATTTCCATTAAAAAGAAACAAATAACGGCAGCAAAAAGTAAATACTATCAAATTGTTATCAATGATTAATCTGATACCATTTACGGCATATATATTTTGTAATGTTAATTATAAAGGTTTCAAACTTTCTGCTTTTTAGCTAAAAAATTACTAATATTTTCTCGTTTTTGATATTTTTCTTAGATGTATAAGCATGTTATGCAAATAGTGTATGTAAAGTTTTTAGTTTTACGATACAAAACTGAAACAACGATCTCGGGAACATTAGGTAGGCGTTGAGAGAAACTAACTCGAAAACGCAAACAAAATATAAACTTCAAGAATTCTAAATTGTTTTTAATGTAGCTGCGAAAAGCATTTCACAAGTCGACACACTTATTTTAGTATGATGGCTGAGATAGAAGTTTTGCAGCTTACCTGAAGTTCTGACGTGACAACATCCCCACAGACATATTTTAAATTACTTCAACGGACTAACGCTGAGTTAGTCACAGAATTTTGACTAAATACATTAGTAATCCATTATTCTGATTTATGTAACTTTTTTTTATGTGATTCCTGCAGAAAGTATCAAATACTGGAATTATCTACATAACACAAACTACTAAATTTAAAATTTAATAACGAAAGAAATATTTTAAATTTGCATATATATATATGTATGATTAATATTTTATATGTGGAAACAAATTATATGTGTTTAATATATACATTAAATATTAAACACATATAATTTGTTTCTTTGCCGTATATATTTTAAATGTCGTGAGAGATTTCTTGAATTAGCGGCATTTTTAATTAATTGATAATTCCTTTATATATATATATATATAAATATATATATATATATATATAACAATTCTTTGCCAATTATACAAATGTATTGAAAAATCGAAAATCTTCTTGGTAGTAGTGGCATACAATGAATTAAAAGTAATAACAATATGACAACTGGTTGTCAATTAGAAAACAATGACAAATATAAAATGTAAATCAAAATGTATGAATGAAAATGTAATCAATAAGCATAGGACAGTCGAGATTACTTATATAGTCACATCAAAAGGCTTGGGGTCTACCACAAACTGTTCAGTCAATCCAAATATACAAATAACAACGACGCAACTATGTAAAGAAAAATTAAGAGTAGAACTGTTGATAATATAACAATATAGAATGTAAAGTAGTCATGTATAAATGTAAATGAAAGCAAATAAGCATAGGACAATCGATATTATCCATGTAATCCTATCAAAATGGCCTAGGTTCACCAAAACATGTACAATTTTGATTGAAATACATAAACAATCAACGATGCAACTATGTATGTGTTAAGATGTATTTGTAGCTACAGACATATATGTTTCTACCTAGTTTGGTTTCGTCAGTGCAGCATAACAAGAAGGTGTATGTTAAAGCATTAATATGTGAATAAAAAATATAGTATTACCTTAAAATGTCAATCCAAAATGTCCAAGTGTAAAACAACTGTGTAAATACTTAATACTGTGTAATGCCTTATTTCAACCAGGCAGTTAATAAAATATATTACAATTCTTTGCCAATTATACAAATGTATTGAAAAATTGAGAATCTTCTTGGTAGTAGTGGCATACAATTATTACTTTTAATTCATTGTATGCCACTACTACCAAGAAGATTTTCAATTTTTCAATACATTTGTATAATTGGCAAAAATTTTAATATATTATATATATATATATATACATATACAGGGTGTTCCGCGACTCGATCGACAAACTTATCCCATATATCGCGGCGGTCATACAGAAAAAAATATTATATGACCTATAAGTAAATTACTTTAATTTAGTTAGCCTTGACGAATTGACGTATGTTTGACAAATTTATGAGTTTTGTGCTGTAATATTAATTTAAGCCATTATGCTGCGTTTTACTAATGTAGAATATACCGATATGGTGTTCTTGTATGGTTTTTGCGATGGAAGTGGACGTGCTGCGGAGTACCTCAGGCGATATTCAGATCGTATTTTTTCTCACCACACAACATTTTCAAACGTTTTTCGCTGTTTAAGAGAGACGGGATCTTTACCAAATCGTCGAGTAGAAAAAGATGGATAGGGAACGCTGAAGTAGTTTTAAATGCAGTTGAACGAAGTCCTTCTACCAGTATCCGTAGAATATCTCATACAACGGGAATTCTTCAAACCAATGTATGGAGAATTCTGCACCCTAATGGACTTTATCACTATCATTTACAAAAAGTCCCTCATTTACTTCCAGGGGATTTAGAAAATCGAGTACGATATTGCCAGTAGTTAAGAAATAATTTGGAGGTTATTCCACACATACTATGTACGGATGAGGCCCAATTTACAAGGAATGGTATTAACAACAAACGTAAATATCACATCTAGGCGGATCAAAACCCACACGAGACAATCGTGGTTAACCATCAACATCGTTCTTCCGTCAACGTGTGGTGCGACTTATTATATAATCATCTTATTGGCCTTCATTTTATTGAAGAACTTCTTAATGCAGAAAGTTACCTTCACTTTTTGGAAGAAGAATTTTCGTATTACATGGAAGATATTCCTTTGGAAGCTCGTTGTGACATGGTTCCAGCAAGACGGGGCACCACTACCTTTTGGGAGACAAAGGGCGGTGTTTCTTAATGAAAATTTTCCGGTACGGTGGATAGGACGAAGTGGTCCTGTACATTGGCCACCTCGGTCACCTATTTGTCTCCGTTAGATTTTTTTTATGGGGTTGCCTGAAATATCGTGTGTACATTAATGGTAAACCAGATACACGCGAAGAGTTTACTGACCGTATAGTTGAAGCTGCTAATTCTCTAAAGAATGAATTGGTAACAATTAACTGGCAACATTCTATGACACAAAGAATAGTTGCTTGTTTAGAAAACGGCGGTTCTCAATTTGAACGGTTACGGTAATTTTGTGTTAATTATCTATCAATTTATGAATAAATTTTCTTTTATAATTTTTTTTTAATTAAATTCCTTCAATACACACGAAACAAAGAGGAATTCACTTATAGGTCATATATCATTTTTTGATTGGAAAGACCCCGAAATATATGGGATAAGTTTGTCGGTCGAGTCGCGGAACAGCCTGTATATATACATTACTAATTTAAAAATGCAAGTGACTAATGTATTTATTAAAATTTCTAAATAAATATGTATTTATATAATAATAAGCTTATATCTGAGAAGTATATGTACTGGCTTTTAGTGATAACGAAATACTGATGGAAAGATGTATATACATATATCATTTCGTATTATTTTGTTGATGTGTATACTCCAATAAAATAATACAAAAGGTTATATGTGAAAACTATAGATTTTGGCGTTTAATCGCTATCATACTCTACTCTATATTTCCGAGTATAGTCTCTCTCTTGGGATCTGATTAGCTTTTAGTAAAATTGGTAGATCACAAGTAGTCGTTTACTTCAGTGAAAAATCAGGTTTACTAATATTTTGTCATTTTTGTATTGAAAAATATTTTCAAAATTCGACCGGAACTTACACTTTTATTTTTATCGAGAAGCACTTTTTGCAAATATCTCGCAAATTATGCATTTCATAGCGATTTATTAATGAAAAAGAAGTATTTACAATAGAATGTTGAATATTTTTTATATAACAAATTTTTGGACCTAAAATAACTTATACGTAGTATAAGGAAGCTTTATGATGATGAAAATTTTCGACCTCGAGATTTTTGTAGATCCACGGCAGACCGGAAGTAGTAGTTTACTTCAGTGAAAAAATCGAATTTTGTCAATATTTCAACTACTAAGTTTAAACAATTTTTTAAAGAATTCATGTGTACTTAAAATTGAAATTGAGAAAAATTTTATTTAAAAAGTTTTTCGAAATTCCTACCGGAAGTAGGTCTTTTACTCTTATCGAAAATCAGTTTTTTACGAATATTTCGCAAGTCATGCTTTTTAGACAAGTACGTTACGGACATAAAAGTATTTAAAACATAATTTTCAATATCCTTTGTATAAAAAAAATTTCAAAATTCAGACCGGAAGTACACTTTTACTCTTATCGAATAGCGATTTTTTTTGCAAATATGTCGTAAGTTATGCATTCCATATGTATTTATCAAGAGTACAAAAGTATTTAGAACTGGATTTGCGTATATATGAAATTTCAAAATTCGGACCAGAAGTGGCACTTTTACTTTTAGCGAGGAACACTTTTTTGGTAATATCTTGCAATGTATGCATTCTATAAAGATTTATTAAGAAAATAGAAGCACTTAAAATAGGTTTTTGAATAATTTTTGTTTAAGAAATTCTTAAAATTCTATAATTTGAAACGCTCATACGTATAACAAAGTCGTATGGTGGCCATACCTAATTTTTTAAGTGGATATCCAGCGATTCTAAGACATTAAATTTGAATGTTTGGTCTGTTGTATTATATAAACTTCGTGTAAATTTTGAATTTTTTAAGTTTATATACATTTATTCCTAAAACATATAAATACATATTTTACACAAATATTATGCATATAATGTCGTTTTCGGTCCTCTGACTCATTGGAGGACACTGATTATTCTCCAGGTTCAGCATGATCGGTATCGATGACTCCCATGTTTTATTTTACAGGATCTCTTTCTGGTTTCTTCTCGATTTTGTTTACATTTCCTGTATCATCCTTCTATTTTCTTTTGCGAAATCTGTCCATGCTTTTATTTTTGTTGCAAATTTATTGTAGTCCTTTATTATATCCGTTGTAGGTGTCTTAATATTTGTTTTTTCTTTATTTTTAAGTGTATGATTCCTCTAGTTTGGTGTGAATGTATTTTTTTGTTAGTTCAATTTTCTTGCCTTTGCTCGAATGCTGATTTAGGGGAATCGAATTCAAATACCACTGCGATTAGAAATAGTCATTTTTGATTGTAGTGGTATTTGAATTACAGAATACAGTGAATAATTAAGAATATGTAGTTTGAGTGGTAAAAAATGACTTTAAAAAAAAGAGGTGTATTTAGAATAGCGCAACCACAAAAAAGAGAATCCTATGAAAAAGCAAAGACCAATCAATTTTATAGAACCAAGACAATTTAATTAAGAAGAATTAAAAAAAAATTAATTACCATTGCTAATTAGCAAAACGTGAACGCGTTTCGATTTCATTGAATTTCATCCGCACGCCGTAAGCTTTTTGCAATGGCATCTTCGTATCTTATCCTATATATACGAAGTGGTGGTATGTTTGTATGAGATATTCCGTGAATCGAAAAATCCTTAAATGGCGATCTATTTTCACTTCTCTTCTACAGACATGTACAAATCACAAAGTATTAATTTACCTACAGATAAAGCGATTTTTTCGACTTACGTCTATTGCCTTTAAATTAAATTGAAAAAAATAATTGCCATTGCTAATTAGCGAAACGTGACTATTTCCATTTTATTGACGACGCAACTATGTAATGAAAATTGTACATGTTTAGGTGAACCTAATCCAGTTTGATAGGATTACATAGGTAATGCCGATTGTCCTATGCTTATTTGCTTTCATTTACATTTATACATGACTGATTTTACATTCTATATTAATATAATATCAACAGTTCTACTCTTAATTTTTCATTACATAGTTGCGTCGTTGTTATTTGTATAATTTCATTGACTGAACAGTTTGTGGTAAATCCCAAGCCTTTTGATGTGACTACATAAGTAATCCTGACTGTCCTATTGCTTATTTGATTACATTTTCATTTATACATTGTGATTTGCATTTTATATTTGTCATTGTTTTCTAATTGACAACCAGTTGTCATATTGTTATTACTTTTATTTCATTGTATGCCACTACTACCAAGAATATTTTGAATTTTTCAATACATATATATATATATATATATATATATATGTATGTATATACGTATACATTCAGTACTGTATCACTATAACAAGAACGTTGTGGTTTTGCTGGTGTTTGATGTTTTTTTTTTAAAGTATAAAATACACAGGTGTGTCTAACCCATTAGACAATTCGTAGTTGACGCACACACGTGTGAATAGCAAAATTGTTTGTTGATGCCATGTAATTGTTGATAGTGTTATGTATTTAACAATAAGAAAGAAATTACAGAGGTAAATGATAACTTAAGAGAATTTATAGGCAGAATTATATGTATTTTTAATCTATGTTTTAGCTATGAAGAAGTTTATTAATTAAATAAACGAAACGTTGCACATGTAATTGTCAGTTTTTATTTTGTTATAATTATCCTAAGACCGACGACAGCGTACTATTAATAGAAAATTTGAAGGATACGACTGTTCTTTTAATTGAAAATTTGAAGGATACGACTGTTCTTTTATATATATATGTATATATATATATACACACACACATATATACAGGGTGTATTTGAAATAAGGGGACAGAGTATGATAAATGGAAAGATGCAATTATGAAGAATGTAAATCCCAAAAATTGTGAATCAATTACGACACGAACGCCAAAATTAAAACCCCCCCGAAAAGTGTTTAATGTGCCGCCTATGGATTTAGCATGTGTCTATATGTCGGTATCGCGCCAGTTAGGCCAGACAGCCGACGTCGTGAGACGTAATAATTAATATTTTTATGGAAGTAAATAAACACGCATATTTACGTATAGATACATACACCGCAATAACAGTTGTAAACGTTATAAAAACCCCAATGATAGCATTGTTTACTATTTCTAAACAGGTGTTCATGCTAAGAGTTCAACAACCTTAATATGAAATATCAGCTGATTTGGGCAAATTTCCCAATAAAATTGATGCGTGTACTTTATTCGATTTCTTTTGTTCTCTTTTAAAATCTTTTTTTATTTTAAAATTGTTGGTTCTGAAAAGAACCGATTTGTAAACAGGTGAAACAGGTGGAAAGGTCACAGGAAATGTTCAAAGTGTCCACCTTCAGCGCGGAGGCAACCCTCTAGGCGACGTGAATAATTTTCACGAACTCGCTGCAGACGTGCCTCTTGTCTAATACGCCGTGCCGCGTCAAAAATTCGTTGCCGTAAGTCTTCTACATTTTCAACCTCTCCACCACTGTAAACAAGAGTTTTCATATAACCCCCCCAAAAAAAAGTCTAGTGGATTTAAATCTGGGCTGCGGGGAGGCCACGGTATGGGACCTCCACGTCCAATCCATCTAGGATATGTGGCATTTAAAAAGTCGTGTACTGTTCGTGAAAATGTGGTGGTGCCCCGTCGTGCATAAACCACATCTGCCTTCGTATGTCTAGCGGTACATCGTCTAGAATAGTCTAGATAGTCCGGCAAAACGTTTTCCAAAAACTGTAAATAACTAGCTCCATTTAGACGCTCTGGAAGTACATATGGTCCTAGAATAGTATCTCCGAAAATGCCGGCCCATACGTTCACCGAAAATTGATGCTGAAACCTATGTTGACTTAACATGTGCGGATTGGCATCTGCCCAATGATGTGCATTATGATAATTCATAATACCACATCGCGTAAAACAGCATTCATCGGTAAATAACACTGTAGCAGTGAAGTTTACATGTTCTGCTACACGTTGACGAAACCAGGTGGCAAATGTAATTCGCAACGGACGATCATTTTCAGTCAGTTCTTGTACACGTTGAATATGATAGGGGTATAATAAATTACTTCTCAACATTCTATGTACCGTACTGTGGGACACCCCCACCTGTCTTGCTGCATCTCGTGTGCTTACACCTGGATTTTCCTCTACAATATCCAGTAACTTTTCTTCCGCACGCAAAACTCTACGGGGCCTTTCACGTCCTCGACCTTCGTAATTTGGTAACAATTTACCTGTTTCCCTTGTTCTGAAGACGACATCCATTACGCACTTGTCAGATGGGGCTCGACGATTAGGAAAGCGCAACCTATACCTCCGACAAGTTCGACGTGCATCTCCACCCGTTTCACCGTAAATGTACAACATATCGAAAAGTTTGTGTGTTGTGTAAGCCATAGTCGAAACATCCACATGTAACAATCGAACGAGACTGACCTCGCTGCTCGCACGCCTTCACACTCCTACTTAATACCCCACCCTTGATTACCCTACAGTCGTATTGAAGTGCAGTGGCGCGACGAATATTTTAAATATATATATAATATAAATTTGAATTTGCGCAAAATATTTTGGATTTGAGTCTAATAAAATTAAATCTTTCCATTAATCATACTCTGTCTCCTTATTTCAAATACACCCTGTATAACAAAAGCTAAAAGAGAAAACATGCGAACCAGGGCATTAGTCATCAGAAAGAGAAATTAAGAAACTTAATACGCTTACCGATCCAAATGATGTACTTCAAACGAAACAAATCCTGCACAAACACAACCAAGAACGACTAATTAAACACCAAAAATATATTTGTCACTGTTTAACATCCACAATTTTTATCATGTTAATTGAACGGTAGATAGACAAAACAGTCCATTAATTACAGTGAGCTCGGATTGAAGCAAAATGAATCGCTTTTAAAATCAACGATCGATAACGGAATAATGCCAGGATGACAAGATCACGATGCCGAGGTCAAGGATGCCCGCGCCACCTAACGTGACAGCGACATCTGGTCGAAGGTGAATTGTCACGTAAATTTATTTAAAAGAAATGGGACAGATTAATAGAACCAAACAAAGTAGTAATTAAATAGAAATAATCTCGGATAATTATTCGTGAGGAATACAACATTAAACGGAAGAGATTCTTAAAACTTCCTAATAGCATAAACATTCGCACACCCGAGATGGCGCCAGCATGACTAGCTGGACCTACAAATTAAAAAAAAAGTGTACTTGTGGTAATTAACATAAGAAAACAGTCTATCTATTCCCAATAACAATTAAAAATAATTCGAAGGAAATGTACAACTCATCCAAAAACTAAAAAAAATTCTACATTCCACAGAAAATATTTATACGTAATTCCAACCGTAAATCAAAAGATTAATTCTAGGCGTGACATAATACGCACGGAAGAGTTCAAGACAAATATACAGCGACACTCGCAGGAAATGCAACAAAAATTCTAGAACGCTAATAAGGTATAAGATACAAAAAAAAATGTAACAAAGTTCATTCACCTTTATTCGTTATTTCATAGAAATTTTTCAACGTTTGCACCATTTTTTATGGGAAATTACCATAATTTTTGCAGCTGATGATAATAAGGTAATTAAAATTGTTGTTATTTTAATGATCTGTTAAAATTAAGTTTTCGTCGTTCTCGACGACTCTGTGTAAATGAAAATATTTTTGAATTATACATCTCATGGGATTTTGAAGTTTTTTTGTTTAATTGCATATTTCTTGATATCTACATTATTAGGTACCAATTATGGAATTTGTAGTTTCGTTGGCATACTTCCAGTTTTCACAGTGATATCACAAAGTGTAGTCTTTAACATAATACCAATTTCTACTAAAAACTCCAAAAATGATGGCATTATTTAAAACCTATAAAAATATGTAAATTGCTTGGTGGGAATTTATAGGAAGCATATAAACCATACAAGAATTATGAACATGTAGGTAAAGGAATAATAATAAACATGTTGAGTTTTTATGATTCACTATGATTTACCGCAGCAGTATAAATACCTTACAACTGCTTGCTTTTTGAGTCAGGACTAAGAAATATATTCTTGTTAAGTATAATAATGCATTGTTTTGTTATTATTGCAATATATTTAACAATGTAGTACTGTATACTAGATCGTAGTAATCAATATCAAAGTTGGTAATTGAACTCGTCATTCGCTTATCCGCAGAACGGATTAATGAAAGTTTTTCTTCACGTGTTTAGTGTCGTCGTATGTAACAATTACGTGGGTCGTTTGTTCCGTGAGGGTGCGGCCCATTAATTAATGAAACGGGGTATCCGTCGGGATTAAAGGATAGACTAAACACAAACAAATATCTTCGCATCAGAGAATACCAAACTTGCAATTACTAACTCGCCGACTAGCCAATACCAAGTCAGAGAGCCAACCAGTCATAGCGTATTCTTGAATGTACAGCACAAAAACCGTACATCTTGAGAGAATGGTAATCTCAAAAGCCATTGTACGGTGTGTTAGTATTTGTACGTAAATCTATGAAAGTCCGCACGTATCTTCATACGTTCAGAAAATTTGATTAATCCTTTCGTGTCTCTCAAAAATAACAATATCAAAATAAACATACTATAGTCCGTCTCAACCCCATTATGCAGTACAGGTTTAATAGGGATATTGCATCTCTTGTTATCTTTAGTAGTCTCTTAATAACGCCACCTTTATATCCGGTTGCCTTGTTTCAACTTCTATTATGCATAGTATTTATGGGTTGCTGCAAACGTTGCTGTCAATTGTCAGTTTTTGTCGTGGTGTGTAAACTTTTATTTTGTCTTTAATTTACCTGGATATAATTTTTGTTAAATCGTTCTTTTTAGAACGGATATTATCTTTTTCAAGCATTTAAAAGTAAGTATACATACCTATATCAATAATTCTGATAAACGTGGAGAAAATTTTAGTCGCAATGAAAAGCAGATGACTATGAATGTATATAATTATTATAATACATCCACGAACGTGACCTCTGTTGTTCAAGAAGGAAGTAAAGCTTTATGTTGTTCAGTGCGTCCTATATATAATGTAAAGGGATAACAACAAATGGGTTAACTATCAAGTCCGAAGAAAGCAAACAAAAGAAAACATGTACAAATAAATGATCGATTTCATTCATATGATGATAATACACAAGCACTTATTCGACGTAAAGTGCATGGCTTTTTTTATACAAAATGTAACTCCTACTTTATTACTATTCTTGTTGTTATTAATAATGATGATAATCTGTTTAACTTCGCCCGAGCAACTTTTCACAGATTGCTATTTGATATGGGTTTTGAATTTCAAAAAGTGGGACGAAAGAGTATTCTTATAGAAATACATTACATCATTAGGTGGAGACATAAATACTTACGAGACATCAGGAAATTCCGAGACGAAAATATAGTTTACCATTTCATTGTTTTTACTTTTATGTTCATTAGGCAATTCATTATTTGCTTGTGTTTGACTGTGATTGCTTATTTTCAGGTAGAATTATAATATATACCGATGAATCATGGGTGAATGCAGGGTATTCACCCATATTCAGTAAATAAAAAGTGGACTGACACTACTGTTCAAAGCAATCGACAAGCTTTTACACAAGGACAAGGTGGTTTAAAATCACCAAGTGGTATTGGGCTTCGATTTGTATTACTTCATGCTGGAGGCGAGCAAGGTTTTGTTGTTGGTACTCAATGTACATTTCTTTGTAAGAAAAATACTGCTGATGTTCATAGCAAAATGGATGCAGATACATATGAAGATTGGTTCAAGAATAAATAGCTTCCAAATATACCAGAGAACTCGGTTGTTGTTCTCGATAATGCCTCATATCAGAGAAAATGAGAAAAAGTTCCAACAGTAGCATGGAGAAGACTAAATTATTGAATGGCTTACAGAGAAGAATATACCACTAGATAATGACATGTTAAAAAGAGATTTTTGGCTTTTGTGTCAGAGCCTCTCATGTTTCAGACAGAAACAAAATTGATGAATTTGCAAAGAATAACTTGCATTATGTTCTTTGGTTTCCACCTTATCATTGCGAATTAAACCCAATTGTAATGGTGTGGGCGCAAGTTAAGCACTACGTTAAAATGTTATCAGAATGTAACAATGAACAATTGGCAGAATTACATTGGCCACGTAAACGACATCGAAAGCAAAATATGGATAGTAGATTACTTGCAAGACGGTGTTGAAGAGTTTAGAATTAATGTCTCACATTCATCATCAGATCAAGATTCTCTAAGTGATTGAAGAAAAATATAACAATATGTGTACCTACTCCTTTGTATGGTCATGGTTAGTTTTTTGATAAATGTTATGATGTATTTATTATAACACTCAAAACTAATTTTAAATTATTTAAATTTAGTATAGTATCATGTATTATCAACTTGTTCTTACAAATGGGAAAGTATAGTTTTGAAAAATGAATTTGTGACTTTAAATGTGTATAACGGAACGTACATTAACATATTAATATTCAATAAGAGAATATAAGTCATGTAACATATTAAAAAATAAAAGTATATGTGTATGTGTGGTTATTGTTATTCTTTTCATAAATAGTATTGTTTAAGTTGCTTTTATAAATGCAAAAGTCTTCTTATGAAAAATAAATTTGTAATTAACTTTGTCTTTGTCTTAATTTATAGTGGCTAGTAGATTAAGATGTCAATATTCAGTAACGAAAAAAATTGTATACCTTAGGTATTTCTTTGAAATATTAATTGATTTTCTACAGAACAATCCCAAAGGATTATATTATTACAAATATTCTGTTTTAACTAATCCATCTTTCCAAATATTCTTTCCTTTTAGTGTCATATTACTATTAATTTTTTGTATGCAGCAATTGAATAACAAACAATCGTATAGGTTATGTTTTGATTACAAAGAATGTCAGATAATGAACCGGAACTATAACGACATTATACAATGAGACGATTTGGCAACCACGAAATCAATTGCCATAAGACCTGTACTGTATAATGGGATTGAGACGGACTATAGGTTGTTTGTGAAAGCAAAGCTTGGCAAATAAATAATATATAATTCTGTTAGAATTTTTTAATAATATAGTGAAATCTGTAGACTAATAAACATAATAACCAAATGCATAAAGATTATTACAGTACATAACATAACCAATAAAAATGAATGTGAACATGAAATATAATACACTTACAAAGTATTCAGTAAATCATTGAAATGTAATACAAAATATTAACTCTGGGTCACACAAAATATGACAAATGAAGTCTTTATCGATTAATAATAATTTCAAAAGAATCAACATATAGAGAACTCTTCAATTTAAGAATAAATAAATTTCGTTATTAGATTGATATGCTACCAGTAATTTAGAATTTTAGTACCTATTGACTCCAATGTTCGGCAAACAATAAGAGGCAAACAAACAAAAATAATAGTATGGTAACAAAGCTTACAACATTTTTGTATATTCGTTGCAGACAGTATATTAGACATTTGATAAAACTATTGTTACTAAAGTCATTCCCGGTGTGAGCAACGACGTTTTGGGGTGTTCGAAATATTTCTGTCAGTCAGTCAGTTTTGACAGTCAATGTTTTTTGAAGTGAAAACTTCTATGGGCGCGTTGATGCATTGATTGTTGGGCATTGAAAGAGACTGAGCCGTCACACTCGGAATGTAACGCTCGTTCGGGTAAAGTCGGCCCGAGTCGCGCTCGGCTTTGTATTATAACACTAATTAGCGATATTTAATTTCAATTAAATTGAAATTTAGAATAAATATTGTATCTTTATTTTCTGAAAAATTCTTGTCGGCGTGCAGATGCGATTCCGAGACGCCTGGGTGTAAGGCCGGCACGCTACCATTAAACCAGCGCGGGTACTCGTATGAGAATTATAATATTTGTATATATACATGCGTACGTATAAATTTTTGAAGTGAAAACTTGATCAGACCGAGCGAAATGTACTAGAATAATGTATACACAATAATAATAAATATATATTTTTTAAATGTAATATAGAACGACAATGGAAAATGGAAAATGTAAATGTAAATGAACATAGAACGAAAAAAACTGTTGTATTTCGTATTATTAACCTGGTCTTGATAAAGTTTTCACTTCTGCCGTGTGGTCTTGAGCACACCCATTTTTTTAATGATAGATTAGAATTTGTATTGTCTATGACTTTAAGAATATTTTTTAAACATCAGTAAAGATCACATGTTGTTACACTTCACGCTGGGCGCCAAATTGTTATACTTGGTATTAGGTGGTGGTTAAAATTGTTTATAAAAGGTTGCTTAGTGAACAATGATTAATTATGTGATGTGGGTATGGCTACTCATCAAAAGTCCAGGATACTGTGCTGTAAAGAAAAGTATTAAAAAACCCAGAGAGTTGTCTTTAAAGTTATTAATAAAATAAATAATGAACTAAAAGGAAATTACAATTAAAAAAAATAACGCAATTTCAATTTAAAGCAGGTAAAATTATGGCAAAGTAAATAAACAGGGATTCTTTACGAGTCGGGTCAAAGGTGATGATGATTTAAGTTAAAAATCAACGGTATCGAACAATACGTGTTTATACTTGCGTGTGTGGTTCACCGTTGCATCGCACGAGCGCAAATAAAAAGTCACGAAGAAATCGCGAAGCCATTACCCCTAACAAGAGATGACAAAGTAGTGAGAGAGGGAGTTACGGAGCTGAGGCCTGTGGTACAGATACATTGGCGGTTAATTTCTTAACCAGTAGGAGAAAAATCGGCAAAAATATAGGAACATTAAAGGTTGGAAATCAAACAAGATATCCAAAACTGATGTTTATGTATGAAATATCTGTTCTTAATTAGCTGGGAAACAAAGCTTTTATTGTTCTACCCGCCTTAACAAAAAAAATGAATTTCTTCTTCAGAAAGTACACGCGGTCAAAGTTCGTTTTGTGCGTGCTAGTGTTTTTAAAATAACGTAAAATATTTTAACATAATTTTAATAATTAAAATATATAAATATAAATGGTAATAATATATATCTATAAGTAAATTATTAGAAGCCATCCCATTCCTTTACTGTAACCCGACAGTACCAAGTAACAGTAAGTAGATCACCCACACCAATATATACATACACTGCCGCTCATGGAAGTTAGGGTACTCAATAACATTTTGGAAGCGTAATTGCAAAGACAATAAGACCAAAATAAAATTAATAATAATGTTGTAAATGATTACATCTTTTCGCATCGAAATATCCTCCTTTTGCATTTAACACAGCTTGCATCACACTTTGCAATCTTTCAGTTAATTTTTTTAAGCAAGTCAATAGAAACATTGTTTAATTCTAGTTGAACAAGCCGTTAAAGATGATTCTTTGAAGTTGGACAGTTATTTTTTATATTTCTATCCATTTTGCTCAATATCAACTCCAACAAGGGGTTCAGATCTAGGGTCTCTTTTTACCAAGTCACCGGTTTCTACTGTACCAAGTCATCCCCAGACCATAGCTGAACATGCTTTATTACGGAAACGATGCAATTTCCAAGCATTTTTTCTTGTTTTGGGTTTTGGACAAGGTCCTACTTCTTAGCCCAAAGACCCTAAATTTAAAGTCCTCTCTTTAAAGCAGCTTAACCCCATTATTTGGCGCCCAGTTACGATAGTTTTGCGCCCATTGTAACCGTTTTTGTCGATATTCTCGTCACAACCTACAGACAGCCAATTACTTTTATTGCGTTTAATTAATTAATTATATTGTCAGTCAAGTTAGTTTAGGTTATACCTATCGTGAAAATTGTACACAGATATGCTGTGGTGAACTTGCACTGCCGGGTATTACCCGTTTAGAATTTAAAATTCCCCGTACTTATTTGGCAAAGCGAAAAGTTTAAATAGACAAAATATGAACTAGATGCTGCCACACATTTGATGAAACTATAAGAAATAGATCGATAAGAAAGTATTCCAGCGGCATACTATGTAACAATCTAAAAGCCACTCTAACACTTAAGAAAAATGGGGAAACAAAGTTTTCAATAATGCCTTGATGGCTGCCATGAAGAATCATGGTACATAATATATTTTTTTGGGATTACAACAATAGAACTGTGGCCTTTAGCATATCAGTTTTCTGAAACAAGTACAACTAAACACTGTGTCAACGAAAGACAAAAATGTCTGGTTTAGATTAGGCAAAACAATTTTTAAAGCACCATCCAGAAATCAGTCTTCGAAAACCAGAAGGTACAAGCCAAAATCGCAAGTTTCTTCAATCTGCTTACAGTTACGGGAATGCTTACTTTTTATGAAAGTCGAATTATTAACGTGAACATCTCTACAATGCAAAAACCACCAACAATGTTGGGAACCAAACGACGAAAACAAATGAGATCAATATTTTTTGGAAAAGGGGGAAAATATTTCTGTTCTTTGTGCTGTACTTTATTTTGTTGTTTATGTATTCACACAGTAACAACATAATGAATGAAGCTTCATCTCGATAATCCAACCACGGCTGAATAAATTAAGACTTGTTTTTCGATTGGATTAAACACTTTTATCAGTATATATATAAATATGAACATCTACGTGAGAAATTTCTTGAATTACCGGCATATTAAATTAATTGATGACAATTACTTGCATTATTTAAATGTTAATGATTTTTAGTAAAAGAAACACACATTATATATATATATATATATTGCACTAGGGAGGGTAGATATTATAAATGTAAATACTTATAATCGAATATAAGCCAAAATAATTCAAATCTTGTTATATTCTTTTTTATAATATCTCCTCTCTCACCTAGTCATTCAAGTTTACTAAATATAACCACTGTTAATTATATGCCAATATTTATGTAACACTCAGTATATAGAATTTACTATATCTATACACTATTATATGAGATTTCAATTTTTCAAAGCTCAGTATTTTATTTTAATATGCCCAAACACTCTCTCAGTTTTCTATTTATCCAATTAATTTACTATAATTCTTTCCTTCTTAATATATTTTAGATATGATAATTTATCTCCAACAAATTCAAATAATTACTTATTATGCACTTCTTTACTGTAAATAAAATTTCGTCAAATGAAACCAGTATTGATTTTGACTACACAGTACTTGCAGTACATTAATTTTTATAACGATGTAAGCATGGCATTTGCCGCTATGAAATGATAGTAACAATAACCTCTTAATCTCATCAAATGAAACTGTTAAAAAATATTCCTTGTGAATACGTGATGAGTTTTTCTAAAGTATTATTTCTTTACTTGGAATTCGATTGTAAGGTATGTTCACTTTTCCCATCAAAATTAAACTTATAAATGTTATATTGTTTTGTTTCTCTTTTAGGTTATCGACACAACAAATCTCTATTTATAATATGAAAGTGTCTTGTACCATAGTTCTATTTTACCAAATGAAAGAAGAATATCACTATAATAATCGTTTAATGGCAAAAGCTGTGTAAAATATGATTCAAACAATTATTCAACACATTTCCAAAACATTAACAAAAACAATTAAACCTGTCTAATATAACCTGTGCGAATATTGACAACATGAAGGATTATTAAGAGCTTATCTACTCGATAAGGTATGTATGAGAATTAGTTTAATATAAATCTTTCACTTTAGCATTCATATGCATACACAAATTCAATAATTTATAGAAAATATCTTTACGATCAAATATTCAAATACTTAAGTAGGTATATTTTAGTTCTAAAATTATGAAAATTTACTAAATGTACACATACTGATATTTGTGATTTAAACAGAGATTTAAAACCTTTACACAGAATCTTTATACAATCCTCTTTATAGTATTCAGTATATCTTGATCACTTTAATGTATTTTGCTCGAAGACAATCATTTAAATTTAAACTGTTTCTTTAAAATAAAGAAAATATACAACCTCCCAATAATCTTGCTATTCTTTCTTGGTGTTTTTCAAATAATATAATCCACTTTCCTTGCAGGTTCTGGTTACATGATGTAGGAAATTTTGTGTATCTTCTTCGTTCAGATGAACAGCCTTCCTGGACTCGTTATATACCTGGGATGATCCTCTGGTTCTCTATTCTACGTGTTTGACAAAAACAGGATGTATCTCGTGGTGACCTTGTAAATACAGGATATCTTCTGGAACTGGAACTTTGTACTGCACGTGTGATTCTGTCTGGTAAGAATCCCTCGTGATTATAAAATAATATGGACCTTTTCTACGGGTTCGACAAACTGGATGTATCTTGTGGTGACCTCGTAAATACAGGATATCTTCTGGAATTGGAACTTTATACTGCACGTGTGATTCTATCTGGTAGGAATCCCTCGTTTTTATAAAATACTTTGGACCTTTTGAGAACTGGAAATCCGCTTAGACCTCTCGTACAACTGATAAGATAAATACTCCGCTAGGACTTTATACTTGATTGGTAAGTTTTTATTTTATTTTGCTATTTCCTTTTCTTCTAAAATTTAAATTGATTTATTATTTTATGCTTCTTTACAAATATTTTTTTCTTCAAACGTCAAATTATTATTTCCAAAGCTGAAATAAACACTTTTCGCACCAACTTTCGCGGTTTTCGTGATTCTAATGTACAATTTTCGGAATAAAACTTTAATTTTCCGAAAATTACACGCACCTCTTTTGAAAAATTATTTTTCAATTTTTCTCGTTTTGTTATATCTCCCAGACAACCTTTTCATTTTTATAATTACCTCCAATAAAATTCCTTTTCTAATACTTCTTGTTCAAAATAGTTTTTTAAACATTTAAATGATTAGTTTCAGAGCTTCCAACTTTCAGTAAACCTTCTGTATTAAATCTCTATTATTTTATAATAATGAATTACTAATATTTAGCACTTCTAAATGCTTTACTAACAAATTATATGTAAATGTCAATTTTGACAGATCCGCTTATTCAAACTTTGCCCGCGTAATTATATACCAATTTATATCCTTCATATTTTAATATTCAGCATTAATTTACTTTGCTTTGCAATATTTTAAATTAGACAAGTTTTACAAAGTTATAAACCACATTTTAACAAAAATAATAAATTTTAAATCTCCATTTTCAGAATTTAAAGAAAATTGAGGCAACAAAGAACTTGATCCACTACTATTCCTTCAAGAATTGTCTACCATATGAATGTACTCAACTTTACAATAATGAACAACTATTATAAGTATACACAACTGTTCTTTTTAGTTTATATATTTTTATTTTAACCGTCAATAAATAAAATAGTAAAATAAAATAATCCTTCAAATTTTGTCAATAATATACAATGCCAGTCACTAATATTTGTTCCCCATTTCATATGCCCCTTTTAATAAATGTAAATTTAAACTCGAATCAAAATTTATATTTATTAAACAATTACTGATAAATTACCTGTATAACAATGTGTTCAAAACAATATTTTAATCAATCTACATCCTATAACTACCCAAAAATGAATCTTCTGTTATTTGGTAATATTATTTAAACTTTTATTTATAACTATCTGTACATTACAAAGTTTTCAATTATAACTATTATTGACACTCATATTTATACATCTAACTTCTTTTTAAGTCAATAGTAATATAAGTATTTCTAGTTTTTTTTTTTTTAATAAAAAAAAATGAGATCTTATTTATTTAAATGGATGTCTAAGCTTTGTATAAATATTTTCCTTCCTAAGATTTCTCATATTTCATAAGATTTTCCTACTGATGTTCTAATACCTAATAAAAAAAACTATCTTCTATTTGCCATAAAAAAAAATTAATATTCCTTGAATTTTATGTTTATCTTTTCAGCTTCATAAACATTTTTTTAACATTGCACTCTGTAACTAACTTTCACACTAATAGGTGATTAACATACCATTTTTTTTCTGTTTATACTCTATTTAATTCCTAGCCTTTTTATATTATAATTCAACCATGCTTACATATTATATATTATTTTCTTTATATATTGTTCTCATACGAACACATTCCCTCAATACCTATAATTGACATTTTCGTCATCCCCTATACTTTCATTTATGGAAAGTCCATATTTTTATTTTAACTTATCGTTTTTAAAGGCTTACGTTACCTATATAATTCTTTTTAAGACACTTTTGGTCCTATATTTTATATCATTTTGGGTATTATTCACCCTTTAACACATATTCTCTATATAATAATCCCATATTCTCATGGTACTCTTAATATTTTCTATTTATAGTAAGCATTTACTTTCATCTGACATAATACATTAAAAAGGCTCTTCCTTTCTTCTTCCTTTATCACCTAAATTGTTTGTTAAATCTTGATAATTATTTTATAACTTTATTAAGTGCTTTAATTATTCTGAAACATTCTTTTTGTTTTCAAATATGGCTCATGTTTAATTTTTTTCTATACTATCCCATTATTCATTTCTTTTCATATTTATACTTGACAATTCTATTTACTGGTGTACATACTTATATTACCTTCTCTTATGGTTTTTTTTTTTTTCAAATTTATTTACAATATGGGAATGAGAAAATAACTTATATTCAACTTTTTCTTTTTAAATTAAAACTAACTAATACTTATAACAGTTCTATAACTAAATTAAACTAATATAAATCCGTAGTTCCATATCTAAATTCCCTAACTGGTAATCTCTCTCTAAATTCATATTCTTTTTTCGAAAAACAAGAACTTGTCTGTATCCATGTATATTTATTTCATCATTATCTCTTTTATTCACTAATAAAAAGAGAAATTTAATATGCCCCTTTCTTATCACTTTATTAACCGTATCTGGTCATGTCCCTGTCTTATTATAAGGTATTTATGTCCTCCTAACACTTCAGTACTATATAATTATTTATTTTCTAATAAACAACAGGTCTCTATTTGTCAATAACTTTTAAAATTTTGAGATCTACATGTTACTTGGATAAGCAGGTATCGTAAGTACCTTCAGAAGACGATCTCCTTTCTTATCTTCTGTCCTGACTAAAACTTCCTAGGTATGAATTAGTATGAATCAAAGAAATAATGTCATTTCTCCTTTTACAGTTTAATCTCCTAATATTTTTCTTACTTTGGAAAGTAAGGTGAATTATTTGTCATGTTTTATCATTGTGGATGATTTGTCGTATTAAATCATTGTGGATGATTTGTCGTAATAAATCATTGTGGATGATTTGTCGTATTTTATCGTTGTGGATGATTTGTCGTAACTCAGAATTAGGAAGTGTCGTTACTCACTTACACAATATAATCTCCCAATATTGTGTCTTACCTATAATCGGATTTTAATTTTCTTCTATATAATCATGTAACATAGATATGTGATATGTTCCTTTAAAATAACCAGTATCCTCATCAATTAGTTCGTAATTATTCAAACCTATTCTTCGATATACAGTAAATGGTCCAGAGAATGGTCTTATGAGCTTTGCCATAATATTATTCTTTCTATCCGTTACTCGTAATGCTCGAACTATTACTTTATCGTTCACATTATAAATCTTGTATTTACGTTGTCTTTCTTTCTTCTTCTGTTCCCACTTTATTTTGCGTTTCAAAAGTTTTTGCTTTATTTGTTCATACCTGTTTCCTATTTCAGCAGTTTCATCATCTTGCCATGGCCTTTGTGCAGGTTGTCCTGTAAAAATAGTTATTGGACATGCTTCATGTACCGTACTTGGAGTATTATTCATGACGAATTCAATTTGTTTTAAGTATCTTGCCCATTTATGATGATTATCTTTAAGTAATATACGTAAATATTTTAATACTTCCTTTATATACCTTTCAGAAGGATTAGCCTGAGGATGTCGTATAGAAATATGATGTGACTTAATATTTCTTTCATCTAAAAATTCATGATATCTTTGATTCATGAAATATGTTGCATGGTCCGATAAAATTGTTTTAGGAGTACCATATTCAGTTATATACTCTTGTATAGCTTGTAAAACCGTATCTGTATTGCATTTCTGTGTAGGTATTAATCGCACATGTTTAGAAAAAATATCACATAGTACCAAAATATTCCGATATCTTCTTGTACTCGGGATCAGATTAGAAATAAAATCAATCGCCACTAATTGTAGTCTATCATCCGCAATAATACTCAAACTAATGTTTTGATTAGTATAGTTCTTTTCTTTCGCCAACACACATGTTTCACACCGTTTTATTTCTCTTTTAATTATTTTCTCGTCATTTTTGCAATAATAAGCTTCTCTGTACATAAGCCAGCATTTTCTAGCTCCTATATGTGTGTACATCATATGAAGATGTCGTATAATTTCAATTGTATGTTCTTCATCTGTAACATATACTTCAAAATCGCCTATCTTTTTCACAATTATCCCTTCTCTAATGCTCATACCTTTATGTGGGCCAATTGTTTGTAAATTATATTTAATTAATTCCAATTCAGGTGAATCTTGAGCTTCCCTAATTCTTTGTAATGAGAAAATACCTTCTACTCCCAATTTTACCAAGTTTATTAGTACATTTGCTGTTTTATTCTCACCATGTTTCCTACTCAGGATGTCAGCAGCAATCATTTCTTTCCCCGGTCTATATACAATTTCCATGTCATATTGCTGTATTAACAACGTCCAACGATAAATTCGGTTATTATTTAATTTAGTGGTCATAATATTCAATAAAGCCTTGTGATCCGTCTCCAATCTGAACTTCTTTCCTATGAGGTAATAGCGTAACTTAGTTAAAGCATAAATAACGGCAAGCATCTCGAGTTCTGATACCCCATATTTCCTTTCGCAAGGCTTTAAGGTTCTTGACGCGAAATATATTGGAACCTCGATACCATCTTTAATTTGTATTAATTCTGCAGCAACTGCTACACTTGATGCATCTGTTCTTACAATAAAATTTAAATTAAAATCCGGATGATATAATTTAAGATTTTCTACAAAATTAGATTTTAGTTGTACAAAACATTCCTCACACTCATCAGTCCATTTCCATTTCGTTCCTTTCTTCAGTAAATTCAACAAAGTACTTGTCTTTTGGCTATAATTAGATACAAATTTCCTATAATAATTTAACAATCCTAAAAATCCTCTCAGCATCTTGAGTTTATTTGGTCTTGGATAATTTTGTATCTCTTCTAATCTCTGTGGATCTAATAAAATATTCTCTTGATTTACTACGTATCCTAAATAGTTAACTTCCTTTTGGCAAAATTGACATTTAGACAAGTTTAATTTCATGCCATTGACTTGTAATGTATTTATAATGATCTCTATATGATTAATATGAGATTCTATGTCATCCGAAAATATTATGATATCATCTAAATAATGAAGGGCGAATTTCTCATATTTGTCTAGTATTTTATGTAGAAATCTAATCAATCCAGCAGGACTGCTTTTTATGCCGAAGGGGCATACTTTAAAATGGTAAGTAATTCCATTCACGTTAAATCCACAGTACTTCCTAGAATTCTCGTCCAACCTTATTAACCAAAAAGCATTCTTAAGGTCTAATTTGCTATACCATTTTTTATTACCGCATTTTGTAAGTAAGACATCAATATTTTGTGGTATTTCATGCTCAGGCATGATCCTTAGGTTAATTAAGCGAGCGTCAATGCAAATACGAATAGAGTTGTCCTTCTTCTTAACTAACACCACAGGACTAATAAAGTATGTGTTCGATCTCTCAATGATATCAGCTTCTTCCAGTTTCCTTAGTTCCTCGTTTACACGATCTTGAAAAAAATATGGAATAGGATAATTTTTACATGATAAAGGTGAATCATCATTAATCAATAACCGATGTTCATAATCTTTGGCAAATACGACTTCATCATTTATTA
The DNA here is from genome assembly GCA_963170755.1 of Amphimallon solstitiale. Lineage (NCBI taxonomy): Eukaryota > Metazoa > Arthropoda > Insecta > Coleoptera > Scarabaeidae > Amphimallon > Amphimallon solstitiale. The sequence goes on from OY720678.1 coordinate 1,439,197, forward strand.
ATTTTATGTTTTTATCTAGAATTTCTACTAAACTATCTTCAATCCATGGTTCAGGTAACTTTTGTTGCAATATAAAAGTTTGAATGTCAGCTTTATTTTTTATAACTTTAACTTCTTGCTTATCTTCGATTATAACAGCATCTCCATATACATCATTTGTATCTGGTGATCTTGGTAATTCGAACATTGCCCCTTCCAAATGTTCTTGTGTATCATCATTCTCTGCACGATCAGCGATAATAATATTATTCATCTCATTCTGTATATCTTCCTTATACTCAATGTATGCGTTTATTTCTTTTACATCCACTATTTTTTTCTAATAAAATATCCTTCCCTCCTATCTTAATTTTGTTCTCCTCAAAATCTAAATTCATACCAAGTGTTCTCATATTATCTATCCCTAGTATACAATCATAAAACAAATTCCCTAATAAGTAAAATTGCATAATAAATTTATACCCATTCAAAATAACATCTATGCATAACCTCTTATTAATACATCCCATCTTTCCCCTATTTGCAGACATAACATTTGTATTTTTGACTTTTATTATATGTTTAGAATATTCAGGAATATTCATTATCATTTCTTCCTTGATAAGAGAGATTTCTGCACCAGAATCCAATAAAGTTTTAAAATTAACATTTCTAATACTAATTGTGCAAAAAGGTAAACTTTCATAATTATTAATTATTTTTCCCATATCTAAATTATTTTGAACATTCCCCATTCCCATTATTGTACTACTTCTAATTATATTACAACTAACTTTATTATGAACAAAATCATTTACTAATGAGATGTTCCCGGTATAACATTTTGATACGGATCCAATTTCATTTCCAAAATTGGCGTTTTTTTTTTCTCTATTAAACCAACTTCTATTTCATCTGAATCCTGACTTCCAGTAATCCTCCTATCTGTTTTTCTCCAATCTTGAGTCTGTATATTATTTACCTGTCTCGAGTTATTATTACCATAATACCTATTGTTCTGTTCTTGGTAATTATTATGTTGAGGTACTTGTCTTGTAGATTGATTTATAAATGGATTATTCCTATTTGCGTTTGGTCTTCCATTTCCTCCATTTATGATACCACGATTATTATTCCAATTGTTATTGCCATTCCCTTGCGTATTATGATTCCTATTATAATTATTGTTCTGTTGATTATTAAACTGGTACGGTTGTCTTGCCCAAAATTGTTATATTGACTGTTACCAGGTTGATTACTCCTCGGATATGCATTTTGTTGGAAAGAGGTATTGTTATGAGTATACTGATTCTTCGCACCATTGACATTTAACAAGCGTTGCTGATTATTCTGAGATTCGTTTCTTCCATTAAATTGGCGATATTCCCTATATTTCACACCGTCTGAATAGTCATCTAAACGTCTAAGAATATTGATCAACCCATTCATATCCGTTACATTTTGACAGATAATGGCATGAGTATCTACAGGAATAAAATGCTGTAAAAGATGTTGCGAAATCGTACGTTCATCTAAATGAGAAATATATCTGCAATAGTTAAACATCCTTTGAGCGTATGCCTCCCTTGATGATTTACCCGGTTGATATCGTCCAGTTAATAACCTTTGATGTGCTCGACTTTGTTGCGTCTCACTCCAAAAATTGCTTCTAAACATATTTACAAATTGAGTTAAATCCTGACAATCATTCTCGACTCTTTGCAACCAATCTGCAGCTCCATTGTTCAATGTTGCTCTAATTATATTCATCTGACCCTTAAAATCTGGTATATCCTCTATATATCTCAATATATTGGTCAAATAGGCCATTGGATGAGTGGACATTTTATCCCCACTAAAATGTGTGATATTCTCAATTCTAATACCAGTATTTAAAATATTATATGCCGGAGGACATGTTACATGAGAACTTTTAATATTCTGAGTCTTCAATAAAAGATCTTGTATTTTCGTCTTCTGTTCTTCACATTCTTTTAGGATATCTTCCATACTTAATTTTTGTGCAATCGTAGTATCAGTTGATAATTTAATTTCTTTCAGGCATCTGTCTTCTGTATTTTCTATCCTCTTACAAAAATTCTCTTCTAATTTTTCTGTTTTTTCAGAAACTTCTTTATTTACCTGATCAACTTCCTCCCTTATGCGTTTGGCTAATTCCTTATGTTTTTCACTACTATTCTTTTCTAGTTGTTTAACATTCTCTTGTATTACCTTTACTTTCCCTTCAACCTCTTGTACTTTATTTCTAATAATAGATTTAACTTCCGTATCCTTAATTTGTAATTTTTCGTCTACTTCTTTCCGCATTTTCACTTCCCTGCTATCCATTTCAATAGTAATTTCTTTAACCTTTTCTTCTGTATCTCTCAGTAATGTTTTCTTTAATTCTTCCAGATTCCTTCTAGTTTCTTCTCTAGTATCAATGCTCGCCTTTTCCAACTTATCCAATTTTTCTCTTAATTCTTTTTTATCCTCATCCCTATTTTTCTTATTCTCTTCCCTAGCTTTGTCCAATTTATTACTTAATTCTTCCTTCAACTCCACTAAATTCTTCTTACTTTCTATTCTATCCTCATCCCTATTTTTCTCGCTTCTCTTAAGATCCTCCTCTCTATTTTTCTTATTATCTTCATTCATTTGTTTTAATATTTGTAAAATTGGTCCAAAATCTACTACTGGGGTCGATATTTCTATTTTCGAAGTCTCTCCTTGAATTTCCACCTTATCACCTCTATCCTGTAACTCTCCTGTCAATTGATCTTCTACCTGCACCTGTGATGTATCTTCTCCACCCTCTTGTACATTCACATCCTGACCTACTTCCTCTTCACTATCGCTAGACGATTCAGATCTATTTAATCCAAAATTACTCTTAGATCTGGTATTCATTTTAACTAATTATAGTACACAATTTCTTATACCTTGATATACTTTAAACTGATTTTATTACCTTTGTAAAATGTATACTAATGTTACCGCTATTACTATAATTAATAAAATATTTGAAATATGTTGTTGCGAGTCTTATTTTAATCGCTCCACGTTGGGCACGCCATAAAATGCACTAGGGAGGGTAGATATTATAAATGTAAATACTTATAATCGAATATAAGCCAAAATAATTCAAATCTTGTTATATTCTTTTTTATAATATCTCCTCTCTCACCTAGTCATTCAAGTTTACTAAATATAACCACTGTTAATTATATGCCAATATTTATGTAACACTCAGTATATAGAATTTACTATATCTATACACTATTATATGAGATTTCAATTTTTCAAAGCTCAGTATTTTATTTTAATATGCCCAAACACTCTCTCAGTTTTCTATTTATCCAATTAATTTACTATAATTCTTTCCTTCTTAATATATTTTAGATATGATAATTTATCTCCAACAAATTCAAATAATTACTTATTATGCACTTCTTTACTGTAAATAAAATTTCGTCAAATGAAACCAGTATTGATTTTGACTACACAGTACTTGCAGTACATTAATTTTTATAACGATGTAAGCATGGCATTTGCCGCTATGAAATGATAGTAACAATAACCTCTTAATCTCATCAAATGAAACTGTTAAAAAATATTCCTTGTGAATACGTGATGAGTTTTTCTAAAGTATTATTTCTTTACTTGGAATTCGATTGTAAGGTATGTTCACTTTTCCCATCAAAATTAAACTTATAAATGTTATATTGTTTTGTTTCTCTTTTAGGTTATCGACACAACAAATCTCTATTTATAATATGAAAGTGTCTTGTACCATAGTTCTATTTTACCAAATGAAAGAAGAATATCACTATAATAATCGTTTAATGGCAAAAGCTGTGTAAAATATGATTCAAACAATTATTCAACACATTTCCAAAACATTAACAAAAACAATTAAACCTGTCTAATATAACCTGTGCGAATATTGACAACATGAAGGATTATTAAGAGCTTATCTACTCGATAAGGTATGTATGAGAATTAGTTTAATATAAATCTTTCACTTTAGCATTCATATGCATACACAAATTCAATAATTTATAGAAAATATCTTTACGATCAAATATTCAAATACTTAAGTAGGTATATTTTAGTTCTAAAATTATGAAAATTTACTAAATGTACACATACTGATATTTGTGATTTAAACAGAGATTTAAAACCTTTACACAGAATCTTTATACAATCCTCTTTATAGTATTCAGTATATCTTGATCACTTTAATGTATTTTGCTCGAAGACAATCATTTAAATTTAAACTGTTTCTTTAAAATAAAGAAAATATACAACCTCCCAATAATCTTGCTATTCTTTCTTGGTGTTTTTCAAATAATATAATCCACTTTCCTTGCAGGTTCTGGTTACATGATGTAGGAAATTTTGTGTATCTTCTTCGTTCAGATGAACAGCCTTCCTGGACTCGTTATATACCTGGGATGATCCTCTGGTTCTCTATTCTACGTGTTTGACAAAAACAGGATGTATCTCGTGGTGACCTTGTAAATACAGGATATCTTCTGGAACTGGAACTTTGTACTGCACGTGTGATTCTGTCTGGTAAGAATCCCTCGTGATTATAAAATAATATGGACCTTTTCTACGGGTTCGACAAACTGGATGTATCTTGTGGTGACCTCGTAAATACAGGATATCTTCTGGAATTGGAACTTTATACTGCACGTGTGATTCTATCTGGTAGGAATCCCTCGTTTTTATAAAATACTTTGGACCTTTTGAGAACTGGAAATCCGCTTAGACCTCTCGTACAACTGATAAGATAAATACTCCGCTAGGACTTTATACTTGATTGGTAAGTTTTTATTTTATTTTGCTATTTCCTTTTCTTCTAAAATTTAAATTGATTTATTATTTTATGCTTCTTTACAAATATTTTTTTCTTCAAACGTCAAATTATTATTTCCAAAGCTGAAATAAACACTTTTCGCACCAACTTTCGCGGTTTTCGTGATTCTAATGTACAATTTTCGGAATAAAACTTTAATTTTCCGAAAATTACACGCACCTCTTTTGAAAAATTATTTTTCAATTTTTCTCGTTTTGTTATATCTCCCAGACAACCTTTTCATTTTTATAATTACCTCCAATAAAATTCCTTTTCTAATACTTCTTGTTCAAAATAGTTTTTTAAACATTTAAATGATTAGTTTCAGAGCTTCCAACTTTCAGTAAACCTTCTGTATTAAATCTCTATTATTTTATAATAATGAATTACTAATATTTAGCACTTCTAAATGCTTTACTACCAAATTATATGTAAATGTCAATTTTGACAGATCCGCTTTTCAAACTTTGCCCGCGTAATTATATACCAATTTATATCCTTCATATTTTAATATTCAGCATTAATTTACTTTGCTTTGCAATATTTTAAATTAGACAAGTTTTACAAAGTTATAAACCACATTTTAACAAAAATAATAAATTTTAAATCTCCATTTTCAGAATTTAAAGAAAATTGAGGCAACAAAGAACTTGATCCACTACTATTCCTTCAAGAATTGTCTACCATATGAATGTACTCAACTTTACAATAATGAACAACTATTATAAGTATACACAACTGTTCTTTTTAGTTTATATATTTTTATTTTAACCGTCAATAAATAAAATAGTAAAATAAAATAATCCTTCAAATTTTGTCAATAATATACAATGCCAGTCACTAATATTTGTTCCCCATTTCAATATATATATATATATATATATATATATATATATATATATATATATATAGTAAAATAAAAGATGCTAAAACTGTTATGTATATGTAAATTCCAATAAACCAGTTTAATTACTGTTTCGTAACTCCGAAAACAAAATGTATGGGTAGGTATAAAGAAAACACTATATTGTAGCTTATAACGTTTCGGAAAAATTTATTTCCTTCATCAGATAATTGCCACACAATGGACCAAGGATCTCAATACCTATCATTAATTTTAATCAAAGAGTATTTTGACAATCACTAATTCTATTAAACGGCTTAGGTTTACCTAAACATGTACAATTTGATTGAAATACACAAACAATCAACGATGCAACTATGTATGTGTTAAAATGTGTTTGTAGCTACAGACATATATGTTTCTACCTAGTTTGGTTTCGTCAGTGCAGCATAAAAAAGAAGGTGTATGTTGAAGCACTAATATGTGTTGAATAAAAAAATATTGTTTGACAGACGTTTTAGAATTAGTGATTGTCAAAATACTCTTTGATTAAAATTAATGATAGATACTGAGATCCTTGGTCCATTGTGTGGCAATTATCTGATGAAGGAAATAAATTTTTCCGAAACGTTATAAGCTACAATATAGTGTTTTCTTTATACCTACCCATACATTCTGTTTTCGGAGTTACTATATATTATATATATAATTAGCAGGAAAGGTCTTTGCCGTTGAAAAACTCAATGTAAGACTAAATTATTGGGGAGTCCAGCATAAAAACAAAATTCAATTTAGTTCTTTATTTTTTCATCCAATATTTCGCACATTGTGTGTGTACGTCATCAGGGATTAAAAATGTGAACTATGATGTGAACAATATTATAAAATACATCTACACTAATATCGACACGTACATCTCTGAAATGTATACTAAACAAGAAATATATATATATATATATAAATGTCAGAAAAGAGTGTTGGGGAGTCCGGCAATAAAAAGACTTATGTTTAAAGGAAGTCTAACGTCTATCAAACGGCTTAGGTTTACCTAAACATGTACAATTTGATTGAAATACACAAACAATCAACGATGCAACTATGTATGTAAACATTTTTTAATATATATAAGAAAAATGTATTCTTAGGGGAGATCCAGCATCAAAAGATAAAACTTTATGTGAAGTTCTTTATTTTTTGCCAATATTTCGTATTATAATCTAATACTTCTTCAGGGCTAAAAATGCGAACTTATTGAGAGAAACACGTGCACATAACTAGAAAACATCACTTTTTTTATGGGTTGATGAGTCAAATTGATAATATTTAATAATTTAAAAACTACAGTTAAATGTTTTACAGTCACAATTATTAAAATAACAAAATTAAAAAATTAAGGAACTTCCTGGAAGGACCTCTAAAAATTTTAATAACTACATGTTGACACTTCAAACATCTGACAGGATATGTTTGAAGTGTCAACATGTAGTTATTAAAATTTTTAGAGGTCCTTCCAGGAAGTTCCTTAATTTTTTAATTTTGTTATTTTAATAATTGTGACTGTAAAACATTTAACTGTAGTTTTTAAATTATTAAATATTATCAATTTGACTCATCAACCCATAAAAAAAGTGATGTTTTCTAGTTATGTGCACGTGTTTCTCTCAATAAGTTCGCATTTTTAGCCCTGAAGAAGTATTAGATTATAATACGAAATATTGGCAAAAAATAAAGAACTTCACATAAAGTTTTATCTTTTGATGCTGGATCTCCCCTAAGAATACATTTTTCTTGACTTTGACAGCAGAGACTCCTTTCCGTTTTATATATATATATATATAGTAAAATAAAAGATGCTAAAACTGTTATGTATATGTAAATTCCAATAAACCAGTTTAATTACTGTTTCGTAACTCCGAAAACAAAATGTATGGGTAGGTATAAAGAAAACACTATATTGTAGCTTAGGTTTACCTAAACATGTACAATTTGAATGAAATACACAAACAATCAACGATGCAACTATGTATGTAAACATTTTTTAATATATATATAGTAAAATAAAAGATGACCATGGGCAGTCCATTAAGTGGTATCTTAGCGGACATTATCATGGACCGTTGCTTACATGACGTGTTGGCTAATCTTCCGTTTGAGTTAGCTTTCATCCATAAATACGTCGATGATGTTATTATGGCCCTACCTGAACATGAAATAGATAACACATTACACAGGTTTAACACATTCCACAATAAGATCCAATTTACATTGGAAAAAGAAACTAATGGGGAAATTGCCATTCATATTTGTTAGATCATAGTAAGTTTAATAAAATATCACAAGCTAACAATAACTGACATATTTCAAACTAATTGTCATTTTAAATTAACATGTAAACACAATTTGTCACGAAAAACATCGTGTTTTGTGGTATTTTTCACAGTTTGTTTTTTACTGTGTATTCATAATATATTTTTTCCCACCAAGAAGTCATAGTTGTAAGTATTTTTTAAAAATTTCTGTCAATAACTTTTTTACTAACTGTACTTTGTTTCATTATCTTGTTCTTAATTAGTTTATCCTGAGGAAGCACAAATACCTTATGTGCGAAATATTGAGAAATAAAACGTTAGACTTCCTTTAAACATAAGTCTTTTTATTGCCGGACTCCCCAACACTCTTTTCTGACATTAATACATAACGGCAAAGACTACTTCAAACCATATACTATATATATATATATATATATATATATTGCGATATTGTGATATATATATATATATATATTGTTTAGTGGTTTTCTTGGCCATATTATATATGTTATATATATACAGGGTGTTCCTAAATATCATGTACATAAGGAAGGGGGTAACTATTTGGTTTATTTTGTGCCTAAAATTTCATATAAACATAGGTCTGCAAACGCTTCGTTACCAATATGCAGGGTAGGGTGTTGACATTTCAACAATTTTTTTTTTTACTGTATAGCTCCTGCAGTTTTTTTACGATTTCTAATGTCAATTGTCAAATTAATAAACTCAAGTGATTATCTGAATAAAGCCAGAGCCTGCTAGACCATTTTAAAAAATTTAATTTTCTCTGGCGAATTACAGAAAATTGTTTTCTATTTTTTTTCTCGATAACGGTCAGAGATAAGAAAAAAATATAAGAGATCAAAAAGTTTCTAAACAAGACAGAAAATTTATTGCGTATTTTAGAATCTAGCAGTGGCGCATCGCAAAAAAGTTCAGGGTGAGAAAAGAGGGCATGACCCCGAAAAAATTATTACCCTGTAGATTTACATAATCATTTGGCATGGCTAATGATGCAGGCCTTATAGCGTAACCTACCTTCCAAATTTGAACAAAATATCTCAAAAACAGCAGGAGCTATACAGTAAAAAGTGAAAAATTCTTGAAATTTCAACACCCTGCATATTGGTAACGAAGCGTTTGCAGACCTATGTTTATATGAAATTTTAGGCACAAAATACACCAAATAGTTACCCCCTTCCTTATGTACATGATATTTAGGAACACCCTGTATATATATTGTTACAATACAAATATAGACTGTAACAATATTAAATTTATGAACTTGGTCATCAAAATTAACTTAATTATTGAAATTAATGATAATGATGTTTTGGAATAATTTTATTTGAACCTTGTTTATAATTACGTGATAAAGACAACAATGTTCTGTATCTGAGTAGTATTTCTTGAGGTTGTAGTCATCCTGTATGTTGAGGGATTGAGTAGTTTCATTTTTCATTGTAGTTACCAAAATCTAGAGAGAAGAGATTTAAAATGTTGTTAGTATATTGTAGGATAAGTTATTATTTGTGTAAGAACATATTCAATTGACGTTAATGATGTTAAAGGTAATTAAAAAAATTAATATTGAATAATGAATAGCTAAATTGGAATAAAATCACATTTCAAAATTCATATCACCGGATGTGACATTTAAAATGTCAATTTGACAACCGGTTAGTAAATTGATAGGAACCAGCTTATAAAATGTTTAAAGTACATAAGATGCTATTTAAAAGCTGAGAAGAATTAAATTAGTAAAGTTATTAATATTAGAAGATATTCAAAACATATAAAAAGATTTAAATTCTATGTTGTTTAGAAGGTATTTGCAGAAGAAATTGATTGGTGGATTTGAAAAAGTAGAGGGTTGTCTAGGGGATGAATAATAAAAACAGGAGATGCGAAATAATTTTGAAGAAAAACGGACGCGTTTTAGCGAAATATAATATTAAAACTCAAAAATCTATTAATAGAACAGAATAGAATAAAGTAAAAGTGTTCAAATTTAATTTCTTGATACAAAGTTCATCGAGAAAAATAATTCAAAGTGATATAAAAATTTTAGGAAAGGAGAAGTTAATTTAAAGTATATAATTTAAAATTACTCACCTTAAAAGCAGTCCCGAGAGCCATTTCTTTGGAGTTAATTAATGGTAGCAGTTCCGAGAACCAATTTCTTGAAGCAGTCCCGAGAAACATTTCTTTGAAGATAAATAATAATAGCAGTTCTGAGAACTAATTTCTTCAAGCAGTCAATCGTAGAGGTTCAGAAGAGCAAGGCGTAGCATTGACCGTAGAGATTTTGAAGTCCATGGTTGGAGTTGCACAATTTTTTCATCGTCGAAGAGAGATATTGTCAAAATCCTGAAGTATCGAGGTATATTCACATTGCAGAACCAGTTTTCAGTGACAATAGGCCCAAAACAACATTGAAGAAGGTTATTCAGACTACAATGATCATCTAGAACATAAGGATAACATCTTACGAAGATACTGTTAACCAGTTAAAACTAGAAGCATATATTATCGACATAGTGTATTCAGGTCGTATAAAGATTACGTATATTTTGGAAAATATTTATATAATTCAGTAATAGAGTAATACTGTTGTTTAAAATAAAATTAGAATGTTATTAACTATGCAAATCTAAAAGTATTATCAATTGGAATTTAAATCTTTTCTAGTTAGATAAATTGAAACTCGTATAACCTCAATTAATTATTTATTCGTACGTTTCTCTTGTAATTTATTTGAAAAGAACAATTATGGGTGTCTTAAAATATTCATTAGAAAAAGTGGTTCTAAATTTTTAATATATAAAGAAATATTTACCTTATAAAGTACATTAAAATAAAAGGATTGTTATTATTATTCCACAACTTCAAAGTGCATTAAAAACGTCATTTGGATAGGTTTACAGTCTTGTTTGTAAATAAAATATTTGTTGATGTTCCTTTAAATTCAACTTCTATAATTTTTTATTCACGACATTTATTAAACTTGTGAATATTTATATCGCTTGTAGTTTTATTGCTCTAAAGTATTCATCAAATATAAACATTGGCTTGACAAGAGATTTATACCTAATCTGTAACAGTAAATAGAAAAACATATTTAATTTTATTTGATATATGCAAATAAATGTTACTTACCAGTTCTACAATATAATAAAGAAAGGTTAATTACTTAGTTTATACAGTAATTTAATTCAAAGCGGACCACTGACACGATATGAGATGAGTTCTTAAAGAATGGATTGAAGTTTTATCATAAGCGTAGTTAAACCAACTGTAAAATATAAAAACTACTAGTATTAAAATACTATGAACTGAAAGAGTTTAGATTACTGATGGGTATACTACCAGTTATACATTTTTTAGAAATCTAATGTATTTCTTATGAATAGATATCTGGGCTAGTCGGTGCATATTTATAATAGGAGTAATAGGAAAAATAAATACAATCAATAAGGGTTGTATTTTATTAATTATTGGCTGGAACAACATAAGGCATTTATAATATGAATAATGAATACATGATTAGCATTTTATTAATTATTGGCGCATAGCAACTTGGGGCGATATTGGAGATAGCACATCTATCACCAATATTATATTTATTAATACTTAAAAAAACGAAGGGTAATTATTTTAAAAAAAAAGTATAAAGGTATTATTTTCTTTAGGTGATTGACAACTTTTAACATAATTGTTGGGATAGTAGAGGGTAATCATACAAATAATAATAACTATACAGTGTGATTTCTTTATTTTGGTACAGGTTTATACATTTATGTTGCTTACATTATTAAAGAATGGTTAATAATAAATAAGTGATATAATACAAAACATTATAGAAAGTGTGTAAGTTTTTATTTAAATACAGAGTGTTATTAGGGGTATTATTAAGAGACTTTTATAATGATGCAGACACGTAGCAAGAAAGGGGATAAAGGGGATGAGGAAGGTTCAGAGAGTGGAGATGAAACTTATCAGAGTGAACAAAATCCGGTGATGGATTTGTTGTTAAAAATGAGAGAAGATATGAAAAATTCACAAGAGGAAATAAGAATAATGAAGAAAGATTTAGAAGAAAATAGTAAGACTTCACAAGAAAAACAGGATTTGAATATGAAAAATTTACAAGAAAAACAGGATGCTAATATAAAAAATTTAGAGAAAGTTATTAAGAAAAATATGGATGATTTAGAGGAAAGGAATGTAGAGAAAATGAATCAGTTAAAAAATGAGTTTAAAGAAATGGAAAATAGATTAGTTTCAGATATATTTAAACGAACAGAAGAACAAATGGTACTAGTTAAAGCTGACATAAATAAAGAAGTTACTAAGATAGTAAACACAAAAGTAGATATTGTATATGAGGTGTTGAAAACAGATAAGAACAAATGTGAAAATGCAAGAAAAATGTTACTAGAGGCGATAACCAGGAATGAAGAGGTTTGTAAGAAAAGGAAGGAAGAGTTACTTGTTAATTGTGAAAAGGAATTAGAAAAGAAATTGGGAACTTATGAAAATACCTTTATTAATGAAGTTGCAAATTTAAATCAACATAAGACAGAAGAGGTTAAAATGTTACAAGAGAATTTACAGCAACAGGAAGTTAAAAGAAAATTATTAGAAGAAGAAATCAAAAAGATGTCGGTTAACATGAAAAACATAGGATCAAGTTCTACAGTAGCACATCAATGTTCCAATTATACTAAAGTGGAGAACATAGCTCAATTTGGGGCAGATAAAACAGGGATACATCCGATGACGTATTTAAGGAATATTATGAAGTATTTAGAAGATATTCCATCTTTAAAGCATCAAATGGAGGTAATAAGATCTACGTTGAATAATAGTGCGTTGGAATGGTTTCAGAGAATAGAGGATAACTGTCAAGATATAAATCAATTTGAAGATATGTTCAAGAAAAATTTCTGGAATGAATCGCATCAAAATAAAGCTAAAATTAGATTATTAACCGCAAAATATAGACATGGAAATTTAACAAGAGAGGCGTATGCTTCAAGGATGTATAATCAGTGCAAGTATGTTAGTGATCTTAATGAATACATGATTGCTAGTCAACTGTTAAATCACTTTATTTATACAGATACACAAGCCATAATTTGCCAAAAGGTAAATGATATGGATTCTTTAATTGAAATCTTACGAAGATTAGATGATTTTAATGACGTTAATGCAAATAATTATTCATCTTTACCTAGAAACAATGTCAATAATGGTAATCAACGAATAAATAATAATGGTAGGTCAAATTATTTTCATAATACGGATTTGAAAAGTGGAAATCAACGAGATCAAAATGACTATAATGGAAATTATAGGAGTCCAAATTATAATAGGTCTTCGCCAAACATATATAATCAGAATACTCCAGTACGAGGAGGGTTTAATAATTATGGTAATAGGAGTGGTAATATTTATCAGTCAGATCCTAGAAATTATAATAATGATAAAGGGTATACACCATTTTCTGGTACAAATTATTATTCCCAAAATAGACAATATTATGGAAATAAAGCTAAGGATAATCAAGGCGAAAGTAGACAAAGACCGATACATAATATCAGGTGGGTAGAAAATGAAGAAAATAATGCGAAAAATGATAATGTTGAATTAAAAAAAACGTCGATTTTGAAGGAAGATTCATATCAGAATTCAAAACCGAGCACATCTCATTGTTAGAAGAAGAGGTAAATAATCAACCCAATTTTATTACTTTACAAACAATTAAATTTTATCAAAGACCTGAGAGTATATTTAAAAATAATGAAGAGGTATCTATAGTACAAGATTTTGGTTTGCCATTTATTAAGATAGAAATTGAGAATATTGTTTTTACATGTTTAATAGATAGTGGTTCAGAGATTACATTAATACAAGAGAGTAAAGTTAAACAAGTCAAAGGGTATTTAAATAGTGTGATTAAGATAAAAGGAACTGATATTATTACAGCGAATAGAAAGAAGATGGGAACAATAAAACAATGCTTTTATACAGAAGTGATTATAAGTAAAGAAAGTTATTTTATGCAATTTTATGTCCTGGAAAATTTATTTTATGATTGTATAATTGGTATAGATAATATTAGAAAGTTAGGAATGGTTATGAATTTTGAAGAAGGTAATATTTATATAAAAGAGAATATATGCAAAATAGTAAAAGAATTAAGTGAAGAAGAGAAAAATGTTTATAATGATTATAAGAAGAATATATTAAGTATAGAAATGAATAATTTAATAATTGAAAATGATAATGTACATGATAATATTAATAATGAAGAATGGAATGAGAATTATGATGAAGAGATGGAAGAGGAATGTAGAAATGATACGATAAATAATTATGAAGATATTGAAAGAAAAATTAAATTACAGGACATAAAGGATAAAGTTATGGAGCATAAGTTAATAGAGATTTTATATAGGAATATATCGTTAATTAATGAAGAAATTGTTTTCGCAAGAAATTATGAACATAAACTAGTGGTTACTGATGATTCACCATTGACTTGTAAAAATTATCCTATACCGTACTACTATCAAGAACAAGTAAATAAGGAGTTGAAACGTTTAGAAGATTCTTGTATTATAGAAAGGTCTAATAGTTATTTTATTAATCCTATAGTTATAGTGAAGAAGAAAGACGCATCTTTACGAATCTGCCTTGACGCTCGCTCATTAAACCTAAGATTACGTTCTGAGCACGAAACACCTCAAAACATAGATGTATTATTGACAAAATGTGGTAATAAAAGTGTTTATAGTAAGTTGGATCTTAAAAATGCATTTTGGCTAATTAATTTAGATGAAGAATCTAGGAAATATAGTGGATTCAGTGTGAATGGTTGTGTATTTTCGTTCCGCGTGGCTCCGTTCGGAGTGAAGACTTCCCCTGCAGCTTTAATCAGATTTTTACATAAAATACTTGATAAGTATGAAGAGTTTGCATTACATTATCTCGATGATATAATAATTTTTTCCAATAGTTATGAGGATCATATCAAACATTTAGATATTATAATTACTACGTTAAGAGAAGAAGGAATGAAATTGAACTTAAAGAAATGTCAATTTTTTAAGAATCAGGTAAATTATTTAGGATATGTTGTGACTGAAAAATGTATACAATTGGATCCACAAAGACTGGATGAAATTAAAAATTTTCCACGTCCTACAAAATTAAAATCATTACGAGGTTTTCTTGGTATGCTGAATTATTACAGGAAATTTGTGCATAATTTCAGTGAAAAAACGTTACCTTTATTACAGTTACTTAAGAAAGGAAACAAATGGAATTGGAATAAGGAATGTGAAGAATGTTTTGTGAAGTTGAAAGAGAATTTTGTGGAAAACCTACATTTAGAACATCCAGATTTCACTTTACCATTTGTTGTACGTACAGATGCTTCAAATCATACTATTGCCGCAGAATTGATACAAATCAAAGATAATCAAGAAGTACCTATATATTTTATTTTTAGAACGCTTAAACCTTGTGAAAGTCGATATTCCACCTCAGAACTCGAAATGCTGGCAATTATTTTTTCAATTACTAAATTAAGATACTATTTAATTGCTAAGAGGTTTATCTTAGAGACAGATCATAAGGCATTAGTGAACATTATGAATACACGATTAAATAATAATAGAATTTATAGATGGACTTTGATTATACAGCAATATGATATGGAAGTAAGATATAGGCCTGGTAAAGAAATGATAACAGCAGATGTACTAAGTAGAAAAGATGGAACTAATAAAAGAACTAGTTTGGAAGTGAATTTGGTAATTTTGAATCAATCGGGGATTTTATCTTTGGAATATCTTAAAAACATACAGAAGTTACCTATGTTTGATGATATAAGAAAAATATTGGAAGAAGTAGGAGATTTTAAGGAAATGACTATAAAAGAGGAAATAATTATAAAGAAAATTGGTAAAACTGAAGTTTTTGTAACAAATGAAGAACATACTAGAGAAATAACTAATTATATACATGAAAAGTATTTGCATATTGGGGCACGAAAATGCTGGTTGATATTTAGGGAAGCTTTTTATTGTAAAAATGATGAAAGGATAATAAAAAGTGAAATTAAGAAGTGTCGATTATGTGAATTGGCGAAAGATAAAAACATTACACATCAAAATATAAGTAAAAGCATAATGGTAAATGACAAGTTAGAATTGGTATCTATCGATTTTTTATCTAATATGTTGCCAAGTACAAAAGGATATCGACATGTACTAATTATTTGTGATATTTTTTCTAAATTTGTAAAATTGATACCAACAAGCAAATGCGATACTGAAACTGTATTACAATCGTTACAGGAGTATTTTTTTATGTATGGGAAGCCATTAGCTATATTATCAGATCATGCTACTTATTTTAATAATGACAGATATAAGGAATATTTGTATAATCAAGATATTAAAGCTTATTTTTCCTCGTATAGACATCCTCAAGGAAATCCAACAGAAAGATATGTTAGGGAAACTTTAAAATATTTAAGAATATTGTTAACAGATAAACATAATAGATGGGCGAGATATCTTGGTCAAATTGAGAAGGTAATGAATCATACGCATAGTTCAGTACATGATTTATGTCCAGTAACGGTATTTTTGGGAGAAATGCCAGAAAGACCATGGGATAATCAAGAAACAATCGATTTAAGTGAAAGGTATGAATTGGTGAGAGAAAGATCAAAACGTAAAAAAATGATATGGGAACAAAAACAAATGGAGAAACAGAAGAAGTTTAAAAGTTACGAAATAGGAGATTTAGTTATTGTAAAGAATTTGAGGGTTACTGATCGAAAGAAAAATATTATGGGGAAGTTGTTAAGGCCATACATTGGACCATATAAAGTTAATCTAAAGTTAGGAGAAAATACTTATGAGTTAATAGAACCAAATACAAATTATATTAGAGGTAGATATCATGTGTCTATGTTACAGGATTATTATCAAGATATAAACAATAGAGATGAATGAGTGTAACTGGTACAAAGCACACACATAAAGTATTATAAATAGGAATATGGATTAGAATATTAAATTTACAGAAATATTGGGTTGATTATTTAAATGTATATAAGTTTTGAAAGTACATTAAAAAAAAATAAGGTTGTTAAGTTATGGGTTGTAATTGTTATTATAAAAAAAAAAATTATTAACTTGAATAAAACTTAGAGTTTTTAAAATAGAATAATTGCATATAGTTATGGCAAACAATTAATTATATATGATGATGCTAGAGTAATAATTTATGTTATATTATGTTTTAATGATTGTTTAATAAATATAAATTTTATTTTAGAAGTTAAAAATTTACATTTATTAAAAAGGGGCAAATGTTACAATACAAATATAGACTGTAACAATATTAAATTTATGAACTTGGTCATCAAAATTAACTTAATTATTGAAATTAATGATAATGATGTTTTGGAATAATTTTATTTGAACCTTGTTTATAATTACGTGATAAAGACAACAATGTTCTGTATCTGAGTAGTATTTCTTGAGGTTGTAGTCATCCTGTATGTTGAGGGATTGAGTAGTTTCATTTTTCATTGTAGTTACCAAAATCTAGAGAGAAGAGATTTAAAATGTTGTTAGTATATTGTAGGATAAGTTATTATTTGTGTAAGAACATATTCAATTGACGTTAATGATGTTAAAGGTAATTAAAAAAATTAATATTGAATAATGAATAGCTAAATTGGAATAAAATCACATTTCAAAATTCATATCACCGGATGTGACATTTAAAATGTCAATTTGACAACCGGTTAGTAAATTGATAGGAACCAGCTTATAAAATGTTTAAAGTACATAAGATGCTATTTAAAAGCTGAGAAGAATTAAATTAGTAAAGTTATTAATATTAGAAGATATTCAAAACATATAAAAAGATTTAAATTCTATGTTGTTTAGAAGGTATTTGCAGAAGAAATTGATTGGTGGATTTGAAAAAGTAGAGGGTTGTCTAGGGGATGAATAATAAAAACAGGAGATGCGAAATAATTTTGAAGAAAAACGGACGCGTTTTAGCGAAATATAATATTAAAACTCAAAAATCTATTAATAGAACAGAATAGAATAAAGTAAAAGTGTTCAAATTTAATTTCTTGATACAAAGTTCATCGAGAAAAATAATTCAAAGTGATATAAAAATTTTAGGAAAGGAGAAGTTAATTTAAAGTATATAATTTAAAATTACTCACCTTAAAAGCAGTCCCGAGAGCCATTTCTTTGGAGTTAATTAATGGTAGCAGTTCCGAGAACCAATTTCTTGAAGCAGTCCCGAGAAACATTTCTTTGAAGATAAATAATAATAGCAGTTCTGAGAACTAATTTCTTCAAGCAGTCAATCGTAGAGGTTCAGAAGAGCAAGGCGTAGCATTGACCGTAGAGATTTTGAAGTCCATGGTTGGAGTTGCACAATTTTTTCATCGTCGAAGAGAGATATTGTCAAAATCCTGAAGTATCGAGGTATATTCACATTGCAGAACCAGTTTTCAGTGACAATAGGCCCAAAACAACATTGAAGAAGGTTATTCAGACTACAATGATCATCTAGAACATAAGGATAACATCTTACGAAGATACTGTTAACCAGTTGAAACTAGAAGCATATATTATCGACATAGTGTATTCAGGTCGTATAAAGATTACGTATATTTTGGAAAATATTTATATAATTCAGTAATAGAGTAATACTGTTGTTTAAAATAAAATTAGAATGTTATTAACTATGCAAATCTAAAAGTATTATCAATTGGAATTTAAATCTTTTCTAGTTAGATAAATTGAAACTCGTATAACCTCAATTAATTATTTATTCGTACGTTTCTCTTGTAATTTATTTGAAAAGAACAATTATGGGTGTCTTAAAATATTCATTAGAAAAAGTGGTTCTAAATTTTTAATATATAAAGAAATATTTACCTTATAAAGTACATTAAAATAAAAGGATTGTTATTATTATTCCACAACTTCAAAGTGCATTAAAAACGTCATTTGGATAGGTTTACAGTCTTGTTTGTAAATAAAATATTTGTTGATGTTCCTTTAAATTCAACTTCTATAATTTTTTATTCACGACATTTATTAAACTTGTGAATATTTATATCGCTTGTAGTTTTATTGCTCTAAAGTATTCATCAAATATAAACATTGGCTTGACAAGAGATTTATACCTAATCTGTAACAGTAAATAGAAAAACATATTTAATTTTATTTGATATATGCAAATAAATGTTACTTACCAGTTCTACAATATAATAAAGAAAGGTTAATTACTTAGTTTATACAGTAATTTAATTCAAAGCGGACCACTGACACGATATGAGATGAGTTCTTAAAGAATGGATTGAAGTTTTATCATAAGCGTAGTTAAACCAACTGTAAAATATAAAAACTACTAGTATTAAAATACTATGAACTGAAAGAGTTTAGATTACTGATGGGTATACTACCAGTTATACATTTTTTAGAAATCTAATGTATTTCTTATGAATAGATATCTGGGCTAGTCGGTGCATATTTATAATAGGAGTAATAGGAAAAATAAATACAATCAATAAGGGTTGTATTTTATTAATTATTGGCTGGAACAACATAAGGCATTTATAATATGAATAATGAATACATGATTAGCATTTTATTAATATATATATATATATATATATATATATATATATATATATATAATTAGATAGTACACATTATGCTGATTAACAGACGTGCAAAAATAAACACACATATGATTTAAAGATCGAGTGTGTGTTATGCATGTTCGCTTTATGTAAACACTTTCATTAGGGATAAAAAAATACTTGCACAGCTACTTCTTCAGATATCCGATTACAAAATAATAAATGAAATAGTTTATCCTTTAATAGCGATTCAATATGTTTTGTTATTCGTTTGTAATGCACAATTACAGCAAATGTTCAAAATTCGCACTATTCTTTTGAATACATACTCTAGCGCATCGTATAAGTGACTCACGCACACTTTGAAACAAATTGCGTTCACTTATACTATCCGTTTTCACAGTAATACGTTCACGTAATTTGTCAATATCGTTGATTTCTGGGATGCATTTGATCTTCCCGCAGCGTTCTCCAGACGGTATAATTGGACACATTAAACTGTCTAGCAAGTTGTTTTTAGGTACTAAGTGTTGGGTCGTTTTCGATAGCTTCTATGATATCTTCTTCTGCGTCTAATACTCTATTGCTTCTGTCACGTCCTTCGCGTCATTGTGGTTCAATTCGTCCAGTATCTCTTAATCGCTGAACTAATTGTACAAAGGTAGCTCTCGCGGGCAATTGTCTGTTTGAAAATTGTTCCGCATATCGTCGCCGAGCTCTTGCAGCATTTTGTTCGCACTCACCATACATTAACACCATATCTACTAATTCATTATTATTGTAAGCCATATTCTTGAAAGGAGACGCTCAAAAAAATAATTAAATAATACAATATCCGCCAGGTACAACTTTAGTGGTCCATACAAATACGAACACTAGACTAACAGCTGTTAAATATCGTAATATGATACACTGTAAGCACACTCTTCGTGTTCGAGTTTCTTGTTTGCAACAGGTCAGCATGTCTCGTTTAAATAAGCAAAGCTTACGTAGAAGGTACACACATACACACTTACACTATGTGTTCAGACCCTCTTAACAACATTTTCCAATATTTTCTTCTTCTTTTTTCGCGCTTTATTGAAAACTTTTACTACGCGAATTTTTGGTAGTACATTCTACATTTTGGGAAATTTATACTCTCCAAATTAGGAAACCGAGTAATCAAACACCCTGTATACATATTTGGATATGTAAATACCAATTAAGTGAAATGAAACTGACGTAAATTGTGAAGAAAATATACCACAACAGTGTAATTTAATAGTTAAAGTCGGGTTACATTCCTCCCATTAATACTGCATGGCAGTGAAGCCAGAGAGCGGAGCCACAACCCGAATCGTTGAGAATTGTTGAAATACAGTTCGCAGCACTTTGTTCTTATTTCGGGTCTTTATTAAAAGTTCCTATTTAAAAGCTAGCAGATATTGCATTACTGGTTGATGAGAAATCATCTAAATTTTCGGGCACGTCATTAACATTTCAATTAGAGATAAAAGAGCAAAAAATAAAGACTTAAAAATTTGTTATCAAAAAGAAAACGATAGGAATTATCTTAGAACAAGATGCCCAAGGTTATAATGTATTTTCATAATTTTTCGTCGAGAAATTGTGATGAGAGTCGACGATGTAAAAAATGATCTTAGTGTCTAATGATTACGGACGCCGCCTGCGTCCATAATCATAAGATATTGCCGCAATGAAATTTGGTACTGCTGTATACTCAAGTACGATATGTGTGCCAAGGTATGAAAGAAGAAGGACAGAACAGAAACACAAATTTAATATTATCCGTTAGTTTTTCTGCTTTATTTGAACTAACAGAATTACACTGCACATGGGATTTCTGCGTAATGAAATTATATTCTGAAACGCTTAACAACACATTTAAGATTCAGTAGTAAAATTATGAATATTTGTTAGTACGCAGGAACTGTTTTTCAAGCATGTTTACTTTTGTATGCAACATTCCTCAACTTTCCTCTAAAAAAGGCTTAATTTGGTATTATCTGGTTCTTAATGTTATTTGCTCTATTACTTTTAATTACTATTGGTGGAAGCATTATCGCAAAGTAATATAAGACCTATCAAATGTACACTCGATAAACATTTCTTTTTATATGGTTTTTCCATTGCATATTTTTATTATTCTATATTACATAGCCTACATTTATAGTTTCGATAAAATATCCACTGAAAAGTATTTGCGATTAATAGACACTTTTATTGAATTAAATTAATATTGCTGAGTGCTTTCGTGCAAAACTTATATTATTTTTTATAGGTAGCCTAACAAAGTTATACGTTGGGAACTTAATTTTTATTTCTATTATTTTTATATACTTTTTAAACGACGCTATTAAAACTTTGCATTTACACTTATAGTACTTTGTATTTTGTTACAACATATGATTAGGACCAAAAAAGATATTTTTTTCTGGTAGCTGGGCTTAGTGATAAAAAGAGAAAAGATATACAATACCTTCTGTCTCCAAACTTTCACTACTGACACCGAAATTCAATTAATCTATGCGCATATATTAGCATATAATGGCAGTGCGTCATCAAAAAGCAATTTATGTTCAAATATGGAGGTATATAAATAAGCAGATGTATTACGTGAATTTATATGTATAACACATTTTCCAATCATAAATTATATTAGAAATGTTAAAATGGCTTTTCCCCATTATTGAAGTACAATATATTCCGGAATATGTGCAGCTATATATGAATATGTCCGTACATATGGCTAAAATAATAATAACTGCGCGGCCAGTCAGTTAGCTCTTTAATACAATGCAGTGTGAGTAGTGCTGCATTAAAAAAAGGTTAACTGATCAATAAATGATTAGGATCAGCTGTTACTCTCGGTGTATTTCGTGTTAAACGCAAAATTATACGACATAACTATTGTTTATTGGTGCCCATTTGTTCTAAAAAAATTGGTGAAACATAATTTTTATATACGAATATTTTTCCAATATTTCAATGGTAATTATTAGTTAGCTTTCAATTATAAAAAGTACTATTAGAAAGTAAAATTTGATTGTATCCCAAAATGTAGTAATAAATGTTATGCAAACTGCTGCTACTATTTATAAAGTTACTCCAAAAATTATTTCCTTTATTATTTAAGTCTATATATTGAAACTAATGTTGATTGAATACGACATGAGACCATTTGCAAATTAATTTTTAAGCAAATATTATGTATTTGGTAATAATTATACTTCTAATGCGATTAATTTAGGTAATTGTTGCTGATAAGGATATTATTTATAGGTATAAAATTATATATTGGAATGCACTCACAGCGGAAATCAATAGTATATACGTATCACTGGATGTACATCATCAAAATGCATCGTCATACTTTATAATTCAATAAATTTAGTTTACTTATAAAATTAAATTTTCTGTTACTATATAAAATGTTGCTTGAGAAATAGTAAATATTTTGTATTTCTAGATATTCTCAATATATTGTTCAAAATGGTACTATACATAAAATGTGGAATATGTAATATCAGCCGAACTTAAGCTGTAATTTATTTATTAATCAGATAAAATGAATTTATTAGGTTATTGTGGCCAATAAGTAATTAATATTCCAAGAGGATGCTCCTTTTTACTCTCACCAGCATGTTTAATCCTTTCGGACCTCGAGTAATATATCGCTGGTTGTAGTTGGAATGCAATATTCTTATTTCATTTTGCTGTTTAGTGTACCCTTATAGTTACGTATTTATTCATTCCATTACGAAATCGAAATGTTCTAGTAACTTTAAAATACTTAAAAGAGAAGACTTTCCTCATCTCTGGAAAAAGTAACGTTTTGAAGGTAGAAAATGGTTTTGTCACATTGTAAATTCAATATGAACCTTAATAATACAAACTAATAAATCCGAGTTTCATTTCTACATGCTGTTATATTGCTTCAATTTCGTGGTGAACCTGAATCTGCTTTGACAACGAAACTTCCGGCTGTCACTCCAAAACAAGTAATCAATGACTGAAGTTAATATGCAATAAAAATTATATGTTGTACAAATTCGGAAATAAAACTTCTTCAGGAAATTAAAGAAAAGAATGAATTGATATAAGACCGGACCAGTTTATGTTAAGTGTATTTTCTATTTATGTGCGACTGAACGTAAATAAGGATATTTTTGCAAGAGATCTATTTCCTACTAAATTTTCTATCCGACATCTTCATATCTATATATGAGCGATTAGGGGAAATATATAGACATCTACACATAATGTCCATTTGAATAAAAACTAAAATCTATAAAATTTGATGATAAAAAACTTGTATAAATATAGACTAACAAATTTTTGTCTTAGATACCGAATCATTAAATATAATATGCTGAGTAAACAGCCAAACTATCTCTAACAAAGTTGTTAGAATAAAAGCATGGTTATTAAGTTGAAAGTTGAGTTTACGTTTGTCGCGTAACTGAAAAAACTGTCTACAAAAAACTATCATTATAAATTGTAGAAGCTAATAATTCTCGTCTAAATCTTACAAAGACAAAAATAAATATACTACCGTTGCTAATATACGTATCCAAAATAAAGGAAATATTCCAACAGATATGACACCATCATCATTATTTGGTATTAAGAATAAGATGCTTATGGTAAGCTATATACTTCAACAAATGCATAATTTACTGAGTAGTATGCATAACTAGACCAGCTGTGACAGCAATGACACCAAGAAGAAGTTGATAAGTATATCATTTAAACTGAAAGTGGTACGAGTAAAACAAAAACAGCAAAGTAGTGACAAAGAAGCATTAACACGATGAGAAGAAAACATGAAGAAAAATGTTCACTGTGTTTGTGGAGAATATTGTAAAAAGTATATCATCATGAACACCACCTTTCTTTTTCTGCCACGATAGCGGCCAAAAGGCCAAAGCTAGATTTTCGTAAAATTGGTAGACCGGAAGTAGCACTATCGAATAGCAGTTTTCTGCAAAAAACACAAATTATACATTCTATAGAGATTTATTATTAATAATAATAATATGATTGTGAGTTTTATTCACTGTAATAAAGACATTATATATGAAAGTCACAGTAATAATAATATGTACGTCAAAGTGTAAATAGTTAATTGTATAAGTGAATATGTATTTATACTATTAATTAATTAATTTACAAAATTAAAAATTCTCCCAATGAATAATAACTATGACTCAGCATAAAACTGCTTAATTTTATACATGGATGTTTCTGTAGAAAAAATGTTTTATTTTGTTGTAGACCTTCGGACATCACTAATCAACACTGCATTGACTAGTTTTAAGGTAATGGTAAGGAATCAGCTTTTAATTTCTTTTTCTTGAATATAGTGGTGATGCACTTCATTGGTTAAAAATAACTATGGGTGTAGGTGTATGTATTTTATGCTAGTTAGTATGTAGGGCAGAGAAAGTATTGCTTTATTCACAAAAAACTGTCTACTTTATATTCCAGATCACAAAGTACCCTCACAGCCTTCTTCTGAAGAAGAAAGACTCTTTCTGCAGATGGAGATGCTCCGCAAATCATAATTTCATACATTATCCTGCTGTGAAAGTTAGAAAAGAAGGCTGCTTTATATTAAGAATATATAAGTATTCAGAACTACATTTAGAATAAGTTTACGTATATAAGCAAACATTTAAAATTTGAAGCGGAGTAAGACTTTTACGAAGAGAGTACTATTTTATTAAGAGGAAAAACATATTTACCTATAACTTATTTTGGAACAATCTGTATGATTGTTATGTGGGGCTCTCACATCTCATTTTACTTTCTTGTACGTAGTATTGTGATGAAAATTTTCGATTCCAAGATTTGTGCAGATGTTTACGTTTTGCGGTGCGCTGAAACGGAAAAAATGGTTTTTAAAAAATGTACCTTTCTGTGTGTGAGTGTGACCACGATAGCGGTCAAATTGCTAAAGCTATCAACCCCACCCTTTATATTTATGAGTATAATCTCCTTCTTGAGAACTGATTAGATTTTCAGTGAGATTTGTAAACCGGAAGTAGTAGTTCACTACGATGAAAAATCAAGTTATACCAATACTCGGTAAACTATTAGGTTTGAACAGATGTCTAAACAATAAAAATGAACTCAAATGTGAATTTGAGACGACTTTTATAACAAACAACATTTTTCGAAGTTCCTACCGAACGTAGGTCTTTTACTCTTATCGAAAAATAGTTTTTTGCAAATATGTCGTAAGTTATGAAACACATATGTTAAAAGCATTTAGTAAAAAAAAATGCTCAAATCTAAGCTCTATTTTTTTTATATTCTAAATGAATTTCTATATAATGCATAATTTGCGAAATATTTGGAAATAAAACTGCTAGACAAGAGTGAAAGTGCGACTTTCGTTCCGAAATTTAATTTTTTTTGATGCAAAAATTATTCACAATCAAGCTTTAAAGTATTTAGAGCAGAAATTTAAACAAATTTTTTATTAAAAAAATCTAAACCCTGACCGGAAGTAATACTTTTATACACATCTCTGTTTTATTAAAAATATACAGAAATGGAAACTTAATTTATAACAATTTTTGCATAATTCGTAACGTACGTACATATCTACGTACATCTTAGAAAGAAAGTTAGGTTAGTGGTGCCCACAGTTAATTTTTTTTACAAAACCAATTATTTATAATACTCTTAAGTTCTTAATAAAATAATCTGTGAGTAAAGGTGTTACTTAGTATTTATCAATTTCACTGAAAATCTAATAAGATCAAATTGTTAGCTACTACCACTATCCTGGTCAGAGAAAGAGAGAGAGAGAGAGAGAGAGAGAGAGAGAGAGAGAGAGAGAGAGGGAGAGAGAGAGGGAGAGAAATATGCAAGAAAAAAAGTGGGCTGTGGACACCACACAACTTTCAACAACAATTAATAGAAAAGACAGATGATAAAAACATGGATTTAAATAAAATATGGAAGAATAATACAATTATATTATGCAATAAATAGGAAACCTATAAAGAACAGTAAATATGAATATATTTAACTTTGTCTAAGGACAAGTATGTCTTCGGTCATTTAAAACAGTACCGTTAATGCTAATGATTGTTTTGATTAATGAACGTCCAATTACTAAAAATGGTATTCGAAAGTCTATTACCACCTAAATTTCCTGTTATTCCTTTAAACAATAAAGTGTATCACAATTTGAAAGTTTAGACATATTAGAATTTTATGTTTAGATGTTTTATTCATGATGCATTACCTTTCAAAATGGTCAGAAATTAACCTATCTTCACGAAGCTATAAAGAAGATTACAATAATAAAGTATAATGTTTGTTTGAAAAGTAGTCTTAATATTGAAGTCTTATTGTAATTTCCAGCCAAGTCGTAGATGTTCTTACATATTAAGCGTATATTATTTTATATACTAAATTTAATAATGTAGCTAATATTTTCAAATTATCCTCCTCCCATAACTTATGTGTAGGTATGTAGATGTGTTATACTAATTTTACCATTTCATATTAAACATGTAACAACTGTAACATATAGAGTACCCAATGTGCTCGATGCTACATTTTCCGTGTAATAATGCACGATAAGTTGCTGAGGTGGACAAGGGTCACACTCAATTAATACATCCCCGTTAAATTAAATGTTTAACGCGCACGCACAGTTGACACAGCGTGCGGTTTGACATGGCACAAGTTAATTTAATATCGGCTTATCAACCGGAAGAAGATACACACGAAAGTTGAATTGGGCAGTAAGGGACCCAAAGTTATGCTGTCCTTAAGACCTTGTCGTAATCGTCTACAGTAACATGCGGTACAGAGGGTGGTGCATTATCACATCGAGATAGATTAATTTAAATTTGAATTAAGAAGTAATTGCCAAATTTATAGTATCTATATTATAATCATAAAACATATAAATACATTATTTAGACCAAAATTAAGTATTTTCCTGTTAGTACTTCAATGAGGTCATTATGCCCTGTCAATAAAGTAAGGAACACCCTAAATATCAGCTTTAAAACATATCTCTAGCAAAAACGGTCAGACACGTATTTTTTTTATTTTTGAAGGCGCATTTTTTTTAGATTAAATTGAAGTATACAGGGTTATCAAAAAAGAAGATATGACGTTATCATGTGTTTTTTTAAATGGAATACCCTGTATATTTTTCAGAAAATCAAAAGAGCTTCTCATGAAGATTTCAACGATATATGAGTTCTTGGGGATATCTTTAATATTTACTTGTAGAAATTGAAAAAACACTTTTGGTGGAACAACGTCATAAAATAATTACAATAGAGTTTAACTTGTTTCTTTTTAAATCTAAAACAAAAATGTACTCAAGTAAATGTTCAAATTGCTGCCCGTTCACAATCTGACAGTAGCCTAGGCGAGAAATAAACTCATTCTGAACATTGCTGATTACATCTGGCGTGATTCGTCGGATCTCTTGGCGTATGCGTTCTTTTAAATCATTAATATTTTGAGGTCTATTTACATAAACTTTGCTTTTTAGGTAACCCCACAGGAAGAAATCTAGTGGTGTTAAGTCAGGGGAGCGAGCTGGCCACTCAACAACCCCACGTCTGCCAATCCATCGGTTATTAAAAATCAAATTTAGGTAGTCACGCACAGGTCGAGAATAATGAGGAGGTGCCCCATCTTGTTGGAACCAGATTTCTTTACTAGGACTGTCAGGGGTATTTGGATCAGGATAAAGTTCCACAAGCGCAGGAAGAAGCTCTAACTGTAAAAAATCCAAATAGATATCCCCATTTAAATTTCCATCAAAAAATAAAGGTCCTAAAATATTATTTTTTAGTATTCCAGCCCAGACGTTCACCTTCTGAGGGTGATGACTTCGAGCTTCCTGCATCCAGTGAGGATTATGTTCTGTCCAGTATCTACAATTTTGTCGGTTAACTGTTCCACTTAAAGAAAAAGTTGCCTCATCTGAAAATAAAATGTTTCTAGCAAACATTTCATCACGTTCACAAAGTATTTGCAAGTTTTCTGAAAACTCCAAACGGCGATCAAAATCATCTTCCGACAATTCATGGACAAGATGCACTTTATAAGGATGATATTTCTGCTTATGCCAAATTTTTCTAACAGTCTCATGGCTGCAATTAAAGTTTAAAACTGCTTGACAAGTAGCACAATTCGGATTATCTTGCACTGTCAAAAGAACATTTAACTTAGTTTCATCATCCACTTTTGGTCGCCCAGTTTTAGGTAGATCCCAAACATTTCCCTACTCCTCATACTTTAGAAGTATTTTACTTACAGTTGAGCGAGTTATTGGTTGCCGATTAGGATGCGCTGCATTAAATAGTTCGCAAACTTCCACTGTACTCCTTCTTCGGTCAGCATAACCAATCATCATAAGAATCTCAATCCGTTCTCTCTCATTTAGACACATTTTTATCAAAAGAAATGGCAATTATAAAACAAGCCAGGCCAAACAAACTAACGGTGGTTAGTCACTGTCCAATTAGATAAGACGTCACCTTCCATAATGACAATTCTGTCATGACAACGTTCAAAGATTAAAATTACCAAAAATTATCATGTAGTTCCACCAAAAGCGTTTTTTCAATTTCTACAAGTAAATATTAAAGATATCCCCAACAACTCATATATCGTTGAAATCTTCATTAGAAGCTCTTTTGATTTTCTTAAAAATATACAGGGTATTCCATTTAAAAAAACACATGATAACGTCATATCTTCTTTTTTGATAACCCTGTATACTTCAATTTAATCTAAGAACATGCGCCTTCAAAAATAAAAAATACGTGTCTGAGCGGTTTTGCTAGAGATATATTTTAAAGCTGATATTTGAGTGTTCCTTACTTTATTGACACACTGTATATTAATAGTACACTGTCGTCGGTCTTAGGATAATTGTAACAAAAGAAAAACTGTGCAACGTTTCGTTTATTCAATTACCAAACTTCTTCATTGCTAAAACATAGATTAAAAATACATATAACTCGGTCTACAAATTCTTCTAAGTTATCATTTACCTCCGTAATTTTTTCCTTAGTGCTAATACATAATTCTATCAATAATTACACGACATCGACAAACAATTATACTATTCAGACGTGTGTGCGTCAACTACGAAGTGTCTCATGTATTATAGTGATACATTACTGAATGTATACGTATATATTATATAGCGGCAGCCAAAACATGTAAAATGCGCAAAAATTAAAAACTAATACGAACTTAAAATGACTGGAAGAATACAATTACTATCTTGTTATCCCTGCATATACGTTCAATATTTGTAATGCTGAATCGTCTTTGATATTAATAGTATTTTCAGACTTATATACCACAGTCGACAAATTTTAATTTCTGATACGAAAGTAGAAAGAGGAAAAAAGCAAGGACGAACTAAAGTAAAGATAAACATATAGCGAGGCTGCCAAGTACACTCGGAAAACGTTCGTTATCAAATGTGAGGCTCCCCCACACTGCGTCGGTTCTCCCACCACTGTTGGCAAACAGGCATCGCTGCATATTATAAGGTCATCTTCTACATGGGATAGATAGGTAGTATTGCTGTAAACCGAAATTAAAATTTGTCGACTACGGTATATAGTTTTGTGTTGGTCTCACTCGATGTTCGGTCGTTCCATGGATGCTAATTGGGAACAGATAGCGGAATTTACGACAATAGATAAGACACCTTCTAAATTAATAATAGATTTTCTTTTTGATAGTCGGTTTGGTTATGGTGGGAGGTTTTACAAACAAGGTTTCGGTACTGCTATGGGTAACCCGGCGTCACCGGTATTAGCTAGCTTTGTAATGAATGATATTTTAAACAAAATTGTTATTCGGTTACCATTCAGCACTGAACTGTTTTATTGTTATGTGGATGACATAAGCATGGCCATGCGTTCGAGTGAGATTGATAACATGTTGGGTTTGCTTAATAATATAAATAAACATATACAGTTTACGTTGGAGGTGGAGGAGAATAAAAGAATACATTTTTCGGACACTACAGTCATCAGGGACAATGGGGGTGGTCTGTTGATGGATTGCCACATGAAGGACATGAGCTCGGGCAGAGTCTTAAATTATAACTCACAGCACAGTTTCCGTTACAAACGTAACACCATTCTGGATTGAAAAATAGAGTGAGTAGGTTAAGCCATGAAAGATTGCACAGAAAAAATTATAATTTGATTAGTGATATTCTCCAAAGGAATGGTTATCCTAAGAATTTTATAAATAATACAGTACAATCTCGATTATCCGAAATAATGTGGACCAAAGTGATTTCGGATAATCGAAATTTTGGTTAATCCGAATTTTTTTTTTTGGAAAATAGGAGTTTAGGATGCGTATATCATTAGATCGACTTAAAAACAATTATGAAATATTTTACTTGAATTTATGTATTAATTTAAAAATAACATCAACAAATAATTTGTTTAATTTTTATTACTTAATTTTTTTTAACATAGTATGTATGTACATAAATTCCTAAATATGTACATATGTACATCCATAAAAGACATGTTAAATGCAACGTAAAATATAAAATATATATACCATTCTACACTTTACTGTTTAAAAATGAGGTAATTTTTAACTGCACTCGTTTAGCACTACTTCTGTTTTTGGCCGCAATGTCTCTCCAACGTTTTATTAAAAGAACATCTGCGGCAGTTGCATTTTCTTGTTGTTCTACATAAGTTAACGCTTTCTCCAAGGCTTCTAGTCCTTCTGAATGTGACATTTTTACTGGAATATTGTCAGTGCATTCTACTTCGTCATCGTCATCACTGCTTATTTCATTAGCATTTTTGCAAACACTTTCAATTAATTCTTGGTCAGTCATTTCATCTTTATCACTGTTTAACCATTCATTAACTTCTGTTTGCGTAACATTTTCACATCCTGATATTTTCGTGAAAATTGGCTGTAAAGTTTCTTCATGGTCGGACTCTGCTTCTGTGATACGTCCCCCCTCGTGTTGAATCAATTTTGACCAAGATTTTTCCAGGGTTCTACCTTTTACTTAATTCCAAGCTGAAGCTATCCAATATACAATATTTTTCAAGTTTAACTTCTTTAGACATTCAGTGAGATTTGCACCCTCATCTACTTCTTCCAAAATAAGTTCCAATATCAAACGCCTGTAATTTCGTTTTAAATTTTCCAGCACACCCTGATCCATGGGCTGAATGAGAGAAGTTACAGCAGGAGGCAAAAACATTGCTTTTATTTCCCCACTTTCAAGTTGCTCCGCACTTGGGTGAGTGGGAGCATTGTCTAGTAACAAAACACATTTTCTGGGGTATCCGTGCTCTTTTAAAGAAGACTCTACTTTTGGTCCGAAATCTTCAAAAAACCAATTTTTGAATAGATTTGCATTCATCCAGCCTTTTTTTTGATTTTTATACAAAACAGGTAAAGCATTGAGACGAATATTCTTGAAGGCTCGTGGTTTTGCTGACTTACCGATACATAATAATGGAAGTTTGTGTCTCGCAGAAGCATTAGCGCATGCAAGAACAGTGATACGTTCTTTGCTACGTTTGCAACCAGGTGCTCCAGCTTCCATTTTTGAAGCTAAGGTACTTGAGGGCAACATTTTGTAGTTCAAGCCGGTTTCGTCACAATTGTAGATCTGGTCTGGTTGTAAATCATTTTCTTTCATAAACTCCATAAAATTCTCTGCAAATTTTTTTGCGGCAGATACATCGGCAGACAACTTTTCCCCACAAACTTTCAGTTGACGTACATTATGTCTTTTTTTCCATCGGTCTAGTCATCCATCACGTGCAGAAAAACTTTCAGGCGCTTCAATGACCGGCAATTCTTCGCTTAAACTCACTGCTTTTTGTTTTAAAATGGTCCCCGAAATTGGTATTCCACGTTCTCGATTCTGTGTAGTAAACCATAAAAATAAAGAATCATCCACTATTTCGTAGTCACCTCTTTTCATACTTTTTCGTGCCGGGGTCGGCGATAACAAAACACTACACCATTTTTCAAGTTTCTCGCGATTTTTTCTCCATTCTGCAACCGTACTCACGCCTACGCCTAAATCCTTTGCTATATTTTTAAGCAATTCACCATTATCTAATCGTCGAACCGCTTTAAGTTTTTCCTGCAAGCTGATAACAACGCGTTTACGTTTATTGCTCTGACACTGCATTTTGTAAAATATTTGAGAATAGGACTACTCTTTTTGCGATAATAACAGACGTTAATACATATGTACTTGTAACGCTCTGTCGGCTAACCAAAACTATTCGCATTTTAGACCGTCGTATTGCCGTGAAACCTCGAGGGGAACCACCTTGCAGTATAGGTGAATCCCAGACGCGTTTCGTATAATGCGAATTTTTTCGGTTAATCGGGATTTTTGTTTTTAGATAGTTTGTTTCGGATAAACCGGATTTCAGATAATCGCGATTCGGATAATCGAGATTGTACTGTATGTTATACAGTAATAATGATGGATTATCAAAAGCTCTTACTATTATGGGTGGGAAAGTGAATGATAATGACAAGCTTCAGCGTGTAAAAAATGTAAATAAAAGATATTTTAGTTTGCCAAACATAAGCGGTTTGACCCCTAGTTTGATAAAATTTTTAAAAGATAAAGACACCCATCTAATCACTTACAAACTCATAAAGAGGATTGTTTTGATAAGAATGAAAATAAAAGAGAACGAACAGTTTTGTCAAGGCATCATTTTGAGTTTAGTCATGTGTTTGATTTTGCAACCCCCAGAATTTTAGATAGAGAAAATAATCTCACTAAGTGATTGATTCTCGAAAAACTAAATACAGTATGTGTCAATTTTCATTAGGTATAGGGATTCAATGTTTACGTGCGATTTATACGTATACAAGTAATACGTGGCAACGTGGCACCCCTACTGTCCGTCACCAATCCCGGCAACAATCGACATCACAAAGATTTTCTTCCATCTTCCCACTTCTGCTCACCAGATTTTACATTCAATGTTTAGCTGCGAACACGTTGCGATCTAGTCTGCAATAAAAGCCGTCTTATAACTGGAACGGGAAACATCAAATAGCCGCCGCGATCTCCTGATCTAGTACTTTATTATTATTTTCAGAATCCTTTTATTTACCTTATTTTTAATTTTATTAGAATTACGCTTTTGTTAGTGTCATGCAGCGTGAACGCAGCTTAATAATTCTCTGCATTTACTGAAAGGAAAAAGAAAAACAAATTCTTGCAACTCGTAAATATTATTTCTGAACGCATTACACACACCCAAGTCTGTGGTCCAATAGTTACTGCTAACTTGTATTTTAGAACATGTATCGGTCGCGCTGGCATTGGAGAGGAAAGTAGGGGCGCCACGTTGTCACGTATTGCATGAATTTATCGCCTATGGCTAATGAAAATTGACACATGCTGTATATATAAGTCTGAAAATGTTATTAATATCAAAGACGATTCAACATTACAAATAAAGAACAGGGATAATAATATAGTAATTGTATTCTTCCAGTCATTTTATGTTTGTATTAGTTTTTAATTTTTGCGCATTTTACATGTTTTGGCTGCCGCTATATATATACGTATACATTCAGTAATGTATCACTATAACAAGAACGTTGTGGATTTGTTGGTGTTTGATGTTTTTTAAAATGTATAAAGTACACAGGTGTGTCTAACACATGAGACACTTTATAGTTGACGTACACAAGTGTGATTAGTATAATTGTTTGTCTTGTTTAATTATTGATAGAATTATGTATTTAGCAATAAGGAAAAAATTACGGAGGTAGATGATAACTTAGGACTTGTAGACTGAGTTATATGTATCTTTTAATCTATGTTTTAGCTATGAAGAAGATTGTTAATTGAATAAACGAAACGTTGCACATGTAATTGTCAGTTTTTGTTTTGTTACTATTATCCTAAGACCGACGACAATGTACTATTAATAGCAAATTTGAAGGATACGACTGTTCTTATATACACATATATATACAGTCTGTCCAGATTTCGATGCTCACCATTGGTATATCGGTTATTAGAAGAGATAGAGGAACGGTTAAATGGGGAATGTTTTACAGAATTCAATGCTCGTAACAAATCTCATTTCAAATTTTTTCGGACTTTTTACAGTTTTGAGATATTTTGAAAAAACCAATATTTGCCGATTTCAATTTTCCTCAATAACTCGATAACGCCTAATGCGATCGCTTTTAAACTTTAACATTGTTGAGACACTTTTTACAGACAGTTTTTTAAGACAATTTTTTTGGTGTTAACTGTAACTCCCGATTTTCATTTGTTTCCAAGTTCTTAGCGCTATCTATTGTTTTTCTTATGGCGGCCATATTGGATTTTTAATTAGTTAGATAGTCCTTAACAATAGCTTTTCAATAATGTACAACATGCCTAATAAATCTTTATTTGCACGAGAGAAATGAACATTTGAATAAAATTTCATTCTAATACGGAATTAGTTGGCTATGAAATTAAATGGAAGTGTAAAACAGACGATAAATAGATAAATAAGCTCAGTCATTGTTGACATGTCAAAGTGCATTGCAGTTGGTGAGAGATTTAGAACTTTGTGTTGTAATTATTGATAAGTAATTACGGTTAAGCATTGAGATTAGAATAGATTAGATAAGAACTGATAATGGCACATACATTTTCAAATGAAGAAAAGGTTGATATGTTAGACGTTTATTTCAAAGCAAAAACAGAAACTCTGAAAATGCTTGCACAAATTACGCTCAGCGTTTTCCGGAAAGACCACAACCACACCGGACAATTTTTAACAGAATAATCACAAATTTATTGGACTATGGAAGCTTCGAACAAAAAAGATCCAACTATCAAGTTAACAATGCTGATGTACATCAAAATAATATTTTGCAAAATGTTATAAACAATCCAAGTACATCAGTACGTCGAGTGGCCGAAGAACTAGAATTCCGAAATCTAGTGTTTACGAAACGTTGAGGAAAAACAAATACCACCCATACAAACCAACAATTATACAGGGTTTAAGCGATAATGACTATCAGCGAGGATTACAATTTAGCAGGTGGTATCTACTAAAATATGAAGATGATGCTGATTTTCCTAGGAAAATACTTTGGACAGATGAAACACGGTTTACCAATTGTGGAGTGTTCAACAGGCATAATTATCATCACTGGTCAATTGATAATCCACATTTGGCAAATCAAAGAAGATATCAAATTTTATTTGGTTTTAATCTCTGGTGTGGTTTGATTGGTACGAACTTTTATTGACATCTTCTTTGTTGTTTGAGTTTTTGTTTTATCATTTTAGATAATCACTTAATAGGTCCTTTCATCTTTGATTACAATTTAACTGGTAATAGATATTTGGAGCTACTAACGAACGAGATAATGCCTGCCGTAAGACAAATTATTAACCCTGAAAACATGCAAAACGTCTGGTTTCAGCAGAACGGCTGCCCTGCCCATAATGCTCGTGGCGTGCAACATTTTTTGAGAGAACATTTCAATGAGAGAGTTATTTCAAATAATGGACCAGTACAATGGCCTGCGAGATCGCCCGATCTTACCTCCCTTGACTTTTATTTGTGGGGTGCCACTAAAAGCGAAGTTTTTAATTTTGAACCACCAGAGAATCGGGAAATTTTAGAACAACGAGTGCTGGATGTGCTAAGGATCATTAAACGAAAACACACTACGTAGAGTTTGTAACTCTGTTAAAACAAGGTACCAAAAGTGTGAGGGGCAGAATGGTCGCCATATTGAACAGTTTGTTTAAGTAAATCTGAACTTTTAATTTAGTATTAGAGTGAAATTTATTTTATATGTTCATATCTCTCATACAAATAAAGATTTATTAGGCAAGTTGTACATTATTGAAAAGCTATTTTTAGGGACTATCTAACTAATTGAGAATGCAATATGGTCGCCATGAGAAAAACAAAAGATGGCGCTAAGAACGGGGCAACAAATGAATTACTTATCAATAATTACTACACAAAGTTCTAAATCTTCCACCAATTGCACTGCACTTTTACATGTAACTAATGACAGAGCTTATTTATCATCTGTTTTACAATAACATTTAATTTCATAGCCAACTAATTCCGTATTAGAGTGAAATTTTATTCAAATGTTCATATCTCTCGTGTAAATAAAGATTTATTAGGCATGCTGTACATTACTGAAAAGCCATTTTTAAGGACTATCTAACAAATTAAAAATCCAATATGGCCGCAATAAGAAAAACAAAAGATATCGCTAAGAACTTGGAAACAAATGAAAATCGGGGGTTACAGTTAACACCAAAAAAATTGTCTTAAAAAAGTGTCTCAACAATGTTAAAGTTTAAAAGCGATCGCATTAGGCGTTATCGAGTTATTGAGGAAAATTGAAATCGGCAAATATTGGTTTTTTCAAAATATCTCAAAACTGTAAAAAGTCCGAATGAATTTGATATGAGATTTGTTGCGAGCATTGAATTCTGCAAAACATTCCCCATTTAATCGTTCCTCTATCTCTTCTAATAACCGATATACCAATGGTGAGCATCGAAATCTGGACAGACTGTATACTAATAATAATTATTAGGTACTTTCACAAGTCGTGCACGTATTTTTGTCGCAATATTTTTTTTCTGGACTACTTAATTAGTTTTGTTATACGATAGGAGACCATTCTTCGAGAATCTGACGCCTAGGCTTTTATAGAGCTTTACACTCACCCACATACCATAACGTTATACATATTAAACTTTAATTGCCTTGACAGTGATATTTGCCGCATTCCAAGAACAAAAAGAGAAAATATACAAAATAACGGCTAAGAAAAATACCATTTGTACTTCTACATAATATAATATAATTACCATGGATGAAAGTATGATTCCTGCCCCCATCGAAGATCGTGAAATAAATGAAGCAGCCTTTAAGAATATAAAGACAAACCTAAGAAAACTAGGAAACATGAAGAACAGAAGAATATTCCTATTACGCTAGATGTTGCAATTTCTATATATATATACACTGTTTTTGATGAAGACAATAAAGTGCCGAAACGTTAACTTTTCAATTATTACTTACCACCAATAATAATATAAAAAAAAGCCGCATTCCAAGAACAAAAAGAGAAAATATACAAAATAACGGGTAAGAAGAATGCCATTTGTACTTCTACATAATATAATATAATTACCATGGATGAAAGTATGGTTCCTGCCCCCATCGAAGATCGTGAAATAAATGAAGCAGCCTTTAAGAATATAAAGACCAACCTAAGAAAACTAGGAAACATGAAGAACAGAAGAATATTCCTATTACGCTAGATGCTGCAATTTCTATATATATACACTATTTCTGATGAAGACAATAAAGTGTCGAAACTTTAACTTTTCAATTATTACTTACCACCAATAATAATATAAAAAAAGCCGCATTCCAAGAACAAAAAGAGAAAATATACAAAATAACGGCTAAGAAAAATACCATTTGTACTTCTACATAATATAATATAATTACCATGGATGAAAGTATGGTTCCTGCCCCCATCGAAGATCGTGAAATAAATGAAGCAGCCTTTAAGAATATAAAGACCAACCTAAGAAAACTAGGAAACAT
Organism: Amphimallon solstitiale; assembly: GCA_963170755.1. Classification (NCBI taxonomy): domain Eukaryota; kingdom Metazoa; phylum Arthropoda; class Insecta; order Coleoptera; family Scarabaeidae; genus Amphimallon; species Amphimallon solstitiale. The sequence goes on from OY720678.1 coordinate 1,477,553, forward strand.
GAAGAACAGAAGAATATTCCTATTACGCTAGATGCTGCAATTTCTATATATATGCACTATTTCTGATGAAGACAATAAAGTGTCGAAACGTTATCTTTTCAATTATTACTTACCACCAATAATAATATAAAAAAAAAGCCGCATTCCAAGAACAAAAAGAGAAAATATATATATATATATATATATATAATTAATATCTTATATGTGATTAATGTATATATTAAACACATATAATCTTGTTTCTTTGCCGTATATATTTAAATATGAAGAGAATTTTCTTGAATTAGCGGCATTTTAAATTAATTGATGACCAACACAGAGTGCACTGAATGTGCAGTAATATCGTAGAAGGAAAACATAGTAATTAATATGGTTCCTTCATTAAAATGAGAATGATAAGAAATTATCTCTCATGCTTGCATAGATCGTTTCCGAAACTATATATACAAATTTCGGAGGATAGGAAAATGAACACATTACAGACCGGGCTGACGAGTGTTCACGTTGTAGTGGTTAACGAAACTGATGCATATGTGTTAGTCCTCGGGGTGGTGTGTTTCTTTTCCTTAAAATCATTAATTATTAAAATAATGCAAGTAATTGTCATCAATTAATTTAAAATGCCGCTAATTCAAGAAAATTCTCTTCATATTTATATATATATATATTGTTATGGTTTTTAATATCCATACAATATATTGATTTACAATTGTGTTATTACATATAATTTTTCAATTCTTAAAAGTATATTTTTATCAATGTAAAGAATTAATTATTTAAATGTTCATTTGATGTTCATAGGTTGATGAGATTTTTGTGTTGATCTGGTTGTCGTAGAGGAAAAATAAGGTTTTCTTTCTTCTATGTTTGTATTTCTAGAATCTGTTAAAGAGAAATTAAAAAACATTATTATTATTGTCAAATATGATGTATTATATTTTATGTACAAAATTGTTTAATTAACGATGATATGACGAGTATTGTAAACGTAAATAATTGATTTAGAGTATAAACTAATTGGAATTAAATTTCCCGCCATAATTTGAACAGGTGTTAATGAAAGAAATATTTTGACAGTTCCTGAAATGAGAATTTATAAATTGAATGACAATTGTGTGAAATGCTTTGAAATTAGGTTTTTTTAAATGTAAAAAGAATAATTAATACACGTAGTAATAAATTATAAGGATGTAAATATTCGAAAGTAAATAGTAAAGAGATATTTTGAATTATAAAGGTAGGTGTAGATTTCTGATTGGAGAATTTAAAAAATTGTAAAAGGGTTGCTTAGGAATTTAGATTTGAAAAAAAAAACAACGAGGAGATGAAAAATAATTTTCATACGACGCGGTTATTTTTATCTTTGAATAAAAAATAATTCATTGATAATTTCTAAAATACAGCGAATTTTGTGCTTAAAAGCGTTGAAAGTTATTAATTTAACAAAGGCAGAGTGAATAAAACAGTAAACAGTGAAAGAAACATACAAAATTTATGTGATATCTATAAAACATAGGTATCAAAATTGATAGATAAAGGAAAGGAATATTTAAAAGGTTGAATTATAATTTATCACGAGTACTTACATAAATAGAAGATTATCCATAGACGAATTCCAATGTGTATTTTCAAGATTAACCATAGACGAAGAGTTGCAGTATTTTATCGTGTATAGGCTTACGAAGAGAATTTTTCTGAGACCGAACGAGTATTTCCAAAGGAGACCGAACGTGTGTTTCCAAATTAGACCGAACAAGTAGGCATCATTTCTTCTAGAGTGGCAGTATTATGTTGTGCAGAGAACTTCGAAGAGAATTTTTCTGAGTCAGAACGTGCATATCCAAAGGAGTCCATTATAAAGGAATACAAGAAGGACGTCGAAGATCGGAGAATATCGGAGAACCTCATCAAGATATCAAGTCCAGGTCATACAACAGTAGCAACAGCACCTACAAGTAAATATACCTTAACATTTGAAGTAATATAAAGTATATTGGTACTATTCGATTTAAAAATAACATATTTTATATTAATATTTAGGAAAGTTATTCACTTTTACACCCGAATGTATTGAATTAAGAATAAGAAAAGCAATACCTTATTTGTAGTAATATTACAATTTGCATTCCATAGAAATCTCATCAACAATTGAATGTTTACAACTATAAATAAAATACATTATTAGTCAATCGTAGAAAACATACAAGTTGTCATTCCACAAACTTACTCGCTACAGTTATGTCATTATCTCCCATGGTTTATTTTGATATTTTCTAACCAACGTCAATGCATCGTTGTTAAATAATTTTTCAATAATATTTATTTTCACTTGTGTATCTGATCAACACATCATTATACCATTATTAGCTTGAGCAGTTTGTTTTCTTTCATTTGTAGCATTAATTATGTGTTTTTACAAACAAAGCAGCTGATCTACAAGATTGTGCAACACTAAAATCATAAAAATATTGAATTAATTTAACCTGAAAAAGACCCATCAAAATTTGTAATACTTACGTGTTTAGTCGTAGTTCTACAAAGTACAATCAAATAATCAGTCACAATGGACCATTAAACACCCCTGATGTTATATAAAAATAGTATTTTATAAAGAATACGTGCAATTCAATCGATAATAAACAAATCATAAGTTAGGTTATATTTCTTGACATGTAATGTACAATATCCCTCCCATTTTTATCATGTATTGGTATAGGGTTCAAAGAATATAGTCCTACCAGTTCAATTAATAAGACAAGGAGAAATAAAATTTTATATTTATTAAATTTGAGTATTAGCCGAGGCATTGTAAAAAAATAATATTAGTAGTAAAAAAATTAGGTGTTAAAAATAATACTCTTCCAACACACATATAAATACATTTAGTGCACGAACTTGGAACATTATTAGAGGATAGTTTGTTGAAAATAACGATCATCCAACCCTTATACAGGTACATTTGGCTGGCCCAATTTGGGGCAACAATATTAAGACAATTGGTGCTCAACGTAGAGGCATAACGGTTAGTATAGTGTATTTGTTACTGGCCCAACTTGGAAAAACGTATACTAATACATTTTTGGCGCCCAACGTGGGGCACCAATTGGCTTAATACTGTGTCTTACCTATAATTTCGGAAGATTTAATATAACTCAGATTTAGGAAGTCTGTACTGTGAAAGTGATTAACGCCACTTCCTAAATCTGAGTTATATTAAATCTTCCGAAATTATAGGTAAGACACAGTATTAGGAAGACTGTACTGTGAAAGTGATTAACGCCACTTCCTAAATCTGAGTTATATTAAATCTTCCGAAATTATAGGTAAGACACAGTATTGGGAGATTGTACTGTGAAATGAGTGACGACATTTCCTTTCTGAGTTCGGCTAAATCATCCACAAAAATGTTATAAATAGGACATGGGATAGGTAAGACACAGTATTGGGAGATTGTGCTGTGTAAGTGAGTGACGACACTTCCTAAATCTGAGTTATATCAAATCATCCACACCAAATCATCCACGGAAAAAAAATGTTATAACAACAAATATGTTAGGTAGGACATGGTATTGAGGAGATTGTATCATGTTAGTGGCTGGCATCACTACCTTATACCGAGCCAAATTAAATACTCCAAAGATTTTCAATATTCCCAAAATAGAACGTAAAACACATATATCAGGCAGGACATAGTATTAGAATAGATTGTACTATGAAGGTGATTGACCACACTTCCTTATACGAGTCACACTAAATCATTCACAACATATTAATCAGAACAAGAGGTTCATATAGAAGAGATCAACTCTTGACGGTTTTTGGAATACCGACTCATCTCAGCAATCTTAGATCTTTTCAATTCCCAAAAATCTATTTCTTAAAATAGACCTTCCCATTGTATATAAATAAATCCCATTAAACATAATGATTTCATTAATGCAATTGCTAATATCATATTTAGTCAGGATAGAAGTTTCCTAGTGGAAATAATATTAGTTAATAGTACCCATTTAGAAATAATAATTTGTTTGGTAAAATATATAATTAGTAGATGTCCTTATATTTTAATTATGTAATTTAATTGTCATGTATCATGTGCAATGTAGTGATGTATCATATGTGATATGCAAAAGTATAAAATAGAAACAGTACAAGATGAATATAAATAGGAAAATTTAAATGTTTTTAAGTTATGTACAACTGTAACAAGTGTTGAAAGTAAAGAAATATTAAGTTAGTAGTTATGTTCTTAAATGTAATATGAATAGGAAATTACCAATATCATGTATACGAATAGAGTATAAAATAAAAGAAATTGAAATCTTAAGAATACAGTACAAGTATAAAGTATATGGGTTTGTTCAAAAATAAGTACAGGTGTTTAGTAAAAATAGAATATGTATTATAATTGAAAATATAAAGTTTTATAGAGAATGGAGTGATTTTAGTTGGAATTTAATAGTAATATAAAAAATATATAAATGTCGAAATAGACAATAAAGATTATAAAATATGTATTATGAAGTATAAAATATCTTGTAGAGGTATAAGAGTACCTACAAGATTAATTAAAGAATTTATGAACCAGTATATGGTATATAGCACTAAAGGTAGTGTTTATTGGATGAATTAAAGTATGATTAATAAAGATAATTGTGGAATGTATATGAAAGAGTTGTTAAAACTATTGAAATGGATTAAAGATTATAATATGATTAATAAACACCAATATATAAAAGAACAAGTATTAAAGTGAATACAAGATAATAAATTCAGAGTACTGTTTATAAATGTTTAGATATGCATACAGGTGAAATCATTTAAGAATTACTATAACTATGAAATATGGAAATAAAAATCTTTTACAGACAAAAGTTAAACAGTAAACAAACTTAAAACAAAATTAGTTGGGAAAGTTGTAAAAAAAATATATATTTTAAACATGTATGGTACATTATAGTTGTCAGTTTTACAAAAAGAGTTATTAATACATAGCATATATAAAATAGAATGTAAAATAGTGTATAAAAGTTAGAAGCATAGATTTATGTGTTTATGGGTTAAATAATGAAAGTGTTGATTAGAGAAAAATAAATGAATAAAATGACGAGTATACAGAGTATTGATAGAATTTATAGTGAGGTTGTGTTGAATTAAATTAGTTATGATACTTAAAGTTATTGTTAAACAAATATAAATTTTCAACAAAGTTAAAATTTACATTTGTTAAAGGGGCAAATGTTATGGTTTTTAATATCCATACAATATATTGATTTACAATTGTGTTATTACATATAATTTTTCAATTCTTAAAAGTATATTTTTATCAATGTAAAGAATTAATTATTTAAATGTTCATTTGATGTTCATAGGTTGATGAGATTTTTGTGTTCATCTGGTTGTCGTAGAGGAAAAATAAGGTTTTCTTTCTTCTATGTTTGTATTTCTAGAATCTGTTAAAGAGAAATTAAAAAACATTATTATTATTGTCAAATATGATGTATTATATTTTATGTACAAAATTGTTTAATTAACGATGATATGACGAGTATTGTAAACGTAAATAATTGATTTAGAGTATAAACTAATTGGAATTAAATTTCCCGCCATAATTTGAACAGGTGTTAATGAAAGAAATATTTTGACAGTTCCTGAAATGAGAATTTATAAATTGAATGACAATTGTGTGAAATGCTTTGAAATTAGGTTTTTTTAAATGTAAAAAGAATAATTAATACACGTAGTAATAAATTATAAGGATGTAAATATTCGAAAGTAAATAGTAAAGAGATATTTTGAATTATAAAGGTAGGTGTAGATTTCTGATTGGAGAATTTAAAAAATTGTAAAAGGGTTGCTTAGGAATTTAGATTTGAAAAAAAAAACAACGAGGAGATGAAAAATAATTTTCATACGACGCGGTTATTTTTATCTTTGAATAAAAAATAATTCATTGATAATTTCTAAAATACAGCGAATTTTGTGCTTAAAAGCGTTGAAAGTTATTAATTTAACAAAGGCAGAGTGAATAAAACAGTAAACAGTGAAAGAAACATACAAAATTTATGTGATATCTATAAAACATAGGTATCAAAATTGATAGATAAAGGAAAGGAATATTTAAAAGGTTGAATTATAATTTATCACGAGTACTTACATAAATAGAAGATTATCCATAGACGAATTCCAATGTGTATTTTCAAGATTAACCATAGACGAAGAGTTGCAGTATTTTATCGTGTATAGGCTTACGAAGAGAATTTTTCTGAGACCGAACGAGTATTTCCATAACAGACCGAACGTGTATTTCCAAAGGAGACCGAACGTGTGTTTCCAAATTAGACCGAACAAGTAGGCATCATTTCTTCTAGAGTGGCAGTATTATGTTGTGCAGAGAACTTCGAAGAGAATTTTTCTGAGTCAGAACGTGCATATCCAAAGGAGTCCATTATAAAGGAATACAAGAAGGACGTCGAAGATCGGAGAATATCGGAGAACCTCATCAAGATATCAAGTCCAGGTCATACAACAGTAGCAACAGCACCTACAAGTAAATATACCTTAACATTTGAAGTAATATAAAGTATATTGGTACTATTCGATTTAAAAATAACATATTTTATATTAATATTTAGGAAAGTTATTCACTTTTACACCCGAATGTATTGAATTAAGAATAAGAAAAGCAATACCTTATTTGTAGTAATATTACAATTTGCATTCCATAGAAATCTCATCAACAATTGAATGTTTACAACTATAAATAAAATACATTATTAGTCAATCGTAGAAAACATACAAGTTGTCATTCCACAAACTTACTCGCTACAGTTATGTCATTATCTCCCATGGTTTATTTTGATATTTTCTAACCAACGTCAATGCATCGTTGTTAAATAATTTTTCAATAATATTTATTTTCACTTGTGTATCTGATCAACACATCATTATACCATTATTAGCTTGAGCAGTTTGTTTTCTTTCATTTGTAGCATTAATTATGTGTTTTTACAAACAAAGCAGCTGATCTACAAGATTGTGCAACACTAAAATCATAAAAATATTGAATTAATTTAACCTGAAAAAGACCCATCAAAATTTGTAATACTTACGTGTTTAGTCGTAGTTCTACAAAGTACAATCAAATAATCAGTCACAATGGACCATTAAACACCCCTGATGTTATATAAAAATAGTATTTTATAAAGAATACGTGCAATTCAATCGATAATAAACAAATCATAAGTTAGGTTATATTTCTTGACATGTAATGTACAATATCCCTCCCATTTTTATCATGTATTGGTATAGGGTTCAAAGAATATAGTCCTACCAGTTCAATTAATAAGACAAGGAGAAATAAAATTTTATATTTATTAAATTTGAGTATTAGCCGAGGCATTGTAAAAAAATAATATTAGTAGTAAAAAAATTAGGTGTTAAAAATAATACTCTTCCAACACACATATAAATACATTTAGTGCACGAACTTGGAACATTATTAGAGGATAGTTTGTTGAAAATAACGATCATCCAACCCTTATACAGGTACATTTGGCTGGCCCAATTTGGGGCAACAATATTAAGACAATTGGTGCTCAACGTAGAGGCATAACGGTTAGTATAGTGTATTTGTTACTGGCCCAACTTGGAAAAACGTATACTAATACAATATATATATATATATATATATATATGTAATAATTGAAATATCGACCGTACTCAATAATACAAAAAGAATTACGGGTATTCGGTCTGTGTTTTAGAAAGAAAAAACTATTTGTCCAACGTCTTAAAATTTCGCCATTTATTTATGGCATCCTCAGGAGCTACCACTAAAAGAGCAACACATATAACTAATATAACAAGTCAACAATCATAATCACTATAAACCTACAACATAAAACATTAAGGGTGTTGTATAGCAAACTAAAAATTTCGACGTCTTCGGCGCGGGTATCGGGGGGTAGTGCTCATGGGTGGGACTTGCCAATACCCCACTACCATGTACTGTTTTGCTAAATGCTATAGTAAAAATCTAAATTGTACAGTTCCCAGTTTATAAGTACCGCCCTTTGGAGCGATGCATTCGAAATCACATACGTCTGATGCGTTAAGTGCTAATTGTCTCTGTTCAGGCTACACATACTCTACGTAACGTAGGTGCTAGTAATATTTTGTATGATTTATTCAGTCTAGCCGAGTATAGCGCTACGGTAAGCGTACGTATATGCTTTAATATTTTCGATAGTTTTATAAAATTGTGGTTTTACGTTACGAAGAATATGGGCCAAGGTGCAAAGCATCCTTTATCAGTTCGACGAAAAAGTCGAAAAGTACGTGCTAAATGTGCAGCGAAAATTAGGTGGAGGTAAAAAACAGTGCGATTATGAATTTGTGCGTCTATATTTGTATTTTGACACATTTCAGACAACAACAGACATTATGCACACAGTCAGAAGAATTATCCCAACAAACTAGGTAATATGATGCGCTTTAAAAAAATAAAAGACATACAAATTCATTAAAAATATATTTTATAGTGAAGTACAAACGGTTGTTGAAGATGACAATAGACCGAATATTATGCCTCCCGACGAATGTACTGAAGAAAGTACACAAGAGTAAGTTCATTTGTTATTAGAAATTATAGTGTTCTAGCCATACAGGTAGTCAACACAAATATTTATTTCTAAACCATAATAATGGAAGAAAATGCTATATATTTTAGATTGCTATTCAATTTAGATAATTATGGCAAAGATTTATCTTATTTTGAAATAAATGTGATTCCAGGGTATCATCTCAAATAAAGGCTAGACGAATAGTTAATATCCACTCTTTCATGAGCCAGATATTGGGCACTAGTCGTCACACGCCTTTTGACTGTAGCATTGTTGATATGGAAATCATACAGGAAGTTAGACACGGTTTAGTCTCAGATTTACATCTCAAATGTAAATTTTGCAATGAAACAAAAATAATAAAAACAGATGATACTGGAAATGAAATGTATGACATAAATACTGCAATAGCAGTAGGAGCGTTATCTATAGGAATTGGTTATTCGCAGATAGATGAATTAATGGCTACAACAAATATACCATTTATGTCGCCAAATACTTATCAAGTAATGCACAGAAAAGTAGCAGACAAAATACATGCGTGCGCTTGGGAAAGTATGGCTCTAGCTGCGGAAGAAGAAAAGAGGATTGCTTTAGAAGTCGGTGATATTAGTAATGACGGCACACCATACATAACCGTGATATGCGACGGCGCATGGTCCAAAAGGTCATACAAAAGTAACTATAACGCTGCTTCTGGTGCTGTGAGTAGCTATTGAGGGTCAATTTCTCTTTCCTAATGGGTTTTAATTTCTTTTAGGCATGTATAATCGGTGCTAAAACGGGGAAGCTACTTTTTTTGGGGATAAAGAACAAGTACTGTTGCATATGTGCAAAAGCAGAATACAAAAAAGAGAACGCAGCATCACATTTATGTTTTCGTAATTGGCAAGGACCTTCCACTGCAATGGAAGCAGAAATACTTGTAGAAGGGTTTAGAAAAAGCAGGGAATTGCACGGTGTTATGTATAAAAGGATGGTTGGTGATGGTGATAGCAGTGTGCATAAAAGACTGCTACAAGAGAGACCCTATGGTTTCCAACTTGTAGAAAAAGTTGAATGCAGAAATCATCTACTAAGAAACATGTGCAATCATTTGCGAGACGTGAGTAGCAGAACTAAAAGTAATTCCAGTAATCATTCGGTACCTGTATACTTACGAAAGGTATTACAGAATTCGATTGGTCGCATTAGAGCTTGTATACAAAAAGCTACAATGCATCACATTAAGAAAGAGTCTACAATGGACGAGAAGATAAAGGAATTGAACACAGATATTTTAAATTCAATTTCGCATGTCTTTGGAGAACATGAGAAATGCAGTGAAATTGGGTACTTCTGCAACGGACAACCAAAAGAAAACGAAAAAAATTTAGTACCTCCTATGAAAGAATGCGGTCAATACACTGATATTAAACAATGTCTATACAGACTTGTACATAACTGTTCCAGTCTACTAACTAACATGAACACAAACGCCGCAGAAAGTTATAATGCAGTGTTGTGTAAGTTTGTAGGTGGAAAACGAGTAAATTTCTCTCTACGAGATTCCTATATGGTACGCGCAGAAGCAGCTGCTCTTTCCTATAACTCGAAAGGACGATATCACAACATTATAGGAAAGGCTCTAAATTCAGGAGCTCTGCGTTGCGATACTTTTACTGAGAAGTATGTCTCTAAGATATTGCGACAAAAATATATGAGAAAGAAGCGAAAGGCAAGTGTCATGAAAGAACGTGCATCGCTTAGAAAACGAGCAAAAGTAGTGGCTTCTGCAGATAAGCACTATGGTCCTGAAGCAGGACATGAAATGCCAGAGGAAGACGTCATTAGTCTGAAAGAAGATTTCTTAAAACAATTAAAAAAAAATAAAGAAGAAATCACATCAATAGAGAAATCTACAAGAGGACAAACTACTTCTGCTCTTTGGTATGAAGAACGCAGCAAGCGCATTACAGCTTCTTGTTTCGGCGAAATTTGTCGTATGAGGAAAACTACTTCGCCACTAAACAAAATAAAAACTATGTTGTATAATTCTTTTTTGGGCAATATACATACTAAATATGGACAAGATCATGAAGCCACTGCCATCGAAGAATTTCAAAAAATTATCAACAAGAAGATCGAGCAGTGTGGTTTTTTTATTGACGAAAACTACCCTTTTCTAGGTGCGAGCCCAGACGGACTAATTGACAACGATTCCCTAATTGAGGTGAAATGTCCCTCAACATGTAGAAACATGCATCCTATGGAAGCACTGTTAAATAAAAAAATTGGTTTTGCAAATATCGATGAGAATAACTGTATGAAATTAAAAGAAAAGCATAAGTATTATTATCAAGTACAAGGACAGTTGATGATTACGAAACGAAGCTACTGTTATTTTGTAATTTGGACACCATTAGGAATTGTATTTGAAAAGGTAAGCATACGAGATATATTAGAATTTATAATAGACAATCTTAATAAAGTCGACTGATACAACATTCAATTATTCAAGAAATTTGCCCAGCGGAAGAATTCGGGTTGCTTGAGTTAAGTTTTGGATCAACAAAGTTATTAAAGTATACATGCAGTATTCCCTATTTGTATTTTAAATATCACAAAACAAAATAAATAAGCGGTTACTTTAAAACCACATACTGCTAACTTGTGTATCTAATATACCTATGTGGATACATATACCTATATTTTTTTATAGATCGAAAGGAATGATGACTTCTGTAAGAAGATGGTAGAGACATTGGAGAAATTTTATATGAGCCACATTTTACCAGAATTAATAAATCCAAAATTGAATAAATAGAAACTTTTCTAAGGAAAATAATATTAATTCAATTTAATTTGGTATTTATTTTTATTAGTAAGTAATTGGGGGAAACAAGCGAAATGCAGTATATTCTCAATTAGTCGACTAGATGTGAGAAGAATGCAGTCTACAGATTTCTATGTTATGTAAGCGTATGATGCTTGAAGTATTAATTTTGTTGACGGCGCTAATGCGTGTTGATTTTCTTTTCCATTGGGCGTATTAAAAATCGTTCTATAAAACAATTTATTATGTTATGATGTACCCTATGTTATAATTTACCTTTCATAATTTTACTTAATGCTAAAGTAAATAATAATGAATTGTACTTATATATATACAGTATATGCATTTATATTTAAATTATGTTTCACTTTATTCAAATACTCGTGATACACGACATTTATTTCTATCTATATTATTATATGCGCAATACATACACGAATATGTTTCTCCATTTACATTTCTCCAAAAGTTCAAAGGACACTTTTTAATTGCATCTCTTATATATTACAGAACATAAGAATACATACAAAAATTAAAAAGTGACGTATTAAAAAATTTAAATTCATTGTGTGAAAAACGAAGAATAACTATTCATGATATGTAGTGCAAAATGTGGTTCATCAACGTCGTCATTGTATTTATCACCAGAGCTATCAAAATATGTAGAGGGGCCTGGTAAGGGAGATGGAGGCGAAGAAATAGAAGTATTTACAAGGGCAGGAGTTCTGGTTATAGCTTTTGAAAAGAATGTCGTTAATGTAGTATGCTTTGTAACTTGTAAAACTTCACTTATTGGCCGTTCAACTTTCGTGAACCGTTCAATATTTGAATCCATATCTTCTAGTTTTAGTAGTTTCATTCACTTTCCTCTACTGGTTCCTCTTCCGGGAGCCGTTGTACTTCCAACTCTATTAATTCTTCAATATTCTCCGCTTCAGCTTTTAAATTAAGTATGTTAGCAAGTTCCACTACTTTATGTATGACATTAGTGTACTCGTCTTCGTCAAAATCTAAATTATTCCTGAACACTTTCTGACATTTTACATTTTTCCATAGACCCTGCACACATCTTTCTGTCACTTCTTCCCACGCGGTTTCAATGTTCTTTATGTATTCTAAAATATTATATGACTTTCAGAAGTCACGAGTTATTTCATTACTTTCTGTTGCTGTTATGGCTTTGGAAAACGTTGTGCACAAATAGTATTATTTAAACGTAGCTATTGTACCCTGATCCATTGGTTGTAGGATAGCGTTTGTATTTTTAGGCAGATACACCACCTTTACATCTGGGTGTAAATCATCAAGATGTTGGGGATGACCTGGTACATTGTTAAGCAGAAGGATAATTTTAAATGGCAAGTTCTTTTTCAAACAATATTAACCGACGGTATGAAGCAGTTGAGGAACCATTCCTCAAATAATGCTTGCGTCATCCATGATTTGTTGTTTGCACGATAGTAAACATGCTTTAATGCACATGGGTTCTCAAAGCAATAGATAAGAAAAAGTTTTAACTTCAATCCAGCGACATTACCTCCTAACAACAATGTAATTGTATCTTTAAATGCCTTAAAACCGGCATTGTCTCCGTTTCTACGTGTATATAGAAGCTCTCGGAATTTTTGTTTTGTATCTGGTCATCAACCAAATCGCGAGGAGCTTTTCCATCTCATGAATCAAACCTTTCCGCTACATAGTTATTACGGCTTTAAAACCTGTCGATGATTATAATGCATCTTTTACGCATCAACAAAACGTATCCGAGTATTCCCCACGTTAAACAGTTGTTTGTTGCGGGGAATACCCGACGCAGAAGCTCGAGCGTCGAAGTCGTATGCCCGAGCGGTCGTTAAACGGTTTTTAGACAGGTACGTTACAAGTATAAAAGTATTTAGAACTTAATTTTCAATACCTTTTGTATAAAAAAAAAATGTCAAAATTCGGAACGGTAGTAATACTTTTACTCTTATCGAATAGCGATTTTTGCAAATATTTCGCAAATTATGCATTCTATATATATTTGTCAAGAGTACAAAAGCATTTAGAGTTGGATTTGAAATATTTTTTGTAAAAATGAAAATTCAAAATTCGGACAAGAGTACAAAAGCATTTAGAGTTGGATTTGAAATATTTTTTGTATAAATGAAAATTCAAAATTCGGACCGGAAGTAATACTTTTACTCTTAGCGAGTAGCATTTTTTTGCAAATATCTCATTAAGTATGTATCCTGTAGAGATTCATTAAGAGACTGGAAGTACTTAGAATAGGATTTTGAATAATTTTTGTATAAAATAATGTTTAAAATTGTATGATTTAAAACGCCCATACGTACAAGAAAGTTGTGTCGTGGCCACACCTCATTTTTTCCTATTATCTTGGCTAATTTCGACTTTTTTTTAAAATACGTTGGAACAACCCTAGAAAAACCTGATACGACTGTCAGAATTTAGATTTTCGGAAAGAGGGGGCTAACTTCTCACTTTTGGATTTTTTTTTTTTTTTTGCAATATCCTTCGATATACCTATAAGAGATACGGTTTTGAGGCATTAGAAAAATGTTTAGAACAAATCTACAACTACATGAAACAACCGTCAGAATTCAATTTTCGCAAAAAGGGGGGCTGTAAGATATCGTTTTTTCCTATTAACTCAGCCAATTATGACTTTTTATTTGAAATACTTTGGAACAATCTAAAACAAACCTAGAACAACCGTCAGAATTTCGATTTTCGAAAAAGAGAGGGGCTAACTTCTCACTTTTGGATATAGTTTTTTTGCAATATCTTTTGATATATGAGATACGGTTTTGATGTATTAGAAGAGCGTTTCGAACAAATCTAGAACAACCTGAAACAGAATTTCAATTTTCGCAAAAAGAGGGGCTGTAAGAAAATCGCTTTTCCTTTTAACTCAGCCAATTACGATTTTTTTTTTGAAATACTTTGGAACAATTTAAAATAAACCTGGAACGACCGTCAGAATTTTGATTTTCGAAAAAAGGGGCGCTAGCAAAAATTTGTTTTTGCCATTTTCTCGGCCTATTATAATTTATTTTTTGAAATACTTTTGAACAATTGAGAATAAACCTAGAACAACCTGGAACAACCGTCAGAATTCCGATTTTCGAAAAAAGGGGTCTAACTTCACACATCCAAAAGTGAAACTAAAACGACATGTGCGTGTATCATTAAGAATTTTTCAAATTTCCGGAATATGTCGCAGAGTGAGTAATTAAGAATTTTTTGGATTACGGAATACTCACCCACGCAAGTATACCAGCACTTCGTATCTATACAAGAAATTATTTTGAAGCGTACGGCTTCCTGAGAAGACCCAAAGTAGATAGAAAGGCATCCATGTCTCGCTAATTCTTGGACCGAAAATATTCATTATATATATGAATGACCCCGCCCTGTAGTGCCCCAGACACGGAATTGTGTCTATATGCGGATGATACCACGTTGTTAGTAAGGGGGAAAGAACTCCAAGAACTAACAGCAAAATCTGCAGCTGACATCCAAAAAGCAGAGGGCTGGTTTGCGGCAAATCACCTGAAAATAAACCCGAACAAAAAACAAAACATGAAATTTTCCACGAAAACAACAGAAGATCGGGAAAAGCCAAATTTTTGGGTCTGATAGTGGACTCCAATCTGAGGTGGGGACACTGGTAGACTGACGTTTGTGGTATTCACCATAAGAAGACTGAGACATGTATGCACATACGAATCTGCAAAGGTGGCGTACTGTTCGTATTTTCATTCTCTTCTAAGTTATGGAACTCTCTTTTCGAGACAGACGGCTGATGCAAATAGAATATTTCTACTGCAAAAAAGGCTACCAACAAACACACATTTTATCCAAATGGAAACAAACATGAGTACAACACACTAAGTAGAAAGCATCTAAGAACCCCTTATCATTGACTTTCACTGTTGCAGTCGGGTGTCGATTATTGGGGTCCCAAGCTATATAACCACTTGAAGAAGAACTTAAAGACCTACCACCTGACGAGTTCAAGAAAAGGGTCAAAGGGCTGCTGATGGAGAGGAAGTACTACGGCGTCGAAGATTTTCTGGCAATTAACGCGAGCTGCTGAAGTATATAACATTCTATCATTTATTATTATTTGTTTATTTGTGTATATCGTTGTTTGTCATATTGTTGATACAATGATCTTGTTATACATATATACACTTTAATTTAAATTAATGTGATATTTTATGTCAAATGTGATAATTACCACAAGATTACTCAGATATGACGATAATCTGTAATTAATATAATGTTAATAATTATAGATGAGTAAATATACATTATTATTATTATACTATTATTATATTATTATTATATTAAAACAACGGTAATATATTTTCGAATTAAAAATGACTTTGTTTTGTTGGAGTTTGCAGAACGAAAGGAATGTCATTATATTATTATATTATAATGTACTATTTTTCGTGAGTGAAAGGAACAAGATTCTATTGGTGGTATAGTATGTTAAAAAACAATTTTGCAGTTACTTCGGTTTTGCTTACTCCAGAAATTATTGAACAACCAAATGAACACATATTCCATGGAAACAACGTTCGAGAAGTCCGGGCGAAGGCGGTAAATAAGGGAGATTCACTTTGCTCTTGATCGCGGATTGCGTGAATTCCTTGAAGCGAAGTTGAGACAGTGTGTATTTGCAAGTGGCACCATCGTACAATGCCATGAAGATGACCTGTCCCGCGGCTTCAACGCACAGTATTCTTCGTCTCCGAAATTTTTCTTCGCAAATGAAGCAAACGCTTATTTCCAAAGAGCCAGAAAAGATAAGTCCTAACGTAGAAACGGTCATCTCTCTACTGCCCTTCAGACAAATTGAGGCATTCTCTGCAACTTTACATTTGCATCAAACGCTAAAAAAATTTTTCGCGCCGAAAAATAGTGAAAACCCATTTTTGAAAATTTTGGCGCCCTCTGCTTTTTCCGCTTTTGGCTGTAGCGCAGCGAGTACATTAGATAATTTGTAGATATTGTTTTTTTTTGTTAAAAAAATTTTTTGTTCGACCAACCATTTACGCCGAGAATCCATTCAAAAACTTTTTGAGATTACCAAAAACCCACAAGGAGTTCCAACTTTTTGGTTTTAGAGTCGTCGCATGCCCCACTAACGATTTATCAAATAAAATAGTCTCCCATATTTTCTTCCAAAAAAAAATATAGAATGACTACTATAATATCATGTATTGAATCGAATTTCATTGTTTTATTATTATATATAAATTATTTAAAATTTAATGTTTATTCATTATTATTATGTAACTACATCTGTAAAATAATAAGTCCTATTTCTGTCTGTTCTTTATTTACCATAACAGGAAAAGTAATCTAGTTAAATTTTTAAAATAAAAGATATCCTTTTGGAGCAATTTCTGGTTTACTTCAAATCTTTTTATAACTGTCCGAACACTGAATCGTTTGAGAGTAATTTTTTACTAGGTCGTAAATTAACTCTTTTGAACGTCTACCAGTCTGCTACAATATCTGACGATCTGTACAGATGAAGTACGCACCATCTATATCCATCTCATTTTCGATATTAGTTTTACATTATTTTTAACTCACTTATAAATGTCAGTAGTATTTTATCTTGATAAATGTAAAATAGTGGAAGAACTAAAAAAGCTAGTATTATTTATGAATCATATGTAATACTTTTGTTTAAGTTTGTATTTATGTAAAAGTTATCAAAGCCTACCAGAAAATGTGTACAATTTTATGAAATGTAATACAAAATAATATAAGTAAATTTAACAAAAAGAAAATATACATTAATTTTATAAAGTTAAATCAAGGTTACTAGATAATGTTTTCAATTTTATGAAATGTAAAATAATATAAAAAATGTTTAATCAAATACCTACTTAAAACCGTAACAAGGATTTCTGTATTGCGAATATCGCTCGTAAAGTGAATCCCCACCTAAACAAAGTAACTCCGCCCTGTCTTGGATTGCAAGGATATATCAAATATTTCACTGCAGGTGGCGTACTAAAGCAGTGCCAAAAATCCATTTCTTTCTTATCAAATTACACATTTATCTTAATAAATACGAAAAAATTTTGCTAGAAATTAATGTTCACAATAATATGTTATACGTCGATACGCATTTTATTTTTCGATTGTCTATTTATATTTAATTTTTTATAACAATTAATAAAAAATTGAAAAAACAAATTGCCAAAGGACGTGTAGATAAACATTATAAGAATATTTCATCTAAATCATTTTTGCATAAAGTTTAAAGGTAGCCTGTAATCTGTAAATATTTGAAAATGTACCTATACAACACCCTTAACGTCGAAACACTTCGTCAGACATATAAAAGGTTTGCCGGTAAAACCAACGTTAACAGGTACACTCACAAACTGTTTGTCATGACTAATTAAAATAAAAATTATTTCAAACTAAAATTTTAACAGATAAAATAAACATGTGTATACAAATAGCGTTTTTTGTTATTGTTTTTTTTTCTTTTTTATAAAAATTACATTTCTTTTAAATTTTCTTATATTGGACGTGACAAACCAAAATTACAATTAATAGATAAATAACTGTACACAAATGTGTACGAAGTAGTAAAAAAACTCAAACATCTACTTATTTATAATTTGAAAAATGTTGCAATAAATACTGCTCAACTGATTGGTATCGGATTTGAAGTTAATCGCATCGTTGTGTCTGTTAATGTGGACCATTTCCAAAACGATATTAATTTGGAAATGGTCCATATTAACAGACACAAGTCTTTAAATTACGTTAATTGCACATAAGGTTTTAAATCTCATATCTCTTATGTTATTCTGACTGTTTAAATTTGCGTGTTTATCTATCGTCAACACTTGACATCAAACACAAAAAGAAAGAAACACTGTTTTTCTACTTTACTTTTTTCCGGAATAATAAAATATTTCGTTCTTTGTATATGTTTACATCAACGTATCGTTGATGTGTGTTATTTTATTAGATTTTATGTACCTGGGTTTGTTACTAATTAGTGGATTGTTCTTTAGATTAGTTTGTGTTGTATCCTTTTTTTTAAAATGCCGTATAAAAGTCTCATAGAAACCACTGAAGCTTTGCAAGTGTGTTTTACGGTTGAGGTTTTGGGATACTGTTCTAATGGTTAATGTTTCCAGGAACATTCTACGTGTGTAGTTGGGTTCTTTGAATATGATTTTGGTGTTTTCAAAGTCTGCTTTATGGCCCGTTGTCGCTATGTGGTTTGCCAAAGCACACCCCTGTGGTTTAATCCTTATATCACTGTGTGTTATGTTAACCTGTTTTTTAACCTTTGTTTGGTTTGACCTATGTAAAAATTTTGGCAACTGCACTGTATGGCATATATTAGATTGTTGTTCATTTGTGTTGGAATTTTGTCCTTAATTTTGCTGTACACCCTTGAGTTCGGCAACGCTGTTGTGTAAGCTATTGAGCAAATGTTGTTGAATAACAATTTTATTTTATTTGTTAAGTTTGGTATATATTGTAACTTTTTGGTAATGTTATTATTAATATTGTTTGAATTTGTCGTTTCTTGTTTTGTTTTCAGGATTCTAGGGTTATTTTCTATTTTGCTTGAAGAGTACAAAAGTTTGTTGATTGTTATCTTAGGTTAGTTATTTAATATAAGTATCTCTTTAAGTTTGTGTAAATCTTGCTTTAGATATTGTGGATGTGTTATTTTGGTCACTCTCTCCTTTAGGGCTCTGATTAAATTAATTTTATATTTCTTGGGGCAATTTGATTGATAGTTTAGAAGTCTATTGGAAAATGATGGTTTTCTATACCATATTAACTTGTCATTTACCCTTATTATCTCTGTTTCTATGGAAGATAATAATAAGGGAAAATGACACACTCAAGTTAAGATGGAATTTGGAAATCATGCTGGAATGAAAGGCCTTCTGTTATTTGTATTTTAATATACCATTATGATATACATTTAGCAGTCGATTAAATTAACATCAATTTATATTAGCCGATTTTCAACTGTTCTGAGATACCTATAATGAATTTTAGTCGAAAATTATACAACTACTGAAAATTTGATATGAACAAACGAGTAACTATGAAAGAATTAGGAATTCTTTCATCGTTTGTAATGATGACGTTTTTAAACATCCAAATGACATAAATAATGAGGTGTGACCACCACACGACTTTCTTATATGTATGAGAGGGTCAAATTATAGAACTTTAAGAATTTTTTCATATAAACATTATTCAAAAGCCTATTATAAATACTTCTATTCTCTTAATAAACCTCTATCGAATGCATACTTCGCGAGATATTTGAAAGAAAGTACTACTCGCTAAGAGTAAAAGTGTTACTTCCGATCCGAATTTTGAAATTTCATTTATAGAAAAAATATTCCAAATCCAACTCTATATACTTTTGTACTCTTGATAAATATATATAGAATGCATAATTTACGACATATTTTCAAAAAATCGCTTTTCGGTAGAGTAAAAGTACCAGTTCCGGTCCGAATTTTGAATTTTTTTTTCACAAAAGGTATTGAAAATTAAGTTCTAAATACTTTTGTACTCGTAACACACCTGTCTAAACAGCATGACTTGCAAAATATTTGCAAAAAACTGATTTTCGATAAGAGTAAAAGACCTACTTCCGGTAGGAACTTTTTTTCTCAAGTTTAACTTTAAGTAGATATGAATTCTTTACACATTTTTTTAAACTTAGTAGTTGACGAAATATGTGCAAAATTCGATTTTTTCACTGAAGTAAACTACTACTTCCGGTCTGCCGAGTTTACTGAAAATGTAATCAGTTCTCAAGAGGGAGATTATACTAGTAAATGCAAAATTTGGAATTGATAGGTATAGCGGCTTTACCGCTATCGTGGTCACACACACACACACACACACACATAGAGAGAGAGAGAGAGAGAGAGAGAGAGAGAGAGAGAGAGAGAGAGAGAGAGAGAGAGAGAGAGAGAGAGAGAGAGATTTTTTTTAAAAACTACTTCGGTATCAGGGGACTTCAATACGTGGACATCTGCAAAAATCTCGAGGTCGAAAATTTTCATCATCACAATACCTCCTTATACTACGTATACGAAAGTAAACAGAGCCGTTTTTATCACTAATTGCAACAAAGTCATGTTGTAGGGATGTTTTCAAAAGCGTTATACTACAGGTTTTCGTACTTCATGATAAACTTGCTATTTTTTGCTAACATGATTTTTATTTATACATTTACTGACTTTTTCATTTGCATTGTGGATGTGTGGTGTAGTGGTGGGTGATTATTCAGAATCTAAGTTGAAATCGTCTTGGCAAAATAAATATATGGTCTTTTTCAAGGATCCATCCACGAACCTCTTTTATCTATTATGCATGTGAATGATTATTCAAAAGTTATTTTTTGTTTTCTGGATACCGTTTAACCAGATTAAATTTAAATTAAATTAATTGTATGATTTTTTTGTAATGTGAATTTGTGGTATATATACAGGGTGTCCAGAAACTTTCCTGACAAACGAAGACCGGAGATTCCTCAGATAATTTTAAGACAATTTAACCGAATTCACCTTAGTCCGAAAATGCTTCCTAAGGGAACTAGAGCTCTTTGAAGATGGCGCCTTGTAATAAGTTTTTTTTTTAATATCTCCCGAACGCTTCTATTTAGAAAAACAAAAACTGGTATGCTTATTTATCCTCCAGAGATGAACCGATTCCATCAATTGCGAATTTCTAGTACCGGTCATAGGCGTCCGTTTTGGGTAGGTAAACGGTTATTTTAACGCATAACTTTTTTGTCTTTAACTTTTAAGCATTTGTGACACTAGATTATTAAATTTTCAGGTATTCTAGTACTAAAAGGTACTCCTACTTTAAGTCGGTAGGATACACCGTTTTCTAGAAAAATCGATTTGAAAATTTTTCGTTTTTTATCATTTCATCTTTCGTCATTTCAACTTCGCGAACTGACAACAATTTGACAATTAAAAACGTAGGTTTTATTTCTGTTGGCAGTTCAGAGCGCACTAGTGCAAAAAATAATAAATTGAATTTTAATGACGAAAAAACGAAAAGTTTTCAAATCGGTTTTTCTACAAAACGGTGTATCCTACCGACTTAAAGTTGGAGTACCTTTTAGTACTAGAATACCTGAAAATTTAATAATCTAGTGTCACAAATGCTTAAAAGTTAAAGACAAAAAAGTTATGCGTTAAAATAACCGTTTACCTACCCAAAACGGACGCCTATGACCTTAGGAAGCATTTTCGGACTAGGGTGAATTGGGTTAAATTGTCTTAAAATTATCTGAGGAATCTCCGGTCTTCGTTTGTCAGGAGAGTTTCTGGACACCCTGTATAATTTGTATTATTATTATTATATATAAAATTATTAAAGTTTCGAAATCGCAAAGGCAAAAGTCAACAAGATTAAATATACAAGAGAAAAGGGCTTACTTCCTATTATCAATATTGTGAAGCCTGTATATAAGTGGCAGATGCTTCAAAAATTATTTTAAAGTTTCAGAAAATACCACATGTTCTGTGATCGTTTTTTTAATGTTATTTGTTGATTACCTCTTGAAATACTTAACCTTTGGACTCATGTTCATTCAGATACAATATTCAGTCTTTTCTTTAGGTATATAATGTACATAATGTTAATAATAAACGTTTCACAATAGGTAATACGCAAAATTTAATCTTGCATATTCTGTATATAACAGGAACCAAATAATAAATATTTATTTATGAGATGTGTAGAAAACATAGGATAATTTGAGTACTACCCTGCCTTCAGGTGATCATTTTCGGACATCTATTATGTTCTCTATTAAACCGAATAAACCAGGGAAGTCATTTCCTAGAATATGAACACCAAATTTCGCTTTCATTCCCTTACCACATACGCAAGCGATGACAGGAGTCAGCGTTTTGCTTGCCATGCCGAGTCCATTTGTATAATCGGGGGGTCGAAGATCCGTCCGTGTTGTTGGTTGGGTCCCTCTTCGAAACTGTAGAAGAGGAATAGCCCTTAATGTGACCGATAGACTGGGAAATGGCGGTATTACAATTTTCTTCTCGCTCGTTCGAATTCACTTAGCAACGTGAAACGTTTTCATATCAATATCTTTCTCAATCGAATTTTATGGAGTTCTCTGTTAAACTCTGCATACTTATTGCAGGATAAGACCCTATTCGAGATTATATACAGTATGTGTATATAAAATTACTCAGCAACTTTTAGAGAAATTAGAAAAATAAAGATTTGGTGAATCTGTATTATACAAAAGAGAATAGCATGTACACATTAGTAGAATTATTCTGCACTTCCATTAAACACGTGGATATCTCTTAGCTTATGCCGATGATGTCAAATTGTTTTGCAGTATTTCGAATCAATAGAATGTAGGTTATTTACAAGTCAACATTCATTGTTTAGTTAGTGAGTTACCTCAAATAAACTACAATTAAACATAAATAAATGTAATTTGATACTATTTACCCCTTGAAAACTTTCCATATATATATATATCAGATTATTTGATTCGTGAGCTACACCTCGTCAATATATTAATCTAGACAAATACAGGTGTTACTTTTGATCCGACTTTATTTATTAACCAGCATATTAGTAACATTTGCTCAACTGGATTAAAATCCTTAAAATTCAAATGAGAACGTCGAAGTACCTCAAGAACAATACCGTACATGTCTTTCTATTTTTCTTTATATGTATTAAATTAATATATGGTTTACCTATTTGTTTTCCTTAATACAATCATTGCGAGTGCCCAGGACTTTTTCCTACAGCGATTAACGTAAACTTGTTTGTTGTATATCGGTTCAAAATGCATGGAAACTCCACTGTAGCGTAATTTTAAGTCACTGCTCTCGAAAAGGCATATTCACTGAGCCCAATTTTGACACAAGCTGTTCCTCAAGAATAACTGCGATACATCATTTAATTTGCATAGCCTAGGACAAAGATTCTAAAAATATCACCTATGTATTGTATCGCTTATAATTCGGAGATATATATTTATTGGTACCTACTAAATATTTGTTATTATATTTCTCTTGATATTTTCATTATATACATGTTATACTGATTTTGGGCTGTTATTAAGAGAAACTTCTGTTGGGCAATAAATGCATTATTCTTATAACAATAATGGATGCTCGCATTATCTTTCCAAAAAATAATGATAATAGAGAAGATAATATAACAAAATATATCATTAATAAAATATTGAAATAAAGAAACACAAGTAAATAATTTTTGTTAAGTGTTTTTTTCTTTTACCCTCTATATCCTATATGATTCGGACTCATGTATTTATATTTTAAAATTTTGTTACATTCATTTCGAGCCCACTGTACGTCGGCTATGAATTTTTGATTTACGTATTTAAATTTTTGAATTATTTTGGTTCATTGTGTGTTGCCATTTCTATTTGTACATATTCCGTTAGAACACTAATATCTTTCTTAAAAATTAAGCAGATAAAACAAAATAGTTTATTTGTTAGTGAACATCCGCACATCCACTCATATTTTTCATATATATTTTTATTAACTACTCTATTGTAAGTTCGAGTTTTATTTGTAGAAGTGTAGTTTATTTGAAGTTCTGGAATAGCCCTTTCTTTCTTCTTAATTAAAAGTTTTTCCTCAAATAATAGCGGGTTTTTTAAAAGATTTGGTACACAATTAACGTCCATCATTAATAATAATCTTCAAGGCTTTGAAATCACACACGTAAGGAAACGCAACGAAAACATGCATTCGCAATGAATGCAAGACATTAACTGGAGTCTGACAAATTTGTGCCCCAAACCGAAGTTATAAGCGTATATGGCGAAGATAAGCGGAGCGTGCCCATTCATACTCGATGAAGTATATCTGAAATCGTGCCCCGGAACATAGTTTTGAGCGTTGGCATACGCTAGTATGTGTGGTGCGGAAAGAAACGTTGGTACCATCGTTATAAAAATACGTAAAAATAATAAAATAAAATAATGCACTGAATTACATACATGCGAATTTCTTTCTGTGTTTATCTTGGTGTTTGGGTGGGCACGTGCCCTTATGTTCTTTAGTACCAGCCGCCACTGATTAATGTTAATATACCTACTTAGTTGCCCGAATGGAAAAAGTACCTAACTAGCGGTCAACATGTTGTAAATTCGTATCTCACCTGTTGCTAAGTTTTTGTAATTAATTTTACTTATTTAAAATTATCATTGCTTAGCAGCACATTACAATTACATCTTCGATGTTTTTGGAACAAGTTTATTTACTCTATATCAATTTAGTTATTACGATATAGGTAAATCATTGGATCTAAAACAGTGATTTAAGTCGAATTACTTAAGAGTTTTACGATGGAAATGAATCAGACAACACATAGTATGCATTCCATGAGAAGGTAGCTCTTTCGATCTCCTTTATATTGCAATTTCTCTAACTTTCGAGAATATGATATTGATCACCTTAAAGTTTTATTCATAAATTGCCATAAATAAGAAGGATGTGGTATCCAATATTGTGTAAACATATTAATCTAAAATAAGAAATTGTTTTAATTATTGAACGTAATTTATTATTAGAGAGTGTATTCTATTTATCGTCATAATATGCGTGAAATCATTACTCAATAAATTGTATATCAGAAAGAATTCCTGGTACATAACATAAGGTGACCATTAATCTTAATGGGAGTCTATGGAGCGCCTCAAATCGCGTAGTATCTCAATCGCGGACAGGAAATTTATTTTTGTCTAGCGACAGGTTTGGACACATGGAACTATAAATAGAAAACAAAATATTGGAATATACATTTACTGTTGTGGTTTATGGCGCTAGATTTTCAGAATATTGAAATCATTAGTGGCAGTCAATCTTTATTAACTCAAATGCACTATGATGTATTTATTTAAGGTAAATATATCATTTTTCGTGTGCTTAAAACAAATTTCAAATTAATTTATTTAGCGTAATTGCTTTCAGTGAATTATGAATGAGCACAGGTGTTTAGAAAATAAAGATTAAGTAATTTCAATTAACTTGGTTGTAATGGCTGTGATTAGATTTATCTAATTTAAAATGCTAAATCGTAAAAATCTATCAATGTGGTACCTACACTAATTGTGATCATACAACTTTATCAATATTCATCATATTAAAGAAATAAATATACAAAGAAATAATACACCCATGTAGAGAAGGCGTGGTTAAACCTCATAGTCGAATCGGATATGCATAGAAATATTATTTATCGATTAGCGACACCTATTTTTCGGTAGCCACAACGTAAATTTATTTGTGTCTAGTGGTATTACAAAATACTGCAACAACATTCTAATTCGTTAAGAAATTACAGATGGCTAATTATTTAGATGGTTGTTGGTCTACCAATGCGAGGTCTTGTTTTAATCGATATTTTAACGAATAATAGCAAGTAAGTTAGGAGATAGATTCACATTGGCATTCAGAACAGGAAAGAATACAACTGAAGCTGCAGTAAGAGGAATGGGACCTATTAACAAAACAGTATTTTGCATAGAACAGGAAAATGAACTTGTTCATTACATATTAGAGTTAGAGACAAAAATATTTCGTAACAATATCAGAATTAACGAAATAGAATTGTACACAACTTTAATAAAGAGACTCAAGAGTTCGGTAATGGGCAACATTTGTAAATCATACGAAGCCATCTGCACAAGATTCAGTCTTGTTAATACACAAAAAATCTTGATGCAAGAAGTCTCGCCAATGAAAATTATGTGATTCTCGTTTGTCTTCCACCTCACTGCAGCCTTCAGACTCGAGAAAGTTTAATGGCACAAAATCAAAAAAACTAGTATAAATGTATTCCTTCATTCTCAACAGACTCATAAATCGCTTTGTATGGTTTGCAAAAAGGCGTTTTTGAAGTCGAATGCTAAGAAAGGTCAAGTATCGCCGGTGTAACAAATTACATTACGAGGCAAGTAACTAGTCTAGCAGATGATGATTTGGACCATTTCATATGTAATAAGTGCTTTTAAACAGACTTGTTGGTTCTTGCACGGTAGCCAAATCCGCCGGAATGTCTTGCCCCAAAGGGTGGGGCAAAATTGCCCAAATGTGTTTAGAAGAATTTTAATTTTTTTAATATACTTAAGTTCATTTACATTTTTTTTTAAATATTTAATAATTAATTAAATTTATTCTTACTTCTCATACAAACAATTGTGGACATTTCGTTGTGTCAACAATGTAAAAATATCCAAAAGTGTCCAATATTTTTATTTAGAGCATATAATAGTGGATACTTTCCATTAACTTCTTTACACAAATGTTTAATCATTTTATAGATATTTTGAAGAAAAATTTTATTACATGTAGCATTTTAAGGTATCTGACATAGGAGTAATCGTATTGGAAATGTCAGTTATTTTCTTGCGTAACCAAAAACGACAGATATGAATTACCATAGGGTAGAAACATTTGTCTGTAGCTACTAACGCATATTAGCACTTGCATATTTTGATTTACTTACACAATTCTATATTATATCTTAGACACACAGTTAGTATTATTGTGTGACCAGATTGGTTATTATGCCAAAGATTCTTCTTGGCTTTTTAATTGACTCACATGAGTAGTATCAACAGCTCTACTCGTAATTTTTAAATACATAGTTTCGTTATTATTATTTATGTATTTCCATTAAATGCATGTTTATGGCAGACCTAAACCTTTTAGTGGAATTGAATAAGTAGCACTGGCTGTCCTATAATGCTTATTTGTTTACATTTTCACATATAAATATTGTTTTTACATTTAATAGTCGTCAGTGTAATTTTTTTTTAGATGACAGCCGATTATTATTTTGTTATTATTTGCTAATATTTGCCGCTACTGCCAAGAGCGCTAGTTCATATTTTCAATGTATATTATATGTGATAATATATATATATATATATATATATATATATAGTACAGTTACAATTTGTGTTTTTTTTTTCTTTACCCCTTCTTTTTAAATAAAATATGTGTTTTTCATTTTAAAATAGCTATATGTCGATGCACAACTGTAAAATATAATTCAATTGCCATATTAAAATGAAATTGAAAAGGGTTAAAAAGCCTAATATAAAATTGCGTGTAATGTCTCGCTGTGTTTTGTTAGTTAATGTTGTCATATGTGAAAGTGATGGAATTTGCGAGTTTTAATTATGTATGACTTTTTGAGAAAGATGTTGTTGACATCGAAACGTTAAAGTAAATGAACGTATATTTTTAACTGTGTACATTATTATACCCAATTAACCCAAGAAAAAACACATATTTTATATATATATATATATATATATATATATATATATATATATATATTGTTATGGTTTTTAATATCCATACAATATATTGATTTACAATTGTGTTATTACATATAATTTTTCAATTCTTAAAAGTAGATTTTTATCAATATAAAGAATTAATTATTTAAATGTTCATTTGATGTTCATAGGTTGATGAGATTTTTGTGTTGATCTGGTTGTCGTAGAGGAAAAATAAGGTTTTCTTTCTTCTATGTTTGTATTTCTAGAATCTGTTAAAGAGAAATTAAAAAACATTATTATTATTGTCAAATATGATGTATTATATTTTATGTACAAAATTGTTTAATTAACGATGATATGACGAGTATTGTAAACGTAAATAATTGATTTAGAGTATAAACTAATTGGAAATAAATTTCCCGCCATAATTTGAACAGGTGTTAATGAAAGAAATATTTTGACAGTTCCTGAAATGAGAATTTATAAATTGAATGACAATTGTGTGAAATGCTTTGAAATTAGGTTTTTTTTAAATGTAAAAAGAATAATTAATACACGTAGTAATAAATTATAAGGATGTAAATATTCGAAAGTAAATAGTAAAGAGATATTTTGAATTATAAAGGTAGGTGTAGATTTCTGATTGGAGAATTTAAAAAATTGTAAAAGGGTTGCTTAGGAATTTGGATTTGAAAAAAAAACAACGAAGAGATGAAAAATAATTTTCATACGACGCGGTTATTTTTATCTTTGAATAAAAAATAATTCATTGATAATTTCTAAAATACAGCGAATTTTGTGCTTAAAAGCGTTGAAAGTTATTAATTTAACAAAGGCAGAGTGAATAAAACAGTAAACAGTGAAAGAAACATACAAAATTTATGTGATATCTATAAAACATAGGTATCAAAATTGATAGATAAAGGAAAGGAATATTTAAAAGGTTGAATTATAATTTATCACGAGTACTTACATAAATAGAAGATTATCCATAGACGAATTCAAATGTGTATTTTCAAGATTAACCATAGACGAAGAGTTGCAGTATTTTATCGTGTATAGGCTTACGAAGAGAATTTTTCTGAGACCGAACGAGTATTTCCATAACAGACCGAACGTGTATTTCCAAAGGAGACCGAACGTGTGTTTCCAAATTAGACCGAACAAGTAGGCATCATTTCTTCTAGAGTGGCAGTATTATGTTGTGCAGAGAACTTCGAAGAGAATTTTTCTGAGTCAGAACGTGCATATCCAAAGGAGTCCATTATAAAGGAATACAAGAAGGACGTCGAAGATCGGAGAATATCGGAGAACATCATCAAGATATCAAGTCCAGGTCATACAACAGTAGCAACAGCACCTACAAGTAAATATACCTTAACATTTGAAGTAATATAAAGTATATTGGTACTATTCGATTTAAAAATAACATATTTTATATTAATATTTAGGAAAGTTATTCACTTTTACACCCGAATGTATTGAATTAAGAATAAGAAAAGCAATACCTTATTTGTAGTAATATTACAATTTGCATTCCATAGAAATCTCATCAACAATTGAATGTTTACAACTATAAATAAAATACATTATTAGTCAATCGTAGAAAACATACAAGTTGTCATTCCACAAACTTACTTGCTACAGTTATGTCAGTATCTCTCATGGTTTATTTTGATATTTTCTAACCAACGTCAATGCATCGTAGTTAAATAATTTTTCAATAATATTTATTTTCACTTGTGTATCTGATCAACACATCATTATACCATTATTAGCTTGAGCAGTTTGTTTTCTTTCATTTGTAGCATTAATTATGTGTTTTTACAAACAAAGCAGCTGATCTACAAGAGTGTGTAACACTAAAATCATAAAAATATTGAATTAATTTAACCTGAAAAAGACCCATCAAAATTTGTAATACTTACGTGTTTAGTCGTAGTTCTACAAGGTACAAGCAAATAATCAGTCACAATGGACCATTAAACACCCCTGATGTTATATAAAAATAGTATTTTATAAAGAATACGTGCAATTCAATCGATAATAAACAAATCATAAGTTAGGTTATATTTCTTGACATGTAATGTGAAATATCCCTCCCATTTTTATCATGTATTGGTATAGGGTTCAAAGAATATAGTCCTACCAGTTCAATTAATAAAACAAGGAGAAATAAGTTTTTACATTTATTAAAATTGAGTATTAGCCGAGGTATTTTAAAAAAATTAATATTAGTAGTAAAAAATTAGGTGTTAAAAATAATACTCTTCCAACACACATATAAGTACATTTAGTGCACGAACTTGGAACATTATTAGAGGATAGTTTGTTGAAAATAACAATCATCTAACCCTTATACAGGTACATTTGGCTGGCCCAATTTGTGGCAACAATATTAAGACATTTGGTGCTCAACGTAGAGGCATAACGGTTAGTATAGTGTATTTGTTACTGGCCCAACTTGGAGCTACGTATACTAATACATTTTGGTGCCCGAACGTAGGGGCAAGAGAAAAGAAAGGTTTCTGGTTATTTGTGTATTTTGTATTTTGTAGAATAATAAAAACACAGATTTATTAGGTACATTTATTTAGTTTATCGCAATTTGGTATTACATGTGATACATTGGTGCATAATTGTGCGTATTAAAGATACATATAAAATATTTTATATAGAGTGCATACATATTAGTACAATTTTAAAAATATTTAACAAAAATGGATACAAGATCTAAATCTAGTATGAAACAGACTCCAGGTACAAGCGAAAGCGGAGAAGATAGTGAACAGGAAAGAGGTGATAGACAACAAACTATTATCAGTAGGAGCGTGGAAGATATGTTAAGAACAATTCTAGAAAATAGAGAAATAGATAAAGAAGAGTATAAGAAAAATAGAGAAGTAGATCAAGAGAAATATGAGAAAAATAGAGAAGTAGATAAAGAAGAAAATAAGAAGTTATTGGAGAAAATGGAAAAGTCTATTAGAGAAGAGAATAAGAAAAACAGAGATGAAGATAAAGAAGAGAATAAGAAGATATTTGAAAATTTGTTTGAGAAAAATAGGGAAGAGATAAACCAGAAAATTAGTGAGGGAAACAAGAAAATAAAAGAGGATATTTTCGAGGTTTTGGAGAAGAAGTTAGAGAAGTTTGGGGATGATAATAAGAAAATAAATGAAAATCTTGTGAGACTAAATGAAAAAATTAATCAAACTAATGAAAATATGAAAACTAAATTAGAGGAAGAGTTAAACAATTTAGAAGATAAATTTATAAAAGAAATAGAGAAGAAGAATGAAAGTAGTAAGGTAGAGATTTTAGGAACGATAGACAAAAATATAGTTAATAAAATTGGAGAGGTAGAAAAAATAGTGCTGGAGAAAGTAGGTATATGTGAGAGTAAACAAAAAGAACTATCTGAGAAAATACACAAGGATTTGGTAAAGGTATCGTCAAAGAATGATATAGAATTGGTTATAGTAAATAAAAAATTAGCTGATAATGAAGAGAAATACAAAGAAGATAATTTAGTACAGAAGGAGGCAATAGAGGGGTTATTAACAGAATGTGAGAACAGGAAAGAAGAGATAGAGGGATTAGTGAAGATAATTGAAGGTAAAAGGATTACGCAACTAGTTAATACTTCTCCGAATTGTGTTATTAATACAGGAATTAAAATAGAAAATTTACCTCATTTTAATGGAGATTCATCAACTTCAATACATCCCATGCTGTATTTAAATAATATGTTGAGATATATGGAAGATATTACAGAGTTTAAAACTAAAATGAATATTATTAGGTCTACTCTTACGAACAGTGCTTTAGATTGGTTCCAACGAATTGAGGATGAGTGCACAAATATTGATGTTTTTGTAAATATGTTCACTTCATATTACTGGAATAGTAATCAGCAAAACAGGGCTAGGATTAAGTTATTGATTGGTAAATTTCATCCAGGGAAAATGTCTAGAGAAACGTACGCGTCTAAATTATATAACAATAGCAAATATATTCATAATATAGATGAATCTACCATTGCTCAACAATTATTGAAGCATTTTATTGTGAATGACACTCATGCTATTATTTGTCAAAATGTTACGACTATGGATTCATTGATTGACATTTTAAGACGTCTAGATGACCATAGTGAAAACATGCAGTATAGTGTAAGAAGAAATCAAGAACCAATTTCTAATAGAAATAATAATATATCTCATATATCAAGAAATAATGCTGATAACACAAATATGTTTAACTACCGGAACGATTATAATAATAGATCAAGGGAAGTAAATTATCAAAATGGCAATAATTTTCAAAGAAATGATTCACAAGGTAATCGAGTACCACATAGGCCCTTAAATAATTTTAATAATGGACAAAAACCTTTCTCTAATAATAAACCGTTTGAAAACGATAGAAGAGGTTATCAAGGAAGGAATTATGGTAATTATCAAGATCAAAATAATCGTTATTATAATCAGAACACGAACTCGAATAATAATTGGTATAGGAATAATGATGGGAATACAAGAGGTAATGGAAATGATAGAAATAGAAATACAGATACATCTCGTAATATAAATAACGTTAGGTTAATAAAAGGTGGAAAGTCAGATGAAGGCATGAATAGTATTGGAAAAGAAGACATATTACAAAAGGTTAATGATGAGAAAAAAAAAACGCCGATTTTAGAATCAGAAACAGGGATATATGGGAATCCCATTCCAAGTGTTTCTTGGAATTAAATTCTGATCAATCTGTTGATAATAATTTTAAAATAGTTTATAAGGACATCAATATTAATAGTATTAGTTTAGATAGAGATTTTGTTGAAATAGATTCTTTAGAAAAGTTAGGGAAGATAGTAGAAGATTGCGAAGTACTTCCTTTTATTAAAATTCAAATAGGAAAAATTGAATTTAAAACATTAATTGATTCAGGTGCGGAAATTTCATTGATTAATAAAGATAAAGTATTAGAAGTTGTAAATGTCATTGAGAATATTGTAAAGATAAAAGGTACAAATGTTGTAACTGCAAATAGGAGAAAAATGGGCATTATTACCGAACGTATTACTATAGAAGAGGAGATTAATTTTAAGAAATATATGATGCAATTTTACATATTAGATGGTTTATTTTACGATTGTATACTAGGTATTGATAACATGAGAATGTTAGGAATGAGTATTAATTTCGATAAGGATGAAATAAATATAAATGGAAATAAGTTTGACATGGAAAAAATGGAAGACAGATTGGAAGTTAATTCATATATGGCTTATAGAGAGCTAATTGGGAAAGAAATCGATAATGTGATTATAGAAGGTAGAAATGAATATTTTAACAGTCCTGAAGAATTATTAGAAAGGGATATGTTTGAACTACCTAAATTATATAATGAATCGTATGTAGATGAAAATGCAAATAGTAAAGAAGATGATACAGGGAAAATTATTGTTAGAGAAAGAAAAGATATAGTTAAAATTTTGGACAAACAGAAGATTGAGAATAAACAGATAAGGGAAAGTTTAGAGAGTATTTTAGAGGAGAACATAGAATTAATCAATGAGAAGATAGTATTTGCGAAGGATTATGAACATAAAATAATTGTAGAAGATGATTCACCTTTAACGTGTAAAAATTATCCCATACCATATTATTTCCAGGAACGTGTAAATAAAGAAATTCAACTTTTGGAAGAAGCAGGAATCATTGAGCGTTCTAATACGTATTTTATTAATCCAGTAGTGTTAGTCAAGAAGAAAGATGACTCGATACGGATCTGCATTGACGCGAGGGCCCTAAACAAACGCATCTTACCTGAATTCGAAGCTCCACAAAACATTGACGTGTTAATAACCAAGTGCGGAAATAAAAAAATTTACAGTAAGTTAGATTTAAAGAATGCATTTTGGTTAATTCGACTAGATGAAGATTCTCGTAAGTATTGTGGTTTTAATATCAACGGGACTGTATTTAATTTTACAGTTTGCCCCTTTGGGATTAAGACTAGCCCTGCCGGATTAATCCGGTTTCTACATAAAATTTTAGATAGATATGAAGATTTTGCTATACATTATTTGGATGACATTATTATTTTTTCGGATGATATCGTTTCACATTTGGAACATATTGAAACAATTATTACTACTTTAAGAATAAACGGGATGAAGTTGAATTTAGAAAAATGCGAATTTTGTAAACATGAGGTCAGTTATTTGGGATACATAATTAACGAGAAAAACATTTTATTGGATCCTAAACGTTTGGATGATATTAAAAATTTTCCAAGACCTACCAAATTAAAACAATTAAGAGGATTCTTGGGGTTGTTGAATTATTATAGAAAGTTTATACCAAAATTTAGTCAGAAAACGAATGTATTGCTAACTTTATTAAAGAAAGACAAGAAATGGAGTTGGACAGAAGAACATGAAGAATGCTTTATTAAACTTAAGGAAAATTTTGTAGAGAATTTAAAGTTGTTTCACCCGGATTTCAATTTAGAGTTCATTGTTAGAACTGATGCATCACATAGTGCAGTAGCAGCAGAATTGGTACAAATAAGAGATGGTGAGGAGATACCTATTTATTTTGCTTCAAGGACGCTGAAACCATGCGAGGTTCGATATGGGGTATCAGAAAAAGAAATGATTGGGATCATTTTCGCATTATCTAAATTAAGATACTTTTTGATAGGGAAGAGGTTCCGTTTAGAGACAGATCACAAGGCTCTGATTAATATTATGAATTCTAAACTAAATAATAACAGGATATACAGGTGGGCATTGTTAATTCAACAATATGATATGGATATACATTATAGACCAGGAAAAGAAATGGTGGTGGCCGATATTTTGAGTCGTAAAGATGGAGGAATTAAAAAGAACGAGGTTAGTATAAATCTAGTCCAATTAAGGAGACAAGGAATATTTTCCTTACGAAAATTAAAGGAAATTCAGGGAACAGAGGAGTTTGTGGAATTGAGGGAAAAGTTAAGTAACGAACCAAATTACAAGGGTATGAATTTAAAAGATGGAATAATTGTTAAGAAAATTGGTGATTTAGAAGTTTATGTGACAAATGAAATTCATACTAAAGAAATTATTGAATATTTACATAACAGGTATACACATATTGGATCAAGAAAATGTTGGTTGATGTTTAGAGAGGCTTATTATTGCAAAAATGATGAAAAGATCATCAAAAATACATTAAGACATTGCCAGGTATGCATTTTGGCTAAAGATAAAAACTTTACCAACGAAAACATTAGTCAAAGTATCGTAGCAAATGATAAACTAGAATTGATAACGATTGATTTTATTTCTAATTTAATTCCTAGTACAAATGGATATAGGAACATATTGGTAATTTGTGACATTTTTTCAAAATATATCAAGCTTATTCCTACACAAAAGTGCAATACCGAGACAGTCTTACAGGCATTGTATGAATATTTTATAGCATATGGAAATCCATTAGCGGTATTAGCAGATCATGCTACATATTTCGATAATGACAGGTATAGGGAATTCTTACAGGATAGGAATATCAAGAGCCATTATATTTCTACTAGACATCCACAATCTAATCCAACAGAGAGATACATAAAGGAAGTGTTAAAATATTTGAGAATTTTATTAGTTAATAAACATAACAGATGGGCCAAACAATTATCTCAAATAGAATTTGTTATGAATAACTCCCCTAGTAGTGTGCATAATCTTTGTCCTATTACTGTTTTTACAAGTCAACTACCACAAAGACCTTGGTTATCAGATGAACAAGTAGACTTATACGAAAAATATTTATTAGTCAGAGAAAGATTAAATGAAAGAAAAATTAAATGGGAAGAGAAGAAAATGAGAAATCAAAAGAAATTCAAAACATATGAAATAGGTGAGAAAGTTATCGTAAAGGCATTGAGAGTAACAGATCGTAAAAATAAGATTATAAGTAAATTAAGTAGGCCATACGTAGGACCATACGTCATATATCGAAGACTGGGCATGAATACGTATGAATTAATTGAAGAGGAGACAAATTTAATTAAAGGTAGATACCATATTTCCATGTTACATGATTATGTAGAATCAGTATGATAAATTATCCGAAATAATAGGTAAGACACAGTATTGGGAGATTGTACTGTGAAATGAGTGACGACATTTCCTTTCTGAGTTCGGCTAAATCATCCACAAAAATGTTATAAATAGGACATGGAATAGGTAAGACACAGTATTGGGAGATTGTGCTGTGTAAGTGAGTGACGACACTTCCTAAATCTGAGTTATATCAAATCATCCACACCAAATCATCCACGGAGAAAAAATGTTATAACAACAAATATGTTAGGTAGGACATGGTATTGAGGAGATTGTATCATGTTAGTGGCTGGCATCACTACCTTATACCGAGCCAAATTAAATACTCCAAAGATATTCAATATTCCCAAAATAGAACGTAAAACACATATATCAGGCAGGACATAGTATTAGAATAGATTGTACTATGAAGGTGATTGACCACACTTCCTTATCCGAGTCACACTAAATCATTCACAACATATTAATCAGAACAAGAGGTTCATATAGAAGAGATCAACTCTTGACGGATTTTGCAATACCGATTCAGCTCAGCAATCTTAGATCTTTTCAATTCCCAAAAATCTATTTCTTAAAATAGACCTTCCCATTGTATATAAATAAATCCCATTAAACATAATGATTTCATTAATGCAATTGCTAATATCATATTTAGTCAGGATAGAAGTTTCCTAGTGGAAATAATATTAGTTAATAGTACCCATTTAGAAATAATAATTTGTTTGATAAAATATATAATTAGTAGATGTCCTTATATTTTAATTATGTAATTTAATTGTCATGTATCATGTGCAATGTAGTGATGTATCATATGTGATATGCAAAAGTATAAAATAGAAACAGTACAAGATGAATATAAATAGGAAAATTTAAATGTTTTTAAGTTATGTACAACTGTAACAAGTGTTGAAAGTAAAGAAATATTAAGTTAGTAGTTATGTTCTTAAATGTAATATGAATAGGAAATTACCAATATCATGTATACGAATAGAGTATAAAATAAAAGAAATTGAAATCTTAAGAATACAGTACAAGTATAAAGTATATGGGTTTGTTCAAAAATAAGTACAGGTGTTTAGTAAAAATAGAATATGTATTATAATTGAAAATATAAAGTTTTATAGAGAATGGAGTGATTTTAGTTGGAATTTAATAGTAATATAAAAAAATATATAAATGTCGAAATAGACAATAAAGATTATAAAATATGTATTATGAAGTATAAAATATCTTGTAGAGGTATAAGAGTACCTACAAGATTAATTAAAGAATTTATGAACCAGTATATGGTATATAGCACTAAAGGTAGTGTTTATTGGATGAATTAAAGTATGATTAATAAAGATAATTGTGGAATGTATATGAAAGAGTTGTTAAAACTATTGAAATGGATTAAAGATTATAATATGATTAATAAACACCAATATATAAAAGAACAAGTATTAAAGTGAATACAAGATAATAAATTCAGAGTACTGTTTATAAATGTTTAGATATGCATACAGGTGAAATCATTTAAGAATTACTATAACTATGAAATATGGAAATAAAAATCTTTTACAGACAAAAGTTAAACAGTAAACAAACTTAAAACAAAATTAGTTGGGAAAGTTGTAAGAAAAATATATATTTTAAACATGTATGGTACATTATAGTTGTCAGTTTTACAAAAAGAGTTATTAATACATAGCATATATAAAATAGAATGTAAAATAGTGTATAAAAGTTAGAAGCATAGATTTATGTGTTTATGGGTTAAATAATGAAAGTGTTGATTAGAGAAAAATAAATGAATAAAATGACGAGTATACAGAGTATTGATAGAATTTATAGTGAGGTTGTGTTGAATTAAATTAGTTATGATACTTAAAGTTATTGTTAAACAAATATAAATTTTCAACAAAGTTAAAATTTACATTTGTTAAAGGGGCAAATGTTATGGTTTTTAATATCCATACAATATATTGATTTACAATTGTGTTATTACATATAATTTTTCAATTCTTAAAAGTAGATTTTTATCAATATAAAGAATTAATTATTTAAATGTTCATTTGATGTTCATAGGTTGATGAGATTTTTGTGTTGATCTGGTTGTCGTAGAGGAAAAATAAGGTTTTCTTTCTTCTATGTTTGTATTTCTAGAATCTGTTAAAGAGAAATTAAAAAACATTATTATTATTGTCAAATATGATGTATTATATTTTATGTACAAAATTGTTTAATTAACGATGATATGACGAGTATTGTAAACGTAAATAATTGATTTAGAGTATAAACTAATTGGAATTAAATTTCTCGCCATAATTTGAACAGGTGTTAATGAAAGAAATATTTTGACAGTTCCTGAAATGAGAATTTATAAATTGAATGACAATTGTGTGAAATGCTTTGAAATTAGGTTTTTTTTAAATGTAAAAAGAATAATTAATACACGTAGTAATAAATTATAAGGATGTAAATATTCGAAAGTAAATAGTAAAGAGATATTTTGAATTATAAAGGTAGGTGTAGATTTCTGATTGGAGAATTTAAAAAATTGTAAAAGGGTTGCTTAGGAATTTGGATTTGAAAAAAAAACAACGAAGAGATGAAAAATAATTTTCATACGACGCGGTTATTTTTATCTTTGAATAAAAAATAATTCATTGATAATTTCTAAAATACAGCGAATTTTGTGCTTAAAAGCGTTGAAAGTTATTAATTTAACAAAGGCAGAGTGAATAAAACAGTAAACAGTGAAAGAAACATACAAAATTTATGTGATATCTATAAAACATAGGTATCAAAATTGATAGATAAAGGAAAGGAATATTTAAAAGGTTGAATTATAATTTATCACGAGTACTTACATAAATAGAAGATTATCCATAGACGAATTCAAATGTGTATTTTCAAGATTAACCATAGACGAAGAGTTGCAGTATTTTATCGTGTATAGGCTTACGAAGAGAATTTTTCTGAGACCGAACGAGTATTTCCATAACAGACCGAACGTGTATTTCCAAAGGAGACCGAACGTGTGTTTCCAAATTAGACCGAACAAGTAGGCATCATTTCTTCTAGAGTGGCAGTATTATGTTGTGCAGAGAACTTCGAAGAGAATTTTTCTGAGTCAGAACGTGCATATCCAAAGGAGTCCATTATAAAGGAATACAAGAAGGACGTCGAAGATCGGAGAATATCGGAGAACATCATCAAGATATCAAGTCCAGGTCATACAACAGTAGCAACAGCACCTACAAGTAAATATACCTTAACATTTGAAGTAATATAAAGTATATTGGTACTATTCGATTTAAAAATAACATATTTTATATTAATATTTAGGAAAGTTATTCACTTTTACACCCGAATGTATTGAATTAAGAATAAGAAAAGCAATACCTTATTTGTAGTAATATTACAATTTGCATTCCATAGAAATCTCATCAACAATTGAATGTTTACAACTATAAATAAAATACATTATTAGTCAATCGTAGAAAACATACAAGTTGTCATTCCACAAACTTACTTGCTACAGTTATGTCAGTATCTCTCATGGTTTATTTTGATATTTTCTAACCAACGTCAATGCATCGTAGTTAAATAATTTTTCAATAAT
Organism: Amphimallon solstitiale; assembly: GCA_963170755.1. Lineage (NCBI taxonomy): Eukaryota > Metazoa > Arthropoda > Insecta > Coleoptera > Scarabaeidae > Amphimallon > Amphimallon solstitiale. Next base: position 1,517,087 of record OY720678.1, read on the forward strand.
ATTTATTTTCACTTGTGTATCTGATCAACACATCATTATACCATTATTAGCTTGAGCAGTTTGTTTTCTTTCATTTGTAGCATTAATTATGTGTTTTTACAAACAAAGCAGCTGATCTACAAGAGTGTGTAACACTAAAATCATAAAAATATTGAATTAATTTAACCTGAAAAAGACCCATCAAAATTTGTAATACTTACGTGTTTAGTCGTAGTTCTACAAGGTACAAGCAAATAATCAGTCACAATGGACCATTAAACACCCCTGATGTTATATAAAAATAGTATTTTATAAAGAATACGTGCAATTCAATCGATAATAAACAAATCATAAGTTAGGTTATATTTCTTGACATGTAATGTGAAATATCCCTCCCATTTTTATCATGTATTGGTATAGGGTTCAAAGAATATAGTCCTACCAGTTCAATTAATAAAACAAGGAGAAATAAGTTTTTACATTTATTAAAATTGAGTATTAGCCGAGGTATTTTAAAAAAATTAATATTAGTAGTAAAAAATTAGGTGTTAAAAATAATACTCTTCCAACACACATATAAGTACATTTAGTGCACGAACTTGGAACATTATTAGAGGATAGTTTGTTGAAAATAACAATCATCTAACCCTTATACAGGTACATTTGGCTGGCCCAATTTGTGGCAACAATATTAAGACATTTGGTGCTCAACGTAGAGGCATAACGGTTAGTATAGTGTATTTGTTACTGGCCCAACTTGGAGCTACGTATACTAATACAATATATATATATATATATATATATATATATATACGTGTAGGTAAATTCTTGGTATTAGGCCTTTTTAACGAAATGCAATAAATACTAGGTTTTAACGTTTCGACATTTTTTAATATTAATGTCTTCTTCAGAAAACTGAAATTATAAGTATAAGTTACAATAATGGTTCAAAAAATTAATAGAAAACAAGATTACTTACTTAAGAATAGGTATAACAGTTAAAATTGTATAAATAAAATGTTTCTCTTAAAATTTTGTCAAAAGACTTGACATACATCAAAATATAATTGTAAATGTCAGCATATGATTTCTAGATTAACAAATTAACATTGCTGACATATTCTAATAATAATGTCATTACAAAAATTTTTACAATGCAAGTATCAAATAAGCACTAAAAGAACTGATTTTTGAAAATATAGAGGGGAATATTTGTTTATGTAAGTAATGAAAAATAAATTTTTGAAAGTGCATTAATTTCACTTCGGTCATTCACACAAACTGATTCATTTTTCTTAATTTGGATGAGTTCTAATATTGATCGAGATTTATTGTTAATTTCAATATTTAGAATTTTAGTGTTATCAAAATTGAAATTATGTTTAAATTGTTGACAATGTTTTTTTAAAGCCGTTGAATTTTTGCAATATTTATGACCTTTAATTCTTTCTTCTAAATATTGCATACATTGTCCAATGTAAATTTTTTTTAAAAAAAACCCACACTGTTTATAGTATTCCTTGTAATAATTGTAACAAAATTTACACATAAATATTGCAAAAATTCAACGGCTTTAAAAAAACATTGTCAACAATTTAAACATAATTTCAATTTTGATAACACTAAAATTCTAAATATTGAAATTAACAATAAATCTCGATCAATATTAGAACTCATCCAAATTAAGAAAAATGAATCAGTTTGTGTGAATGACCGAAGTGAAATTAATGCACTTTCAAAAATTTATTTTTCATTACTTACATAAACAAATATTCCCCTCTATATTTTCAAAAATCAGTTCTTTTAGTGCTTATTTGATACTTGCATTGTAAAAATTTTTGTAATGACATTATTATTAGAATATGTCAGCAATGTTAATTTGTTAATCTAGAAATCATATGCTGACATTTACAATTATATTTTGATGTATGTCAAGTCTTTTGACAAAATTTTAAGAGAAACATTTTATTTATACAATTTTAACTGTTATACCTATTCTTAAGTAAGTAATCTTGTTTTCTATTAATTTTTTGAACCATTATTGTAACTTATACTTATAATTTCAGTTTTCTGAAGAAGACATTAATATTAAAAAATGTCGAAACGTTAAAACCTAGTATTTATTGCATTTCGTTAAAAAGGCCTAATACCAAGAATTTACCTACACGAATATAATAAAGGCCAAGAAATAATAGTATTATTAATATAATACTTATTTAAATACTATATATATATATATATATATATATATATATATATATATATATATATTGAACTGGTCTTGTATCTTAGCCACGACCAGTCAAATCTGTAAAATATGAATATTTAGATTTTCGTTCATGTTTTAAAAGATTAACTTTTGGACGAACCCTTGTACATTGTAGTTAAAATAATTATTATTGAATTGTTCATATGATTAAGGTCAAATGCGCATACAATGTGCGCAGACTCGCATCACACATAACAAAGATATAAAACATTTGTATCCTGCTCATTGGTTTACTTATAAAAATGTTTACTTTGGGTCGACCAATATGGCCATTGCAAAAGTATGTTTTATGATAAAAATCGACTAAAATTGGTAAATTTGCAAATTAATAGGAATACGTCAGTATCAATACTTGATGTATCATAGGTTTTTGTAAGCAAATGGAAATGTAAAGACCGTGAAAAGATCAATAGCATCTTTTGATTTTTACATACGTCAAACGTAAATGTCATGTATTATGTCAAAGATAACTTTAATTCAGTAAAGAAACGAACTTTTGGGTACACACATATTGAACCAAAAGCCCTTTACATGTTCAAGTACTGTACAAACAGGGCATGAGCATTATTAAGATTTCACCATATGTTTGAATATAGGTTGTCAAAAGTCACCCTTAAACAATTTTATTTTTTTATATAAATGAATTTTTGTCTGGTAAAAAGAAACGGAAATGAAAAAAAAGAAACGATGTAATTAAATGTTAAGAGAACCATTGTAAACGCCGTTGCATTAGAGATACACATATTGAGTATGTTGTTAGGCAAATCAAAAATTATAAAAAATGATATCTTTATGACCAGAACTGTACTAAGAAAATCAAACGCGCTACTATTAAAGTTTTCAACACGCGTTTAATTGTCAAAAACTAGAATTCTAAGATTGTATATAGTAGAAATAAATTTCAAAAGACTTTAAGAAGGCAATAAAATCGCGAAACAATGGGGTTTGCCTTTTGAAATGAACGAATGGTTGGTGACTTGATTGAATTTTGTTGGTTGTCTTGACAACCACCATACAAACAAGAGAAACTATAAAAGGACAGTACCTTGATTTAAAAGGGATTCCTCTGCAACAACCAAGCAGTAAGGTTGTGTTTAAATGAGTTCTTCTACAACAACCAAGCAGTAAGGTTGTTCTAAATATTCGTGAGCATCCCACTTCTGTGAAACAAAGTGCGAGCTAGTGTAACTACACACATTGAAGTCAATCCTGTGTTTTCGATATTGGAAAAACCAAGGATGCAAATAACGTACTGGAAAGAAAGAAGGAATCAACAAGGATATTAACTTCAACTAACAGGGAGTTAACCAAACAACATTTCAAATATATTTGAAAAAAGAATACGAACTTGTGTCCAGTCATCTACAACGAGTCAACACATCTGAACAAGGTGCCGCCAAGAAGATACACCAGGGGTGCCTATCAAGAGAATCAACTCGGAGGGTCAAGACGTTCCATCAACTACGAGCATCTGTGGAGCCCCCTTCAAGAACGACAGCAGCACCTGCATTCTTTCCAGCCAGCCAACTTAAAGTTAAACAAACAAGAACAGTATGTAAAGTGACAATTGTATAATTTCACGTTCATTAGAAGGAAACAAGATAAACATGTAAATGACTAACAGTCAAGTCAGACTTAAGCGTAATCCGAGTTTTTTTACCAAGACTAAACGTTCATTTCTCACGTAGCCAGGTTTAAATAGTACATAATAGCCGGATATATTTAAATATTTAACCTATAATTCAATTACCGTTCATGCATTTTGATTAGACTACATTCTAAGTTTAATACTTACGTTGCACATTAGTTTTTTTTTTGGGAGACGAAGAGTCAGATAATCATATTTAAAAATCCAAGGATGAATCCGATTGTTTACCATTAGTAAAGTAGACAGATTAAATATTGTTATGTGTATGCCTAATATGACTTGCGTAGAGCAGTTTGTTCATGATATTCCAAGTAAAGATTATGCCTAGAGCCATTCTTGATAAGGATGTTTTAAACTGTAAATATAAAGCTACACTCAATTCATTAATAATAAAAAACCATAATCTAATAAACACCTGTGTTTTCATTTGACCCAGTTATACTATCCATCAACCTTGACCGAACAGCTGTTTTAAAAAGCATGCTCGATCGTACAATTGTTTGTTAGGTTATCTACAAGACCATCAGGAATCGGCCCTTTTCTACGTGTTTGTAAGCTGTAATACAGAAGTAAGTCGTGTACTCTTCCTCAGGACCAACAACCGAATCCCTTTTACGACCCATTAATGAGATTTAATTATATTTAACGTTCAATTTCAGAACGTCAAAACCAACTGAGGGTTCACATAACCTAGCTATCATAGAGCGCGTATATTTTTTTGAATTTCTCCGCATCCACGTGTGGGTGACCCAGGTGCACCAACAGTGGAAGAAAAATTGAACTGTTACAAATTCCGTCGCTTAAATAAATAATTCAAAGATTAGTTCTAATCTACAGGGAGCAGTCAAATAAATTAAAACACCATTTTAATTTTATTAACAATAAACTAGCACATAGATAAATAACAGAGTCCATGCTATTTTAAATAAAACACGTTACCCATCTTATAGTTAGGCAACCAACATAGCTAGCCCGAGGCCATTAAATATTTGAAATAAAAATTCAATTTATAAAATAAGTATACCAGAAAATTTTAAACGGTACTTACCGTGTCGTATGCAAGTGTTTTAAGGGCAATACGCTTGTTATACACCATATCATCTGACGCCAACAACGTGGTGGCATTTTAAAAAACCTATTGAGGAGTACATTGACTGCAGGTTTTTTTTTTGTGTGTCAGTCTGTTTCAGAGAACCAGAAGGAGATCACGAAGAGGAGAATACTTATAAATAACTGAATTACTTGTAGAATAAAAATATAAACAGTAAAGTGTGTATTTTATTTAATTTATCAATATACATGTACATTATACAGGTTGATGGTGGATGAATAAATAAACACTGGGTATAATTAAAATCATTTATTCACTGTGGCATAAAAATTAGAAACAGGTCAAAATATAATTTACAGTATTATTGTACAGGGGTCGTATCTAAGCGACATTACACACATATTATTTGTTGCGCTTGTATCTGTAAAAACATAAAATTACAAAATGAATACGCGAGCACGGACCGGTTCAATAACCCTACCGGAATCAGCGAGCGAAGACGAATCTCCGCAAGACCAAGGCGATACCACCCAAAGGAAAGAGGTTGCTATCGAAAAGGACACCTCCGCGACAAGCGAAACGAATCCACCACTAGATAAATTCGATTTACTATTCAAGAGCATGGAAAAGCTGGGGAACAATATGGAAACATTAGAAAACAATAGGAAAAGAGATAGAGAGGAAGACAAAATAGAAAATAAGAGAAACTTAGAAGAATTAAAAAAAGACCTAGAAGAGGGCCTATCACGACGAATGGAGGAAAGTTATGAAAAACTTTTCGATAAGAAGGATACAAAGGAAAACAAAGCAGCTGAAGAATCAGAACATATACAAACAGTAGCGAAACCAGAGGATAATGTCCAAACCGAGAACCAGGAATCACCTGAACCTCCTATCCTAATACAAACAGCATCTGCCGAAACAACAAAAGAAGAGGAAGTAGAAGAAATAGCAACAGGAATAGAGGTCGAAGAAATCACAAAGAATATGCAAATCCGTGTAAAGGACGTACAAATGATATCTGCGGAAATAACTAAAGAAACTCAAATAGGCGAAAAGCACGAACAAGATACTGCTGAAGAAAAGGTAATAGAAAATTTTGAGAAGGACGTTCTAAACTGTCTCAGCATTGAACAGGACACAGCAGAAATTAAGAAAAGTTATACAATTGTACCATTACCGAAAAGAACAAAATACATGGATTCTAGCAGGAGAATCTTGAGAACACGGTTGGACGCGCTTTTATCTGGAGAAGAAGAGGACAGGTATTTACTTGCATACACCTCAGGGCAGATGACAGGAATACCCATAGGTGCAGAAAAATATACAAATTCATGGAAACAAGTCCGTACAATACAAATTAGCAAACAACAAAATTTAGTACACTCCATTCGTCACATAAACATGGTACGCGAAGAAGTCAACGTACTGAGGGGCATTGAGGTAACCACGTGGATGGACAAACCAAGTAGGACAATACACACACACCTGGCAAAACCAAACACACATTCACACAATTTTCAAGATTTAAACTCACAAACATTAATACAATTAATCTGTTACACAAGCGAAATGCACCAAAAATTTAAAATAGTAAAGGGATTAGAAATAGCTGTGATCTTGTACAAAGACAATCAAGCTACACTGTTAAAACTCGCAAAAACACATACACATACATGCACACAACCAGATATGGAACACAATATACAAACAATTTACAGCGATGGCATACATAGGCATCAGAAGAATATTATTGACTTCCGCCTCAAGATATTAGGCAAATAGGAGCCAAAATTTAGGGGCATGGCGGTACTGAAGGGCCAGTAACCGATGGTACTTTGGCAATACCACCCTAACCGGAGCCACAACAAATATCTAAAAGCCCTCACAACACAAAAACCCCCGCTACAGGAAGCAATTCGGACGAACCCAACCCGAAGACATTCAAACTACTCCAAAAACCCCAGCTATAGGAAGCTATTCGGACGAACCCAACCCGAAGACATTGAAACCCTTCAGACGAGCCCAATCTGAACACAACCCCAAAAATCTCTTAGAATGTTGAAGATGCATACAAGAATTACCTACAACTCCCATGAAAGACACAGAGTCTTTAAAAAAATTACAAAGAAGAAGTATGCCCGGAAATTAGGATATAAGAATATTAACCGTAGAAAATAGGAATTATAGAATAAGTACATTCACCTAGAATTTTAATACAAATAGAATTAGATTGATTAGTTTTCCCCATTCCTACAAATAAGTATTTAGTAGCGCATCATGAGGTAATATAAGTTGTAAAATTTCTTTAACACCTAAATCAGAAGAGAAATTTTTAACACAAGAAAAAAATTTTGTTAAGAGAAAATTCAACACTAGACGGAAAAAGTTAGTAAATGCAAATGATTAGAGCACAGCGTACAAAACAAGAAATGACAGAAGTCAGAAAATATGAAATAGCCGCCTTTATGAAACAAATATGAAAACTACATGTACACAAGAATGTTCATGCCGAATAAGAAAAGAAGAAAAATTCAAGAAGTGATTATCGAGTGATTTAAAAAGACTAAATGTATAGAAGAATGGGCCTAGAAATAAAAATATACCACTTAGCAAAAGTATGCTTATGTAAGAAAAATTTAAACCATAAAGAAACCCATGAAAAGATATGGTATTATGGTAAAAGGAAAAATAGGTAATGTACAACCTAAAATATGTACAATAGCACGCAAATAGTGCAAAGTGGAATGATGTATACTCCACAAATAGGAAAGAGAAAAATGACAAAATGTCGAATATAATTATTACAGTAATAATCTGTGAAATAGTAAAGATAATTTATGTGTATACATACACATTGGTATATTAGAGATAGGCCACCCTCATTACAAGAATGATATACACTCGATACATCGCAGGCAAATGCAGAACAAGAAAATAAAGAATTAAGGTACAAAATAAACAATTTTCTAAAGGCAGATATAAAACACACACACACACACACAAAGTAAAGAAAAACGTATGTACGCTAAACAGATACTAACTAGTTTTCACAATTTAACAAATGCATAAAAATAATTAGATGCACAAAACAGAATATAAAAATTTCATCTTAACCCTAAACATACACTATACAGGTTTAAGTCAATAAATAAAAGTTTGAAAAATTGAACAAACACAGAACAGCTTATATTACAACATATGACCCACATATAATTTTAAAACTTAGATACTAAGGCCCTAATTATAATCAAAACTAGATATAATAGTTCATTAAAAAAAAAATTTTGTTACATAAAATAGATACATTAGTTGTTGCAAACTGTCACAATGAAAAAAAAAATATTTTACAGACGTTTATAACGAAAGCATATTTTTAAAAATAAAAATCTACCTTCGTTAAGGGGCAGATGAACTGGTCTTGTATCTTAGCCACGACCAGTCAAATCTGTAAAATATGAATATTTAGATTTTCGTTCATGTTTTAAAAGATTAACTTTTGGACGAACCCTTGTACATTGTAGTTAAAATAATTATTATTGAATTGTTCATATGATTAAGGTCAAATGCGCATACAATGTGCGCAGACTCGCATCACACATAACAAAGATATAAAACATTTGTATCCTGCTCATTGGTTTACTTATAAAAATGTTTACTTTGGGTCGACCAATATGGCCATTGCAAAAGTATGTTTTATGATAAAAATCGACTAAAATTGGTAAATTTGCAAATTAATAGGAATACGTCAGTATCAATACTTGATGTATCATAGGTTTTTGTAAGCAAATGGAAATGTAAAGACCGTGAAAAGATCAATAGCATCTTTTGATTTTTACATACGTCAAACGTAAATGTCATGTATTATGTCAAAGATAACTTTAATTCAGTAAAGAAACGAACTTTTGGGTACACACATATTGAACCAAAAGCCCTTTACATGTTCAAGTACTGTACAAACAGGGCATGAGCATTATTAAGATTTCACCATATGTTTGAATATAGGTTGTCAAAAGTCACCCTTAAACAATTTTATTTTTTTATATAAATGAATTTTTGTCTGGTAAAAAGAAACGGAAATGAAAAAAAAGAAACGATGTAATTAAATGTTAAGAGAACCATTGTAAACGCCGTTGCATTAGAGATACACATATTGAGTATGTTGTTAGGCAAATCAAAAATTATAAAAAATGATATCTTTATGACCAGAACTGTACTAAGAAAATCAAACGCGCTACTATTAAAGTTTTCAACACGCGTTTAATTGTCAAAAACTAGAATTCTAAGATTGTATATAGTAGAAATAAATTTCAAAAGACTTTAAGAAGGCAATAAAATCGCGAAACAATGGGGTTTGCCTTTTGAAATGAACGAATGGTTGGTGACTTGATTGAATTTTGTTGGTTGTCTTGACAACCACCATACAAACAAGAGAAACTATAAAAGGACAGTACCTTGATTTAAAAGGGATTCCTCTGCAACAACCAAGCAGTAAGGTTGTGTTTAAATGAGTTCTTCTACAACAACCAAGCAGTAAGGTTGTTCTAAATATTCGTGAGCATCCCACTTCTGTGAAACAAAGTGCGAGCTAGTGTAACTACACACATTGAAGTCAATCCTGTGTTTTCGATATTGGAAAAACCAAGGATGCAAATAACGTACTGGAAAGAAAGAAGGAATCAACAAGGATATTAACTTCAACTAACAGGGAGTTAACCAAACAACATTTCAAATATATTTGAAAAAAGAATACGAACTTGTGTCCAGTCATCTACAACGAGTCAACACATCTGAACAAGGTGCCGCCAAGAAGATACACCAGGGGTGCCTATCAAGAGAATCAACTCGGAGGGTCAAGACGTTCCATCAACTACGAGCATCTGTGGAGCCCCCTTCAAGAACGACAGCAGCACCTGCATTCTTTCCAGCCAGCCAACTTAAAGTTAAACAAACAAGAACAGTATGTAAAGTGACAATTGTATAATTTCACGTTCATTAGAAGGAAACAAGATAAACATGTAAATGACTAACAGTCAAGTCAGACTTAAGCGTAATCCGAGTTTTTTTACCAAGACTAAACGTTCATTTCTCACGTAGCCAGGTTTAAATAGTACATAATAGCCGGATATATTTAAATATTTAACCTATAATTCAATTACCGTTCATGCATTTTGATTAGACTACATTCTAAGTTTAATACTTACGTTGCACATTAGTTTTTTTTTTGGGAGACGAAGAGTCAGATAATCATATTTAAAAATCCAAGGATGAATCCGATTGTTTACCATTAGTAAAGTAGACAGATTAAATATTGTTATGTGTATGCCTAATATGACTTGCGTAGAGCAGTTTGTTCATGATATTCCAAGTAAAGATTATGCCTAGAGCCATTCTTGATAAGGATGTTTTAAACTGTAAATATAAAGCTACACTCAATTCATTAATAATAAAAAACCATAATCTAATAAACACCTGTGTTTTCATTTGACCCAGTTATACTATCCATCAACCTTGACCGAACAGCTGTTTTAAAAAGCATGCTCGATCGTACAATTGTTTGTTAGGTTATCTACAAGACCATCAGGAATCGGCCCTTTTCTACGTGTTTGTAAGCTGTAATACAGAAGTAAGTCGTGTACTCTTCCTCAGGACCAACAACCGAATCCCTTTTACGACCCATTAATGAGATTTAATTATATTTAACGTTCAATTTCAGAACGTCAAAACCAACTGAGGGTTCACATAACCTAGCTATCATAGAGCGCGTATATTTTTTTGAATTTCTCCGCATCCACGTGTGGGTGACCCAGGTGCACCAACAGTGGAAGAAAAATTGAACTGTTACAAATTCCGTCGCTTAAATAAATAATTCAAAGATTAGTTCTAATCTACAGGGAGCAGTCAAATAAATTAAAACACCATTTTAATTTTATTAACAATAAACTAGCACATAGATAAATAACAGAGTCCATGCTATTTTAAATAAAACACGTTACCCATCTTATAGTTAGGCAACCAACATAGCTAGCCCGAGGCCATTAAATATTTGAAATAAAAATTCAATTTATAAAATAAGTATACCAGAAAATTTTAAACGGTACTTACCGTGTCGTATGCAAGTGTTTTAAGGGCAATACGCTTGTTATACACCATATCAATATATGTATTGAAAAATTGAAAATCTTCTTGGTAGTAGTGGCATAAAATGAATTAAAAGTAATAACAATATGACAACTGGTTGTCAATTAGAAAACAATGACAAATATAAAATGTAAATCAAAATGTATAAATGAAAATGTAATCAATAAGCATAGGACAGTCGAGATTATTTCTATAATCACATTAAAAGGCTTGGGGTCTACCACAAACTGTTCAGTCAATCCATTTATACAAATAACAACGACGCAACTATGTAAAGAAAAATTAAGAGTAGAACTGTTGATAATATAACAATATAGAATGTAAAATAGTCAAGTATAAATGTAAATGAAAGCAAATAAGCATAGGACAATCGATAATTACTCATGTAATCCTATCAAAATGGCCTAGGTTCACCTAAACATGTACAATTTTGATTGAAATACACAAACAATTAACGATGCAACTATGTATGTGTTAAGATGTATTTGTAGCTACAGACATATATGTTTCTACCTAGTTTGGTTTCGTCAGTGCAGCATAACAAAGAAAGTGTATGTTAAAGCATTAATATGTGAATAAAAAATATAGTATTACCTTAAAATGTCAATCCAAAATGTCCAAGTGTAAAACAACTGTGAAAATACCTAATACTGTGTAATGCCTTATTTCAACCAGGCAGTTAATAAAATATATTACAATTCTTTGCCAATTATACAAATGTATTGAAAAATTGAAAATCTTCTTGGTAGTAGTGGCATAAAATGAATTAAAAGTAATAACAATATGACAACTGGTTGTCAATTAGAAAACAATGACAAATATAAAATGTAAATCAAAATGTATAAATGAAAATGTAATCAATAAGCATAGGACATTTTCATTTATACATTTTGATTTACATTTTATATTTGTCATTGTTTTCTAATTGACAACCAGTTGTCATATTGTTATTACTTTTAATTCATTTTATGCCACTACTATCAAGAAGATTTTCAATTTTTCAATACATTTGTATAATTGGCAAAGAATAATATTATATATATAATTAATATATTTTATTAACTGCCTGGTTGAAATAAGGCATTACACAGTATTAGGTATTTTCACAGTTGTTTTACACTTGGACATTTTGGATTGACATTTTAAGGTAATACTATATTTTTTATTCACATATTAATGCTTTAACATACACTTTCTTTGTTATGCTGCACTGACGAAACCAAACTAGGTAGAAACATATATGTCTGTAGCTACAAATACATCTTAACACATACATAGTTGCATCGTTAATTGTTTGTGTATTTCAATCAAAATTGTACATGTTTAGGTGAACCTAGGCCATTTTGATAGGATTACATGAGTAATTATCGATTGTCCTATGCTTATTTGCTTTCATTTACATTTATACTTGACTATTTTACATTCTATATTGTTATATTATCACCAGTTCTACTCTTAATTTTTCTTTACATAGTTGCGTCGTTGTTATTTGTATATTTGGATTGACTGAACAGTTTGTGGTAGACCCCAAGCCTTTTAATGTGATTATAGAAATAATCTCGACTGTCCTATGCTTATTGATTACATTTTCATTTATACATGTTGATTTACATTTTATATTTGTCATTGTTTTCTAATTGACAACCAGTTGTCATATTGTTATTACTTTTAATTCATTTTATGCCACTACTACCAAGAAGATTTTCAATTTTTCAATACATTTGTATAATTGGCAAAGAATTGTAATATATTTTATATATATATTATTTCTTTAAGTAGGATTTTTGGTGTAGCGGCCTTTTTATGATCAAATATTATTTATAAATTAAAAACAAACTACATTTAACGTTTCGACTATATATTTAGTCTTTTTCAAAAATTATAATTTAAAATACGTGTAAATTATAGATGCATGTTTCATATTGTCATTAAAACTGTAAAAAACGGACAAAAACAATTAAAAACATACAACGCTCTTGAAAGACAGTTTATAAATATCTTACCATGTTTATGTTCTTTCTAAATTGCGAAACAGTAAAATATAAATATAATTAAAGAACATTGTAGTGTGCTTGTTATCGAGTGACTGTTTCGTTTCTATCTATTTTATTTTTACGGACGGTTTTTTTTTGTTTTTTGTTACATTGTGTATTTTTATGTTGTGTATAAGCAAAACTGTTTAGTTGGGTATATGAAATAGTTTTAAAGTGTGTGTATTGATATAGAGCATAGGTTCCCAAAGTGGGCGATAACGCCCCCTTGTGGGCGCTGCAGGTCTAAAGGGGGGCGGTAAGAGACCCAGAAAAAAAATGGGGGCGTTGTGTAAAGGCTTAGGGGGCGATTTGTAATTTCATCTAGAATCTAGGAGGACTCTTAGACACCGACTGAGCTCTCGACTCTCGACTAGGGATGGGCGATAAACATCGATGTTCATTGAACATCGATATTTTAGGATCGATGTTCGATGTTTTTGCATCGATGTTTGCAATTTAGATTTATCGATAAACTATCGATGTTAGAAGAAATATAGTGAACATCGAACTTTTAAGCTTGACAAAATGTATTTGCACTAATCACAAAATAAAACAGCGTCCTCTGTTGACAAATACAAAAATGTTTCCAAATTAACAGCTCACATACAGGCTACGAGGATGTAAACTTGTCTACGAATAAAAGAAGTATTTAAATTTCACAGTGCTATATCATATAAATTCGAATATTTCATTTTAGGCTCTTTTAAATATTACTCAGTATAAATATTTAAATAATATATAATTAAATACATAAATTTATAGTACTTTTAATGTGCAGAATAAAAGTTAAATTATGTATGCATGCAGAATAAGTGAAGGAGGTAAACGTATTTTCATAGAAAAAGAAGGGAGATAGACATTACCGATGTATACTTCTTCGGGAAATTCCCTAGTGCGTACAATCATACACGACGATACACGTATTAAATGCAAGATGACACATCAGAAATATAAAACCATATCCATATGTATCTCGGTATTTGCCAGCGTAGTCAAAAAAAAATGCAAGACTATAAAATCCCAAATAAAAATCGTTCTCTTAAAAAGCTTTGATACACGTAAATGTATATATTTTTTAAGTATCAGACGATTTAAGTCATGTGGTTGTTTCATGCGTAATTGCATAATATTGTTTTTTTATATAGTTTTTTTTGAGTAGTTTCTAAAGTTAACTACATATTATAAATGTATATATTTCTTTTATTATTTTTTTTGAATATTGATATCTTTTATATCATTTTGTTAAGGACGTAAATTAATTAAGTTATAATAAAGTTTTTGTTAAACTGCCAAAAAATAAATCTATAAATATAATTATCGATGTTTAAAAACATCGATGTTTGGTAGTCGATATTTTGCAACCATCGATGTTGATCAACGATGTTAACATCGATGTTTGATATCGATGTTTACCCACCGATGTCCCATCCCTACTCTCGACTACAGCTTGTGAACATCAACTAATATTAATTAAGAGATTGCTCAAACCAACTCGGTTCGATATTTCTCTCCGAGTAGTTCATATATCTGTCCTGTTTTATTGAATAAATAAAATAAAAAACATATCAATCGGTCGCTCCGTTTCGAAACGAAAAGAGACACAAACAAACAAATAAAACGGCAACTGTATCAATCGGCTGGTTCATAGAATACTTGTTCTTACTTGTTGAGTACGATTGAGCGTCGAATGAGATAAACGAGTTTATGCATGTTTGTCTTATTCCTGTCGGTGCGTGCTGCTTATGCAATCCTATATAAACAACGTAATATTTATTTTATTTTCATTTGCGGTTTCGCGCGTAATAGATAAGCAGTACTTAAGTTCAACACTTATACTTACGTATTTCTCAAAACAAAACAATGTCGGAAGTAAAAAAGAAGAGACGGCAATACTGTGCGGAATATATTAAATTCGGATTCATTGAAAATCCTACAAACCCATCGTCGCCTTTGTGCCTTCTATGCCTAAAAACATTTTCGAATGAAGCAATGAAGCCTTCAAGACTTCAAGATCATTTGAATAAAATGCATCCAGATAAGAAAGACAAGAATGTAGCATATTTTCAAGACCTAGAGAAGAAGCATAATACTCGGCCAAGTGTAGCAAAACTCTTTTCGGCGGCTGCTAAGCAAGATGACGACGGACTTCGAGCTTCGTACAACATCTCTTTGTTAATTGCTCAAAAAGGCAAACCACACAACATCGGAGAAGTGTTAATTTTGCCAGCAATAAAGGAAGTAATAACTACTGTGCTTCATAAACCGGCCGCAGATATTATCGGAAAAATTCCTTTGAGTAATAATTCTGTGCAAAGACGAATTGATGAAATGGCCGGAAACATAGAAGAATCATTGTGCAATCATCTGAGGACTAGTCAATTCTCAATTCAGCTCGATGAGTCCACTTTACCAACTAATGAAGCATTGTTGCTGTCTTACGTGAGGTTTATTAAAGATGAGAAAATATGTGAAGAACTATTGTTTGCTAGAAATTTAGAGACCGATACAAAAGGCGAAACCATATTCAATACATTGGAAAAGTTTTGTGATGAGAAAGAGATTCCCTTGAAAAATATTATATCAGTTGCTACGGATGGCGCTCCGGCTATGACAGGGTGCCATAAAGGCTTCATAGCGTACGTAAAAAATAAAATTCCAGATGTCCTTGCTGTACATTGCGTTATTCATAGACAACATTTGGTTGCTAGAAATTTAAGTGAACGACTATTTCAATCACTGCAATATGTCATCAAAGCAGTCAATAAAATCCGTAACTGCTCTTTGAATGATAGATTATTTCATCAGCTTTGTGTTACTAATGACGAAGATTTCAACCGTTTGTTGTTTCATACCGAAGTTCGTTGGCTATCAAGAGGCAATTGTCTGACTCGATTTTACAACCTGTTTGACTCTGTGATAGAGTTTTTGGAAACTAAAGATACAGAATTGCGCAACAAGCTCATTACATCAAAAAATGATATAGCTTACATGACAGACCTGTATAAATTGTTCAACAACATGAATCTCCAACTGCAAGGCGATGAACTAAATTTAATTAAAACAAAAAATGTCGTTGCTGCTTTCGCAGCCAAACTGCTTCTACACAAAAAGAATATGGGCAGACGTGAGTTTCATAATTTTCCGAATTTATCAGTATCCTGCAGTAACGACGACTTGTTTGCCTACTGCCAACATTTGGAAAAGCTCCACATTGACTTCACCGAACGATACCAGGATATTTTGAACTTGGAAATACCAGACTGGGTGTTGGATCCGTTTTCAAATGTCAACACAGCAATATCACCACATCTGGAAGAAGAACTTATAGAATTGACAACGAACGAGGAAATAAAAATCAAGTTCAAAAATGGCTACCAAGAATTTTGGCTACAAAAACCGATCCCGCAATTGTACCCTGGATTGTGGTCAATCATTCAACGATTCTTGATAGCATTCCCATCGTCATATTTGTGTGAACGTGGATTTAGTGCTGTAGCAACGCTGCTTACTAAAAAGAGAAATCGTTTGCATGTTACCGAACGTGGTGACTTGCGGCTGTTCTTGAGTAAATTGGAACCTGATATCAACAAACTTATTAAACAGCATCAGATTCATCCTTCACATTAGTTTTTATATTAGAATCGATTATGTTTGTTTTATTTTGAATTTTGAATAAAAGATACTTTGTCTGAATACTATAAAGTTGCGTTTCAATAATCATTCTCATTGGCAGGTGTAGCCCGTAAAAGTTAACTTGAGACCTGAGCGCCGTTGTGTACTACCTACTACGCTCAGGTCTCAAGTTAACTCATTCATTTTAAACGAGACTTTTACTATAACCCATAGTAAAAGTCTCGTTTAGAATGAATGTTTAATCTCCGCTAATATAGCTCACAATAATTAATTTAATTTGAAGTTATAGTGGTTTTTGAGTAGGTGAAAAAATGGGGGCGCTAAAAAATAATTTATTCTCAAAGTGGGCAGTAGGCAAAATAAGTTTGGGAACCACTGATATAGAGGGTTCTTTCAATAAATTAACAAAATTATTAACAATTCAACAAAGCCAGAATTTTAAAGAAAGAAAATAATGCAAAAGCAAGATGCATTCACGAAATGATACAAATAATACGACATGAAAACACGGTAAATGATCGGAGTGAGATTGATAGAATGTCTAAGTTCTACTACCCATTTTTCCAATAATTTTGTTAATTTATTGAAAGAACCCTCCATATCAATACACACACTTTAAAACTATTTCATATACTCAACTAAACAGTTTTGCTTATACACAACATAAAAATACACAATGTAACAAAAAACAAAAAAAAAACCTGTCCGTAAAAATAAAATAGATAGAAACGAAACAGTCACTCGATAACAAGCAAACTACAATGTTCTTTAATTATATTTATATTTTACTGTTTCGCAATTTAGAAAGAACATAAACATGGTAAGATATTTATAAACTGTCTTTCAAGAGCGTTGTATGTTTTTAATTGTTTTTGTCCGTTTTTTACAGTTTTAATGACAATATGAAACATGCATCTATAATTTACACATATTTTAAATTATAATTTTTGAAAAAGACTAAATATATAGTCGAAACGTTAAATGTAGTTTGTTTTTAATTTATAAATAATATTTCATCATAAAAAGGCCGCTACACCAAAAATTCTACTTAAAGAAATAATAAATATATACGGCCAAGAAAAAAGAAGGGAAATAATTCCTATCAAAAATATAATATATATATATAACAAAAAGGAATTGCGGGAATGCGGTCTGTATTAAAATTGAAACTCAATCGTTCACACTCAATATTTCAATATGTATTTCATATCATCATCAGGAGTGAAGAACATAGAGTCAGTCACTGGCAACTATCATAAGAGAAAGATCACGAAATTTACTATTACATATCATTTCGTCTTTATACATATTAAAACTCTTTCAAAATACACATATATATAACTAACGTTCGAGACGGAATGAAGAGCAACGAATTTGATGAATGAAGAGCGGCCTCTTATTAAATAAGAGGCCGCTATACCCATGATGACCATAGTAAATTATATATATAATTATATATTATATATATATAACAAGAAAGAGAATAATAACGGGTAAATTCCGCTGTAGAGCAACCGTAGACACGTGTTTCTGACTCATTGGTCGTCGTCAGTACGGTGTAGCCAAGGAATAAGGTGGGATAACCTTGGAGATGTAAGCTACAATTAAGCTACCTTATTCCTTGGCTACACCGTACTGACGACGACCAATGAGTCAGAAACACGTGTCTACGGTTGCTCTACAGCGGAATTTACCCGTTATTATTCTCTTTCTTGTTATTTCATGTATCCGCGTTATTTCCATTTTTTGATATATATATATATATATATATATATATATATGAAGCGTTGTTCTTCGGGATATTTCGCCGCGTTTGGATGATTTTGCCCTGATAAGGACATCTTTCTTCCTGACGTTTCGGTGACATCACTTTCACCTTCTTCTTGAGGATCTTCTAAGTTCGACGGTTTCTTCAAGAATGCCCTCTCTGTTCGAATCGCCTTGTATTTCTAGTGCCGTGGTAGTGGAGGGGCGAGTGCGGCTTCTTGTGATTGGCCCGCTGATTGTAGTGTTGTTCCCTCTCTGTCGGTCTTTCTGTGTTGGGTCCGTGTGGTTTACGTTAGGCGGTGGGATGCTGTTGTTTCGTCGTTTTCATCATTCGAGTGAGTACCTCTGATAAATACGCACGTATTTTACTCTGTGAATCTTAGTGAACAATTGTGAATATCAGTTTAAATTAAACAATTTAGAACAGTGTCAGTGATTAGTGAGAGTGCATAATGCATCTAGGCCTAACGCCGATGTAATTTTCCCTCCCGAACACTCAGTGCAGTGATTACGCTCCGGCGGTCCCCCCTCCTATTCAAGACTGTGTGCAGTGCATAGCCCGCATGTTCGGGTTGTGTATTGTCTGACAGCTAAGCAACGAATGGCGCCACTCGGTCGGTCGCACCAGTTTTATTGGCGTACACGCACCGCTGCGTGAACGCCTCGACTGTTACCTTCCAGCTTATAGGAATTACTCAAGATAAGGTTATTCGAATTACCTGAGCTCTTATAGCTGTAGTACTCTAATACGGGGAGACGTGGCGTCCTTCCTTCAGGATGGCACTACACTTATTCACTGGGTGTTCCAGGATAGGGCTTATATTAGTGTCGAAGGTTAATGAAAGAGTTGTATAAAACCACATGAATTTATTACCACAACTCGGTCACTAAAAACAATAGCCACGCAGGACTATAAAGAAATGGCTTAAGGCAACACTAAATATTAAGAGATATATACATAGATTGATATTATATACACTGTCTACTGAGACACCTTGACCAAAGGGCTAATGATCCCACACACAGGGGGATAATAAAAAGGGGGTGGTCGCTAGATACTGGCAGTTTAATAATAGAGAGAGATATTTGAGACACTCAGTTGGGGTTCTAGGGGATAAGGCTCCCTTCGGGGTACCTAGTCAATTAACGCCTAGAATGGGTAAGGCTGCCTTCGGGTACCAAACCAACTAACTACTTCTGAGTGACGTGACGGGGCTATCTTGAGATTGCCAACCGTGCAAGCTTAGGAATCAGTTCAGTACTTACGGTTGTAACAATGGGTACGACGTGAGGTCACTTTAGCCACACGTCACAAGTCACTGGGGTGGTGTATCGGCACAGGACCTACACTTGGATAACGACCCGTGGTCTGGATCTTTGTTGAAGCACTAAGTGGCACTCACAACTTCAACAACCTCTCGTATTTGGTTGGGTCACTTTGTTCAACAACCTCTCTTTTGGTTGGGTCACTTTGTTCAACAACCTCTCTTTGGTTGGGTCACTTTGTTCACAGCCTCACTAACAGGTCACGAATGCTCCTTGGATGTTGGTGGAAGCACGCAACTGCTGTTGATTCGGACTCTCAGTCCTCCTCGTAAGTGTTCGGCTTATCCTTTTTAGGTCCTTCCTCGTCTTCGGGTATCTTCGGGTCACCTCGGAAACGTTCGGGTTTGCTTCGTCTCGTTCGTGGAAGCCTTCCTACGCCTTCGGGTATCTTCGGGTCACCTCGGAAACGTTCGGGTTTGCTTCGTCTCGTTCGTGGAAGCCTTCCTACGCCTTCGGGTATCTTCGGGTCACCTCGGAAACGTTCGGGTTTGCTTCGGCTGCGTTCGGCTTGCTCGTAGAAGTCGTCCTACGTCTTTAGTTCTCCTCGGGTATGTTCGGCTTTGCCTCGGAAACGCTCGGGATTGCTTCGAGTCGCTTCAGCTTGCTCGTAGAAGTCGTCCTACGTCTTTAGTTCTCCTCGGGTATGTTCGGCTTTGCCTCGGAAACGCTCGGGATTGCTTCGAGTCGCTTCGGCTTGCTCGTAGAAGTCGTCCTACGTCTTTAGTTCTCCTCGGGTATGTTCGGCTTTGCCTCGGAAACGCTCGGGATTGCTTCGAGTCGCTTCGGCTTACTCGTAGAAGTCGTCCTACGTCTTTAGTTCTCCTCGGGTATGTTCGGCTTTGCCTCGGAAACGCTCGGGATTGCTTCGAGTCGCTTCGGCTTGCTCGTAGAAATCGTCGTATCAGCTCTGAAGTCACTTGTCGAAAGTTCGGTTCTCTCCAGAGAAGGGGCTGTTGTCGCTCTAAGTCTTAGAGACGACTGATACTCAATACTAAAATTCTTAGCTTTTATAACATTTTCAACGACGTAAACAAATGACGCTGATGCAGGTGTTCTTTCAAAGACGCATTCTATTCGTTAGAATAACGACTCTTTTGATTGGGCAGAAGCCCTTGCTTCTCGTGTAAAATATTTTTCACTTGATAAATTTTCGAACAAAAATAGTGGGTGGAGCCTGTGAGATGTATTCAAGTAATTTCCACTTAGTGCATTGGTGAAAAATTGGTAGGTGGAGCCTGTGATCGGTAAGATCATTGGTCACAATAACGACTGTTTTGGTTGGTTAAAGATTTCAGTATTATTATATTTATTAATACTGTTAGAAATATATGGGAATTTATGGGAAATGTGCATCGTTTGTGGAAATTGTTTATAACAATTTCATTCACGGATCGAAATGATTTTTAAGTCCGCACAATCTTAGTAAATATTAATAACAACAATATGTAATGTTTATTAGCTCAAATTTATCGCAAGCACGTCGTTTAATTCGTATCCAGGATACGGCAAAGGTAACAATTCGACCGCTCCCGGGGAAGACGTTGCTTGAGGTTTTGTTTGAGCACATTAAAATTTAACCTAAATAAAGTCTCTATGGTCGCTTATATCTACACACGCGAAGGAGGGTTGTTTCGCGATTTGTTCTAAAAAAAGGGGGGGGAGGTATACGATACACAATGGTTTAGGCTTTAACTCAGCCTAGAACACGTCGCTAGTTCACACCCAGGTAACGGTAGAGTAACAATTCGACCGCTCCCGGGGAAGACGCTGTTCGAAACCTGTTTAAGCACACACTAAAATTTAACCTAAATAAAGTCTTTACGGTCGCTTATAACTACACACGCGAAGGAGGGTATTCGCGATTTGTTCTGGGGGAGGGGCGTACGGGTGATTCACTGGTCGCTTCCAGTTGCTCCTGGTGGGCGGCCTGGGTCCTGTGTAGGAACCTTTTCGGGGGGCTCATGGTTGGGGATATGTCTTGCGGCCCATGTGTGGGAGCTATGTCTAGTGGCTCGTGGGTTGGGGCTATGTCTTGTGGCCCGTGTGTTGGGGCCACGTTGGGTCGTCGCATGGGCCGTACCAGGTCTAAGTGAGCTTCACTCGGCGTACGCCTGAACACGCGACCCAAATAGCTGTAGGGTCGGCGTTTTTGACCACTGGGTACGGTCCCAACCAACGTGGTCCGATATGTTGGCCAGGGGGTAAGTGGGCTTGCACCGTTACACTCGCCTGGCCGCAGTTCAAGTGGCATTGGGGCGTTGGCATTGACATACCTTCGCTCCCGATGCCTCAGTGCATTAACCGGAATATATCGGGTCCGGTTGGCGGCTGGTTCTGGTGGATTCACCTGCGGGTCTCGCCATTCTCCGGGCCGATGCATCTCGAAGCGTTTGGGTGTCTTCGGAAGTGATCGGTTCGCCCGTGGAAGTCTTAGTTCGGCTTCGGGGGACTTCGGAAGTGTTCGGTATGCTTCGGAAATGTTCGGTTCGGCATTATGTCGGCGGATTGCATGCTTCGTGGTAGCAGTAGTCGTGACAGCCTTTCCTTCCTCGAAGAGTTCCCCGAAGTCATTCGGGGTTCTTTGGAAGGTCTGCTTGTTCGCTGCCGCCCAAGTGGTTGCAACCATGTGTGTCTGCATGGTTCTCGTGGGGCGTTTTTGAGGGTCCCTTGTAATGAAGGGTAGTGTTTGGCTTCTCCCCTTGCCCACATGCATGCACCTTCGCGCCATATCAATAACTGCCTGGTGTTCCTTGAGCCAGGGGCTCCCCAGGATGATGGCGGCTTGCATGTTCGGCACCAACGTCGCATTGCATGCGAACGTATAGTCCCGAGAGGAGGCCTTCAGTGTGCCCTCGTGATGAGTCTGGAAGGAGGCTTCTTCGTCGATCCAATTGAATGTAACTGGTCGTGTCTCCCTAGCTCGGCCCGTCATATATTCTGGCCTCATGAGGTTCTTTGTGGCAGCGGTGTCTATCAGTGCCACTACCTCTTGGCCATTCACTTTCAGTCTTATTGATGGAGTGGATCCTTCGCCATCCATCGTGGTTAGGGCCGTTCCCGTCTCTGCTTTGGCACGGTCCCTTAGACTTTCCTCCTTGTTCTGTTGGGGGTGTGGGTGGCGTACTGCGAATTCCCTAGGCTGCTTCGGGCAGTCCCGATTCATATGCCTCCCCGGGCAAAACCAACACCTCGGCAGGGTACGTGCCTCAACTGCACGGGGCTCTTGGTTTCTGGACACTCCCTCGGCTGGGCGACGCGTCGTCGGCTTTGCCTCTTGGACAGCTGTCGCTTGGGATCTTCCTTTGGTCTGTTTTACCCAAATTTTGTCCGCCTCGTTAAGTCGGGACCAGCGGGTGCATTGTCTCTCCAGTTCACCCATGGTTTTCGGAGCTAGCTGGAATAATTGTAGGTTCATTTCCTTACTCATCCTATCAGTGATGTGTAGAACCAATTCTTCTTCGGGCCAGCTAGGCCTCAGCCGGAGACACAATTGTTTCATTTTATAAATGAATTTCTCTGGGGCCTCACCAGTAGTTTGTCTGGTGGCATACACAGCCGTTTCCAATACAGTTCTCCGTTGATGATTAAGGAATTCATCACGGAAACGCTGTACGAAGTCCTCCGGTGACAGGAAACTGCCCATGTAGTACTCGTACCACGTTGCCGCCTCTCCTGCCAGGTGTGGACGCACTGCTTCGTCCACATCCTCTGGCACTTCCAACGTGCAGTGCCTTAGGTACTCTTCCATTCTTTGTATGAAGAGCACGGGGTCCTCCGTGATATCTCCACGATAAGGACGTGATGGAGGTTTGGGTATTGGTGGACCTTCGGGCGACATAACGAGGCGCTTTAGTGCCTCTGTCAATGTCCTTACGGCATCTGATTCCACCTTTGCCTCTGAGGTTGACCTCCTGCTGGGTGTGTCACCCAATATGACGCCTTCCTCTAGAGTCGCTTCGGTTACAACCGGTTTGATTGTTGTAAGTCCGGCTGCTTGGCCTAAGTCCAAGTCGACGATGACCTCAGGACTGGCGTCTTGTGCAACGGGTTTTCTCCCCTCCAAGACATCCAGTCGAGTTCCCAGTAATCTGAACTCATTTAGCAAGCTGGCCATTTGACTTGTCGGGTTGTCTGTTTTGGGTAATGATTTTGTAGGGGAAGGTGATCGGTCAGATCCGCTAGACTGATTTCTGCGGGATTCCCTTCTCCTCAGAGATTTAGGGCCTCTTGGAGCCATTGTCTCCCCACGTTCGTCGGTGCTTTCTGCACCGAAAGTTTCCGTTTTTAGGTTACGAAACTTTGCCACTCACGTTGGCGCGCCAAAATGTTACCTTTCAGCTTATAGGAATTACTCAAGATAAGGTTATTCGAATTACCTGAGCTCTTATAGCTGTAGTACTCTAATACGGGGAGACGTGGCGTCCTTCCTTCAGGATGGCACTACACTTATTCACTGGGTGTTCCAGGATAGGGCTTATATTAGTGTCGAAGGTTAATGAAAGAGTTGTATGAAACCACATGAATTTATTACCACAACTCGGTCACTAAAAACAATAGCCACGCAGGACTATAAAGAAATGGCTTAAGGCAACACTAAATATTAAGAGATATATACATAGATTGATATTATATACACTGTCTACTGAGACACCTTGACCAAAGGGCTAATGATCCCACACACAGGGGGATAATAAAAAGGGGGTGGTCGCTAGATACTGGCAGTTTAATAATAGAGAGAGATATTTGAGACACTCAGTTGGGGTTCTAGGGGATAAGGCTCCCTTCGGGGTACCTAGTCAATTAACGCCTAGAATGGGTAAGGCTGCCTTCGGGTACCAAACCAACTAACTACTTCTGAGTGACGTGACGGGGCTATCTTGAGATTGCCAACCGTGCAAGCTTAGGAATCAGTTCAGTACTTACGGTTGTAACAATGGGTACGACGTGAGGTCACTTTAGCCACACGTCACAAGTCACTGGGGTGGTGTATCGGCACAGGACCTACACTTGGATAACGACCCGTGGTCTGGATCTTTGTTGAAGCACTAAGTGGCACTCACAACTTCAACAACCTCTCGTATTTGGTTGGGTCACTTTGTTCAACAACCTCTCTTTTGGTTGGGTCACTTTGTTCAACAACCTCTCTTTGGTTGGGTCACTTTGTTCACAGCCTCACTAACAGGTCACGAATGCTCCTTGGATGTTGGTGGAAGCACGCAACTGCTGTTGATTCGGACTCTCAGTCCTCCTCGTAAGTGTTCGGCTTATCCTTTTTAGGTCCTTCCTCGTCTTCGGGTATCTTCGGGTCACCTCGGAAACGTTCGGGTTTGCTTCGTCTCGTTCGTGGAAGCCTTCCTACGCCTTCGGGTATCTTCGGGTCACCTCGGAAACGTTCGGGTTTGCTTCGTCTCGTTCGTGGAAGCCTTCCTACGCCTTCGGGTATCTTCGGGTCACCTCGGAAACGTTCGGGTTTGCTTCGGCTGCGTTCGGCTTGCTCGTAGAAGTCGTCCTACGTCTTTAGTTCTCCTCGGGTATGTTCGGCTTTGCCTCGGAAACGCTCGGGATTGCTTCGAGTCGCTTCAGCTTGCTCGTAGAAGTCGTCCTACGTCTTTAGTTCTCCTCGGGTATGTTCGGCTTTGCCTCGGAAACGCTCGGGATTGCTTCGAGTCGCTTCGGCTTGCTCGTAGAAGTCGTCCTACGTCTTTAGTTCTCCTCGGGTATGTTCGGCTTTGCCTCGGAAACGCTCGGGATTGCTTCGAGTCGCTTCGGCTTACTCGTAGAAGTCGTCCTACGTCTTTAGTTCTCCTCGGGTATGTTCGGCTTTGCCTCGGAAACGCTCGGGATTGCTTCGAGTCGCTTCGGCTTGCTCGTAGAAGTCGTCCTACGTCTTTAGTTCTCCTCGGGTATGTTCGGCTTTGCCTCGGAAACGCTCGGGATTGCTTCGAGTCGCTTCGGCTTACTCGTAGAAATCGTCGTATCAGCTCTGAAGTCACTTGTCGAAAGTTCGGTTCTCTCCAGAGAAGGGGCTGTTGTCGCTCTAAGTCTTAGAGACGACTGATACTCAATACTAAAATTCTTAGCTTTTATAACATTTTCAACGACGTAAACAAATGACGCTGATGCAGGTGTTCTTTCAAAGACGCATTCTATTCGTTAGAATAACGACTCTTTTGATTGGGCAGAAGCCCTTGCTTCTCGTGTAAAATATTTTTCACTTGATAAATTTTCGAACAAAAATAGTGGGTGGAGCCTGTGAGATGTATTCAAGTAATTTCCACTTAGTGCATTGGTGAAAAATTGGTAGGTGGAGCCTGTGATCGGTAAGATCATTGGTCACAATAACGACTGTTTTGGTTGGTTAAAGATTTCAGTATTATTATATTTATTAATACTGTTAGAAATATATGGGAATTTATGGGAAATGTGCATCGTTTGTGGAAATTGTTTATAACAATTTCATTCACGGATCGAAATGATTTTTAAGTCCGCACAATCTTAGTAAATATTAATAACAACAATATGTAATGTTTATTAGCTCAAATTTATCGCAAGCACGTCGTTTAATTCGTATCCAGGATACGGCAAAGGTAACACGACGGAAAGCAGTACAAACTGCTACACCTATACGAAAGAGACCCCTCAAGTTTTCATCATGGGGAAAACTAACGCTAAATCACGCAACCCCTCCGGGGTTCGCGGCACCGAAGTTAATGCTAAAAGCAAAAAGAATAATATAACTACGCCCCTCAAGGCAAAATCCAACTCCTCGTCTCCGAGAAAAGTGGAATTAATCATCAAAGATAACATCATACTCACAGAAACCATCGAAGATAACGCAAACATGGAAACTCTACAAACTCAAGACGAGATCATTCTATTCCCGGAACTGGAAAAGTTAGATCATAACCAACTAGACCAACTACTGCAATTAGTTTTCGGAATAATGGCCCGTAAACAAAAAGAAGCTGCTGGCAAGAATGCGAATAGTACTCCAGAGGAGACATCACAACCACAAATTCTTAATACTCCCCCGAACTCAACAACTAAAACGCTAATTCAAGAAGGAAATCAGCCCACATCGCCGGTACTTCAAGAAATTGTAAACGAACAATTACCTATGGACACGGATAGTTTCACAACTGTCAACAAGAAATCAAAAAATAAAAATAAGCGCCCCTGCGCTGCCACTACACCAGAAGAAAACCCCTCAAAATCCGACGAAGAATCAAGACAGAAGAAAAACAAAACAACAGTTAAGAATAACGAAGTTCAACCTAAAAATTCAGATTATACCGACTCAGGCCCCTCCACATCCTACGATCACGCCTCACAAATTCCTTTTCCTGACGCAAACGATAACTCAAGCATCTCAGATATTACAGAAAATGTAACACCCCGTACAAAAACAACCAGAATTCCCCCGATAATTCTCCATGACCACAGACAATGGATAAGATTAGCACAACATATGCGTCAAAACCACATGGAAATCAAATCAGCGAAAATGACCCACGAAGGTCTCAAAATTATCCCTGCCAACGTAGACAGCTTCAAAAATATCCGTAACTTTTTCGAAAAGAACGACTTACCGTTCCATACTTTCCGCCTTGAAGAAGAAAGAACAATCAAAATAGTACTAAGAGGTGTCCCCGACTACATCGAAACTACGCAAGTCCTTCAAGAACTTGAATTAGCAGGCATACAAGCCGTCAAGGTATCTAGGATGCATAGTCCCAACAAACACAAGATTTACCCCATGGTACTCGCGGAAGTACACAAAGACGACGCGAAGAAAATATATGCTTTAAGGCACATCTGCGATTTAATAATTACTCCAGAGGCACTACGAAGAAAGGCCAGCGCGGGACAATGCCACCGCTGTCAACTGTACGGCCACTCTCAGGCCACTTGCAGAGCGATCTACAAGTGTGTAAAATGCGGAAACAGCCACCGAACAAGCGAATGCACAAAAACTAAGGACACACCGGCCACATGTGCGAATTGTGGCGGCGAGCACCCAGCCTCCTACAGGGGATGCCCTCGTGCCCCTAAACGACGCATAAATGAAAATAGTAGAATCCCTACAGTACCTGAGACAAGAAACTTTACCCCAGTAACACCGCAACGTTCATATGCCAACGTCACGAATAACAACAGTCAAAATCAATCCTCCAACAACCAGAACAAACTCTCCCTCGCAGCTTCGGCCATCGGATCTATGCTTGAAACAATAGCTAAACTAAACCCGCCGCAAGAAATTACAAACGCTATTATACAGAATACTCAGACAATATTATCATTGCTCTGTTAATCAAAAGTGCTCACGGCACCCCATACGCAGACAAAAGCACAAAAGTGCAAACCAATGACATATACAGATCAATCGTTTACAGA
This sequence comes from Amphimallon solstitiale, assembly GCA_963170755.1. Lineage (NCBI taxonomy): Eukaryota > Metazoa > Arthropoda > Insecta > Coleoptera > Scarabaeidae > Amphimallon > Amphimallon solstitiale. Next base: position 1,545,328 of record OY720678.1, read on the forward strand.
TTATGAGTAAAAAGCTATACAGCTTGACTCGAGAGTCCGAAAAGAAGAAGAAGAAGAAGAAGTTTCGTCGTTTATTTCTAATTCGTCTGTCCGATAACGTTGATTTCCATATGTCAGGTAAACGTTGTGCGTCGTCACGTTTATTCATGCAGTCCTGTCGTTTTTCTATTTCTATAGCCTCCCTTATTGTCCGATATGTCCAATTCGTACTACGGGCTATAGTTTTTGTACGTTCGAAATCAATTGTATGTCCGGAATGTAGTACGTGTTTGGCAAGTGAGGAAGAAACTGCCTTTTTAGACACAGCATTTCTATGTTCTTCCCTCCGTACGCTGATTCTTCGATTCGTCTGGCCTATGTATGTCTGATCGCAATCTTGGCATGGTACTTCGTATACACCCTGGTCTTCTAGTAATATTCTGTCCTTCGTACTTGGTAGGACGTCCCTAATTTTCTTATCGGTGGTGTATATTGGGTCTATGTCGTGTCGCCGTAGTATTCTACCTATTTTCTCTGTTGTCCCTTTCACGTAGGGAAGAAATGCAACTCGTGAAGGTTTTTCTCTTTTTCTAGTTGTGTTGTTGTTGCTCTGAATTGCTCTGTTAATTGTGTGTTGCGAATATCCGTTTGCTTGTAGTATGTTTCGAATTTTCCCCATTTCTTCTTTCCTATGTTCTGTGTCCGCTAATATTTGTGATCTATGAATTAGTGTTTTCACTACTGAGTTTAGTTGAGCCGGATGATGGTGTGAGGATGCGTTCAGATATCTGTTCGTGTGTGTAGGTTTTCTGTATACTGTGTGACCCAGGGACCCTTATCCTTATCAGGGCAAAATCATCCAAACGCGGCGAAATATCCCGAAGAACAACGCTTCAACAAACAACCGCGAAAATATTCGAAGAAATATATATATATATATATATATATATATATTGTAGTGAATTATTTAGCTGTGATGTAATTCAGCTCCATTGTTGTTGTCTGAAACATATAAAAGAGAAAGTATTAAATTAAGTTTTACACGTTAAACTGAATACTTCCTATAGTTAGGTTATGTTGATGTCATTAATGCATATTTTGAGTGAATATATGTTTTCTTTGCCTGTGCATTATCCATATAAAACCTTGTTATCTATATTAATATGTTCTGGATTTCAATGGTCATCTTTATGATGGGGTACTGAGTTTCTAAAAATAAAAACAAAGTAGTAAATATGTTTACGTCAAAATTAATTACTTAAATTTTAATGTAAGTAAGAGTCCTCTAGTATGGGTAGCTAGTAACTGCAGTGATACAGAATGACGTATATGCTCATTATAACATCTCTATCCGAATAGGTGTCCTCTTGATAGATTGAGATCTAAAACCACAGAATAATTAATATGAAAGAAATCAAAAGTGGTTTGGAGCGTTATTTATAGAGAAATAAATATAAGGTCAGCCAGTGACGTAAAGAGTGTAAATATAATCAGTGACGTATGAAGTTGCAAATACAATTTCCCTAAATATAATTTAAAAACATTTTATTATTAATAAAATAATTTAGTCATGCTATGAACCAACAGATATGATATTCTACCTTGTACATGATAGTATTCTGTATTAATATCAATATAGAATGGTCAATAACCATTGATTTCTTATTTATGAACATACGTTTCATATTTATTAAAGTTAAAATACTTTTTATAAATTGTTTAATTTATGGATATGACAATGATTTAAATGCTGTTACTTAATATCGTTAAATATCAGGAATAATGGAACAATTTGGGAATATGATAATTATTTGTTCCTATTATAGGGTATGTGTGATTAGAATTTATATAAATGTAATTAAAATAGAATTATATTCATATTGTAGTATAATGGGAATGATATTCAAGTATGCCCTGGAAAATTAAAAAACAAGGAAAGATAGAAGGATGCCAGAAATTTATGAAGGAAGCATCATTTGGATGGAGAAGAAAATTCGAAATTTTATCATAAATAAATAAACAGATGTATGTACCGTGGTAAATAATAGTCCAGAAATATTAGTGCCGTAATTCGAAAGTGAAAATAAAATTGTTCACGTCGTGTGAAATAATAAGTGCAGTTCTACTTGTGAAAACTTCAGCGGATCCATCGAACTTCTTCAGATTTGGAGTAGGAGTTTGCTTTCCTCTGTCAATTGAAGAACAGAATATTCAGAAATCACATCTATAAATATTCATCAGGATTTCTCACTAATTTTCAAACCAAGCCACATTGTAAAAAAAATATAAAAATATACATGTATAGATACTTAACCGATAAAATATAAGCTTATAAGAAAGAAGTACTTCATATTGATAGATATTTAAAGGCATACTTACACTCGTAAAAATGCGAGGAAAGAGAAATATCTCCTCTTCAATAAAATTTAAAATTAAAATTTAATTCCTTTTAAAAAATTGTTGACCGTTATATGCTCTCGAAGCCATGTTATTTTTTTAAATTTCACTTTAATAAATAATGTATGTATTTACGTAGAATAGAATTTCTTAATACATTAACAGTATTTCTTACTGACCTTAAGTAAGTTAAGTAAATATGAATATTGATATGAATAACTTGTCTAATTAAAGAAATTCTACAATAAGTAATAATACTTTAACGTATTAAGAAATTAAAAGTATATTTCAATAATGATACCAATACGTAACAATTAAAAGTCTCGAAGCTTCAAGATCAGAATGTTTTTTCAATGTAAAATATGAACAGTGATTTTTGTATATTCAAGTTGTTCCAATACTTGACATTCATTATCAAAATAAATAACGTATAAATTTTGAATTAAAAATCTGGAGTTTATTTTTTTAAATAATTAGAATCTTCGGAAATAAGTATAATAGGGCAAAATAATGCATAGGATGGATCCACGCTAACACTCGGAGGATACCTATTAAGTAAAATTTAACCCACACCCTCATTGAGATTATATTAATACATATGCTCAATAATTTATAATAATAAAATAGCATAATATATATATATATATATATATATATATATATATATATATTATACTTATTATATATATATTGTTAAAGGTCCATTATTGACACTTATAATATTTAAAAAAAAAAAACGTATATAAATATTTAATTAATTATTGAAGAAGACAATGATAATAGTATGGTCGTATGTAATTGAATTTAATGTGTAAAGTTATTAGTTGTGGTACAGAAATATTTGTTAAGTATGGTACATTACTTGGTGATTCAATCAGTATATTTTCTAGTTGACTATTTTCTTCTTTTCATTAGACTTTACCATAATCTGTAAAGAAGAGATTTGAATATTAATTATTGTACTATAAGAAATGTTATTATTTTGTAAAAACTCATTTAAATGACGTTTAAAGAGGTAAAAGATGATTAAAAATGAATATTGAAAGGTAAATGATCAATATTGAATTAAAAGTACATTTTAAATATCGTACAACCGGATGGAGAGTAAAATGTCAAAAGTGACATCTGATATATAATTTTACTGAAAATGATTCATTTTTGAATATTAAAAGTATGGGAAGGCTTAATTAAAATTCAAAATGTTTGAAATAATGAAATTTATAAAGATTAGTTAGTAGTTAAAAAATAGTCAAACAAATTTAAAAACTATATTGTCTGGACAAAGTAAGAAAAGATATCAATTGGCTGATTTGAAAATTTAAAAAATCACTAAGGAGATTTGTTGAAAACAGTTAAAAAGAGAATTTTCAGAGATATAATTAAGTGCGGACGCATTATTTTGGATGTGAGAAAAAACACATCTAAAATTGTCCGAATTGATATATTTGTGAATAACAAAAGTGTTTAATTCCTCATACATTGGTATATGAAATTTTGAGAAGATACGTATAGTTTAATTGTAACAAGAGAACTTTTAAATATAACATTTACGACCAAGAAAGCTGTAAGGGATAGTTATTATACGAGTACAATAATAAAAAGTGAATAGAAATTTTTAAAAAGAAGAATTGGAATTGGTTAATATCTATAATTAAAAGAATACTTACAATTTTGAGAAAACGATATTCAATAATAGAAGAAGCCATTAGGAAGAATTTTCTACATCCAGAAGTTACAGAAATCCATTTACATCCAAAAGTTACAGAAATCCATTTACATCCAAAAGTAACAGAAGTCCATTAACATCCAGAACTCAGGAATCAGTGTTTTATTTCAGCCATAATATTTGAATTTGAAGCACAGAAGTTCCATTGGCCGATCCAGTTCTTGATTAATAATATAAAATGAAGATTCAAGGTCCATAAAGCCAAAGAAATTCAAGAAGGTATTTATTTGTCGAGTAGTAGCAGCCAGAAACCTGAATTCCATCGTCGTAGTCAGTCTTTCCGAAGAAATTAACCATATTCAAGCCGAGGTGTCCAGTAAGACAGCTATTTCAAGAGTACAAACCAGGATAGGAGATTTCTAAGAAAAAAAAGGATTACATTAAAATTAATGGAAACAAGAAACATACATATCGTTATGTTCAAATAAGGTTGTATAAATTATTGTCTAAATAAGGGAGTCATTGAAGCTAATTAAAGCCTATAATTGTTGTAATAGTTATCTTATCTATGTCCAAATAAGGTTAAATTACTTTGAAATATTAATATTTGAATCTCATGTTGATAAAGTTCTTGAATTTTAAGATACAATTTTCCATACTGAACGAATAATTTTCATACCTAAATATATATAAATACATTCTTAATATGGTATTATAAAGGAATGGAACATATTATAAAGAATTATAGTGTATTTGTATATCTATAAAAGCATTTTCGAAGTACATAAAAAAAATTTACCTGAAAGGTTATTTATAAAACTGTGTTGACATCGTACCATAATATTATCATATTTTTTAAACGTCATCTAAATTGGTTCATATTATTTGTGAAATTGAAATTTATTGCATAGTATACAAAAAAGACGTTTATATTAATTTTCATCATATTCATTAAATTGTATAAGTTCGAAAGAGTTTTATTTATTTGATTTCTTTAGTTGCGTCTTAGGAATTTTCTGTGTTCTTGGTCTATTGACATATCGATAACCTTAAAACATAAAAGCAACATGTAAAATTATCACATTGTATTCTAAATTAATTGATTACTTACCTAATTTATAGGAAGGGAATAGTCTTACAAAGTATTAATAAATATTATTCGCTTATAGGACCTCTATCACACGATCTTGAAGAGAAATTATAGTTATCAAATAAATAGTAATATTTTTTTTAAAGTTGAACGTTCATAAATATAGAAGAATATAATTTAATACCAACTTCGAATAAAAACATTACTAAGATTGATGTACAATTGGTGGTATAAGCTACAGGAAAGTATTTTAATTTTAATTTGAACTAGTAAATTTTCTTAAGTAAATACTAAATAAAGATAATTGATGTTTATAATAAAAGTAAAAGAATCTCATGTTCTTAATTATTAAAAGTATAAATTTTTTAACATTTATAATTTAAATTTGGAGTTAGCCGGAAGACTTATTTTAACCCTAGAACGCTAAGCATCGTGAATTTTACGACACTGATTTTCATTTTCGGCTAGCATCGTGCAAACTCGGTAGGTAACGAATTCTGCATCTGGCTATTCTCTTTGGCAGTACTGGTGATTGGTTCGAAAGTGATAGTCGATTTTTAAGCATACTCAATTGGCAGCTATAAGGCGAGCGTCGTAAATTTTACGAAAGGTTAGTCTTAGCGTAATTTTTGTTCTTATTACAGCCAACTAAAATCTGCCATATTTTTTAGATTACAATAGTACGGATTAACCCTATTCTACTTCCATATTACTTCTAAAGACTATGTCTCAATATTCAGATAGAAACAGACCTCTAACTCAGAGCGAACTTGAACAAATCGCAGAAAACTTGTTTTTTGAATCCGACGATGACACGCAGGAGAGTGGAAGTGAGACTGAGGATGCACTCGAAGTTGAAGATATTGTGGACAGTGGAAGCGAATACGTACCTTCAGAGGATGATGATCAAGACGAATATAGTCCTCCCAGATCAAAAAAGCGAAGACTTTTACAAAAAGAGCAAAAAGACGACGCATCTATTTTGGCATTAGATGATCAAATAGCCCTAGACGATTCATTACCTGGATCATCCAGAAATAACGAGCCTGATCAAATGCAACCAGAAAATGAAGTACGTGATACACAAACCCTTGCGCACAGAAGAATCGTAAGAGTTGATGAGACCATTCGATCACAAGTAAGACTGGTAGGAAAAAATGGACATAGATGGAGTGCACTTCCCAAATCCGCATCGAAAACTCCACAACGGAATATTGTACATATCTTTCCTGGTCCAGTAACAAATTATCCCGACGATCTCTCTGCGAATGATTTTTTTAACCAATTCATAACAGATTCTATGACTGAAAAAATTATATTACATACAAACTCTATGATTCAAATAAAATCTGCCAAATATAAGGTGAAATCCTCTACAATATCCCCAACTAGTCCTGTTGAGATAAGAGCCTTGTTTGGATTATTAGTACTGTCGGCTTATTTGAAAAGTAACCACTTGTCATCCAAAGAGTTATTCAATGAAAAAATATGTGGAGCTGTTTTCAAGGCCGTCATGAGTCGTGAAAGGTTCAAATTTCTGTTGGATTGTCTACGTTTCGATGATAAGGATACAAGGGACGAGAGAAAAGAAACGGATTCATTGGCGGCTATCAGAGAAATTTGGGATGAATTTATAACCCAGTGCAGAACATTGTATAAACCAAGCTCTTACATTACCATTGATGAACAATTACTAGGTTTTCGAGGAAGATGTCCTTTTCGTATGTATATACCGAACAAACCAACGAAATATGGTATCAAAATAGTGATGGTATGCGATGTGGCATCAAAATACATGTTTGATGCCATGCCATATTTAGGAAAAAGCACACAAACTAATAATATGCCTTTAGGCGAATATTACGTTAAAACTTTGTGTGAAACAATTTCCGGCTCCAAGAGGAATCTTACTATGGACAATTGGTTCACGTCGGTCAAGCTATCTGATGATTTATTAGCTCCTCCTTACAATCTAACAATGGTTGGTACCATTAGAAAAAATAAACGTGAGATTCCGAATGAAATGTTAGCAACAAAAAGTCGCGAACCTGGCAGCTCCAGATTTTGTTTTGACAAAGAAAAGGTGCTGGTATCTTATACTCCCAAAAAGGGCAAGAACGTCTTACTGTTATCGACAATGCACCAAGGATGTAGTATCTCAGATACGTCGGGAAAACCAGAAATTATCGAGACTTATAATCAAACAAAAGGTTCAGTTGATACATTGGACCAAATGTGTTCGAATATGAGTACCTCTAGGAAAACTAAAAGATGGCCTCTATGTCTTTTCTTTGGAATACTAAATATAGTCCTAATTAACAGTTTTGTTTTGTACAATGCCTATAAAACCAAACGTCGTCAAAAATTGATCTCCAGAAAGTCATACATGTTGGAGTTGTATAAGCTTTTAGTGACACCATGTCTACAACAACGGTTAAAAGTACCCACTTTGCAACGCTCACTCCGTGAAACTATAACTCAGGTTCTCAAAGAAATGGAACCAGACGACACAACTACAGTTTTGGGAGAGGAAACTACACCTAACACGTCCAAGAGAACCACTTGCGCCAGCTGTCCATCAAAAAAGAGAAGAATGACTACTCACTTTTGCTTAAAATGTAATAAACCATTTTGTAATGAACACCGCGGCGAAATTTGTAAATCATGTTCTTAAAAGATACCCCATATTTTGTATAAGTATACCAAAGTTTAATAAATAATGTATATTTAGCAAAGTTTATTTTTTGTAGAAGGATAATAAAAATCGTAAAATTTACGAATGCTTAGTCTTAACATGCGTTAGTAATATGTTTAGCGTTCTAGGGTTAAAAGGGGCTTTTATCATTACAGATAAGTCTTTTATTAATATATATATATATATATATATATATATATATTAAAATTGGAAGTATGGTATATCCATCCTTCTTGGTTTTCTTGGCCGTGTGTATTGTATGTGATAAATGATGTCTTGGGGTAGCGGCCTTAATAATAATTATTAAATAAAACACATATTTTGTTTTTTTTGTTTACGTTTCGGCATATATTTATATTGCCTTCTTCAAAACACTAACAATAATTATTTTTTTATGTTGTACAAAGTATTTGGAAACTCTTTTGTAGGGTTCCGTCAGTTTTTTAAAATAAAAAGAAAGGTGTTCTGTTTCAAAATCACTCATTCACATACTATTACGTTTTTTCTATGTCGGTTAATATCTTAAATCTTCATTGCAAATGTAATGAAGATTTAAGATATTAACCGACATAAAAAAACGTAATAGTATGTGAATGAGTGATTTTGAAACAGAACACCTTTCTTTTTATTTTAAAAAAATGACGGAACCCTACTAAAGAGTTTCCAAATACTTTGTACAACATAAAAAAATAATTATTGTTAGTGTTTTGAAGAAGGCAATATAAATATATGCCGAAACGTAAACAAAAAAAACAAAATATGTGTTTTATTTAATAATTATTATTAAGGCCGCTACCCCAAGACATCATTTATCACATATATATATATATATATATATATATATATATATGTATATATATACAGTTTGGATTTTAATATATATAATTGTATATTTTCTTCTTGGGTAATTTCGGCTTTTTTTTGGAATAAAATCTCATGTATAATGGGATGTAAAATTTTTATTTGACGTTTCGACCCATAAATAATCGGTCTTCTTCAGAATTTTGGTTATTTCTGTAACAAGTTATTATTTTTTTTCTTATAAAAGACAGTCAGTTACATTAAAATTAGTTTTACAAATAGTATATTAATAGCAAAAATATTCAACTATTTTTTGTTAAATTTTAAAAAAGTAACATTCATCACAGAACAAATAAATTAAACTATTAAAACATTGGAAACACTAAAAAAATGTATATGTTACGTTACATGTTGTGTTAAAATTAATTTAAAAGTTTTATTTACAAAAATTCTTTTTCAATAAAATGGAATGGTCTTTTGTTGTAATGACTTAATAACATATTTTCAAAAACAAAACACTGCAAGACACTCACCTTATAAATATACCAAGTATTCTCTTCTTGTGGTTTTTACTTTCTTATACGTTGCATAAGGAAGTATTGGGATGCTGAAAATTTTCGACCTCGAGATTTTTGCAGATGTCCACGTTTTGAAGTCCCCTGATACCAAAAAAGTGGTTTTTAAAAAAATGTCTGTGTGTCTCTGTCTGTGTGTGTCTGTCTGTCTGTGTGTGTGTGACCACGATAGCGGTCAAACCGCTGGAGATATCAATTCCAAATTTTGTATTTACGAATATAATCTCCCTCTTGGGAACTGGTTAGATTTTGAGCAAAATCGGCAGGCCGGAAGTAGTAGTTTACTTCAGTGAAAAAATCGAAATTTGCAAATATTTCCTCAATTACTAAGTTTCGACTAATTTATGAAGAATTTATAAGTATTTAGAACTTATTTCGAATATCTTTTATATAAAAAAAATTTCAAAATTCGGACCGGAAGTATCACTTTTACTCTTACCGAATAACGATTTTTTACAAATATGTCGTAAATTATGCATTCTATATACATTTATGAAGAGTACAAAAGTATTTAGAGTTGGATTTGGAATATCTTTTGTATAAATGAAATTTCAAAATTCGGACCGGAAGTAACACTTTCATACATATAAGAAAGTCGTGTGGTGGCCACACCTCATTTTTTGTATCACATTTGGTTTGAACAGATACTTTTACTTTCTTATACGTAGTATAAGGAAGTATTGTGATGATGAACATTTTCGACCTCGAGATTTTTGCAGATGTCCACGTTTTGAAGTCCCCTGATACCAAAAAAGTGGTTTTTAAAAAATGTCTGTGTGTCTGTGTGTCTCTGTGTGTGTGTGTCTGTGTGTCTGTGTGTGTGTGTGTGTGACCACGATAGCGGTCACACCGCTGTAGATATCAATTCCAAATTTTGTATTTACGTGTATAATCTCCCTCTTGAGAACTGATTAGATTTTGAGCAAAATCGTCAGACCGGAAGTAGTAGTTTACTTCAGTGAAAAAATCGAAATTTGCAAATATTTCGTCAATTACTAAGTTTAAACAAATTTATAAAGAATTCATATGTACTTAGAATTAAGTTTGAAACAAATTGTCTTAAAAAAGTTTTTCGAAATTCCAACCGGAAGTAGGTCTTTTACTCTTATCGAAAATCAGTTTTGTGCGAATATCTCGCAAGTCATGCTTTTAAGACAAATACGTTACGAATATAAAAGTATTTAGAACATACTTTTAAATATCTTTTGTATAAAAAAAATTTCAAAATTCAGACCGGAAGTACCACTTTTACTCTTATCGAATAGCGATTTTTTGCAAATATGTCGTAAATTATGCATTCTATATATATTTATGAAGAGTACAAAAGTATTTAGAGTTGGATTTGGAATATTTTTTGTATAAATGAAATTTCAAAATTCGGACCGGAAGTAACACTTTCATACGTATAAGAAAGTCGTGTGGTGGCCACACCTCATTTTTTACTTTCTTATACGTAGTGTAAGTATTGTGATGATGAAAATTTTCCACATCGAGATTATTGCAGATGTCCACAGTTTGAAGTCCCCTGATACCGAAAAGTGGTTTTTAAAAAATGTCTGTGTGTCTGTGTGTGTGTGCGTCTCTGTGTGTGTATGTCTCTCTCTCTGTGTGTGACCACGATAGCGGTCAAACCGCTGTACATATCAATTCCAAATTTTGTATTTACGTGTATAATCTCCCTCTTGAGATCTGATTAGTTTTTCAGTAAAATCGGTAGACCGGAAGTAGCAGTTTACTTCAGCGAAAAAATCAAATTTTGCCAATATTTCCTCAACTACTACGTTTAGACAAATTTATAAAGAATTCTTATACTTAAAATTAAAATTGAGAATAATTTTATCTAAAAAGTTTTCCGAAATTCCTACCGGAAGTAGGTCTTTTACTCTTATCGAAAATCAGTTTTTTGCGAATATTTCGCAAGTCATGCTTTTTAGACAAGTACGTTACGGGTATAAAAGTATTTATAACATAATTTTCAATATCTTTTGTAAAAAAAAAATTTCAAGATTCAGACCGGAAGTACCATTTTTACTCTTATCGAATAGCGATTTTTTGCAAATATGTCGTAAGTTATGCATTCTACATAAATTTATCAAGAGTACAAAAGTATTTAAAACTGGATTTGCAATATTTTTGTATATATGAAATTTCAAAATTCGGACCGGAAGTATCACTTTTACTCTTATCGAGGAGCACTTTTTGATAATATCTTGCAAAGTATGTATTCTGTAGAGATTTATTAAGAGAATAGAAGTACTTAGAATAGGATTTTGAATAGTTTTTGTAAAAAAATTCTTAAAATTTTATTTTTAAATATCAAATGATTATTGTAATAATAGAGAATATATTTTTGATAAGTTGTCAATTTCATTTCTATCATTAACTGAGTTTTTTTCGTTTTTTTGGTAGATTGTAGTAGGGTCGGACTTTAATGTTTCGTAAGTTGTTTTGTCATGTAGTAATTCCAGCATTTTTCCCTCGTACTGTGTTGTGTCCATGATTACTGTGCCATTACTCTTGTCAGGTTTTAATATTGTGATTGTGGGTTTATCTTTAATAAATTATTTTGTTGTTTTAATGCCTTTGGTTTGAATTATTGTATTCGTATTAGCTGTGTTGGTTTTTAAGAAATTCGCTTGTTTGAAATTTTGAATAGTATTACTTACTTTGGATCTAATTTCATTTTTTTGGTCGTCGCGTAAATGTTCTATGGATGATTCAATATTTGCAATAATATTGTTGGTGGATATATTTTTTGGATGTGGTTGGGTTTCAAAATTTGGTCCGAGGCTTAAAACTTTTAGAACAGAAACCGGCACTTGAAATGTTCTTAACAAAAGGAATGCTGTTCGTGGCTAAGTTATTGAGTTACACGACGACCAAAAAAAAATGAAATTAGATCCAAAGTAAGTAATACTATTCAAAATTTTAAACAAGCGAATTTCTTAAAAACCAAAACAGCTAATACGAATGCAATAATTCAAACCAAAGACATTAAAACAACAAAACAATTTATTAAAGATAACCCCACAATCACAATATTAAAACCTGACAAGAGTAATGGCACAGTAATCATGGACACACACAGTACGAGGGAAAAATGCTGGAATTACTACAAGACAAAACAACTTACGAAACATTAAAGTCCGACCCTACTACGATCTACCAAAAAAACAACAACAACCTCATAAACTCATGGGAAAAGAAAAATCTAATTTCACCCACAACAGCAAAATCATTAAAAATTCAAAATTCTCAATGCCGAAAAATATACGGACTTCCAAAATTACATAAGAAAGACATCCCTCTAAGACCTGCATACAAAGTCCCTTCTACAATCTATCAAAATATCTGGCAAATATACTTACAAATGTCATTAACCAAAATAAGTATTATATAAAAAACTCGTTAGATTTCAAAATTTTATAAACACAGATAAGTTAAAAAAAATAAAAAAAATGAAAAACTTGTATCATTAGATGTAAAATCTACACTAATATACCCATAGATCTGCTAAAACACTTTTGATTAACAAATGGAGCAATATATAACAATTCACAGAATTACCTTTAGAAGAATTTATAAAAGCAATAGAACTAACTCTTTCCACAACCTATTTCTTATTTAAAAATAATTTTTACAAACAAAAACTCGGTCTTGCTATGGGTGCTCCAATATCCAGTATAATCGCATAATTTGTCCTTGAAGACCTTGAAGAAAATATTTTTCCACATCTAGACACTTCCATCTCATTTCAAAAGCGATATGTGGACGACTGTATCATAGCCTGCCAAGTTGACAAACTACAACATTTCCTTGATAATTTTAACATCTATCATCCTCGTGTACAATTTACAACAGAAATCGAAACAAACAACACACTTAATTTTTTGGACATAACATTAATCCACCAAGACGAAATTATTAGAACAAAATGGTTTGTTAAAGACACTGCATCAGGCAGAGTATTGAATTTTCATTCATCACAACCTAACTCATACAAAAAAAATGTAGCTAGTAACCTGATTAATAGAGCAGTAAAATTAACTGACATAACATTCAGAAAAGAAGCAATCGACAGAGCAAAAACCATCCTAAAAAACAACAATTACCCGTCCAAATTCATTAATAAGATAACTAAACAACAAATCCATAAAATATATAACAGCACTAACACCACCAAAAACCACAGTATACATTTAAGAGATGTACCTGTCGATATTAGTGTAGATGTATTTTAGTAATTTTGTCCACATCATAGTTCACATTTTTAATCTCTCATGAAGCACACACACAATGTGCGAAATATTGGAAGAAAAAAATAAAGATCTAAATTGAATTTTGTTTTTATGCTGGATTCCCCAATAATTAAGTCTTACATTATATATATATATAAAAGGAATTATCGAGGATACATGAAATAAAAGAAAGAGAAAAATAATGGGTAAATTCCGCTGTAGAGCAACCGTAGACACGTGTTTCTGACTCATTGGTCGTCATCGGTACGGTTTATTTCATGTATCCGCGATAATTCCTTTTATTTATCTTTCCTGGGTTTTCGGATGGCACGCAGGTTGACATTGTCTTCCTCGTGGTGACGTTAGTTGTTGTCCTCAAATTGAGGATCTTCTAACTGAAGCTACAAATGGTGGTCTGTCTCCTGATGGTCTTCCGTATATTGCATACATCTCCAAGGTTATCCCACCTTATTCCTTGGCTACACCGTACCGATGACGACCAATGAGTCAGAAACACGTGTCTACGGTTGCTCTACAGCGGAATTTACCCATTATTTTTCTCTTTCTTTTATATATATACATATATATACAGCAAGAGCGCGCGAGGTATGATCACCCGATGGTATACGTAAACTCGCATCTAAACGTGGTCCGATAATACATATTAGAGTTACGGCACAACATACTAGCATTGCCTGCTCATATTCGAACTCATAGTGATCTGATTATTTTTTCGCAGATTGACAAAAAGAACAAATTAAATTTTCTCTTTAAGTGATGACGATTGCTTAGATAACTAAGTCGATAATAACGCGAAGATTGTAATACTTATAACGTAATTATGATTATCCTTATGAAATTAAATAATAATGTAGTTCTGTAAAAAGTTATAGCAGTACAACTGGGTGTTAGAATGAAATAAAAACACCCGCCTAAAAAATCTGCAGAATAAACTAAGATGTCTAGAGAAAAATAAATAAATAGAAATTTCATGGTAAAAAAAACTATAAATAAGTATAACAGAAATACCATAAAATAACATAAAAACGACCCTTGAAATAGAAATTAAAATTAGAGATTCTCTCCAGTAAATATAACGAAATAACAACTCTGGAAAAATAAGTTGAATACATTTATAGCAGAATTATGCATTCAAAAATAAAATAATTACTCTAGTTAATAAATTCATTTTGTGTGGCTTCTTTTCTATGCTTTATAGGGTATAAACAGCCGTGCGTTTCAAAATTGTTAATTATATGACGCACTGTCCCGTAAGCAATAGTTTTTTTCAAACTGCGTTTGAAAAGAAAGCATGTTTTGTCGAATAGATTGACCATGATGATAACATTTCACAACAAACTTTCGTTCTTCGATGGATAAAATGAGCAACCACTAAGAAAGATAATATTATGAAATATTATACGCAAACAGTGCCAAGTATAAACCTACGTGCATTCCTCTTTGCAGTCAGCACGCAACTGATGTAAATATCTATATCTGGCGAAAACAGCTGGCGGAGATCATTTTTCCGAATATATGTCCGAAGAATATCGACTGGCATCGGGTGATCATACCCGGCGCGCTCAAGCTGTATATATATATATATATATATATATATATATATATAAATATGTGAGAAGTTTCTTGAATTTAGCGGCGTATTAATTAATTGATGATAATTACTTGCATTATTCAAATGTTAATCATTTTTAGGAAAAGAAACACACCACTCCGAGGACTAACACATATGCATTAGTTTCATTAACCACTACAACGTGAACATTCATCAGCTCGGCTCTGGTGTTCGTTTTCCTATCTACCGAAATTTTGTATATATAGTTTCGGGGACGATCTTTGCAAGCTTGAGAGATAATTTCTAATTATTCTCATTTAACGAAGGAACCATATTAATTACTATGTTTTCCTTCTACGAAATTAAAGCACATTCAGTGCACTCTGTGTTGGAACACAGAGTGCACTGAAATCATTAACATTTGAATAATGCAAGTAATTATCATCAATTAATTAATACGCCGCTAAATTCAAGAAACTTCTCACATATTTAGATATATACGGCAAAGAAATGAATTTATATGTGTTTAATATATACGTTAAACGCATATAAAATATTAATTGTAATTATCCTGAATGAAATTAGGATTTCTGTGTTCCAACACAGAGTGCACTGAATGTGCTTTAATTTCGTAGAAGGAAAACATAGTAATTAATATGGTTCCTTCGTTAAATGAGAATAATTAGAAATTATCTCTCAAGCTTGCAAAAATCGTCCGCGAAACTATACAGGGTGTAACAAAATAAGTGTAAAACATTTCAGGGGGTGATTCCTTAGCGAAAAAGAGATAGGGTCTTTCATATAAAAAAACTTCAATGGAGCATCCCTTGTTAAGATACAGCCCCATAAAGGGGGTAGATAAAATTTGTTTTACAATTTTTCTCACAAACACTAAAAATGCAATTTATTTCCAATGTAACTTTTTGTCTGATTATTTGTTTACCATTTAAAAATCTATTTCCAATACCTTGTTTCATTCGAAACAAAAAATGTCTCTTGAATTTTTTGCCCAAAAGTAATCAGTTCGCAGCAAAAAATTATTTTACGAACAACTACGGAGATACATCGTCATAAATGCGAACTGGATTAGTATTGTTATTTTGTAGTTACTACCTGCATCAAAATACATATGATTAAAGATGAATAAACAAAACTAATTTATTAATAACAAAACATAAAACATGTAGAAATCATAGTAAATGTTCAATATGTCCACCTTCAGTCATTACACATGCGTCTAGACGTCGGCGCATTGAGCCACGTATTCGCTCAAATATTCCTGGATTCTCTCTAATTACCCTGCACGCATCGATGATGCGGTTTCTTAAGTCCTCTACATCGCGAACAGTGATACCACTACTAACGGCCCACTAAATAAATTAGTTTTACATTTTCGTTTTATGACGATGTATCTCTGTAGTTGTTCGTAAAATAATTTTTTGCTGCGAACTGATTACTTTTGGGCAAAAAATTCAAGAGACATTTTTTGTTTCGAATGAAACAAACTATTGGAAATTAACTTTTAAATAGTAAACAAATAATCAGACAAAAAGTTACATTGGAAATAAATTACATTCTTAGTGTTTGTGAGAAAAATTGTAAAACAAATTTTATGTACCCCCTTTATGGGGCTGTATCTTAACAAGGGATGCTCCATTGAAGTTTTTTTATATGAAAGACCCTATCTCTTTTTCGCTAAGGAATCACTCCCTGAAATGTTTTACACTTATTTTGTTACACCCTGTATATACAAAATTTCGGTAGATAGGAAAACGAACACCAGAGCCGAGCTGATGAATGTTCACGTTGTAGTGGTTAATGAAACTAATGCATATGTGTTAGTCCTCAGAGTGGTGTGTTTCTTTTCCTAAAAATCATTAACATTTGAATAATGCAAGTAATTATCATCAATTAATTAATACGCCGCTAAATTCAAGAAACTTCTCACATATTTAGATATATACGGCAAAGAAATGAATTTATATGTGTTTAATATATACGTTAAACGCATATAAAATATTAATTATATATATATATATATATATATTTGGAAATAGAAACAAATGCAAAACATTTAGCACAACATACCGCCATTTAGAAGTTCTGTTAGGCGTTTAACGTATTTGAGACTTGCTGACAATTATCTTAAAAGTGATGCCCAGGACTAAGTTAGCGTATCTTTGGAGATAGAAGCTTCTATCGGAAGATCCTCGGAATTGAGGAAAACATGCGACATCGCCAGGAGGCAGACAATGTAAACTTACATACCAGCAGTGAAAATGATGTTTATAATTTAATAATAAGAAACATCAACTGAGAATCCGATGATTTAAAGCAACGAATTATTGGTGCCCCCCCCCCTCCCCCGTTTTTCCTTTACTACAACACAAGAGTACTATAATTCAAGTCGGGAATAGATTTGTAAGTGTACATTTCTTTATATTTATTTAAAGCATGAAGTCAAGAGTAACTAAATACAATGGATAAAATATAAGATAAAATACATTCATTACTACGTGTGCTATGTGATTTTCCCATATGATAGATAGCAGAGATGAATGAATAGGAATTTAAATGTAAAACAAGAACAAAATATATGAAGTGCGAATATGCATAACACGTGGAATAACTGGCTTAACTTCTACAGCCAATGATAAATCATTGTCTCTTTCGATGGAAATAATGGCATTTTCCTGTATCTTCTTAATGCAGTTTCAAATATGTTCTGAAAGTACTCCCCAAAATTGAAAATTAAATTACGGCTATATATACCTACTGACGCATACCTATTTTCATAAAAATTATTAAATGGTAAATATGTATGTATATGTCAAAATTAAATTTAAATTGTCTCTTAATACACTATTAAAAATATTCTCCCAATTTATCACATTCGCTCGAATAGAAAAAAATCGCAATAGAAAGGTTTTACACTTTTACCAAATTAATATATATATATATATATATATATATTTCTTCGAATATTTTCGCGGTCGTTTGTTGAAGCGTTGTTCTTCGGGATATTTCGCCGCGTTTGGATGATTTTGCCCTGATAAGGACATCTTTCTTCCTGACGTTTCGGTGACATCACTTTCACCTTCTTTTTGAGGATCTTCTAAGTTCGACGGTTTCTTCAAGAATGCCCTCTCTGTTCGAATCGCCTTGTATTTCTAGTGCCGTGGTAGTGGAGGGGCGAGTGCGGCTTCTTGTGATTGGCCCGCTGATTGTAGTGTTGTTCCCTCTCTGTCTGTTACCAACAGCCTCTTCCGATGGAAACAAATAAGACGTTTTCCCACAGAACAAGTCCAGGCCCAATATAAGTGTACATGTTTTATTCCTATCTTATCCCGTTCTTCCAGAATAAATTAAAATCCCAAAACATTCGTAAAAGTACAAATTTCGCGTAATAACCTTTTAAGACAATTTTGATACGAATCATAGGCTCCGCCCACAACCCAATCAGAATATTCGTGAAGTTAGAGAAATTTCGCGTAATAACTTTTTGAGACAATTTTGATACGAATCATAGGCTCCGCCCACACCAATCAGAATATTCGTGAAGTTAGAGAAATTTCGCGTAATAACTTTTTGAGACAATTTTGATACGAATCACAGGCTCCGCCTACGGCCAATTAAAAACGCTTAAATTTCTAATACACGTAGAAGACGTAACCCTGTTTAGGCCCCAAGGGAAATTACCGTGAAATGAATACTTCTTTGTTCGCCACCTGCGCCACTGGGGTTCCCAAATTAAAACGTAAACACATTTGGAAACCTATATAAGCTGAGGCAAATGCCTACATGATATCGAGTCCCATCTCGGTCACCCGCCTGCCAGCACCAACCTCCTGGACCAGCAGATAACAGGCCACCGATACCGAGCGGACTTTCCAGAAAGTCACCCAGCGGAATTGTATTTACTGCTTACGTAATACAAGGGACCAAAAAGGCACTTCCAGGTCATTTGGAAGTACACGGCGAAACGTGTACAGGTGACCACACGGACCAAGAATCCACGAAGAATTCTTGAGGAATTCTTTATTTCGGACGCCTTCTTCGTCGGAATCGGAGTTCGCCGACGTCTGAGAGTATCTCCACGTGGTGGAATACATCCGACGTATCGTCTAGTATCGACCGAAGAAGTTATAGGAGGATCCTACTACTGTGTACGTAGTAGCGGCCGTTTAGTTATTTATAGTGCGCTTATTTCGCGTAAAGATACCAAACTTACGGTCCCTCTTTAGTGTTCGCCCATAGTATTAACTTCAGTGCATCAGGACAAGCTACAGCTGCTTACGCTGTAGCAATTAACCGTAAGTGCAGTGAAAAACCTATTAAGCCCGCGTTTTTATTTAACATTGTTGGTTGAATGCCAGCACCTCCACCAAAACATTTAAATTCAGTGTGCGCCTTTGTTAATGAATTATCATATTAACTTCACGTGGATTCATTAACGACATTGTTATTGCTAAAGTGTTAATAGTAAATTCCCCGCGGTAGTGAAACATAACCTTCAAATATCCAACCGATATCTACCCGTATACATTATATTTGTTTATAACAATATTATTATCCAAGTTCGTTATTACTGGTACCCATATGCAGCGTTTGTTTAACTTTTATTCCAGTAACAATCATTTTATTTAACATTGTTGGTTGAATTCCAGCACCTCCACCAAATTATTTAAACTCAGTGCGCGCCGTTATTAATGTATAATATTAATAAATTCACGGTGGTTCATTAACTATATTGTTGTATTCGGAGACTTAACCTTAAATTCACGCGCGAGTGAAACCCTAACCTCCAAATACCTAACCTATATTTATCCCTATGTACATTATTTGTTTATAACATTATTAATATTCAAACGTATCGTTATTAGTACCTATATTCAGTGTGTGTTTGACTTTTTAACGGATAACTTTTATTTTATTATTGGTTAATGCCAACTCCTCCATCATTATTAAGCAGTGTGTATTGTTGCTATTTCACAATATTTGGTTGTTTCAAAGTGTACAACAACTATTACTCAGTGTGCCCGTTTGTATTTAAACCTCGACTGTTAACATTTATTCGCGACACGACTTGTTTTTGGTTATAGTGTCGTTTATTAACACAGGTCGTTATTAACATCGGGTATAATTACGTATCATTAAGCTTTGAATTATTAAAATATTATAACGTTGTGGAAAATTATTGTTTTAATTAATAACATAACCCGACTTTACCCTAAATTCAATTAATACCTCCTGGAGGAGTCTTTTGCCGCGGCCCCTTTGTTTGTTTGTTTGTTTTACAAATTCCCAGGATTAAGGGGAGGTATTATGTCGGTCTTTCTGTGTTCGGTCCGTGTGGTTTACGTTAGGCGGTGGGATGCTGTTGTTTCGTCGTTTATTTCTAATTCGTCTGTCCGATAACGTTGATTTCCATATGTCAGGTAAACGTTGTGCGTCGTCACGTTTATTCATGCAGTCCTGTCGTTTTTCTATCTCTATAGCCTCCCTTATTGTCCGATATGTCCAATTCGTACTACGGGCTATAGTTTTTGTACGTTCGAAATCAATTGTATGTCCGGAATGTAGTACGTGTTTGGCAAGTGAGGAAGAAACTGCCTTTTTAGACACAGCATTTCTATGTTCTTCCCTCCGTACGCTGATTCTTCGATTCGTCTGGCCTATGTATGTCTGATCGCAATCTTGGCATGGTACTTCGTATACACCCTGGTCTTCTAGTAATATTCTGTCCTTCGTACTTGGTAGGACGTCCCTAATTTTCTTATCGGTGGTGTATATTGGGTCTATGTCGTGTCGCCGTAGTATTCTACCTATTTTCTCTGTTGTCCCTTTCACGTAGGGAAGAAATGCAACTCGTGAAGGTTTTTCTCTTTTTCTAGTTGTGTTGTTGTTGCTCTGAATTGCTCTGTTAATTGTGTGTTGCGAATATCCGTTTGCTTGTAGTATGTTTCGAATTTTCCCCATTTCTTCTTTCCTATGTTCTGTGTCCGCTAATATTTGTGATCTATGAATTAGTGTTTTCACTACTGAGTTTAGTTGAGCCGGATGATGGTGTGAGGATGCGTTCAGATATCTGTTCGTGTGTGTAGGTTTTCTGTATACTGTGTGACCCAGGGACCCATCCGGTTTTTTAATTATTAGAATGTCCAGGAAGGGTAACTGGTTATTTTCTTCTGTTTCGACGGTGAATTTTATTTTTGAGTGTCTGTTGTTTAGGTGAAATAAGAGCTGATTCAATTTCTCTCTTCCATGCGGCCAAATCACTAAGGTGTCGTCTACGTAGCGCAGCCAGAGTTTCGGTTTGTATGTAGCGTCTTCTAGCGCCTTTTGTTCAAAATCTGCCATAAACAGATTCGCTAGTATAGGTGACAACGGTGAACCCATGGGAGCTCCATCTGTTTGTCTGTACCATTGTCCGCCGTATATAAAATATGTATTGGCTAGGCAGTGTTTCGTTAGCTCTAAGATGTGTTGCGGTAGGTGGTATTTTGTATCAAGTAGCTCGGTTGCTTCACCGATCGGTATTTGTGTAAATAGCGAAGTTACGTCAAAGCTTACTAACATATCTTCGGGTGCCATTGTAACTCCTTTTAATATTTCGGTGAGATGTGCTGAGTTCTTGACATATGATGGTATTTCTTCGGCTAGCGGTTGTAGTTGTTGTGCCAAGAAGCGGGCCAGAGCTTGGGTGGGTGATCCGATGGAGCTCACTATCGGTCTTAGAGGTACGTTTGGTTTGTGAATTTTCGGGAGTCCGTAGAATTTCGGACATCTCGACGATTTCTCCCTTGGGATTAGCCGATTTTTGAGTTCTTCTTCGAACGGTGCGCTTTTAATCTTGGCCTTGGTCGTTTTCTCTAGGTATGTAGTGGGGTCATTCGGCGTTGACTTATACATGGAATCCTCTAGTAGTGCACGTATTCCTTGGTCGTAATCGTTTCTATCCATTATAACCGTGGCATTTCCTTTATCTGCGGGCATTATAACGATGTCTTTGTTTTTCTGCAGGTGTCGCAGCGCTTCATTTTCTTCTTTTGTTATGTTCGGCTTCGGTGGTTTGGCCGTTCTCACTATTTGACATACGTCTTGTCTGATGATGAGAAACAGCAGAAATCATCAGACTTTTGGTCTTGTAACAAAATAATTTTTGGTTTTATTTGCTGCTGTTTATTTCCAAATTAATATATCAGAATTACAGATGTAATTTAGAATTATCATATTAACAGTTTTATTTAAGGAAATTTTGATAATTCGCTATTAAACTGTGACCTCTGACCTGCCCTTGACATCGCGAAGAGGTGACCTGTAAATACTCACTTACGGTCAGATAGGTCATGCATTTTAATTGTTGTTGTGATCTTCGTGTTGGTGTTTTTTAAAATACAACTAGTAATGTCCGTCAAAAACTTTGGTTTTAATTTTACTGAGTAATTGATTTGTAATTGTTAAATGTAATTTTAATATGTGACACCTTAATGGCCTATATAATATATTAAAAAAATTTTAATTTAGTGTACCACCAACATGAGTTCTCTATGTTTATGATTGGATCTGTTAAGATAATTTTCGGTGTCCATAGTGGCAAGTAAGTGAGTTCTCTTGTTTTGGATGTTCATGACTTTTGTTTATTTAAGATTGTCCCTAATTATTTATATAAAAAATTTTTTTTCAACTTATTGTAGAGTCTGATGATGGAATAAATTATTCCGAAACGTTACCAGCCACAAATAGAATGTTTTAATTAACCCAGCCCACACATTCTGACCTTCCTGGTTCAGTAAATTTACATACCTATATATATATATATATATATATATATTTGCTATTCTTTGTTGCCGTATTTATATATTGTTTGACCTCTTGATGAGAATAATTGGGATTTTTCGGCAAGTTGCCGAAAAATCCCAATTATTCTCATCAAGAGGTCAAACAATATATATATATATATATATATATTAAATCAATTATACGAAATAAATTTACATTATTATTTGCAGTTTTGGACTTACATGTCAAATTACTTGTTTAGTTATAAATTACAATTATAAATTTAACGGATTTAATGTTACGATTGTCCGTACGCCTGAAACGCTATTCCCTCACGTTTTGTTGAACATCCAGTAAATACTGGTATAGAGCTGAGCTGTTCATCTGTTCTATTCATTTTACTTAATAAGTAGAGAATTGTTAATTACGATTGCCATACAACACCTATTTTACAGAAGGAAACTTTGTCTCAAGTATCAGGAGACTTCACGAACTTTAATTACTCCACAACAATCTCGTAAACTATTCGATAGAATTCAGTGAACGCATAATATAACTTAAAAACAATTAAGTTTCTTAATGAGGCAGGGACCATTTCAAATTCATACCGACTATAAAATCTACAGGGAATGAAATTAAATTAAATTTTAATGCATGCCTCTAAGATTTTCATTAAGACATTGTATAAGTTAATCTTTAAATATAACTTCTTCCTTTTTTTCATAATTTGTATTAATTATTATTAAAAATCAAGCATTCTTTACATATAAATGAAGTTTACTATCTATTATGTCCTGCCTGCTTCTGATTATTCTATATTTTTTGCTCATGTCTTCAACTGCTGCGTATTGTTCATAAGAGTTTATAATTTATGTGACTAAACATCTAATTCTATGGAATTACATATATTCATAGATTTTTGAACTGTGTTAAGTCGCTGATTATAGAATAACTATGATATTCTAAATGAAGTAGAGTTTTCTTTGTTGGTCAAAAGCACATAATACAATCACACTCTCTGGTGCATTTTTTTGGCGTCTACACGCAAACATGCTATTTTTCTAATTCAAACAATATAATCATTTAATTTATCAATACTTTTCAACAATGCCATTTGTAACAACAATAATGGATACATGTATTGCATGCAATGTAACCCTTATATTAACAATGATTTATCAAATTTTATCCCAATTAAAACTGAGAAGTATTTATTAAGTTTGTTTCTCTTAACGTATATTCAGATTTTTGGAAATTTTTAGATATCAAATTTTAAGGTGTCAAATAGGGATGAAGAAATGGGTATGAAAAATAACAAAATTTACTCAGTTTGTAAAAAATTCTATGAAGTAATTATAGCCCCACTTCATTCACGTTGGATATCTTTTGAAGAGAGCATACATTCATGTCGTAATGAAGATGGAATAGTCTTTAGAATTACAAATGAATTAGTTCTGAATGAATTTTGGACACGACATGGAGGAGTTGTTATGTATAATCAAGCAATAGCTAAAATATAACTTAAAGTTACAACTCTATGGCATACATAAAAAATTGTTATCTTATCTGTCATAAAATGCAAAAGGAAAATCCCTTACCACAAAAAATATATATCAAAATATCTAAATACGTATTTCGGCAACTAAGTTGCCATCTTTACTTAGTTTTTTACTTAGTTGCCGAAATACGTATTTAGATTTTTTGATATATATTTTTTGTGGTAAGGGATTTTCCTTTTGCATTTTATTTCACATTTTTAGCCACAGTCTCCACCCATTATTGGATTATCTGTCATATATATATATATGTTACGGGTAAAGTTAGATTAACGGTTAAACTTAGGTTTACCCGGGTAAACTGCGAAATACCCAAGAAACATAGGTAAAATACGAAATATAACCGACATTATAGCTATTTCAGGCTTTTCCCGGCTAAATCGCGTTCTATCCGGTTTTGTGTGGTTAAAGTTGGGTGTACGAATTATTATTGTGTCTTCTTTCACCACTTGCAGTCAGTTCGAAAATGGAAACCGAAGAGAGTGAACGTGTGCGTTTAAGGCAGCATTTTAATGAAGTTTTCAATGAGTTGGTGTCTTCGAAAAGAGCAAACAGTTTTTATTTTAGTAATGAACAATATCAAGAAATGTTAGAATCAGTCAAGTTGGCAAAAATGCTAAAACCAAAACCACTCTACCATATCGACGTTTGAAGCGGTTTGATGTTCTGTTAGAGCTGTTGAAAAGCTTATTTCTCGTGTAGCATCGGGTGAATCTAGCATAAAGTAACACGTTACAAACGATGAAATGTTTGATATTTTTCATGATGCACATTCGGCCATTGGACATGCTGGTAAACATCGTATGGAAAGTGAATACAAGAAAAAGTACAAGGATATAACTCAAGATGTTATTAAATTATATCACTGTTTGGGTGAAGGTTGCCAAAAGAAGCTAAAATTTGCCAAGAAATGATTTGTGGTTAAACCAATGGTGTTTTCGGAGATGAACAGCCATTGTCAAGTGGACCTGATTGACTTGCAATCCCATGCAGATGGAGAATACACATTTATTATTGCGTATCAAGACCACTTAACAAAATTTGTTCAAATAGGTGCATTAAAATCGAAAAGGGATGAAGAAGTTGCTAAGAGCCCGATAGACATACTTTGCATTTTTGGCGCCCCATACTACAATCGGACAACGGCCGGGAATTTGCAAACCGTGTTATTGAAGAGTTATGTTCCATGTGGAGTGGCCTTAAAATAGTACATGGCAAACCGCGCCACAGTCAATCACAAGCCAGCGTGGAAAGAGCTAATCAAGACGTGGATGGATGATGAAAACTGCAAACGATGGTCAGAAGGTCTGGGATTTGTCCAGTTAATGAAAAACAGGGCAAACGATGATGGAATTAAACGAGCTCCTTATGTCGCCATGTTTGGGCACGATATTAAAGTCGGCCTATCGACATCAGCTTTTCCAAAAGAAACTATTGAAAATCTATAAACTGAAGAAGAGCTTGTGAGAGTCGTCAGGGAATTTGGTGTGGGTGAACAGCCTCAACAAGAACAAAACGAAGACCAGCCTATGGATAGTGACCCAGAAATACATATCCCGCAAGAAGAAGATATTACTGAAAATGACAACCTGCAGAAAGATGTTACTGAAGGTGGAAATAGAGAAGAAAATATGGACAATAATTATAGAGAAAACGCCAATAATATAGAAACTTAAGAAAATCAGACCAAATGTGCAGAATGTGGTGAGCCCTGTACATCAGTCAGTATGAGGTGTGAACTTTGCTTGTGCCAAAAAAAATTACTTTCAGACAGACTAGACACAAAAAGAAATTTAGAAAATCAAGCAAATAAGATGAAAACCTTATCTAATTTAAAATTCACTCCATGTTTTGTTGGAGATATAGTCAGAGTGAAAGTTCCCGACGTTGATCGAGGGAGGGGCGATTTTAGAAACATTCATGACAGTTATCGAGAAAACCGACGACAATTTTTGTAAACTAGCTAACAAGGCAGGAACTATCGAGTAAATGTTTTCCAGGAATCAATTTTCTGTGTGTAGTGAGAAACTTGTAGATCTGGAAAGTGTATCACCGGAAAAGAAAAGTTTACGACAACTTGCAAGTGAACAGTCACTTTTAGGACGTCAAGATTATAAACGTTGCAACTGTAAAGCTAAATGCATGACCAACAAATATAAATGTAAAGGTATTGGAAATCTTTGTAACTGGAAATGTCATGGCAGCTTGTCTTGCTTGAACAAACAGATTATATTCTGTTCTATATTGTATTCTTTACTTTGACAGGACACAGTTTTAGTGATTTTGCTTTTATTCGTAAAATGTGTTTTTAAATAAATATGTTTTTCAAACATTTATGACCTTGTTGTTTTTGTTACACACATCTTTAACCAAGTGAAAATGGGTGGAACGCGGTTTACCAGGGTAAAGCGCGAAACATGTCCAATTTCAGTAATATTTCGTACTTTACCCACGTTTCGTAGGTATTTCGCGGTTTACCCGGGTAAACCTAAGTTTAACCGTTAATCTAACTTTACCCGTAACATACACACCTAATCATTATAAGATTTAAGGGGATATTAAAGTCGATTTGAATTTGGGAATTGACTATAATTGCTTTTAGAGGTGTTGGCCCGTAGGAGGAGCCAAATGCAAGCCATCTCATTCTCACATATTTGAAATGAATGTGTTGTTTTCCGTCACTCGAATACAGAGAAACAACTCAACTATTCAAATCAACGGCAGAAGAATATCGTGACAAATACGATGGTCGATTATACTAGCAAAAAAGAGTCTGTTCATACAAGCAGATTTGTATTTTTCCTCAGTTTATTTGATTTTAGCGTTTTTTGCATAAAGGAAGGTTATTTCGCTATAGTTATTTCTTTTAGAAAAGAAAAAAATTTGGAAAATACTATATATAAACAAAAATTAAAGTATTCCATTCAAACAAGTGCAATAAATGTATTCAAAGACATCTCTACGAAATGTACGAAGAATGTATATGAAACTGACAATTTTTTTTGCTGCAATAAAATATTTGTATGTGCATATGTGAACGAGACACTTTCCACAATTACGCAATCAACTCAATAAAAGTTTTTCTTTCCGTGATAAGTATAGTTATATCGCGATCCTTGCTGGCTTTTCGCACATACAGTAAATACTAGTTAGGGCTGTTCGCTGTTCTTATTATTTGGAGAATTAATTTTTTGACACTTTTTGGTGTTGAGTGCCGAAGTAGAGTGTGACGTAAAGGTATTCACAATGGCAAGAGGCAACAGAAACTTAAAGAAATATCCAAGATTATCCTCAAAGCGGAAAAATAGAAGCAGGCAAGTGTTAAAAAGACTCTATAAGAGCAATGAGAGTGATCCATCATCAACCGTTCAAGTTTGCCAAACGTAAATTCAATACCTTTCTCAATCATTTATATTATATTTTTTTTTTCTTTCAAGTTCGGTTAGTCATGAGGATGTTGATAAAGATTACATGGATGTATTACATGCTATTGAACGTGAACCTGAAGTTGACTTATCAAATGAAAATATTTCAAAGTAGGCAGTTCCAGCAACTATTTAAATTATTATTTGTATTATAAAGCAAGTTATATACAGGATGTTTCCAAATAAATTTGGAAAGTTTTTAGAGGGTGATTCCTTGTCAAAAATTAAAGGGGGTCTTTCATGTAAACAAAAGCTCTTAGGCTTGTCTTTGGAAACATCCTGTAAACATAAGCACATACAGAGCTGTTCGTTATAAATTAATTGCGTTTTGAGTTTATTTTAGAATTGAAATAATAAAAGAGAGTCCACATTCTGAATACTCTGTTTCTGGTAGAAGAATAATTGATGTTGAACAATTCTTTAAATCAATTGTGGAGTTCAAACATAATCCATTGTTTTCCTGCAGTACTGAGAATTTGAAAATAATAAATGAAAAGAAACTTGGTCTCAATAGTATTTTTTATTTACAATGTGCAATGTGCAAGGAAACATCATAAGTAAGCACAGATAGTGCATCAAAAAATTCGCTTGATATAAACAAAGCAGCAGTCTACGGAATGATATCCTCAGGAGGTGGTTTTTCGCAGCTGGAGGAAATTCTTGCATTTTGTAACATTCCTTGTATGAGTTTTCCAAAGTTTGCTGCAACTCAGGCTGAAATTTCTCCTCTCATTAGTGGAAGTGCATTTGATTTAATGGAAACAGCAGGAAAGGAAGAGGCTCAACTCGCAAAGGAAGTAGGAGACGTGGATCAAGACGGCATTACACATATCGCTGTAATAGCAGATGGAGCCTGGTGTAAGCGTTCATATCGGACGAATTACAGTGCGTCATCAGGTGTTGTTAGTACTTTCCGCAATTTTGTTTGACATGTATTTCCATGAAGACATTGAGAACATAATATTTTATTTTTAGGGAGTTATTATTGGGCAAAAATCCAAAAAAATATTATATCTTGGTATCAAGAACAAATATTGTTGTATGTGTTCCCGTGCAGAAAAAAAACAAGATGTCAAACCTCATACCTGTTTCAAAAATTGGTGCAAAAAATTAATGCGCAGAAGAGAAAAGCAACACCTCTACCATAAATCCCCAAAGACCTTATTCCCTGAAAAATATCGCAAGAAGTTGATAGCTAAGGCACCCGCAGACAAAGATTACGGGCCTGTCGCGGCTCTTCTTTCTGCTGAACTGCCCGAGAATTATGAAATCCTGAAAAAAAAATGTTTGGAAAATCTACAAAAAACTCCTTCTCAAATTCGTGACTTAGAGAAAAAAACTGATGGGCAAAGTAGCAATGACGACTGGAGAACCGAACTTCACAATAGACTGACTGCTTCCAGTTTTGGCAGAATATGCAGAATGAGGTCAACCACGTCTTGTAATGCAACTGTTAAAGAATTGGTGTATAGTACTTTCACAGGAAACGAGGCTACCGAGTGGGGTATTAGCCACGAGCCAATTGCTAGAAAGGAATTTGAAAAACATTTTGGACTTGAAGTGTCCTCATGTGGACTTTTCGTAGATTCCGTGCTTGGTTTTCTTGGTGCCTCGCCACACGGACTAATCGGTACCGATGCGATCATAGAAATTAAGTGTCCAAAGTCCATTTGTAATTTGTCACCTCGTGATGCCGTCGACCAGAAGAAAATCAAATTTGCAATAATTGATGATGATGGAATCTTTCATTTGAAGAAAACAGCCCATTTTTACTACCAGGTCCAAGGACAACTACACATTTCTCAAAGGAATGTGTGCTATTTTGTCTAGTGGAGTCCACTGGGAATGGAAGTAGAGCATGTTTGAAAACACACTATTAGGAATAAAAATATGTTAACTGCTTATTCGACCTGTTTAGATTTACAGAGATGACAACTTCTGGACGAATCATATGGAGTTACAACTACGAGATTTCTATGACAATTGCGTTCTACCAGAACTCATAGATCCACAACATCCACAAAATCTACCCTTCCGAGATTTGAGGCAGAAGAACAAATTTGTAGAATCCGAAAAAGTGTAGGAAAATTAAAAAAATAATCTATAACATCGTTTTGTGTGTGTTTAATATTCTTATTTCATTTGTTCCATTTTTAGTACACATTTTGCGTGTTTCTCTTTTGTTACTTCATAACACAATCCAAAAAAAATTAATTTTCGATTGTGAAAGTAGTTACGGAGTTTAGTCAATAATTTCAGCGAAAAGTAACGTGAATGCGATCCATTCTTGCGAAAATCATGAGAAATTTCCGAGGATGTGTGTCGGATTGATTTATATGTTCGACCTAGGAATGAGGTATTTAATTGTGATTATGCGAACATCATAATTAAGTATAATAAAACTTAGACTGGAATTATTTTGTTTTTTGAAAATTTTTATTATATATTTTGGTTATAATTATACATGCTAAAAGGCATACATGTGGATAGATTCATAATTTTTGAGTGTTATTTAATTGTCTTAGGCATATCTGTTTTTCAATATTTTCTATTTTGAAATATTATACATCATACATTTTTGGTAATATTATTTATTTGTTAATATTTTGTAAATGTTTAAATAAAAGTTGAAATAAGGATTTTAATTTATATTATAAAACTATATGTTAAATAAAGTTATTATATTTGTTCTTTGAAAAATTTGTGTTTTGCTTTATAAATTGCCATACCACTTTGAAGTGTTAAAGCTACCTACACCCTGAGATATAGAGTAAATGCCGGGAAGAGATTTTGTTAAAGATAAGAGGAGCAAATAAGAGCATAAACCACTGCTAAGTTGCTAACCCACCGTTTTTTAGCAATATAACTGTGATTGTTTATTTCCAAGAGTTAAAATCATTTTCTAAATATTATTCAAATTACTAAGGTCACAGCAATATGTGCGTTTCAAATTATACAATAGTTGGTCTAAATTAAGTTTTATATAGTTTTATCTTCTTAAAAAATTAAACCTGTAAGTGTGTTACACAAAAAAATTTTGTTATAGGAAAATTATTCAGAATCCTATTCTAAGTACTTCTATTCTCTTAATAAATTACTATAGAATGCATACTTTACGAGATATTTGCAAAAAAGTGCTACTCGATAAAGGTAAAAGTGATACTTCCGGTCAGTGGCGGCTCTTTAATGAGAGCAAGTGAGCAATTGCATCCCCTGGAATTTTGAAACAAAACAAACCAAGCGGCGACTAACTGTGAAAGTATTTATTTATTACGTATTCATAGTTATTGAACAGGAACGTGGCGTGTGCGGCGCGCGTAACAACCTACATGCACCGATCGTCGTCACAGATATAATGACGACTAACAGCGCACGAGCAACTATTCGAATGTTTACCCCTTCCACCGAGAGAAACAAACCTATGAGCAAAGCCCAACCGTTGCTCCGTTAAGCCATTAACATTACATTGAAGGTGGGGAGAACTGTATTTTGTTCTACTTCCATATCATATAATACATAGCGTGTGAGCAAGATCTCCAGTCTGCTCACCACTGTTGTAAGATAAATTTCGTCTCTGCGTTACAGAATAACACGTTTTCGCGGTTAACGTATGATGAAAAAATCGTAATAAAAAATCTTAAACGGCCGCTGCCTCAATTATGTTTAGAAAATAAACAATCTGTTAAAGGTAAAGACGTTATAAGAAAATTCAAAATGAATATTTATCAGAAAAATGACTGGATTTGTGGGTGTGAAATTAAAAATACTTTGTTTTGTTTTCCGTGTCTTTTGTTTGGTGGTGAACCGTCTTGGTCAAAGAACGGAATAAAAGACTTAATTCATCGTAGTGCTAAAATTACGAAACATGAAAATTCCGAAGGGCATTTGAAAAATATATTTAGTCTAAGAATGTTAGGAAAAAATAACATTCAGAATGTTTTAGATTCATCATATATAAAAGCAGTTCAATAACACAATGAACAGGTAACAAAAAATAGGCATGTGTTAAATTTAATAATAAATTGCATTAGATTTTGTGGCGCGTTTGAACTGGCACTTCGGGGTTATGATGAACGGCAAACGTGGAATACCAAGGGCATTTTTCGGGAATTGATAAATTTTACGGCAGAATTGGATAAATTGCTCAGAGATCACATCGAAGCAGCACCGGTTTTTAAGGGATTATCAAAAACGATACAGAATGAGCTGCTTGATGCAATGTTGAACGTGTATCATGGACAAGTTTCCAGTGAAATTAAAGCAACCGACTTCATATCTGTTATAGCTGATGAAACCACAGATGTGTCCAATCAGTTTCAGTTGGTGGTTGTTTTAAGATATATTGTGAACGCCAGACCGGTCGAAAGATTTTGGAAATTTCTTCTGTCTAGTGGACATGATGCTAATTCTTTATCTGCCTCCATCCTTAACGAAATTAGTTTGCTTGTTGATGACCCAGAAAAACTGATTGCACAGAGCTATGATGGGGCAGCAGTCATGAGTGGTGCTATTAACGGCGTGCAAAGACATGTCCAAGACCAGTATCCAAGGGCCAATTTTGTACATTGTTACGCACATCAGACAAATCTTATTATGTCACATGCTACATCGAGCAGTAGTAATTGCAGATTTTTTTTGCCAATCTGACGGGATTATGTACTTTTTTTCTTCACTTCACCACAACGAGATGGCAAGATTGGAAGAATTCCTTCAGAGAAAAAGCTTACCTCGTTCTTCAAAAATAAGATGGAACTTCAATTCTAGGACAGTGAATACAATATATGAGCACCGAGAAGAAATAATGCAAGCTCTAGAACAAATCGAGGGAGAAGCTAGTTTACACTCTACCATTCATCAAGCTGGTGCCTATTTGCGAATTTTAGAGGAGGAAAATTTTATCTATTGGTTAACTTCCTTTTATAAAATTATGCCACATGTGGACATATTGTTTAATCAATTACAAAACGTCAATACAGATGCATTAAAAATCAAGAATAATTTAGATAATTTTGAACGCGCTATTGGAAAAATTCGAACCGAAATCGCTGACACAGATAATCAGTTGGTTAAACAAAATGACTCAGAACTGACTCCTCGACCATCAACGCGACGAAGAGTAACTGATGGTAGCCAAAGACGGAGGGAAACTATTGAAGTGTGCGATATTATTTTGCTTGAAATAAAAACTAGATTTCGGTATACAGGGCACTTAATATTAGCAAACTTAATTTCTTTTAAACAGTTCTCCTCTTTTCAAAAAAAATTTCCGGAAGATTGCCTTAAAGAAGCAGTAAAATTTTATCCATGTCTCAATGAAAGCAGACTACGAACTGAATTAAGTGTTCAATATTCTAGAGAAGAATTTAGGCAAAATATAGAAGTCAGTGCTGTAGGTCTGCTAGGCCTTCTGCTGGATGGATTAAGCGACACCTTTAATGAAGTTGTTAAGCTTTTAAAAATTGTCATTACAATCCCAATGACAACGTCTGAAGCGGAACGCCAGTTTTCACGGCTGAAGAGAATAAAAACTTTCCTGAGAAATACAATGAAAGAAGACAGATTAAATGCCCTTACTATGTTATCTTGTGAAAAAGAATTTATAAATGATTTCCCAAATTTTAATGAAAAAATTAGGTGGGGCCACCACACGACTTTCTTATACGTATGAGCGTTTCAAATTATAGGATTTTAAGAATTTTTTATACAAAAATTATTCACAATCCTATTCTAAGTACTTCTATTCTCTTAATAAATCTCGATAGAATGCATACTTTGCAAGATATTATCAAAAAGTGCTACTCGCTAAGAATAAAAGTGTGACTTCCGGTCCGAATTTTGAAATTTCATATATACAAAAAATATTGCAAATTCAATTATAAATACTTTTGTATTCTTGATAAATACATATAGAATGCATAACTTACGACATATTTGCAAAAAATCGCTATTCGATAAGGGTAAAAGTGGTACTTCCGGTCTGAATTTCGAAATTTTTTTTATACAAAAGATATTGAAAATTATGTTTTAAATACTTTTATACTCGTCACGTACTTGTTTAAAAAGCATGACTGATTTTCGATAAGAGTAAAAGACCTACTTCCGGTAGGAATTTCAAAAAACTTTTTAAATAAAATTATTCTCAATTTTAATTTTAAGTACATATGAATTCTTTATAAATTTGTTTAAACTTAGTAGTTGACGAAATATTGGCAAAATTCGATTTTTTCACTGAAGTAAACTACTACTTCCGGTCTGCCAATTTTGCTTAAAATCTAATCATTTCTCAAGAGGGAGATTATACTACTAAATACAAAATTTGGAATACGCGCCCCAAATTAAAAAAAAGACGAATACTGATGCGGAGCTTCATTCATCGGGCACTAATATTGTCAACTGGGAAATTTCTGCGGCATAAATATCCAGTTCGTAGAAAAGCCAGGCGATATCACACATTGAAAAATAAATATAAGTATATGACAATTATTTTATCATTAAATCACATATATAAAATGTCTATTACACAACTCAAACAAATATTTTAAAAATTTTAAAAAATTTTCAAAGTCCATAAATTATTTTAACAGATGCGAAAAATATAATAGGCAGCAACATGTTCCAATGCAACTGCAACGCTATTTCTGCATGCAAACTAGAGAACTAAACAAAATCGCAAATTAATTTACTATAGCGGATGCTAAATAGGCAATACAAGCATAATACATGCAGCAACATGTTCCAATGCTACTGCAACGCTATTTCTGCATACAAATTAAAGAACTAACCAAAATCGCAATAAGTCTACTTCTGTATTGTCATTAAAATCATATACAATACAATCCATTCATACATTTATTCATATACGAAAAATTTTTTCGTATAGGTATGTATACTTGCATGGTAAAATCATATAGCTTCGAAACTGGTAATAATATGAATGCCTAAAATTGGAGTGAGAAAAAGTGAAATAAAATACTCCAGACAACCGCAAAAAGTTCGGACAGTCCTATTAGGCGGGGCCAAAAAGTTGGGTGCATATCCGTAGCAGCTGAAGGCGCTGCTAAAATACAAATAATTCAGTATCGCAGCATTCCGGAATTTCTTAATTTAATTACTCAAATTAAACTTTTTTCCGCAATTCAAAAAGCTATATCTCACAAGAAAACATTGGTCTTCACGGGAATTACATCCGTTTTGATCAATTTCATTTAATTTTTTCAGATTTTGACGGAGAAACACACGTACATTTTACTCTAATTTGGAATAAAAAAAATAGGTGGTTGTGACAAAAAATTACATAATCTGACAACCTTTCCGTGTACTCATATCTATATTGGAGTTGTACAGAAAATTTCACATTTCTATCTTGAACACTAGTAAAAAAAAAACTGATAAATTCGATATCTTGCTTTCTCGACCGCTTTAATATCCCCTTAAGGTTATTTTCTATTTTACGTTATATGTCAAGTGGAACGATATATGATTTTATATATTAAGTTTCATAAAACTTTTTGAATTTTAAAGTGTGTTTTCGTACCAAAAAAATATATATCTTTGTCAATCATAATATCAATTATTATATTCATCGTATTAGTTTAGTTTAACCTATTACGTTTCTTTTATGCCATTTTTGGCCAAGTATGAGATTGTTGGAATATAGGTACTTAAGAATGTATAAACTTTTGTAATATTTATGTTCCAGCATTTTTAAACGCAAAATGTATACCTAGGTAAATTTAATTTTAATTGTTCGTTTAAACTTAAATTTAACTTATTATAATTAGTAATTGATACCTATAGTTGCACTTTTTTACTCTAAATATAAGGTTCTGAAATGATTATTAAATTCATGTTTTTCTCTATGCAGTGTTTAGCAGAAGTTGAATCCATTTTCATATATTTTAAAATTCTTACCTTTTTTTTGTTCTAGCTTCAAATGTCCTTTACGTTTGGTGCAGGTATAGGTTTTGATAATATTAACATGTAGAAAGCTATGTTTATTGTTTGTCTGTTTTATTAAAATTATTTATAATAATTTTGGTATAATGTACCTACTGCTTCAGATTTCCGACTTCATGAAATTATTACCAATTACCTCTAGTATTTGTTTTATTATACAGGGTGTAGCAAAATAAGTGTAAAACATTTCAGGGGGTGATTCCTTAGCGAAAAAGAGATAGGGTCTTTCATATAAAAAAACTTCAATGGAGCATCCCTTGTTAAGATACAGCCCCATAAAGGGGGTACATAAAATTTGTTTTACAATTTTTCTCATAAACACTAAAAATGTAATTTATTTCCAATGTAACTTTTTGTCTGATTATTTGTTTACCATTTAAAAATCTATTTCCAATACATTGTTTTATTCGAAACAAAAAATGTCTCTTGAATTTTTTGCCCAAAAGTAATCAGTTCGCAGCAAAAAATTATTTTATGAACAACTACAGAGATACATCGTCATAAATGCGAACTGGATTAGTATTGTTATTTTGTAGTTACTACCTGCATCAAAATACATATGATTAAAGATGAATAAACAAAACTAATTTATTAATAACAAAACATAAAACATGTAGAAATCATAGTAAATGTTCAATATGTCCACCTTCAGTCATTACACATGCGTCTAGACGTCGGCGCATTGAGCCACGTATTCGCTCAAATATTCCTGGATTCTCTCTAATTACCCTGCACGCATCGATGATGCGGTTTCTTAAGTCCTCTACATCGCGAACAGGAGTAGGATAAACCAAAGTCTGTAAATGGCCCCAAGTAGAGAAATCGAGAGGATTGAGATCCGGGGATCGAGCGGGCCAATTCTGTGGTCCTCCTCGACCTATCCAATGATTTGGATATGTTTGGGTTAAATGCCGACGTGCTGCTTGACTAAAATGGGCGGGAGCCCCATCATGCATAAAAAACATATCCCTTCTGACGCCCAAAGGAACTTCCTCCAGCAGTACTGGATGCACTTCTCTTAAAAATTGAGTGTATGCCTCACCATTTAATCGAGGAGGTAGAAAATGAGGGCCAATTAAATAATCCCCAATAACTGCGAGCCACACGTTAAGAGAAAAGTGTTCTTGATGGTTAGCTTGTACAATAGCGTGAGGGTTTTCATCAGCCCATATGTGGTTATTATGAAAATTAATTATCTTGCCCCGAGAAAAAGTACATTCGTCTATGAATTCGATCGTCTTCAGAAAGTCAGGATTTCTTCTAATCATTTCCAGCATCCAATTGGAAAATTCAAGACGGTTCGGAAAATCTCGCTGTAACAGTGCCTGTACTCGTTGCAGATGGTAAGGGTATAAGAGTTGTTCCTTTAAAATTCGAAATACCGTCATATGATCAACATTTAACTCGAAAGCAATCTTTCTAGTACTGCTAGTAGGTTGTTCTTCAACCAAATTAAGTACTGCTTCTTCAAGATGTGTTGTTCTAACTTCTCGATGGCGACCACAATCCTGCGTTCTTTTGTCGAATGAACCATATTCTCGTAATCGTTGATGAAGTCGGGCAAATATTCTATGGGAAGGAAGCTGCCGTTGAGGATACATTTCGGCATATCTTCTAGAAGCTTCTAACTCATTCCCCTGCGACAGACCGTAAACGTAATGCATATCAGCCATTTCCTCATTTGTGTATGCCATTTTAATAACAAGTGAATTATTATTCTAACAAATTACGAACAAAACAACGACACACAATTAGGTATTAATTCAATTTCAAAAATGTACAAACTGACAGCGTGATACCACTACTAGCGGCCTACTAAATAAATTAGTTTTACATTTTCGTTTTATGACGATGTATCTCTGTAGTTGTTCGTAAAATAATTTTTTGCTGCGAACTTACTTTTGGGCAAAAAATTCAACAATTCAACAATTCATTCGAAACAAAAATTTTTTGTTTCGAATGAAACAGGCTATTGGGAATAAATTTTTAAATGGTAAACAAATAATCAGACAAAAAGTTACATTGGAAATAAATTACATTTTTAGTGTTTGTGAGAAAAATTGTAAAACAAATTTTATGTACCCCCTTTATGGGTTTTTTTTTATATGAAAGACCCTATCTCTTTTTCGCTAAGGAATCACCCCCTGAAATGTTTTAGACTTATTTTGTTAAATGGTAAACAAATAATCAGACAAAAAGTTACATTGGAAATAAATTACATTTTTAGTGTTTGTGAGAAAAATTGTAAAACAAATTTTATGTACCCCCTTTATGGGGCTGTATCTTAACAAGGGATGCTCCATTGAAGTTTTTTTTATATGAAAGACCCTATCTCTTTTTCGCTAAGGAATCACCCCCTGAAATGTTTTACACTTATTTTGTTACACCCTGTATTTTACTTCAGGATAAATGTAACTTAAAGTTTGAAGCATACCATTCCGAAAACAGTTCAACACTGATGTGTCGCAGAAATGTATGTAAAATTGAGTGAAGTAATTTCCTATTTGTATATATTAGTTTGCGTCTTTATATATACATTTCAAATTCAAATTTCGTTTCCTTCCTGATAGCGTATGTTGCGTTATTTTCAATTACGTTTTTGTACGCATAATGTGTGTGTGTGCGCAAATGCAATATTCATCAGTAGCATGTTTGGCCGTATTGTGTTTTGTAGCCTTTAAGTCCTTTTTATGCATATTCTTAATAAACAACAAACCCTGCAAGGTAACAGCAAATCTGAAGTATTTTGGTAATGACAAAATTGGTAACATCACTTGATCTAAACATTAACGCTAAGCCTTCACTAAATATGGCGATTTTTGAGCTAATACTAATTTTTAATTTAAAAGTGCATTTAAAAATAATAAATCGAGTAAATTAAAGATGTTGTTTTGGATTGACTTGTCACTGATGAGGTGGTACAAATTGTCACGCCCGATATTATCAACTTAAACTAAACAAATACTTAGTTAAGAGTTAACTAAGTATTTGTTTAGTTTAAGTTGATAATATCGGGCGTGACAATTCGTACCACCTCATCAGTGACAAGTCAATCCAAAACAACATCTTTAATTTACTCGATTTATTATTTTATAAAAGCTTTTGACAAAATTAACTATAACATCCCGCTATAAAAGCAGGAAACCTTCGGAAATAGGGGAAAGGCTCGTTCGTTATCCATAACTCACTATTATATTTGTTGTATCACTTATAGACATTTTGTATCACACATGTAATGTCATAGAGCACTATGTTTTTAATTTACCCAAACCGAATTAAACAAAAAAAACAAATTAAAATATTTGTCGACGTTTTTAAACTTTTTACAGCGATACTTCGCTTCCCAGCGTCTGGACATTAAAAAAATCTGATTGCTCGTAGAAATTTCTTAAAAATTAAATTAAAAACCATTGCCACAAGAAAATTGTTTTAAATCATAACATGAGTTTTTTGGGTACTGCGAACATTCTTGCTTTTAACATATACCGAAATTTTAGAAAATTAATATTTATTAACTAAATAAGAAATGTAACTTTCTTGTAAATCTTATATGTAAGTTTGAAGTTAATTTGAGTCCACAATAAATTGACTGAATTTGTTTGAGGCGTTTCTCAATTATACTGGTGGAAACTTAAGAACACTTTCTACCATGTCATCAAATTCTTCAGAAAATAATGCACACCATACATAATTTTTTGAATATCCCTGTAGATAAAAATCATTTTAATTAAAGGTTTATTTTCTTTCATAATTCATTACATTTTAATCCAAAAATTGGGCTTGTTGTACCACATCTTTAATAAGGTGTGTTTACATTATGTCACTTTTGTTAGGAATTTTCTTAAAGAAAAATCTTGTGATTTGCTTATGAATGCTTCTGAAATATTAAAATCGTATGTTACGTGGGATTTTGTGTTTATATAATGTGACAATAGGCAGAGAAAAGCTTAAATACTTTTTGACAGTCGACAAGAACCAAACAAGAAAAGGTTGTTATAATTTTTACTTATTATAACATCATTAGTTTTTATTTAGTAGGGGTTAGGTATGAGATTTTGTAGAAATTGTGTGTACACGATGTCAAAAATAATAATTAAACTACGCTGCCTGACGTTACATATTTATATTGCTGCTGTTTATGTTTGTAAAAAAGGAGTTTATTCTATAAAAGAAGGCAAGTGAGGAGACTGTGTACACGCAAGTGGCTTGAAAGACGAAACTATGGTCGTGGGCTCTCTAGTTTAGTATTTCGTGAATTGGCATTGGAAGATAAGAGAAGTTTTAAGAATTTGACTAGAATGTCAACAACCACGTTCCAAAATTTGCTATCAAAAGTAAACCCAAAAATACAAAGAGAACACACAATATTCAGGGAATGTATTACAGCGAAAACTAGGTTATTATTAACACTCAAATACCTAGCTACAGGATAAACATTTCACAGGCTCCAGTATGGTTTTAGAATTTCTGTACCGGCAATATCACAAATTATTCCTGAAACAGTTACTGCCCTTTATGAAGTTTTACAAGATGAATATTTATGTACGCTCAAAGACGAACATTGCTGGAAAAAGATAGCGGCAGTGTACAGGAACAGTACATTATGTTCAGCAATTGAACAGAACACATTAAATTTCCCTCTAGATGAAATTGTGACAAACAGCGATGTAACAACACCATATTTAATTGTTGCTGATGATGCCTTTCGACTACATACATATTTATATTGCTGCTGTTTATGTTTGTAAAAAAGGAGTTTATTCTATAAAAGAAGGCAAGTGTGGAGATTGTGTACACGCAAGTGGCTTGAAAGACGAAACTATGGTCGTGGGCTCTCTAGTTTAGTATTTCGTGAATTGGCATTGGAAGATAAGAGATGTTTTAAGAATTTGACTAGAATGTCAACAACCACGTTCCAAAATTTGCTATCGAAAGTAGACCCAAAAATACAAAGAGAACACACAATATTCAGAGAATCTATTACAGCGAAAACTAGGTTATTATTAACACTCAGATACCTAGCTACAGGAGAAACATTTCACAGGCTCCAGTATGGTTTTAGAATTTCTGTACCGGCAATATCACAAATTATTCCTGAAACAGTTACTGCCCTTTATGAAGTTTTACAAGATGGATATTTATGTACGCTCAAAGACGAACATTGCTGGAAAAAGATAGCGGCAGTGTACAGGAACAGTACATCATGTTCAGCAATTGAACAGAACACATTAAATTTCCCTCTAGATGAAATTGTGACAAACAGCGATGTGAAAACACCATATGTGCTGATGAATCCTTTCGACTAACAAATAGATTGATCAAACAATGGGGCCAGAGATTAACTAAAGAAGAAAAAGTATTTGACTATAGACTCAGTTGTGCCCGGCGAGTAGTTGAAAACTTTGGATACTAGCCAACCAATTTCAGGTTTTACAGAAAGATATTAATTTAGAGGTAAATAAAGTACGAAGCATAGTTATGGCGTGTTGCGTACTACATAATTATATTAAACAACATGATACTAAAACTTACCTAACTGGAATAGATAAGGAAGATACTGAAACCATAACAGTCACTGAAGGAGAATGGAGGCACAATGTTTTTATAACAAATTTGGAAAAACAATCTCGAAAACCAACCAATGAAGCACTCGATATAAGGAAGGCATTTACACATTATTTCAACAATGCAGGATTTGTACCGTTGCCATGGGAATCAATAAAGAAATTAAATTTTTGAATTTTGTGTTATAACAATATAATTACAATAATAAAAATTATGTGAAAGGTTTATTATATAACACTGTTTGGTTCAATTACAATGCCTGCTCTTCTTCGTGCAATCCACTTCTTTTTGGCGGCATATATACCTGAACCAATGTCATGGTTCAAATCATTTAATATTTGCTCGTCTCCTATAACTCTCAGCTCATTAGCAATAAATTTAAAGTATCTTCATTATTATTAGTCAAATTCTCCTGCATTGCAGT
Organism: Amphimallon solstitiale; assembly: GCA_963170755.1. NCBI lineage: Eukaryota > Metazoa > Arthropoda > Insecta > Coleoptera > Scarabaeidae > Amphimallon > Amphimallon solstitiale. Next base: position 1,587,050 of record OY720678.1, read on the forward strand.
TAGAGTCTCCAGTGTGTTTTAAATAGCTGTATCTAATTCCGCAGGTGCTTATCTCTTTTTATTATTATTCTTTTGGTTTTCCTTATCAACTTTAAATTGTGTTTTCATCGATATCTATTGTTTTGGATGACGGATTGTTGAGTTATTAACGAAAATTATAAAAAAATGGTCGCGACAATGTTTACCATAATAATTCTATGCGGCAGTATTACGATTATCTCAGACAAAATTATTTAGTAAGTATGCAGCCAAGGGATGTGTTGAACCTACAAAATAATCAAACATTAATTGTACTACACAGGGTGTTTATTACGATGCAGTCAATTTGGCTATTGTCAAAGAGCGTTTACTGAATTTTTTCAAATGGAACAACCCATATATTATTACATTTTTGTAATGATGCGTTAATTGCGCTTAATTTTTGTTAATAATGTCCTATATCCAAACCCAATAATTTCGTAGTTATTTTTAATTTTTCATTACGAACCGCTAAATTATTTGTTTTCAGTTCGATTTAGTGTACTGGGTAAACGATTTGACATCCAAAAACAAATAAACGTCAACAAATATCGAAAATCAAAATATTAATTATTGCTGTTAATTACGTGTAATATTAGTGCTTTCTTAAGCTTCTGCGTTTAATATTGTCATTGTGTTATTTATTGATTGGATTAGTGTGTAGGTACGTAGTGTTCTTGTACATTTGTTGTTTGCCACATATTATTATTATGGTTTTTAGTTAAGTCAATATGCATTTTGAAAGCAACGAAGTCGTTGACGTGATTTTCATTATGGGATCTGCCCAAAAGAATTGTCTATTAACCAAGCGAATTTATGCGCAAAGATATTCTGACAGAAGACAACCTTCAGTTACAAGTTTGGAAAGACTTAAGGAAAGATTTATTAGAACATGAAATGTGAGTTACGAAAAGCCTAAAAGGACAAAGAGGACAAGTGACAAAGATAAATTGTAAGTCTTGTTATCAGTAAGTGAGGAGCCCTCTACTAGTTCGACCAAAATAGCAACAGAAACTAGTGTACTGTTGGGGTCTGATTTAGAGACTGCGAATGGGGATTTGAAATTGAAAGGCTAACACTCAACTTCTTCCAAACGGTATTATTTACTGAACCGTCATAATCTTCATCATTATGCAACCCAAGAATATTATGAGCGATTGATAAGCAGAGGTAATGGACTATAAATGTTTAGACTGGTATTATGGGCAACTTTATAATTGGACCACATTTCTTTCCAGGACATTTAAATGGTGCACAATATTTGAATTTGTTGCAATATGAGTTGTCTCAGCTTTTGCAAAACGTTCCTCCAGTTCTAAGAGAAAATATGTGGCTTCAGTACGACGGTGCTGCAGCACATTTCGCAATAGATGTCCGACATTATTTGAATCATGAATTCGAAGGTAGATGGATCGGCCGCGGTGGTCCCATTAGTTGGCCACCTAGATCGCCAGATTTGACCAAACTTGATTTTTTTCTGTGGGGGTACATAAAAAATATTGTATACTGGGGGTCTAGTATACAATATTTTTTATGTATCCAACTACAGCAGACGATATAAGGCAATGTATAATACGTGCTTTTGACACAGTTTCAATTGAAAAGTTGCAACACTTAAGCAGGTCTTTTGTGTCAAGGCTGCTAATGTGTTCTATTCAAAATGAGGGTCCCTTTGGGAATTTATTATAAACATTGCATCTAACAAAATTAAATTTTGATACTTTTAGTCGTTTTTTTTTCAAATCGTTTACCCAGTACACTAAATCGAAACGAAAACAAATATTTTAGCGGTTTGTAATGAAAAATTAAAAATAACTCCGAAATTATTGGGTTTGAGTATAGAATATTATTAACAAAAATTAAGCAAATTAACGCATCATTCCAAAAATTTAATAGTGTACGGGTGTTCCACTTAAAAAAAATCAGTAAACGCTCTTTGACAATAGCCAAATTGACTACATCGTAACAAACAGCCTGTATAATAATATTAATGTTTGATTATTTTGTAGGTTCAACACATCCCTTGGCTGCATACTTACTAAATAATTTTGTCATAGATAATCGTAATACTACCCCACAGAATTATTATGGTAAACGTTGTCGCGGCCATTTTTTTAAAATCTCGAAAGTGTGCCATTTTAACGCTTCGCCGTGTATAATTCAAATTATTTTCAAAATGTGTGTTTTTTTGTTAGTGTGCCACTTTTTATAAAGTATATGTCTTCAGTACTATTTATTAACGCCTGTATTAGACTTTGACGCACTAATGCAACCCTGTATACTACCTAAATCTAACGGGACCATAACGGGAAACCAACGTCAACAAGTTTATAACATCCGAGTTAAATCAGAGTTTTCAGCAAAAGATGGCTTCTTTTAATTTTCTTATCCGTCGGTTGTTAAGTTTTCCGCTTACAAAAGATAGATATGAAAAATAACTTAGTTTAATTAAAAATATCGCGAAGTACAATGGTTTCGATTCAGAAATAGTAACTAAGCGTATTAGGAGATATAAATTTAAGAAACAAATTCAGTATACTACATGTTTGCTACCTTAAAAAACTTTTGGTAATTATTTTGTTTCTTTGCCGTATCATTCAGTCACACGAAATTTGTCCAGCATTTTTAAAGAACAGGCTCTTCAAATCGCGTTTAAATCGAGAAATTAATTAAAATCACTCTTAGGGAACGCTAAAGATATAATTGAGGTAGATCAAGAATCTGGTATTTATGAAATAACCTGTCAAGATGAAAAACATGTAGGGCAAACTAGGCGTTCAATTTCAACTCGTTACCAAGAACACATTGCACATTTCAGGTACAACAGATCGGAAAAATCAAGTGTTGCTCGACATATTTTCGACACAGGCCACGGCATGCCTACAGTTAGTCTCAGATTAGTTAAAACTGTAAATAATTTCAGAGAATCAGACAGTTTCGAAAGTATTTATATACATACAAAGAGATGTAAGTTAATAAATACTGACAATGGACCGATACCCGAGTCCAGTTTAGGTTGTATATATAGGGATGTCGTTTGTTAAGAAATCAATGTTATTCCACTAGTGATTTGGTGAAGAGCATATCTTCAAAGACTTAGCCAAAAATGCTACGTTTAACACTCGTTTTGTTTTATACAGATTTATACTGAAGATGGCAACTTAGTTGCCCAAATACGTATATAGATTTTTTATATATTTTTTGTGGTAAGGGATTTTTCCTTTTTGCATTTTATTTCAAATTTTCCACCCATTATTGAATTATCATTAGTGTTAAATTTTCGAGTCTTATTGTCATGAATAGTTAAGAAAATTATGTTCTAGTTGCAAAAAATTTTTATTGTAATATATACATCATACCAAGGGTTTAGTTTACTTAGAAGTTATTATTTTCGCACATATAATTGGCAAATCTTGTACTGTTTCAAATATAGGTTAGCCGTAATATGTAAAAGATGTAACCATATGATAGAAAAATGCAATATTTACCGTGTTATTGATGGTAATGCAATTATATAGCATATGTAACTACATCGAATAATCCAATACTAATATTTCGGGTGGCCCATACGCGTTCTATTCCGTAAACACATTCATCATTGTTGTTATTACTCCACATAGACAAATAAACAAATGTGCTAGAGAGGCTACTGACCAGGTATTAACAGAACTGGGAAACAAGAATAATTAGGTTATCTGACTATACTAACTGAAATTTATATCGCTTTTAACAGGACTTGTCTCTGATTATTTTGCTGATACCCGGGTGGTTACATAATACATGATTTCCTAAAGCTACCGTGTCAACGCTATAATGGAAATATAGTCATTGTTGTAAACTATGAGAAATACTTAGTAATTCATGTAAGCCGTTGAACTTCTAAAGACTGAATAATTACTTCGTGGTATAATTAATGGTGTTCTTAAGATATGCGATTATGATTTTTAGAAAGTAGATACATAACAGTATGTCCTTTAAATAACCGGACGAATTGAAAAGAGTGTGTTTATTTTTAGAAAAATAGTTCCGTTTATTTAAAATATGCGTCGATGATGGGCGTGGTCGCATGGATTTTTTAATAGCTGGTTTTTCAATGATGTTGAGTACCTTTGTCACAGCTACTTTGATGGCTTAGATATCGTCGAACATCTTTCCTTTCATCGCGCATTGCATCGTTGGAAACAGGAAATAGTGGCAAAACAAAATCAGATCAGGCGAGTACGACGGATGTTGGATGACGGAAACATGTTTCTCTAAAACTGAAGAACAGCAATGTCCGTATGTGGGAGTGCATTATCGTGTAATAGGTATCAGCTGACCGCCTCAAGATGTTTTTTCTTATTCGTAAGATTTTCCTCAATAATCGTTTCACACCCAAATAGTCAACAAATTCCCGATGAACTATATCTTTAAAATCGTATAAACAAATCAACACTGTTTTCGTGACGCGAAAAGCAGTTTCTTCGCTTTCGGTGAGCTTGTCGCCGTCCAAGTAACACTCCGACCATTGGTTTCGGAATACCACGACTCGTTGCCTGACGCAATCGAATTTAAGAAGTTTAGGTCTTTTTCGCCCTATTCATTAAGTCTTTTGGTTATGTCACACGTGCCATTTTCTGTTCGTTTGTGACCTTTTGCGACACACAACAAGCAGATTCCTTCCTTTTGATAAATTTAACCATGAGAATGTCGAACACATATTCTTAGACACGTTGAAAATCTTTGCCACGATTCTGCAGTTCACATTCGGGTTGTAAGCAATTACATTCTTTGTTCTAACGTCTTTTTTTATGATGATGTATACAAACATACTGACACTGACAATGTCATATCTTCGAAACTACTCATCATTTATGAGTATTTGACGGAAGGTAGCACATGAATATCGGTCGTTAGTTAACAGATAGCGCCACTACAAACGACGTGAAAAATCCCGTCCGGTTATTAAAAGAACATACTGTTGTCTATGTATATTATATACATAGAGAGTAACAAACATTAAACAGAAATATAAGAAATTTTTTTGTTTTTCTAGTAGATCCATACTACAGCTTTAACCTGTCTTCAATACACGGGCAAGATTATCTGTTATTTATTCCAATAAAAAAAGAAGGCTAACTACAGAGGCAAAGTTTATTAATGAAACTAGCCTTAAAATTAAGTCGAAAATAAGAATCAATCACAAAACACATTACAGTAAACCATAATACCCTTTTTAGATAAGTATAGGCCCCTTTTTGAAATTTTTGTATGCTTCTATACAAATAACATTGTTTTAGCATTTAAAACTTGCATAAGAGATATTGGTGTACATATACAAGAAATATGTGATACTAAAATATCAAATGAAACTAAAGTATATACTTAACTTCTTGCGACAGGACTAATTAATTTATTTACGAAACATTATCCAGTATAATTTTGATTTTCTAATTCTTTATGTATTTCATTTAAACCGATTGTAGATCATATTCCAGATTAGGTACATTGACGATTGATTCTTACAATCCATACTCTGTACGATATTATATAATTAGTATTCACTAATATTCTAAATAACAGATTATATTCTTAGTAAACAGTTAATATTAATAAAATTGTTCACATAAAATTAGTATTCCAAAAAAACTGAAGAGTTTTCAATTAAGCTATCGATTTTAATAAGATGTATTACACGTACTGAACCGACAAAGAAAGGGATAATCAACTCAGTCACTAAAAGTTTAGGGAATAAAATAATATATTATATATGTTGGTAAAAGTATTATATAAAGTCAAATAAAGTTACCTGTATTGTATCAGCATGAAGAATAGATGAAGCTGTTTAAAATTATATTTATAAAATTCTAATTCATTCATTAATTGTGTTGCGATCTGATGGTCTTTAACGATTCTACAATGATTTGGTGGTAGTTCGTTTATTTTTATAACTGCTGAAGGATCTATTGGTCATTGTATACTTACAGTGGGTATATACCATGTTTTCTTTACAGGCAGGGACACTAACATAAACACTTCCTGGATGTTAAACTAATACCTTTATTTACAGTATATAGGTAATTTTGAATTGGTTTGATAACGTGTGAATAACAAAATACATATAACGCTGTCGCGATTGCAGGTACTAAATAGGCCTTCCAATGCTATCGACTCTCCTGTTTGAATTTGAAATCGGTTCTGATTACTGTTCAACGGACTACATCCTACACCCTTAGAAGTTTTAATTGTCACACATCTCACACCATCATCACCAGGAAGTAGTTTTTGTACACGGCCTGTTACCCATTGCAATGGGGGTAGGTTGTCGTCTTGATGAGAACTAGGCCAGTAAGCTGTATTTCTTGTTCTTGATTATCCTTTCACTTCGTTCTTGTTTGTAGACTGTACAATTATTCTCTGGACAAGCGTGACCAAAAGTGTTGTTTAATGCTCTCAATAAACTGGTACCTTGACAGCTGATTGATTTTTAAATGTATGATGTTTGGTTCTACGTAAGAAGTTAATGGCATTTCAATAAGAAAATAACCAGGAGTTATGTAACATAAATCAGTAGGATCGGATGACATAAAACATATAGGGCGAGAGTTAAGAACGGCTTCAATTTGTACTACTAAAGTAGTAAGTTCCGCATACGCCAAAACTGCCTTTCCGACAGTACGTCTTAAATGATATTTGAGTGACTTTACTCCAGTTTCCCAAATGCCACCGAAATGTGGCGGTCGTGGAGGAATAAAGATCCATTTGATTTGTTATGCTGATAGCAACTCATACAGGCCTTTGTTTGTTTGACCTTGGAACATTGTGTATAATTTCTGTAATTCTCGATCGGCTCCAATAAAGTTTGTAGCATTGTCAAAATATATTTTAGTAATTTTACCACGGCGCGTTATCATTCTCTTCAAGGCATTTAGGAATGCATCCGTCGTTAATCTGAGACAACTTCGATATTTATAGGTTTTCTTGCCGAACATATAAATAATGCAATGTATGCCTTAATCGGTTTCCTTCCTCTTCTTCTTGTTTCTCGTATTAATAATGGTCTCCTGCACAGTCGGCACCAATGTTGATGAATGGTCGCGATTCTTGTACACATGCTTGTGGTACGTCAGACACAATGTGTTCATATATATTTGGTTTTACCTTAAAACACGTAATGCGTTTTCTTAAAACCCGTCTCACGGAGTTTTTTCCTGCAAGCGGCCAGTAGGTGTCTCGAACAGCCGCTAATGTTCCATGTATTCCTGTGTGAAGTTGGCGTTCATGTATGTGCTTAATAATCAAGTTTGTATAAACATGATTGCTAGGTAGTATCAAAGGTGTTTTTTTTTTGAGAAAGATAAGTCAGCGTTGCGCAATTTTCCACCGACTCTCATTAGTTTGGTTTAATCCAAAAATGGATTTAGACACAGCAATTTGCTTTCCTTATGAACAGAAACACCCTTTAATAAGGCTGAATATTCACTGCTAAAACATGATTGATTGCTGTAAGTTCTGTAATAGCAGTGTCTTGGCGAGTTCGAATTCGCTAACCGATAGAACGCCATAGCTTGCATTTGAGTGGTTGAATGTACACTTAGCTCACACATTATTTATAAATCTAAGACAATAAGCGGTTATTCTGTGTAATGTATGCAAGTTTGAATACCTTGTAAATTTGTCAAATGGTTCTTGAATTGTTGCTGTATTACTCATGACTTTAGTTCGAATTACCGGAATGTTAACGTTAACTATGTTTTCTTGGGCTAACGTATTTGTTGGTAGTTCTTCATACTTGTTTAGCCAGGAAGGTCCTATCCACCAGAGATTATTGGTTATTAATTCCTTTTCCGAAGAACCTGTTGATACTAGATCGGAATGATTTTCCCTTGTTCCCACGCGATGCCATTCGTTTATATTCGTCAATTCTTGTATTTCGATCACTCGATATGCAACAAACGTAGCTCTTATCCTCGCAAGAACTATTGTAGAGTCTGTCCAATAGAATATTTGATGTATTGGAATGTTTCCTACCTTGTCCATTAAATTCGAAAGTAATACGGCAGAACATAGTTCTAATCGCGGTATCGTTATGCCCTTTAGAGGAGCGACCCCAGATTTTGAACATAACAGGTTAGATTCTACGTGTTCTTGTGTAATTGAGCCTATATAGATATATATACATGCACCGTAAGCGTTTTCACTACCGTCACTAAAACCATGCAACTCTAATGAATTATATGCGTCTTGATTCATAACATATCGCGGACTCTTGATTGTCTTCGCTTCTTGTAAATCTTGTTTGTATTCTAACCAGGCCGTATGTATATTCATAGGTACTGATCCATCCCAATCAATTTGAAGTTACCACAACATTTGCATAATTACTTTTCCCCTTATAATAAGAGGTCCCAATAAACTAAGTAGGTCGTCAACATAGAAGTCCCGCTGAATAATCGATGCACCAAATGTATAGTGCGAGGATTCTTCTAATGCCACTTGTTTTAGAGTGCGTGTTGCTAAAAAGCCTGCACAAGCCGTTTCGTAAGTAACAATGGTTAGTTCGTAAATTTTTACTGCTTCATGAATATCAGTTCTCCAGAGTATTCTTTGTAGACTATGGTGCTTTTCGTTCACTTTTTTCCTGACGATATATTTTTTCGATATCGGCTGTGATTACGATGAGATCTGTGCGAAAGGGACAAATAATGGAGAACAAATCTTGTTGAACTGTGGGTCCTACCATTAGAATGTCATTTAAAGAAATTCCGGTACTCGATTTTTCTGATCAGTCAAATACTACCCGTAGTTTTGTAGTCATACTATCTTTCTTTATTACAGCATGATGTGGCAAGTAGAAGTCAGTCTGTGGTTCTTAGTGAGAAGTGTCACGGATTAAACGCATATGATTTAAAGTTTCATACTTTTGCATGAATTCGACGTACTGTGCTTTGAGTAGCGGTTGTTTTTGTAATTTGCTTTCTACCCTGTAAAATCGTTTCAATGCGACATCCCTTGAATTCGCTAACTTTAATTGATTCCTTTCGCGCATAGGCAATTCTACAACAATTCGACCGTTTTGATCTCTTTCATAAGTATTTATAAAATGTGGCTCACACTCTTCTTCTTCAGTATTCAATGAATTCTTTAAAATGACTTCTTCTATTTCCCAAAATTTTGTCAATTGTTCATTAATGTTATTTTGCATTACAAAATTGCAAGTAATATTCGTACGTGATAAATGTGCATTAGGACTTACCCGATATAATCCATCCTAGAAGACAATGTAACAGTAATTCTTGGAGAGTAAGCGCTCTCACACTATTAAATCACGCAGTATACATATACGAAAAAAAAAATCACGATATACGAATATACGATAAAAAATCGAAAAAAAAATTCGTATATGTATACTGCGTGATCATCCTACAAGAGTTTTTTTTACATACAAAGTGTTGTTTTGTTAGGCTTAACTTGCCCGGCACACTATAAACTCCAAAATAATTCCGCGCCTATTAATAAATCATGTATTTGTAGTACTGAAATCAGGATTCGCATGTATTAAATGTTTTGGTATAGGAATTAATTTTCTTTCAATAGATAACACCGGAAGAGGTTGTGTAATTTTCTTTAGTACCAAACTATTTATACTAGTTTTAAATTCATAGAACATAGATTTTAAATTTGATTTGCATGATTTCATTCGCTACGGATCTTGCTATCAGTGATATATTTGTGGATTATTTGTATAACGGTAATTTTTCATGTAATATTTCCCTAATAAAGCTTGATTGTGATCCTGAATCAAGTAGCGTGCGACATTTAATGTAATTTCCAAATGTATCTTTAATATCTACTACTGCTGTCGACAATAATACTTGTGTGATATTTTTAGTGGAATAGAAATTAGAAGAAATCACGTCTCTTGAGGACAATGCATCGCTTAACGGAAATGTAGATGGTGGAATATTATTGGGCTGCTGCGTAATATGTAACAACCTTTGCGTTTTTTACATGAAGAGGCGGTGCATTGAGAATCTAAATGATTTAATGACTTAATTTTCTTCATTCTTTCTTCTGGTTGCATATTTAGTAGTTGCTTACAATAATATATTAAATGATTTTCATTGCACATATCACAGCTGGTTGATTGCTCTGTTAAGTGTACCTACTGATACATTTTTAAAAGGCTTAGTATGTGTAGTGACTAGCTTAGATATTGCTTCTAATGTGTTGCATTTACGTATACAGATAGACAATTAACAGAATTCTTAAACTTACTTAACTTACTTAATTCACTAAACTCCAGGATACAATTTACAATAGGAAAAGAAGAAAATAACAAATTAAATTTCTTAGATATTACCATATACAAAAACGCTAATAATATAACATATAAAAATTATAGAAAATCAATATTTTCAGATAATATATTACACGCGAATGCAAAACAATCCTTCCAAATAAAAATATTAACATTCCATAGTTATGTACATAGAGCATTACAAATACCCTTAAATACTGAGTCCTTTAATGAAGAAATAAACACTATTAAAAAGATATCGGAAAATAACGGATATAGTCCCAATATTATAGATGATTTAATAAAAACATGAAGAACGAAAGAACATTAAAAAATATTTATATCCTGAAATTAAAGAATTAAATAAAAATACTTGGCATGTGATCACTTATATCCCCCTTACCACAAACAAAATAAATAAATATTAAGAAAGCTAGATATTAAAATAGTACGGATCAATAAGACAAAATTAGGTACAATGTTAAATAACATCAAAGACAAAACAGATAAACTACAGAAATTAAGAGTATACTCCATCAAATGCTAAAATTGTGAAGCTATATACCTATATCGAGCAATGTGGTAAAAGTATTAAAAACGTATAGCCGAACACGTCAGAGAAGTAAGATATAGCGTTAAAAACACAAGGTTCTCAGAACACTGTGTAAAATAAAACCATTTGCCTGATATAAATAGCTGCCACTTAATACATAATGTAACAAAAAGTCAAAGATTAGATTTGCTGGAAATATTTGAAATTAAAAAGCTCAGAAACAAAATTTGTTAGTTACTAACATGCAGTTAGACTTATTAAATACTCCCTTCATAGATACAATTAAAAATGTCCATTAGACACAACCCGATATCATTAAGAGAGTACGAGGTAGACGCCATAAATTCTCGGCCTGACAGGCTTATACAGGTTCAACGGTGTTCAAACTTCGTCACGTCATGCGTGCACATACGCGAGATCTACACTATAAATATGACTGTTCGAAGCCTAGTAGTTTTTAGTAAGCCATCCAACGTGACATGCGCACGAAAATGTCTGAAGTAAGGAAAATTGAGTACCGCGCGTCATTAAATTTTTGACAAAAGAAGGGCATACACCATATCACATTAAACTACGTTTAAACGGCGGCGTTTACGGTGATTCACTTCCTTCGTATTCAACTATAAAAAAGTGGGTAAAATGTTTCCCTTTGGGATAAGAATCCCTGGCAGATGCTGATCGGTCGAGTCGACCAACTGAAGTGATAACGCTTCAACAAATTTCAATTATTGAACATTTAGTGCTAGAAGGTCGCCGTTTGATGTGAAGGAATTAGCAGTGATAACAAGCATTTCCGAAACAACTGTTCGCCGAATTCTCGATGACCATTTAGGTATGAATAAAATTAGTGCTAGATGGGTACCGCGACTTCTTTCTGCTCTCCAACGTGAACGCCGAGTCGAATGTGCGCAGTTGTTTTTAAACATGTGTGGAGACGACCCCAAAACCGATTTTGGAGTACATTGTCACTGAGGATGAAACAACGGTTCTGTTTTACGATCCTCTATCGAAAAGGGAGTCCATAGAATGGCGGTGACCTGCTGAACCTCGTCAGAAAGGCGAAAACCGAAAAAGGTGATGGCCACAATATTCTGGAATTGTGAGGCATTTTGCTAATTGACTTTAAAGAGCGCAATACAAGTGTGAAAGGCACATATTATGCGTCCTTATTGCATAAACTAAGGGACAGTATTCGTGCAAAACGTCGTGGAAAATTGACAAAAGTTGTGCAATTATTGCACAACAATGCTCCCATCCATCCTGTCGCCATTTCACAAACTCCCATACGCGAATGCGGCTTTCAAGAATTGTAACATCCCCTATAGTCCGGATATGGCTCCGTGTGATTTTTTTTGTTTTCTATTTTAAAAAAGTCCTTAGGGGACGTAGTTTTAAGAATGACAGTGAGTTGCAAGCAGCTGTTATAGAATATTTTGACGGAAAAACTTCAGATTATTTTTGCAAGGGTATCAAATTATTAATTAATCGTTGTAATAAATGTATAGAAGTTAGGGGAGATTACATTGGAAAATAAAAATTCTTATATTGTTCAAGTTTCTTTTTTGTATATCAGGCCGAGAATTTATGACCCCTACCTCGTACATAACTTGTACCCTTACTTACTTTATGTTAGTTTTAGATAAAAACTCTTTGATAATGGTATATTAGCCGAAACATATTGTAGTGATCTTGAGTTTGGTGGTAAATTGTAAATGAGCATAATCAGGATCACTTCTAGATTTAATTTAATTAATTACTATTTTATTTATTTTATCATATCTATATACATAGATATTCATTAAGGTAATATTTTGGCAAATTTAATTTTTATTTACGTAAAATAATATAAGAATGTTAGTATAATTTTTATAAAAATTATAATATTAGAATAAGCATAAAATATTAAGAGAATTATAACAAGAAAATGTTTCCCGCACGAAGAATACTCTGACCGGGAAAGATCGACAGATTGGCTCGGTGAAAATGATATTCTCCGCTAGATGAAATTGACAAATCACGAACGTGTAAACAAATCGATGCTTAGATATTTGTTTACGTTTTTGAAAGCTAGTGATACATCGATTGACCGAAAGGTGCAGCACTATAGAAATGCAATTGAAGAGGGGGAATTGGTATCGTACCGAGGATAACCGTACGTTTTTGTGAAGGAAAATATACATATAAGCGAGAACGCATTGTAAAAGAGACACTTTTCAAGTTGGTGGAAACCGCTTAAACTTAAAAAAATATACCTTCACGGGTGCTTATATTTGAAAATGTTAATTTAACTTAAAGATTTATTCATGAATCGGAACTTAGAATAATTTTTCTGAATCGGATTTACGATACTGAAAAAATTTTTAATAAAAATTAGGACTTGTAATATTTTATAAATTAAACATTACAAACAAACGTATTGGAACTTATGATATGTCCTTAATAATTTTATTGTACTTATAAATTTTTAACACCGAAGTGGGACTTAGAATATTTTTATGAATTAGATATCATTTTAATTCAGGAGTTTCGTTTACATTGGGACTTGTAATTATTTTTCGGAAATAATTATTTATGTTCTGAACAGTTTTATTTAATTAGAACTTTGATTTTTTTTTATTTACTAGAATGTTTTATTTTTATATGCAAGGTTATTACACCGTTTGTTATGGTAAAGCATTTTAGTGTCTGTAACGATAAAATTTAATAGCTTAATAATAATTTTTTTTAATTAAATATAACACTGCGTCTTTAATAAAATTTTCTTTATTATTTATTTACAAGATTAGAAGATTTATAGTTTAATAAATTTTGTTTTATGTACATATAGGATAGTTAGACTGTGACAAAAATTTAAATATATTTGAGATGGATGAATTTGAGATGTTGTACGAAGAATTAAGATGATTTAATAATGTTTATTATTAGTGTATATATATAGTGTTGTAAAATTTTTCTTGAGTGGTGTTTTGTATTGGAATCTTAGAACGAGGTATAATTTTTATTATTTTTTTTTATATATATATTTTCTTTATATTAATTATATTTTATTGTGTATGTGTATTTGATATTGACGTGTTGGGTAATAGATCACGGATGTGTGCAATGAATTAAGTAGATGTTTAATTCATAGCATGGAGTCTTGGTCAATTCTTAAAGCACGAATTGGTCTTGGTGGTACTGTTTTGGGAGCGAGCAAAGGCGCCGGGCAGAACTAATCAGGGCTGAGTTAATTAGTTGAATGCACAAAGACATTTTTGAATTAAACTCAAATTTATATATATACCTTAAGGGGTGAGCACATAGTAGTGTATGTTAGGGTTGTGTCCAACGAGTTGAAAAGCATACTCGTAGGGTGGAACTTTGGGGTACCTACCAGTGTGGATTTGCTTTCTGATGGTACTGTCTTAGGAGCGAGCAAAGGCGCCAGGCAGAACTAATTAGGGCAGAGCCATTTCCTTAATGTTTATATTCTTGCAAATGATAAGTCACATAATTTTGTTATTTATAATCCAGTACTATTCACAACATACAATAATTTTTTTTTATTTGACATGTTGATTGTTTACATGTATCTTTGACGAATAAAGAAAATGATAATCATATCTATTTTAAAAAAATATAAATTTGTATTCGATGTTATTCTTTTATTAATTATAATTTGTTTATTGTTTTGACTATTTGATCATGACATGCATAATTTTATGTAATATTTAAAATATTTAATTTTGTAAATATATTTGTATAATTTTAAAATTTTCTTTAATATCCTTAATAAACTATATTATAAGGTTTATTTTGATTTTATTTTCTTTACCTGACATGGTACTAACTGAAGAGCATTCAATTTGATTGGAGAGTTTATTTAGATTTTCTGCCCCTGAGAGAAATTTTTTTTTGTCATTTTAAACTGAGCTAGTTAAATGTAAAATTGCCTAACCTACTATTTTGCAGAAAATTTATTGAATCTTGGTCTAGCATAAGGTATAGCACTAAGATTGACTTGACTCTTACTTACTTATTGATTGAATGGTTTAATTTAATTATATATTAACCTCAATTTGCAAGAGTCACAGCAATATGTTAGAAAATCCTAATAAAACTTTGTCAAATATAGCCAAGTGTGTTATTCTTGAAAATTAATTTAAATTAAAATGTTCACCAAGAAATGTCCGCAACATCAATTAAGGGGAAAAATACACATTTAGAAATATGCATACGGTAGGATAGTCTTGGCAATGCTAGCTGCTTTGTTGAAGTACCTAGTCATTGATGAATAATTCAGATTCTTAGCCTACTGTCAAATAATAATATCCATGAGTGGGTTTACTTTCATAAAACACGACTATACATTAACCCAGCCAATGCACACTTCGCAGTAAACTTTTTATTTATAAGTAAATGAATTAACTTTGGAAAAATCATTTCGAATACTTTCATCGACTTGTCAGTGACATGACAAAATTATATTTCTTACTGTAAGTATGATAAATTATTAACTGCTGCATTATTCAACGTAAAATTTATAACAGAATATTTTCAGAATTCTTATAAAAGTTTGTTATTAATATTATGAAAATAGATCACATAACATACTTCGTAAAATGTACTCCCGCTTATTTTGCAGGTGAACTCCATGAGAGAAACAAAATAAATCTACGCTTGAGAACCTTACCGTTGAAGGAAATAAAGCTTAAAAATGTTGGAATATTATGAATGCTCAGTCCAAGTTTTAAACTCCCATCTTTTATATTTATACGGTTTTCAGTCTCTCGAACTTTGCACATCTTTAATTAAATCAAAACTCGCTTGAATTCCTGCTTTCTTGCCGGAGTATAAAACTTCTATTAAATTAAGCAAAACGATGCTCTTCGATTTTATGACTTACAGATTTTTCCTCTCCAGTAATATTTAAGGAGCTAAATAAAACAAAAAAAAAGTTGCACACTTTAGAAGTAGGTACTTAGTTGAAAATTTTAATAAATAAATAATCTTTTCTATTCTATTTTTTAAAGTATTTGATCGTTTTCTTATGATATACCGCGCGATCATTTAAATTCTAAATTAGAGCAGGCTGTGAAATTTAAATTAAGTTGGTATATAAGTACTAATTTACAATTTGAATTGTCCATATATATAGTACTACTATATCGCGTGTAGACAAGAAAAACTTCGCTCCAACATTGTGAAATAAAACATATGGTGCTATTACTCTACATAATATATGTCAATGATATGGACTTGGATAGGGCTGTTTTGTTTGCGGATGACACATCTATGATTATAAGTGGCTCAGATGGGGCAGATGCTGTGCGATGCGCGGAAAATAGTTTAATCGCGGTAAGCGAATACCTGTTTCAAAATGACTTAGTTATAAACAGTAAAAAGACCACTTATATGGACTTCAGAACAAGAATGTATGACAGAGACACATCGAATTTAATTAGATATAACGGTCAAAGCATTGCACAGGTTGATAGTACTAGGTTTCTAGGGGTTACCATTTACTATAAATGCAAGTGGAATGAACACATTGACAGCATTTGTAAAAAGATATCTTCATTTTGTCACTTTCTCAGAAACCTTAAATCTGAGGTGAGCCCAGATATTCTCCTAACATATTACTTTGGCCAGATTCATTCGGTGATATCCTATGCGATTTTGGCATGGGGCTCATCGTCTGACCTGGATAGAGTATTTAAAATGCAAAAACGTGCTATACGTATTATGAATGGGGTGGGTAGTAGAACTAGTTGTAGATCATATTTTGCCTCGATGAGGGTGTTGCCGCTACCATGTGTTTACATCATGGAACTTTTGTTATACACGAAGGACAATCTTAATGATTTGCCTCATTTGAATAGTTATCACTCATACAACACGCGGAATTCATTACTGTTGGAAATACCAAGGCATAAACTTGCATTCTATGAAAGGAATCCGCACTTACTAGCTATAAAAGCATATAACAAGTTACCAAATAACGTTAAGAATATCGGGTGCAGAAAGATCTTTAAACGCACAATAAAAGAATCTTTGTTGCGGAAGTGTTACTACTCGTTATCAGAGTTCTTGAATGAGATGTAAATCAGAATTTGTGTTTTTATATTAGTTTATATTCACGTTGTCTTTTTTATGTATATTGTATGTATAATGGCTTTGTTTGTTGACATATCCCATACTACAATGTAGTCGAGAGGACAAATAAATTATTATTATTATTATTATTATCATGCCGTTTAAGAGTCGCATTGTCCAAACTGCGCATGCGTTACAAATAATTTTTCACATTTAGGTCTGTTTGTTTATCACATAGATTTATTACTATAAATATTTGATTAAAGTTTGTACATCGTCAAACTAGCATAAATAGTTTTAAAATCGACAAACCTCTTTATAATTAATAATTGTGCCTTGTTAAATGTGGAAAAATAATTTAATTTCCCTTAATGAATGAAGAAATATCGTCGTGGCATCATGGGCAAATCATAGACAAATAAACGATCATACCGCAGAAATATATTTGTCAAAAATTGTACGAATTGTGGTTATGTTATAGTAAAAATTGTAAACTAATTAACTAAAATTCGCAGTCAGTTCAATTGCATTGCAATTGTGTTTCTTTGAAGATAGAAAGAAAAACACCTCTATAGGTACAATAATTTGTGATATAATAACAGCACTAAAATTATTCAACTCGACATGCAAGAATAATAAAGAATTAGATAATATGGTATTCTTGTATTCTAGAATTACTGTCATCTACATCGGAGAAATGTACGCAAATAACACAGTAAATTGTACTTGAATTAGGTAATTGTATTACTATGTTACATATTAAAATATTTGAATTGCTCATATGTAATAAATAGGCTTTTATTAAACTTTACAGAGTTGCGCAACCATCTTTTTGCCATGATCTTCTAATTTTTTTGGTATATGTCTAATAGAACATACATGTGTTCATAGAAAGTTGAAGAATTTTGATATGTC
The DNA here is from genome assembly GCA_963170755.1 of Amphimallon solstitiale. Taxonomy (NCBI): domain Eukaryota; kingdom Metazoa; phylum Arthropoda; class Insecta; order Coleoptera; family Scarabaeidae; genus Amphimallon; species Amphimallon solstitiale. Next base: position 1,604,890 of record OY720678.1, read on the forward strand.
CACCACGGAATCCACAGATCCCATATGATATGAGATAATAATATGTCGAATTCTATACAGATTTAATAAGAATATAAAAGTAATTAGATCTTAATATGAAATAAACTTTGTATTCAAGAATTTTAAAATTCTGGCCAGAAGTAAGACTTTTGCTCTTATCGAATTTTGTAATTATATCGCAAATGATGCATGTCGCGCATACTTATTAAGAGGATAAAAGCATTTATCAATCAATTAATTTTGATCAACTTTTGCATAAAAGAATGGGACGGAAGGAAGTCTTCGGATGAACATGTCTTATGTTTATTGAAACACACATTTAAAAAATGAGGTGTGGCCACCACACGACTTTCTGATACGTATGAGCGTTTCAAACTATACAATTTTAAGAATTTTTTTATACAAAACTTATTCACAATCCTATTCTAGGTACTTTCATTCGCTTAATAACTCGCTATAGAGTGCATACTTTGCAAGATATTATCAAAAAAGTGCTCCTCGCTAAGAGTAAAAGGGCTACTTCCGGTCCGAATTTTGAAATTTCATATATACAAAAAATATTGCAAATCCAGTTCTAAATACTGTTGTACTCTTGATAAATATATATAGAATGCATAACTTACGACATATTTGCAAAAAATCGCTATTCGATAAGAGTAAAAGTGGTACTTCCGGTCTGAATTTTGAAATTTTTTTTATACAAAAGATATTGAAAATTATGTTTTAAATACTTTTATACCCGTAACGTACTTGTCTAAAAGGCATGACTTGCGAAATATTCGCAAAAAACTGATTTTCGATAAGAGTAATTGACCTACTTCCGGTAGGCATTTCGAAAAACTTTAGTAGTTGACGAAATATTCGCAAAATTCGATTTTTTCGCTGAAGTAAACTGCTACTTCCGGTCTACCGATTTTACTGAAAAACTAATCAGATCTCAAGAGGGCGATTATACACATAAATACAAAATTTGGAATTGATATCTACAGCGGTTTGGCCGCTATCGTGGTCACACACACACAGACAGACACACAGACACACAGACATTTTTTAAAAACCACTTTTTCGGTATCAGGAGACTTCAAAACGTGGACATCTGCAAAAATCTCGAGGTCGAAAGTTTTCATCATCACAATACTTCCTTATGCTACGTATAAGAAAGTAAAATGAGAATTCAGTATATTATAAAATGATCTCATCTTTTATGCAGATTCAGTTTTCACAGTTTATTCCAAAAAGTACATTGTATATTTTTGTTTACTTGATGTAATATATTTTTAATTCTGCCATCTTTCTTGCCTAATCCGTATTCGCCTAGTTATAGATATGGTGTAAAGAACTTGTTGTGAATTCAATGTTTGAATTCGGTATTCAGTATTCGGTTCTTATTTAATAGTGGAAGCTAATATATAGCTTCACGTATGTAATAAATATATAGGTAATGTATATGCTTTTGTGTCTGAGTTATGTGGTAAACGAAATGTGTATATTATATGACTTTAGTAAGTTTTTTTGCTGGACTACGTAATCTTGCTAGAAGTTAGTTCAGCAATAGAGCTTACAGCTACCATAAAGCGGAGCATTAAACTTCTCTCTAGATTGTGTATACCGTAGGTGGTTTAACATTAATATGACTTTCTCATCTTTCACTGCACATTAAATAGAGTATATTTAAAAATATATAAACAATCAGTAGATAATTCCTTGATTTTAAGAATATCAAAAATTTTATAATACCAATCTATATATATATACATACATACACAGTTTCCTTTCGTGGTTTAGCGGCTGTAAAATGAACTCAAAAAAATGAGGTGTGGCCACCACACGACTTTCTTATACGTATGAAAGTGTTACTTCCGGTCCGAATTTTGAAATTTCATTTATACAAAAAATATTCCAAATCTAACTCTAAATACTTTTGTACTCTTCATAAATATATATAGAATGCATAATTTACGACATATTTGCAAAAAATCGCTATTCGATAAGAGTAAAAGTGGTGCTTCCGGTCTGAATTTTGAAATTTTTTTTATACAAAAGATATTTAAAAGTACATTCTAAATACTTTTATACTCGTAATGTACCTGCCTAGAAAGCATGACTTGCGAGATATTCGCAAAAAACTGATTTTCGATAAGAGTAAAAGACCTACTTCCGGTAGGAATTTCGAAAAACTTTATTATTACAATTTTTCTCAAATTTAATTTTGAGTACATTTGAATCCTTTATAAATTTGTTTAAACTTAGTAATTGACGAAATATTTGCAAAATTCGATTTTTTCACTGAAGTAAACTACTACTTCCGGTCTGGCGATTTTGCTCAAAATCTAATCAGTTCTCAAGAGGGAGATTATATTCGTAAATACAAAAGTTGGAATTGATATCTACAGCGGTTTGACCGCTATCGTGGTCACAGACAGACACACAGACAGACAGACACACAGACACACACACACACAGACATTTTTTTAAAAACCACTTTTTTGGTATCAGGGGACCTCAAAACGTGGACATCTGCAAAAATCTCGAGGTCGAAAATTTTCATCATCACAATACTTCCTTATACTACGTATAAGAAAGTAAAAACACAATAAGAATTAAAACGTTTCGATAATATAAATATTATCTTTGTCAATTATTTAACACAAACTAACTAATTCAAACATTAAAACACCAATAACTATTAATAAAACTGTAACATATATTTGACAAATATTTTTTTGACAAATATATTAGCGGCAAATATATGGTACAGAATAAACAATATTGGTGTATCCTAGACGACCCAGAATACGTAAATGAAGCTGACACAATACAATATATTAAATTATTGAAAGGTATGCTATTGCCAAATTATTAATTTCTGTTCGGTCATTTACTGCATTATCATGTTTCTTTATTTGTATGAGTTCTAGAAAGTTTCTAATTTTGTTGTTATTTTCTTTACATAAAATTGTTGTTTCATCAAATTTAAACTTATGTTTTGTAATGTTCATAAGTTTTTTTAAAGCCGTAATGTTTTTTGCGTATTTGTGTCCATTTAGTCTTTCTGATAAATATTGTAGGGTTTGACCTATATATACACCATTACAATCTCCACATGGAATTTTGTATACTACATGTGTTTGTTTAAAGAAAGGATCTTTATCTTTAATATTACTAAAGATAAATCTTAAATTATTATGATTTTTATGTGCAATTTTGATATTGAATGGTGATACTTTACTAATTTTTTCTAATAAATTTTTTACATAAGGAATTGCTACATATTTTTGTATATCTGTTGATTTTGAATGACTATTATTTCTATTATTATTATAGAATTTATTTATTCTATCTTTAAAAATGGAATTTATATAGTTCAAAGGATAATTGTTATTCATTAATATGTCTTTCATTTGTTGTAAGATTTTTGGTCTATATTTACAACTTGTTAGCTTGAGTGTTCTATTTGTGAAATAACAACGCTTTTTTTGATTGACATGGATTGGTAAGACTCATAATTTAAATATCTACCTGAAGAAGTTGGTTTTTGATATAATTTTGTTAAAATTTGATTATTTTTACGAAATAATGTTAAATCTAAAAAGTGTATTTCATTGTTTGTTTCTTTTTCTAATGTAAATTAAAGTTTTGGATGATATGTGTTAAATTGTTCTAAAATATATTCAGCTTTGTTTGCTGGTAAACATAAAATACAGTCTTCTACATAACGCTTATAAAAAACTGGTATGAAATCAATTTTGGAAAGAATATCTTTTTCTAAATCTTCTAATACTAACTGTGCAATGTAACTTGAAATTGGAGATCCCATAGCACAACCAAAAATTTGTTTATAGAAGACATTATTATATTGAAAATAAGTAGTGTTTAAAGTAAGTTCTAAGGCTTTAATAAATTCTCCTTGCGGCAAACTAGTAAATTCTTGAAGTTCATTCCAATGTTTCTTGATAGTACTTATTGCAAGTTCAATTGGTATATTAGTATACAATGACACAACATCAAGAGCTACTAATATGTCCTTTTCATTTATTGTGATTTTGTTTAAAAAGTTTTTGAAATCAAAAGAATTTTTTATGTAATATTCATTTTTACATATTATATTTGTAATTGAATTTGATAGAAATTTAGCTAAATTATATAATGGACTTTGAATACATGATACAATAGGCCGTAAAGGATTATTCATTTTATGTAACTTAGGTAATCCATACATTTTTGGTGGTAAAGAATTATTAGTTTTCAATGATTTTGCCATATTTGGTGAAATGTATGAATTAGATTCCCAAGATTTGATGAGATCATTGTTTTCCTTCTGTAACTTTTTCGTTGGATTGCTTGTTAATGATGTATAAATGTCTTTGTCATTAAGCATATCGTTCATTTTATCATTAGGGTCAACCCGATAGTTATTGGACACTTAAGAAAATAACTATCTTTTATATTATTTTATTCAACGTAATACGTCATTTTAGAGGATGAAATTATCAAGATGTATTCCTCAAAGTATTGACCAAAGAATGGAATGATTAGTTTTTGTAGGATTTCTTTATGTTCAAAATTATAATGTGTTTAAACAATGATTGCACTAAAGGACAGTGATTGGACACTTTTTATGGTTATTGTACAATAATTTGACAGTTATTGGACACCAGTTTTATTTAATTTAATAATTATGTGTTTTACTTTCATTTAAATACGTATTATATAATTCTTCCACATCAGAATAATTTTTCTCATTTATGCTATCACTTTCTTCGCGATAGCAATTGTGACATACATATTTGTCTTCTTCTTCAGATGGTATATGTGTGTGATGTGACTGTGGAACGCATTTTTTATGAAAATTGTTATTAAATGAGTCGCATTGCAATAAAATCTTATTTGTACCATGAATCACACCTTTGCAAATATAACATAGCAATTTAGAAGAACCCGTTTTTGTTTTTTTGGTGTTCGCTTTAAGTTTAGACTCTTCCTTTTTACGCTTCCTTTCTTCTTTTTCACGATTTAATCTATCAATTTTTTCTTGTTTTTCTCTACACATCTCCTGGAAAGTGTGTGATTTTATTGCAAACGGCAGTCTTTCAGTTTGCCTTTTTCTTTTCCTTTCAGGAACATTTGGATATAGAAGATATTCTGTGAAAGAGGTCTTTTTTTCTGGTTGTAAATTATTGATCTCTTCATCGTAATGGGAAGTCGTGGGCTTAACCATTTACTTCACCAATAGGTCTTGCATCGTTTTCTTCTCCCACACTCCCTCTTTAATAAATTTCAGTAATAGTTTCGTTATTTTCTACCACACCTATAAAATGTTCAATTGTTTCGACTTCATCGGGTGATTCATTTGAGATTTCAGCCGTCGGATCAGGTGATTCATTTGAGGTCGAAGCCATCGTAATAACCCTATTTTCAATAATATGATCTTTTTTTCTACATTACTTTGAAAATGTTGCCATATTTTATAAAGATCCCAGAAACATTCATCCTCTTTAGAGATTCCATCAATGTCTTCAAATTTTTTAATTTTCTCTGGTCCTACAATTGTGGCAAAATCGCGATGCGTCATAATTATTGATTCTTCATTTTGATTCTCTGTATCAGAATGCTCTTCTGATTTGCCCAAACATTTGCTGTAGTCGACAGCATTAGGATTAAAAGTGTACAATTCACAACGTTTGAGACCGTTACTTATAGTTTCTGGTTTCATAGATTTATTGACCACCCGTTCTAAAAGTGGAGCAAAAGACACTTTGTTCAAAATCTCTCCAGGATTTTCAATTTGTCATTCTCTAAGACTTTGCTTCCAAGTTGACTTAAATGGACTGAATACTGCAGGTTGCAAAATCCGTGTCGAATTAGGACACAATGCAATTAATTCTACCTGTAGTTTTTTGCATATTTAACTTAGTACGTAGGTTAAATGTGTTTTATGCCCATCTACAAAAAGAATCACCGGAAAATCAATTTTTTTTTCTATCAAATGTGGATAAAAGACATTTGATATATATTCGGAGAAGGTTATAGCCGTCATCCAACCATTCTCGCTTCCCTCATTTAGGATTGATAGTTGTCGCAATTTTCTCTGGGATCCTCTTGTAAGAGTAAATAACCATAGGGCAACAATTTGTTCCACTTGACGAAAAAGTAAACATAACTGTGATGCATTCCTTTGAAGCACCTTTCTCAACGGTATTAAAGTTTTTTGCCCCTTTGGCGGCATAAACTATGCCAGTTTTAGGACATATTTGAAACCCAGTCTCATCGCAGTTGTAAACCCTCGGTGGGTCCGTTATAACATCGCGCAAATTTGTTTCATTGATGTAAGTTTCTACTTCTAGAAACCATTTTCGAATATCCTTTTCTGTGACGCAAGCACTTGCATACGACACTGCTTCACTGGTTCTTTCTGCTATTTTGGGATATCGTTTTTAAGAATGCCTGAAATGGTTTAGAAAATACGACAAATACCCAGGGACGTAACAGGCACCACACTTACCTTTAACCAACCATCTCCAGGACGATTATCTTTAAAAGGGTTCTGCCTTGGATTGTCAATAAGAAATTTTTGAACACTGCTTAATATATCATATTTTTTCCTAGGAAAACCTTTTTTTGCAGAATCTAATATCCATCTACATTAATAAAGAACGTGACCTATTTATTTATCAGTAAATTTATTGACTTACGTTGCTAAAGAGTTTTCTTCTTCAGTAGTCAAAACTGGAGGAGGACCATAACTTTCTCGGTGTCCAGGATTTTTTAATTTAAACTCAATCGTGGATTTTGGTATTCCGTATTTAATAGACACGCTTCGGTAGGAACTGCCGGTTTTAACTTCTTGAACTGCGATGTCTATTAAATTTGGCTGGTAATCAGCTTTTTTTAGGCATTTTACACTGTATTAAGATCTATTTTTAAAATTTATCTGTCCCAAAAGCAATCTAAAATATACAAAATGAGTTATTTCTTAGTTGATTTGTAGTCAACACATTTTTTATAATACAATTTGAGACAGAACACACTGTCCAATTACTGTCTTAATATAAAATTTTATGCATTGTGTTATTGGACATCACCCGTCCAATAACTATCTTGGATAAAGCTATTTCAAAATTAAAAAGACATACATACACGGCTTCAAATGTGGTAAACTAAGATGCATAGAGTACAAATTAATTTGAAATATAGTAATTGGACAGTTGTACAATCACTGTCTTCATCTAAGATTTTTCTAGACAGTCATTGGACACGGTGCTATTTTAACAAAAAACCAGCAAGATATTATTTATTAATAGTGGGTATTAATTAACAAATTTACCTCTTGAATACAGAATAAAACTTTTTCAAAAAAACACTCAAGATAAAGCCGATATTCATAAATCAAGGCACAGACGTTTCTTAACCAAACTGCTTAGAAAAACTGGAGAAATGGCGGGAATGAGGATAAAAAATGTGGATAAAAGACATTTGATATATATTTGGAGAAGGTTATAGCCGTCATCCAACCATTCTCGCTTCCCTCATTTATGATTGATAGTTGTCGCAATTTTCTCTGGGATTCTCTTGTAAGGGTAAATAACCATAGGGCAACAATTTGTTCCACTTGCCCAAAAAGTAAACATAACTCTGATGCTTTCCTTTGAAGCACCTTTCTCAACGGTATAAAAGTTTTTTGCCCCTTTGGCGGCATAAACTTTGCCAGTTTTAGGACATATTTGAAACCCAGTCTCATCGCAGTTGTAAACCCTCGGTGGGTCCGTTATAACATCGCGCAAATTTGTTTCATTGATGTAAGTTTCTACTTCTAGAAACCATTTTCGAATATCCTTTTCTGTGACGCAAGCACTTGCATACGACACTGCTTCACTGGTTCTTTCTGCTATTTTGGGATGTCGTTTTTAAGAATGCCTGAAATGGTTTAGAAAATACGACAAATACCTAGGGACGTAACAGGCATCACACTTACCTTTAACCAACCTTCTCCAGGACGATTATCTTTAAAAGGGTTCTGCCTTGGATTGTCAATAAGAAATTTTTGAACACTGCTTAATATATCATATTTTTCCTAGGAAAACCTTTTTTTGCAGAATCTAATATCCATCTACATTAATAAAGAACGTGACCTATTTATTTATCAGTAAATTTATTGACTTACGTTGCTAAAGAGTTTTCTTCTTCAGTAGTCAAAACTGGAGGAGGACCATAACTTTCTCGGTGTCCAGGATTTTTTAATTTAAACTCAATCGTGGATTTTGGTATTCCGTATTTAATAGACACGCTTCGGTAGGAACTGCCGGTTTTAACTTCTTGAACTGCGATGTCTATTAAATTTGGCTCGTAATCAGCTTTTTTTAGGCATTTTACACTGTATTTAAGATCTATTTTTAAAATTTATCTGTCCCAAAAGCAATCTAAAATATACAAAATGAGTTATTTCTTAGTTGATTTGTAGTCAACACATTTTTGATAATACAATTTGAGACAGAACACACTGTCCAATTACTGTCTTAATATAAAATTTTATGCAATGTGTTATTGGACACCACCCGTCCAATAACTATCTTGGATAAAGCTATTTCAAAATTAAAAAGACATATATACATGGCTTCAAATGTGGTAAACTAAGATGCATAGAATACAAATTAATTTGAAATATAGTAATTGGACAGTTGTACAATCACTGTCTTCATCTAAGATTTTTCTAGACAGTCATTGGACACGGTGCTATTTTAACAAAAAACCAGCAAGATATTATTTATTAATAGTGGGTATTAATTAACAAATTTACCTCTTGAATACAGAATAAAACTTTTTCAAAAAAACACTCAAGATAAAGCCGATATTCATAAATCAAGGCACAGACGTTTCTTAACCAAACTGCTTAGAAAAACTGGAGAAATGGCGGGAATGAGGATAAAAAATGTGGATAAAAGACATTTGATATATATTTGGAGAAGGTTATAGCCGTCATCCAACCATTCTCGCTTCCCTCATTTATGATTGATAGTTGTCGCAATTTTCTCTGGGATTCTCTTGTAAGGGTAAATAACCATAGGGCAACAATTTGTTCCACTTGCCAAAAAAGTAAACATAACTCTGATGCTTTCCTTTGAAGCACCTTTCTCAACGGTATAAAAGTTTTTTGCCCCTTTGGCGGCATAAACTTTGCCAGTTTTAGGACATATTTGAAACCCAGTCTCATCGCAGTTGTAAACCCTCGGTGGGTCCATTATAACATCGCGCAAATTTGTTTCATTGATGTAAGTTTCTACTTCTAGAAACCATTTTCGAATATCCTTTTCTGTGACGCAAGCACTTGCATACGACACTGCTTCACTGGTTCTTTCTGCTATTTTGGGATGTCGTTTTTAAGAATGCCTGAAATGGTTTAGAAAAGACGACAAATACCTAGGGACGTAACAGGCACCACACTTACCTTTAACCAACCATCTCCAGGACGATTATCTTTAAAAGGGTTCTGCCTTGGATTGTCAATAAGAAATTTTTGAACACTGCTTAATATATCATATTTTTTCCTAGGAAACCCTTTTTTTGCAGAATCTAATATCCATCAACATTAATAAAGAACGTGACCTATTTATTTATCAGTAAATTTATTGACTTACGTTGCTAAAGAGTTTTCTTCTTCAGTAGTCAAAACTGGAGGAGGACCACAACTTTCTCGGTGTCCAGGATTTTTTAATTTAAACTCAATCGTGGATTTTGGTATTCCGTATTTAATAGACACGCTTCGGCAGGAACTGCCGGTTTTAACTTCTTGAACTGCGATGTCTATTAAATTTCGCTCGTAATCAGCTTTTTTAGGCATTTTACACTGTATTTAAGATCTATTTTTAAAATTTATCTGTCCCAAAAGCAATCTAAAATATACAAAATGAGTTATTCCTTAGTTAATTTGTAGTCAACACATTTTTGATAATACAATTTGAGACAGAACACACTGTCCAATTACTGTGTTAATATAAAATTTTATGCATTGTGTTATTGGACATCACCCGTCCAATAACTATCTTGGATAAAGCTATTTCAAACTTAAAAAGACATACATACACGGCTTCAAATGTGGTAAACTAAGATGCATAGAGTACAAATTAATTTGAAATATAGTAATTGGACAGTTGTCCAATCACTGTCTTCATCTAAGATTTTTCTAGACAGTCTTTGGACACGGTGCTATTTTAACAAAAAACCAGCAAGATATTATTTATTAATAGTGGGTATTAATTAACAAATTTACCTCTTGAATACAGAACAAAACTTTTTCAAAAAAACACTCAAGATAAAGCCGATATTCATAAATCAAGGCACAGACGTTTCTTAACCAAACTGCTTAGAAAAACTGGAGAAATGGCGGGAATGAGGATAAAAATTCCTAAGGTTACAGAAACCTGTAAAATAGTCACTGAGTAATAAATTATTGAATAGAAATAACATAGGTGTAGCTCTGACGGGTAGCAATAAAGCCTTACCTTTACAGAAACCTTATTTCTTAAATAAAAAGTTAGATTGTCCAATAACTAACGCTGTCCAACCACTGCACGGTTTACCCTATATTCTTTTTTATTCATTATTACTGTTTTATTACTTTTATCTGGTTTAATGACGAGATGTTTGTTGTTTTGGAGAAATGCTTTACTTTCTTTAATATTTTTAGTTAGATTTATTTGTTCGGCTGTATCTCTATACTTAGAATTATTTTTGAAATTTGTAATGGTATTGTTTATTTTACTTCTAATTGTCATTTTTTCAGTTTCAGCTAAACTATTTATTTTTGTTTCTATATTAGAAATTATATTTTCAACAGGAATTTTGTTGTTTGATTGATAATTAATTAATAGCAAAATTAGGACCTAAGCTTAAAACCTTAGCTACATTATCAGGAATTTTTGTATCTGTTAAATTACAAATCCAATTTTTAGTATGTGTAATATTGTTATTGGTATTATTGGAAATAGTTGATTTATTTTTTAAATTCTCAAGTTTTTTGCGTTGTTTTTGTTTAATCTTACTAAAATAATTTTCATAGGTCGTTACAATTTTATGCTGAACTTTTTTGAAATGTATATCATTTAGTTTCTGTTTTAATATCGTTTCTAAGTTAGTAACATGTTGTTTAGTTTTCTGTAATTCTATTACAATATCAGATATATAATAGCATACCATTCAATAATTTAATGTATTGTATTGTGTCTGCTTCATTTACGTATTCTGGGTCGTCTAGGATACACCAATATTGTTTATTCTGTACCATATATTTGCCGCCAATATATTTGTCAAATATATGTTAGAGTTTTATTAATAGTTATTGGTGTTTTAATGTTTGAATTAGTTAGTTTGTGTGAAATAATTGACAAAGATAATATTTATATTATCGAAATGTTTTAATTCTTATTGTGTTTTTTTGAGTTCATTTGACAGCCGCTAAACCACGAAAGGAAACTGTTTTATCAAACGGCTACGAAAAGAACGCATTTTTAACGAATAATCCAGGTTGAAATATGGATGAATCTTTATTAACATTTAAGGAAGTTAAGGAAATATGTAGACACATTTCGAACCTTTAAAAAACTTATACGACAACATCAAAACCTAGCAAGTATGAAGAATCGTCAAATCTTCCTACTCAAATGTAAGAGTTTGAATCTAATACCTAAATTTCTAAATTTTAAGTTCTCGCATATAGTTTTCAATAATTCTAAATATCAAAATAAATTTCAGAACAAAGTTAATGATTTTAAACATGTTTGTATAAATTACCTAATATCTGATATTGTAATAGAATTACAGAAAACTAAACAACATGTTACTAACTTAGAAACGATATTAAAACAGACACTAAATGATATACATTTCAAAAAAGTTCGGCATAAAATTGTAACGACCTATGAAAATTATTTTTGTAAAATTAAACAAAAACAACGCAAAAAACTTGAGAATTTAAAAAATAAATCAACTATTTCCAATAATAACAATAACAAACACACATACTAAAAATTGGATTTGTAATTTAAAAGATACAAAAATTCCTGATAATGTAGCTAAGGTTTTAAGCTTAGGTCCTAATTTTGCTATTAATTATCAACCAAACAACAAAATTCCTGTTGAAAATATAATTTCTAATATAGAAACAAAAATAAATAGTTTACCTGAAACTGAAAAAATGACAATTAGAAGTAAAATAAACAATACCATTACAAATTTCAAAAATAATTCTATGCATAGAGATACAGCCGAACAAATAAATCTAACTAAAAACATTAAAGAAAGTAAAGCATTTCTCCAAAACAACAAACATCTCATTGTCATTAAACCAGATAAAGGTAATAAAACAGTAATAATGAATAAAAAAGAATATAATGATAAAATGAACGATATGCTTAATGACAAAGACATTTACACATCATTAACAAGCAATCCAACGAAAAAGTTACAGAAAGAAAACAACGATCTCATTAAATCTTGGGAATCTAATTCATACATTTCACCAAATATGGCAAAATCATTGAAAATTAATAATTCTTTAGCACCAAAAATATATGGATTACCTAAATTACATAAAATGAATAATCCTTTACGGCCTATTGTATCATGTATTCAAAGTCCATTATATAATTTAGCTAAATTTCTATCAAATTCAATTACAAATATAATATGTAAAAATGAATATTACATAAAAAATTCTTTTGATTTCAAAAACTTTTTAAACAAAATCACAATAAATGAAAAAGACATATTAGTATCTCTTGATGTTGTGTCATTGTATACTAATACACCAATTGAACTTGCAATAAGTACTATCAAGAAACATTGGAATGAACTTCAAGAATTTACTAGTTTGCCGCAAGGAGAATTTATTAAAGCCTTAGAACTTATTTTAAACACTACTTATTTTCAATATAATAATGTCTTCTATAAACAAATTTTTGGTTGTGCTTTGGGATCTCCAATTTTAAGTTCCATTGCACAGTTAGTATTAGAAGATTTAGAAAAAGATATTCTTTCTAAAATTGATTTCATACCAGTTTTTTATAAGCGTTATGTAGATGACTGTATTTTATATTTACCAGCAAACAAAGCTGAATATATTTTAGAACAATTTAACACATATCATTCAAAACTTCAATTTATATTAGAAAAAGAAACAAACAATGAAATACACTTTTTAGATTTAACATTATTTCGTAAAAATAATCAAATTTTAACAAAATTATATCAAAAATCAACTTCTTCAGGTAGATATTTAAATTATGAGTCTTACCAATCCATGTCAATCAAAAAAAGCGTTGTTATTTCACAAATAGACAGAACACTCAAGCTAACAAGTTGTAAATATAGACCAAAAATCTTACAACAAATGAAAGACATATTAATGAATAACAATTATCCTTTGAACTTTATAAATTCCATTATTAAAGATAAAATAAATAAATTCTATAATAATAATAGAAATAATAGTCATTCAAAATCAACAGATATAGAAAAATATGTAGCAATTCCTTATGCAAAAAATTTATCAGAAAAAAATAGTAAAGTATTACGCCCATTTAATATCAAAATTGCACATAAAAATCATAATAATTTAAGATTTCTGTTTAGTAATATTAAAGATAAAGATCCTTTCTTTAAACAAACACATGTAGTACCTATACAAAATTCCATGTGGAGATTGTAATGGTGTATATATAGGTCAAACCCTACAATATTTATCGGAAAGACTAAATGGACACAAATACGCATAAAACATTACGGCTTTAAAAAAACATATGAACATTAAAAAACATAAGTTTAAATTTGATGAAACTTATGTAAAGAACATAACAACAAAATTCGAAACTTTCTAGAACTCATACAAATTAAGAAACATGATAATGCAGTAAATGACCGAACAGAAATTAATAATTTGGCAATAGCATACCATTCAATAATTTAATATATTTTATCCACAACTATTAAGTAATATATGTATTAAATACGCGATTTCTATCAAGTAATGCCATGCATTACTAAATACTGTTGAATAATAATGACACTTCGATGGAATAATATTACTCCACCGTTGTGTCAAATTTGACATTTCATAAATATACTTATATATATATATGAATTTTAGCAACTGTAATGTAACGATTAATAATTATTATAAAAATTAATTTTTTGTGTATTAAAAACGTCACTATTAATAAATAATGTTGTTCCTTTATCTCTTTATCTTTTGTATTTTTGAACAAACATATATAGTTGTGAATATGCGGTATACATAAAATCGCATTTTTTTTTGAAGTTTGCCGTGTTAAAATGTCAACTTTTGACAGCGTTTGTAGAAAGAAATATTTTTCTTTATCTTTCGTATTTTTTGAACAACATTTAAGTTGTGGATAAAGTATAGTATTTAACTCGCGTATAATGGCTATTACCCACTCACATGTTACAACACTCGCCTGACGGCTTGTGTTGCAATTTCATCTTCGTGGGTAATAGCCATCATTACACGCTTGTTGAATAATATACTATTATTGTATCTGCTTCATTTACGTATTCTGGGTCGTCTAGGATACACCAATATTGTTTATTCTGTACCATATATTTGCCGCCAATATATTTGTCAAAAAAATATTTGTGAAATATATGTTAGTTTTATTAATAGTTATTGGTGTTTTAATATTTGAATTAGTTAGTTTGTGTTAAATAATTGACAAAGATAATATTTATATTATCGAAACGTTTTAATTCTTATTGTGTTTTTTGAGTTCATTTTACAGCCGCTAAAACACGAAAGGAAACTGTTTTATCAAACGGCTACGAAAAAAACGCATTTTTATATAGTATACTGTTACACCCGCAACAACATCGAAACTAAATTTTACTGACCAGGTGAGTCACCGTATAAGGAGATCACGATAGTGTGGTGGTAGGAATTGAGAAACGCAGGGCCGAGCTAGCTCTAATCGCAGATGGCGTGACGGTTCAGATATCTAAACTTACGAAATGAGCGTCGGTCGGCGACGACGCAAGCGACGTTGTCCGGGCACCAGGACACTATACTACCTTACGGTAACCTACCTGCGTTCCCTACTGATCTGCCACTGGCTGTGTCCCTCCAGCGGGTTTCCTACGGATCACCCTGTATAGGTCGGCTGCGCCAAACCTTATTCAAATGCTTGTCACAATAATAATAAAGAAAAACAAGATATGTTGAGGTAAAATAAAAGAGAGATTACGATATGTAGAATGATATATATTATTTTTTTTTTTTAAAGATGTTGAAGGTATTAACACAAGACAGATTGAAATTTTAGAAAATGAAGCTGTTCAGGATAAAATTTGAAAATCTATTAAACTAGACAGTTTGAAACTTTTGAAAATGTTAAACAAGTTTAAATTTGTAAGTGAATCTTAACTATATATTTGACATAACCTCTGCGCATCGGCAGGGGATGGTCGGCAGCAGAAACGTTTCGTCGCCTCACAGGTTATTCTACAAATGATATTATACAAGTGCCACCAACGGCGATGTTCTATGAAATGTGTTAAATGTCACACAGTTATAAAGAAAGTTAATTTAAGATTAGCACTTAAGACTTAAAAAAAATAATTAAGAGAAGGGAAAAACGTTACATTTACAAAATCATGGTTTTGATTACAAAATCAAAATTAAGAATTAGTTAAAGTAACTTGTTTACAAATGTTAAGTTATTAAATGACGCTTTGCAAAAAAAACAACAAAGGAAAATTTAGTATTTAACACAAAAGAATCTACTGAGCTTACGGTATAGAATTTACAATTGCATAAATGATTTTAAATAGCTCAGAAATTTTAAAAAAACATAAATCAAAGTCAAAGTTTTAGCGGTAATGAATTTTCTAGAATTTTTATTAAAATAAAAATTCAACACATCAACGAGAGCCCTAATCAACTCTTACTTAGGGTCACTCTGTATACAGCAATAACAATTTGCAATTTTAAACAGTAATTTAAATAGGATTACACGTGACCTCGCAATTGATTAAGTGGTGCATTAGGTATCTTATAACCACCCAAATAGTCTTAGATCACAAAAAAGTAAGGTAAATGTCCAGCTCACTGGCACAAAATATCGATAAACTGGTCGAATTGTACGTCGAAAACTATGAATATAGTTGTACTTATCTGGCACGGTGCGGAGCAGTCTCCCTAGCTGGACGGAGAAATTCTACCCAAAATGCCCCTGAGATGGATGTGAAGGTACAACTATTAGAACGACGATGGTAGTCACTTTATTCATTTAACGGAAATGTGCGGCGGCCATTCCAGCGTACTTCGACTGAAGGCTTAGCCCCGTACAAAAAATCCTATTAAATTAGAAAAGAAAAAAACAGAGATAAAACCCCGAAAATTAACACAAAATTTACCCCACTTACCCCAAATTTATTGGAGATCCGCGAAATCGTCTCACAAGTCACACAAAAGTACAAAATTTAAATTCAAAATCCAACACGTGGTAGATCGCAAATTCGGAAGCGATAATACGATAAAATTTACGATAATTCACCTATACTAAGGTATCGACACTCACTACTTATTTCTTCAGAGCCGCTTAAGCGTAAAATCTACTAGACATAGTAATAAAATTACTAAAAGAAAATAAGTGTTCTGTACTGTTGTTCTTAGACAAGATGGACCTGGAAAGTGAAACGAGAACGTGTTTCCCTGGATAATGCGCTACAGCCAATCACGCACGCCCAAAATATGACGCAACACGGAAATGGCCCAGAATAGAAAGCGGGAGGAGTTCAAATAAAAGTAACGAACGCATAACTCAATTACAAAAGAGAGCGTTAATAACGTGACCTATATAATTAAACACAGACATCCTCGGAACTTAAGGTGATGGTAAAATTTATTAAAACACACCTAAAATGTACGGAAGATTATAACGCTAGACAACGCGCAGGAAAATTCGCGCTTAAAGGTTGGTCACCTGTTTGACATCACACCAAGATCATGCCAACGACAACGAGTGGTGGCAATCAAAACAAACCTATGTTATAGCCAAAATTTATTACGGAAATAAGACCGGACCCTGCAGGTAATTACACAAGAATTACAAGCTATTAAAACGCTTCGATAAGGCGGTTAAAACCGACCGGAATTATGTATTTCAAGGTAAACAACGAAGACTTAACCTCGGATACGCAACTGGAAGATATCAACAGGTGTTTAACAATGCAGCCAGGAATGTCGAAGACTGGAGTAATCAAATCACATTACGAGAACAATTAATAGTATGCCCGTTATTTTACAGGATTTCCTTATTTAATATCTATAACGTTTTAGGGAGATATTTACGATAGAAAAACATCAATCGGACGAAACATGTGTGTGTGTTTAGGAAGACGTATGAATACGAGGCCACAGCAAACACAACAAGGCCTGACTGTTGTCTCGAGGAATTTAAAGCAACATCAACTACAAATAATCCCATAAATGCCACACATTGGATACATTTCGAAGAGAACGGAAGGCATAATTAAGCAAGTGTAGACAAAACTTAAACAAAGCATATAGAAGTAACTGCTAATGCAAGTAACTGAGACTGCAGGTAGGGTAGAACGGCAATATAAATGACCTCGGAAAATAGTTATTTTAAACGTAGGTTTAAGTACATTTACACAAGTAATTAACCTTACCGTGTGAATGTCCCAAAAATTAGATTTCAATAAATTTAACGTAAGAAACAGAAGTGAATTTACACAATAGATATAAGCATGTCATACTAGTTCGCCAGAGATATATACCAGGCACGCTCGTAAAGTTGCGATTTAGAATATCAAACTGTGCGATAAGCATAAGAAATACGAAAGATAGCAAAACGTAAAAATAAGCATAACAATACATATATATACCAGTGTCCCAGCGAAGAGGTAAAGTCCATTATTGGCATCTAATAATGTAGATAGCGAATAATTTTTAATATAGAAATTGTAGATAATCATAGGCTCTACAATTTAAAAATATTTTCGACAACGACGAACCAACACCAACTTATGTTTTTTAAGTGGAATGCTATGCATTTTTTTTGCATTTTATGAAATCCCTTAAAGGGCTGATTAACTCACATCAACTTGTATTTGTTGATTTTCAACTGTTTCTGAGATATGGCGATTTTTCTTTAAAAATTGAACGAAAATTGAAAAGTTGCAATGAAATAACGACTGATGATGAAATACCTATTATGGATTCAATTAGCAGAGATATCTTTTGAGTACGTAAAATTGTTGTTCATTTCGGCATATCTACGCATAGTCTTTAAAATTACATACCATTCGCTAAAGTTAAAAATTCTTATAAAATTAAATAGAACACCCTGCATATTTATATGTCATTGAAAAGTACTTAAAATTTACTAATTAAAAATATCTTCTTTCTTCCAGTTGCCATGACTTGCACTACGATTATAACTAAAATTAATCGAAAAGCGTAACGAGTTGAGAAGGCATACTTAGATTTATAACTTTAGATTTGTAGCTTTGATCTTCACCAAGTAAAAGCCACATCTATCCAATTCTTACAATATTTATCGGAAAAACGAAATGGACACAAATATGCAAAAAACATTACGGCCTTAAAAAAACATACCGACATTACAAAACATAAGTTTAAATATGATGAAACTAACATTTTATGTAAAGAACATAATAACAAAATTAGAAACTTTCTAGAACTTATACAAATAAAGAAGCATGATAATGCAGTAAATGACCGAACAGAAATTAATAATTTGGCAATAGCATATCATTCAATAATTTAATATAATGTATTGAGTCTGTTACATTTACGTACTCTAAAAGCAAGCAATCAGCATTACGCAATTTACATTGGGGGATCATTGATTTATCAAAAACGACTTATAACTTCATTTCTTTAGACAATGCTAACCTATGTGCTTAATGACAAGCGAGTGACAATATATAAAAAATTTAAATTGTGAAATTGTGTAATTAACGTAAACTTAAATAGTAAATACATTATCTTTGTCAATTAATTAAAAACATTAAGAAAGTAAACCATTGAATTATTAACGAACTATTAATAAATCTGTAATAAATGTATCACTTTACCGCCAAGGTATTTGTCAAACAGATTTTACAGTTTTATTCATAGCACATTAACAGTGTTTTAATTTGGCAAAGATAGTTTTATTTTAGTTAATTAATATGTGCTAAATCAAGAAGAGGAGGTATTAAATATATATCCCATATCTTAAAATCAAATGTTGTTAATATGGTGGCAATATTCATTGAGGCCAAAGGCGTAAATCTAATGACACTTAAAGGATATTAAGTTATAGACGGTGGCGACCGCTTAGCTGCAAAGCTCCGATAATGCCAGTTGTAAGACGTTTTTATAGACCATCAATTTTACAACAACCTTTTCAAATGTCCTTAAATGAAATCTCTTCGGCACTTTACGGCCGCATATCAATTCACTCTTAATGGTCGCATCAAAACGTGATTATTCATTTATGAATATCGTACCTGCTCTATTGAAGGAATGGTGACATTAAATCTTATTTTGCACACTCTCATTTATATATTTAATTTTTTTTAGATGGTGGTATATATGACATAAATTGATATATTGATTTATCCAAACATTTAAACTCATACCAATATGCAAAACTTATTTATTATCTTACCTACATGTGAGAAATATCTGTTCATATATTTTGTTGCGTGCTTTTGGCACTTCACAAGAAATGACTAATATGATTTCAAAATGTTAAATATCAGTTTACTTAAACTAGCAATTAGTAAATTACTTAAGAATTCCAAATTAATTGTAATATCGTTCCTTTAGCTCAGGGGTCTCCAACTACGGCCCGAGGGCCACATCCGGCCCGCGGACAGATTTTGTCCGGCCCGCGGAGAGCTAGCATACTTGAAAACTCCTTTTAGAGAACATATTTTTTATAGCAAATTAACTGAAGTATTCTAATTTTATGTTGAATAATTATTAATATGACATCTACATTTATATGGTCATGGGCTAACTACTCATAACATTGTTGTAGGCTTATTGTTATTGTTTTTGTGATAAGTTGGATAAAGAAACACAGAATTGTAATGAGTAAAGACATGTATAATATGCAGAAAATTTTACTTCAGTATATAATAACTAACAAATTATTGAAATGAATCCAACTAACATTTTATACATTTTAAATAAAAACATAACTTATAACAACCATAATGACATATGAAAGATTTGTGTAATTGAGATTTTCCACTGACAATAGTTTGTAGTTGTGGACTAATTTTACTTGTACCAATTATTAAAAGAGATTTAAGATGCTCATCAGTTAATTTAGATCTGTAAACATTTTTTGTGTACTTCATTTTGGAGAAGGTCTTTTCTCACACAAATAAGTAGCACCAAAAACAGAAAACAGCCCACGAGCAAATTTATGCAAATTATCAAATTGTGTCAGTGGAAGACTCTTATAAAATTCCAACAAAGATGAGTTTTGATATTTGTTCTTAATTATATCACTGCACTGTAGATCAATTATTTCCATTTGAAGTTCCGGGGCTAGGGTTTCAATGTCAGTATCAAAAGGATTCTAAAAAATCAAAGTCCGAGAAACGAGTATCAAAATTTATTTTCAAAGCACTCAAAGTTTCGATTGCAAAATCGATAGGAAACTCAGTCTCAGTAGTGTGGCTGAATATTTCACATGTTTTAAAATGTGAAAAACATTTACTTCGTAGTTGTGATTGAAACAGTATCAATTTCTTCCGGAATTATTTGATATTAGTGTATAAATCAGGAAGATGCTGGTTTTCTCCTTGCAATCTCAAATTCAGTTCGTTCACATGTTTTGTCAAATCAACATAGAATGCTAACTTCCACAGCCATGCGTTGTTTTGTAATTCAGTAAGAGGGCGATGCTTTTCATTCAAAAAAATTTCGATCACTGCTCGAAGTTCAAAAAAGCGCTGAAGGACTTTCCCACAACTAAGCCAACGTACGGCAGTATGATAAGGTAAGTCATTTTCTCCAATCTCTTCAATAAATTGTCGGAATTGTCGGTGATTCAGCCCAAAAGATCTGATAAAATTAACAGTTGATATGACTGGTTTCAGAACTTCAGACATATCCAAACATTTTCCGCACAAAGACTGTTGATGAATGATACAATGTAAGACTAATGGTTTTAAACCACCGTCATTTTCTACAGCCTTTGACACAAGAGCGACCACTCCTTTATCTTTCCCACTCATGTTTTTGCCTCCATCAGTTGTAATACATTTCAAGTTTTTCCATCGAAGGTTCTTTTGATTAATGGCCATTTCAACTCATTTAAAAATATCTGTACCAGTAGTTGTGCCATGAATACTATTCATATCAAGAAGTTCTTCATGCACTTCATAGCTTTTATCTACTCCTCGAATATAAATCAACACCTGAGCAGTATCTGACACATCCGTTGACTCATCCAAGGCCAAAGAAAACCACTCAACATGTCCATTTTTGTCGAACAGTTGAGAGGATATATTTTCAGCGATGTTTTCTACCCTTCGAGCCACAGTGTTTGCTGACATACTGACACTTTTTAATAAATTTACCTTTTCAGGGCACATTTCTTCGGCTACTGCAATTATGCATTCTTTGATCATTTCTCCATCGGTGAATGGTTTTCCACGTTTTGCAATTTCAAGAACCACACGAAAGCTGGCACGCGTTGCAGCCTCTTGTTCAGTTTTGAGTTTTGTAAATGAAGATTGCTGCGATTTCAATCCGCGCTTCATAGCTTCGAATTCTTCTGTCCGCAAACTTCCTGTATATTTTGAGTAATTTTGAAAATGTTTTGTTTCATAATGACGTTTAATGTTATATTCTTTGAGAATGGCTATGCTTTCATTGCAAATCAAACATAGCGCCTTCTTACTGGACTCAATTACGAAATACTGAATGTTCCACTGATCTTTGAATTTTCTGCATTCACTATCAATTTTTCGCTTCTTTTCCATACTACTAAATCACACACAAAAGCAACAATTCAAATCAAAATACTGTTACAAAGATGTCTTAAACTTAAACACGCACAAACACGTTTTAAGGAGGTACGCACTATTTTATTTCACAACAGTGTCATAGGAACTGACTTGTGGTTGCGCCACTAGCCTTCTTATATATTCCAATTACTGCCATCTAGAAGTGAGTGGAAGACACCAGAACTTTCTTGAACCAACGAGATTATTCTGTACGTGCTATTAGCGCCATCTGTTAGCGATAGAAGGTACTACCTATTTCCGCTTGTGTCCACCAGATGTCGTGTCACGTTACTCCTCATGGCTCGTACTCTACGACTAATCTAGAAATTACAGATAATGACAGGAAAATTAATAATATGCAGTGTTGCCGTTTTGCAGCCTTTTTTAAACGTTGCGTACTTTTTCGGACTTTTTTTCATCAGTGGACTATTTCACTTTTTACCACCGGCAACAATGATAATATGGTTTTGGCCCTCGGAACTTACTGGAGTAATCAGTATGGCCCTAAGGCTGGAAAGTTTGGAGACCCCTGCTTTAGCTCATACTGTATGCATTATTTATTTCTGATACGCAAAATCATATTTCAATTTTAAAATACATGCATTGCAATTTCTACAGCCAAGCTTTTGTTTAGCCTTCTTGAATAAATGGTTCTTTATATATTAAAACGACTAAAACACTTGGTTATATTGTTTCAATTAAGGACAGATTTATTGTTCTCTGACACGTGTTTCGACCTCTCGGTCTTGGTTCTTTATATGTTATTTTCAAATACGTATCAAGTTCTTTTAAAATACCTTCTACATAATAACATTCGTAACTTAAGGTGGCCATCTCGCCCATCTCAATTACATTGCAAACATGCTGCTAACATATCGCACGAGAATCCGTTAATAAGCAACAAAATGATATAAAAAAAATACTGGCATAATCTGCAGACTTATCTCTAGGGGACTGGGTAGTTTTAATAACTGAAATTTGTTCGATTAATGTGGAAAAATTGTTAAAAAACAGGGAGTTTTTGTATCAAAAATCTGCTACTTTATTTCGTAATTACTTCGAATATATAAATAATTGCAAGATATTAGATAGCTAGCCCCTGGAGAAATAAATTCTCTTTCTTTTGATGCTTGATATAAAGCAATTAAGCGTATTTTATAGCTGTCTTGTGCTTTTAATTGTTTTTACCCAACATTCCGATTAAACAAGCCATATTTTAAGAGAAAAGTAGATTGCATATATCATAATCAGGGTGATGGGTGCAGTAATTCTTAAACAGAGGGCGCTGCCAACAATAATATTAATTTTTAAAATTATTCGGGGCGCCCTCTAGTTGAATGTAGCAAAACTTGAATGCAAATATAGGGTCGACGTACGTCTTATATATGGCTGTCTCAGTCATATAATTACGTGTATATGTCTTTCTGTCTGCCATTAAAAAAGTAACCCCTAAAAAAAATCACATATTTACAAATAAAATGAAATTGTAATGATATGATACTATTTTTTGAATTCAAACAAATATTCATGGATGTTTTTTATTATTTGCTCCTCAATTACAAAAAGCCGAAAATAGAATGTCTCGGATTCTTATTTAATAATATATATATATACCGAAAATATCCAGCCAAGAGATTATTTCAAGTATTGTTCAACCATATTTTACGAAAAATATTTATGTTTTAGTGATTATATACAGAGTGTTTCAAATTAAATGCAAATCTGAAAATACTTTCGGATTTAATTTCCATTTAATTTGCAATTGATTTCCATAAATTTGCTTTTAATTTGCAACATATCTTACATTATGGTGGTCGTTATTTTTCAAATTTGAGATTTCTTTCGGGTACCCCCTAATTTTTTCCTATAAATGTAAAAACATACTACATAAAATATCTACTTATTTGATTAATATTAATGGACTCCGCAGAGGGGTTAAAGTCGCTTCTGGAAAAAATCAACTTTTTTGCTTTTTCTTCTGTTGAATTAAAGTGCAACTTATTATACATAAATGGATAGGATTTGTAATTCAAAGTAAGAAAGTACATACCTTAATTTTTTCTAGAATATCAATAGTTAATGAGTAAAATGTTTAACAAATTCGCAGTCTTAGGTTTAGCTGCGGCTCAGTAGTTGTGCTAACAATCGATTTGTATGCGTCCGGAAATTCTTTTCGATATTGACTAACTACTTGTAGGATATATTGCTGTTGTAATTCATCTTTCGACAAAACATTAGTAGTCGGTAGTCAACTTTATGCCACGTTCGGCTACGTCATTTACTGCACGTAAATTTTGCAGCAGACCAAAACGTAGATTCAACTCTTAAGAAATCGCAATTAATCTTGAAGGTATTGAAAAAGTTTAAGGCACATTTTTAGTTCATTCATCTTTACAGTAACACGTTTTACAGGAGTATCCTCTGTATCATAATCCTAGTCTTCCTCGCCTATAAACATGAGAAATTTTCACTCATCTTCGTTTTAATTGAAAGGGGAACTGCCGGGTCAAGAAAGGAAAATGCAACTAGTTCAGGCGACGGATACCAAAGGTGATCGAAAAAACTTGTTTACGGCTGCCTCGTTAGTTTTTACATCGATGCTTTTGTAATCAAACAACCATTTCAAAAATAAAAAATGAGGTGTGGCCACCACACGACTTTCTTATACGTATGAAAGTGTTACTTCCGGTCCGAATTTTGAAATTTCATTTATACAAAAAAATTTCCAAATCCAACTCTAAATACTTTTGTACTCTTCATAAATATATATAGAATGCATAACTTACGACATAATTGCAAAAATCGCTATTCGATGAGAGTAAAAGTGGTACTTCCGGTCTGAATTTTGAAATTTTTTTTATATAAAAGATATTGAAAATTATGTTATAAATACTTTTATACTCGTAACGTACTTGTCTAAAAAGCATGACTTGCGATATATTCGCAAAAAACTGATTTTCCATAAGAGTAAAAGACCTACTTCCGGTTGGAATTTCGAAAAACTTTTTTAAGACATTTTGTTTCAAACTTAATTCTAAGTACATATGAATTCTTTATAAATTTGTTTTAACTTAGTAATTGACGAAATATTCGCAAATTTAGATTTTTGCACTGAAGTAAACTACTACTTCCGGTCTCCCGATTTTGCTCAAAATCTAATCCGTTCTCAAGAGGGAGATTATATTCGTAAATATAAAATTTGGAATTGATACCTATAGCGGTTTGACCGCTATCGTGGTCACACACACACACACGGACAGACACACACACACAGAGACATTTTTTAAAAACCACTTTTTCGGTATCAGGGGACATCAAAACGTGGACATCTGCAAAAATCTCGAGGTCGAAAATTTTCATCATCACAATACTTCCTTATACTACGTATAAGAAAGTACGTAGTTATACTACGTATAAGAAAGTAATTATACTACGTATAAGAAAGTAAAAGTCTTGATATGGTGATTGAATTGCCAGTGGAGCTTCAAACCACGTTTTTACATACACTTGCGCTAAGAACAGTGTCAGAGATGTAATGATGATTTTTCATTATTTTTTTCTTAGCGTTTCCTTAATAAAAATTGTAAAAATTGGAAATTGTTTGATTACCTTTTCCTATAGAATTAATTAAACTGAATCAGAAGAAATAGTGGGATCACAGGAGTTATTTTTATAGTATTATAATCGTCGGACACTAGCGGCCTCTAAATTATCCAGGTCGTGAGAGACGGAATCTGGTTTTCTGCTTAAAACATGCCTTGTTAAATTGGAATGCTGGGTGGAGACAATTAAATGCACAAGCCAGCTAAGCAAATACGCTTAATTGCTTTAGATCAAGCACCAAAAGAAAGAGCATTTTTTCTCCATAAGCTAAGCTACCTAATATCTTAGAATTATGTAGGTATATATTCGAAGTAATTACGAGATAAGGTTTGGTTTTTTGGTACAAAAACTGTTCTTTAACAATTTTTTTCATATTATTCGGACAAAATTCAGTTGTTATAACCACCCAGTCTCCTGGAGATAAGTTTGCAGATGATGCCGGAATTTTTTTGGTATCGCTTTGTCGCTTACTAACGGATTCTGGTGCCATATGATAGCAGCATGTTTGCAATGTAATTGAAATTGGCCAGGTAGCCACCTTAATATGACAAAATATATTCTTTTAGTTTTTATATGAAAACTAGCATACTGTTTCATTTTTGTGAAATCCTAATAAAATTGAAATGAATAAAATGAATAAATAATAGAACTGTCTATATATTAATACGTGACGACAAAACTTTGCATCCCTTTTTAAGCATATTGCGCGCAAGGATTAGTGTGACATTTGGCATAGTTACAGTTCATATGGAAGAGTGCAGAAAGATAAAATGCATGTATAATATGTGTTACAAATACCTTAATTAATTAACTCGAAAATTAATGCATAACGACGTATTTCTACAGGCTCGCAGCTGACGTAATAGACATTTCAAAAAAAATATATGCAATGGTTATAGAAGTATACTCTTTGACAAAATAACCTCAATAACTCAACCTTAAAAATTTAATGAATTAAGCTCGAATTTCGGCCACTGGTCGACCACTGGTATTAATTACACTGTGCAAGTCTAAAAACTGAACAACCGGGGCACATATCAGGTAAAGTCAATTCGGGTACGCTGAATTCAGTGGTGCCAATCGTTTTTTTAGGTTAGGTCATTTAATGGAATTATTTCAATAATAAATTTAATTTTTGCTGCAATATTTTCAGTATTTAATTATTTATTTTTTTTCGTTAAAATTGGAATGGATTTTCATTGTTTTAGTAAAATACACTAAATAAAAGCTATTTTACGAAAAGAATGATCGATTTAGCTAAAAAATACAATTTTTCACGTTTGTTCGCAAGAAAATTGTATTTTATTCCTGCTTTCTACTTTTTTGATTCCAAATCATTTCTAAAATAATTTATTTTGCATAAAATATAAGCAAATAAAATAAAATTCAACTACACATTTTAAATTATTAAAATTGTTTCCTTCAATTAATTTTTTTTCTGAATTATCATGTTTAATTTCACTTTCTTCTTGTAAATTCCAACAATATCTCCTAATAGAGCATCAAGCTTCTTTGCGCTGTACCAGTGTTCGAGTCTTGCTGTTATCTGATGAAAGCGTTCACCATGCTCATCAGATTTGGCTGGCAAATTTTCTATTTGTGATCATTGTATTTCACTAGATCGATGATTTTTTTCAATGATAAGTAGTTCTCCTTTGTATTTATGCTCAGTGCAATCGGAACGGAATTTTTTGAGTTCGTAACGTGGAGTAGAACTGCTTTCAAACTACTTTTGGACGAATCGATAAATAGTCTTCAGTTTTCGGGTTTATATTCATGGTGCAATGTTAAAACCAAACCGTGGATATCGTCGCAATAAGCCAACGAATTATTCCCAATTGATTTAAAAAAATGAGAAAAATGATGACGACGGCCGATTGATTCATATACACGAGCGTCTGGTGCCAAAATGTTTATTCGTTTCAATTCTTTAGCTAAGAGAATCGACTGTCGCTGAGATAACTTGAGGCGGAGTGTCATAATGTCAAGACGGTTTTATGTAATTTCAATATGGTTGCAATATGGAGTGACGTTTGATGGTACATATTCGGATACGTACACCTGACTCTCCATCAGTTTCAACAGTTGGCGGCGTGTATTCTTCATTAGGGCTCGCTTTTTTTTGGGATGGGTAAGTTTTCGGAGTGCGGTAATGGCAACTGTACAAATTTTGTTGCTCTGTATGTCATAGAACGAATCTTATTTCTGTTTGTTCCGAAAATATAATTCACGCGCGCGTAACATTCAGCTAAATTATGTACTTGTTGGTCCGTCCAAATTATAGGAATACCAAAAGGCATTCCATTGATTCAATTTTTTCAAGCATCCCGTACAAATGATAGACGGGGCCCATTCCACATCGTGAAAAACTTCTTGATTGAAATATTGGCGATATATTTCAACTATGTTCGGAGTAATTTTACGCCGACTAGGCATGATAGTGTATTTTCCGCAAACATAACAAAAGTTATTGAATTTTATTGTTCCACATATATCCATTTTATACATTTTAAAACGATTAATTTCGCAAACCGATCAAAATACGCACAGAAAAAACCAAACAGAACTTGTAAACGAGGAGGTTGTTTAGACCAAATATCGAATTTATCAAAATATGCAATAATACACAATATGTTTGATAGTTATATATAAAGTCCCTAGATATATAAAGTACCGCAATTGGTTTGTCCCATTATAACGGCGCCAAAATGGCGGTGATTTGGGGACATCTAGTAGTTATTTAGTAATTCGTACGCATATATACAAATAGACGATAAGACAAATCACATTGAAGTACCCGCGGTGGTCTAATGGTAAGATGTTCGCTTCACACGCGGGCGGCTCGGGATCGCATCCGCACGGGACAAGATTTTTCCAGAAAATAAACATACAATTTTCGCTTATTAAATTTGTTAAGTTAAAAAAAACGGACAGATTTTTAAATTTGCCGCTTCTTTGGCGCCAAAATGGAGGTAATTGCGGTACTTTATATATCTAGGGACTTTAGTTATATAAAAACACTGATTCCATCTGTTAGAAAATATCTCAAACTGAATGCATAATTTTTAAATGTGTATAATCATAACTCAATTTTGTTTCTATTCATATCTTATGCAAAAATAAAGTATGTTATAATTTAATTAAATGACCTAACGTAAAAAAAAAACGATTGGCACCACTGAATTCAGCGTACCCGAATTGACTTTACCTGATAGGTGCCCCGGTTGTTCCAAATAAATATTGTCAATTTCGTGCACAGTGTTATTAGGCAAGTTATTTAGGTACCTATACAAAATTTTTAAACTATTTTCTTCAACTCTGTAATAAAAATTACTTACACAGGCATGTAAGAAATTTATTTTTTTTAATATTCTTCAGATCTTGTTTTTAATTATATTTAATAATTTATTATTAACGTGCGAAATCCACACTGTCGGATAAATTTCAGGGCGGTCTTACAAAAACTTTTCCAATTGAATTGGTCATTCTAATAGCTGATACGGTATCAGAAGTTAATAAAACACTTGATGACAAGGAAGGCATTTTATAATATCCAAGACTACTGTCTGAGCACACATGTATATTTAACTTATTTAATTAGACTGTTGTAGGTATGTGAAATATATTGATTGTTTCTCTTTTTCTTACTTCACTACTACTTACGGGTTTTCTTGAACAAAGAGTTCTGTTCTTTTTATTATTAATGGCCAAAAAATAATTTGAATAAATACTTCCATGAAAGTATGTATAAGAATAAAAATGTACTGCCTCTGTGAAATTAGATTTTTTTATGCAAAAGTTGTTCCAAACTTACTTCTGAATACTTTTGTATCCATTACACATTTTGAAAAAACTAACCATTGACAACATACTCGATACCTATGTATTTCGCGCTCAAGTGTTACTTCTCATCTACCAATCTAATTCTTCCAACTAAGACTTGGCACATGCTCGAGTTACATAACAAAACACAATATTTACCAACTTTGCCAAACTCAAACCTACTATCTATTCCAAATAATACGCGAAATACCCATGGTTACCGTCAAAATTGAATCACCCTATATATTCCTTTTTCAAAAGTGCAATAATCACTAAAAAAATACATGTTTATTACCTAAATCAAATAGATAAAGGACATAGATCTACATTGGTATTTACAAAACAAACATTATATGTAACAGTATGTTCCTATTATTCTCTTAAGGACGTTATTTGCATTTTTACAATTTAGGGTAAATATCAATGATTTCAAAATAGACACATATTCTATTAAATCGTGTATGAGACAAAAACTCTGTTTTTTGTCTCATACACAAAAAACAACGGTCTGGTCTGCCAGTCTCTGTATAATTTGGTTCAATCTAAGAGATACGTTGCGTTAGTAGTAGCATCTTTTATCCAATGAATTTGTTTTACAAATAATATCGCTGCTACTGGCAACTAGATGGCTAATTAAAATACAGTCACGTATGCAACACATAATACACGCCTAATGGTTAGAAAAGGACAGAGCAATGTGACGATTCTCTCTCTATTAGATGGCCACTTTAGAATGAATCTTCACCATGAGAACCAAATTTTGGCGTCGCAAATATGCGTATTTTATCAATAGCTCTTTATTTGGGAATATCATGAGACGAGTTCATAAATTGAACTTTAATTAATGCACTGGCGTAATACAATTTCGCCTGCCCGTGAAAGCACTTTTACAATTTAATAAATATTAGAACCGCATTGACTAGCACCCCGACCACGGTCTTTTTATCCGCAAGTTTGATTCTTAGTTCACAATTAATGATACTGTTCTGTTCTATTTTTCCTAACGTTTGCCCTTTTTAACAGCCCCCCCCCCCTCCGGTTCTTCCAGAATCTCCGAGAGCATTCGTTTCCACGTGTCACGAAAATAAGTAAGGCGCCTGTGAGACGCATAAAAAATTATGTGAGGCGTACAAATACTCGATTTTCATGATATTCCCAAATAAAGAGCTATTGATAACATATGCATATTTGCGACGCCAAAATTTAGTTCTCAAGGTGAAGATTCATTTTAACTTACGAATGTTATTATGTAGAAGTTATTTTAAAAGAACTTATATGTAATTGAAAATAACATATAAACAACCATTTATTCAAGAAGGCTAAACAAGCTTGGCTGTGGAAATTGCAATACATGTATTTTAAAATTGAAATATGATTTCAGAAATAAATAATGCATACAGTATGAGCTAAAAGTACGATATTACCTACAATTAATTTGGAATCCTTGGGTAATTTAGTAATTGCTAGTTTAAGTAAACTGATGTTTAACATTTTGAAATCAAATTAGTCATTTCTTGTGAAGTGCCAAAAGCACGCAACAATTTCATTATTTCGTGCTACAGACAATGAATATTAGTAAAGGCAAATTTTATATTGTTATACAGGGTCCGGCAGAAAAAATGCATGGATTTCGCATGGCTGTTGTTCTCGTATGGGTGGGGATACAAGAGTGTGGTGGGGCTGTGTAGGTACGCTATCTCAAAATGTTTCAGTATACCACGATGCCTTGGTCAGTTGAACAGTGTGCGTTCGTTGTTGAAACTTATTTCAATAATAACGTAAAACGTACCGAGAAATGCAGTTTTACTGACCAGTGATGAAGCGCATTTCCATTTAACTGGCTTTGTTAATAAACAAAATTATCGTTATTGGGCAGCAGAAAATCCTCGTGAACGTCATGAAACCCCTCTGCACAGTCAGCGAGTGACAGTTTGGCCGATGGTGTCTGCATTTGGAGTATGGCAGCCTTATTTTTTTAAAGAGAATGGAGCAGCTGTTACAGTTACATCCGCTCGTTATATCCACATGTTACAAACCTTTGTGCAACCGAAATTGCAACAGCTCGATGGCGAAATATGGTTTCAACAGGACGGGGCCACTGCGCACACATCACGTGCCTCCATGCAAGTTTTAAATCAGATGTTCCCCGGTCGCATTATTTCCCATCGCGCCGACTTACTATGGCCGCCGTGTTCACCCGATCTCGCGCCACCTGATTTATTTCTCTGGGGCTACCTCAAAGAAAAAGCGTTTAGTCACCATCCTCGAACCATAAATGCCTTGAAAGAAGCAATTCGTACGGAAATGGCAAACATAGCGCCTGAAATGAAAGAGCGCGTTATGCAAAACTTTAGATATCGCCTAACCAGCTGTATCGCCAACGAGGGACGCCATTTAGATGACATAATTTTTCATAAATGAACTTTAAAATTGTATAAACATTTTGCAAAATATTTTTTTTGCTATTAATTAAACCATTTTTCATTTACACTCCTTGGAAATCCATGCATTTTTTCTGCCGGACCCTGTATAATATATATTATAAATACCATTGTTAGTAGGAAATTATTATTACAAAGTAGATTCTATAAAGATTGTATACAGGGTAAAGCACTTAAAATGATAACAGCTATATATTTGTTTTTTGTAACGCTTCAGGCAAACCTATATACAAGATGGACCATGGTAGCGGCAGATTTTGAGATATTAATTAGTCGAAATAAACAGGTCTGAAGAAGTTTGAAAAAAGCAGCCGAATCGTCACAAAGCTAAGGAGGGTTGCTTTCATTTAAGATTTTTCCAAACCCTTATTTCGTCAAACACACACACACACACACGCGCGCGCACACACACGCACACGCGCGCGCGCACACGTATGCGAGACCAGACTTTTGACTACCTAGCAAGTTCGACTGCGCATAAGCGGCCGATAAACCCCGAACAAAGCCCTTTGAATATTACTTTGTAATAAATACCTTTTAATATTACTTTGTATATTATTCTTTGAATACAATTCTTTCAATTCATTTACATATGAGGCTTGAATTGATATCTTTATATTGATCTTATTATTTATAAATATTGCTTTCCCATAATAGCAGCGACATCTGTATTTCAGATATCGCACCATATCCACCTCGTGCTGATACACCCGAACGTCTCCGAACGTGTCCGAATAGTGGTGCTAGCCAAACTGCTGCTAGGTTATAACACTAGCTAATACGGCAGGCCTAGAAGGCCCGCTACCGCCTCTTATTCCGCTTACAGTTGAGGTACCGCTCCCCCTTATTCTTCTAAATTTATTGCGGATTTTGTCTTTATTGCGTTTCAGTTTTTGAAACACCATATAATTCCGATATATAGTGAATAACTAAATATAATTGTGTTTTAGATGTTCAATATTGTTTAGTTGTTTTTATACACCCCTGTATATAGTTTACAACTATGCAATATTTTATTCAGAATGCTTATCGGATGAAATGATTAATAATAGATTTAGTGATAATAGCAGTTTTTAAATTGAAAATGTTTAACGGCTGTCCATGAATTAAGATCGCGGGCTCGTCATTTTAATTGACATACTCAAATATACGTAGTATCTCCATAGTGTTTAATATGTTTACAACAAATTTTGTTTGGTAAATGGGCGTCGCTTTCAAGCATTCTTATAGCATGCTAATGAATGCTGATGAACTTCGAACATATAGCTCGCAAACATATGTATGCGAATGGGAAAAGTAAATTTAATTTATAAAGTATATTACTTTCTTACTACCTTTTCGAAGTCCACTATCGTTAATAAAAAAGCAGAGTATATTTTATCTAAAATTATTCTCCTTCTGTTTTTGACACAAATCGGTACACACTCAAGAGCGAGAAAGGTAATTTAATGTTAATCATAAGCCATGTTAAAGTATCCAAAGACACAATGAGCTCAAAAAGCGCAACATTTTTATTAAAACAGTTTACAATACTATTTTGATGTAAAGTGTGACCCTTTTGAAATCCACTATCATTAATAAAGGAGCACAAAATAATAATAAAAGTAAGAAACCCAAGTTTTAAATTTAAGCCCTTTTCAAGCGCCTTTCCTGTAAACAGTGCTTTCTAGAATATCCATTTTTATAAATTTTTGAAGCACCCCTGTATATACATATATTTTGTTAAGCCAATAGGATATCTTATTTAAAATTCTTCTCGAACTGTTTTTAACACAAACCGGTACACACTCAAGAGCGAGAAAGGTAATTTAATGTTAAACATAAGTCGTGTTAAAGTATGCAAAGACACAATGAGATCAAAAAGCGCAACACTTTTATTAAGACAGTGTACAATACTATTTTGATATAAAGTGTGACCTTTTTGAAATCCACTATCGTTAATAAAGGAGCATAAAATAAAAGTAAAAGTAAAAAGCCCAACTTTTAAATTGAAGCACCTTTCCTGTAAAAAGCGATCACTGGCATGAAGCTTTTCAGAATGTCCACTTTTATAAACTTTTGAAGCATCCCTACATATATTTTTTTAAGCCAATAGTATATTTTATTTGAAATTCTACTCGAACTGTTTTTTTACACAAACCGGTTCACACTCAAGAGCGAGAAAGGTAATTTAATGTTAAGCATGTCATGTTAGAGTATCGAAAGAAACAATGGGTTCAGTGAGCGTAACATTTTCATTGACACAATGTACAATACGATTCTGATGTTTGCGAATCAACTGTTGATACGCAAAAATTAAGTATTAAATTTAAACCCTGTTCAATCACGTTTCGAAGAATCACCAAATTGAAGACGTAATAAGCGACCACAAACATCCCCGTATCTAAACTTTCACATTCATACGTCAATTTTCAAAAAACTCTTCCGCCATTTTGTTTTTTTTTGACATTTTGACTTTGGAATCGTGATCGGCGACCCCCAAAACTCCCGTATTCTAAAATTTCACATTCATACGTCAATTTTCAAAAAAATCTTCCACCCTTTTGTTTTTTTTGATATTTTGACTTTGGAATCGTGATCGGCGACCCCCAAAACCCCCGTATCTAAAATCTTACATTCATACGTCAATTTTCTAAAAAATCTTTCGCCATTTTGTTTTTTTTGACATTTTGACTTTGGAATCGTGATCGGCGACCCCCAAAGCCCCCGTATCTAAAATTTCACATTCATACGTCAATTTTCAAAAAACTTCCACCATTTCGTTTTGTTTTGACATTTTGACTTTGGAATCGTGATCGGCGACCCCCAAAACCCCCGTATCTAAAATTTTACATTCATACTTCAATTTTCAAAAAAATCTTCCGCCATTTTGCTTTTTTTGACATTTTGACTTTGGAATCGTGATCGGCGACCATCAAAACCCCCGTATCTAAAATTTTACATTCATACGTCAATTTTCATAAAATCTTCCGGCATTTTGTATTTTTTGACATTTTGGCTTTGGAATCGTGATCGGCGACCCCCAAAGCCCTCGTATCTAAAATTTCACATTCATACGTCAATTTTCAAAAAATCTTCCACCATTTCGTTTTGTTTTGACATTTTGACTTTGGAATCGTGATCGGCGACCCCCAAAACCCCCGTATCTAAAATTTTACGGTCATACGTCAATTTTCAAAAAATCTTCTGCCATTTTGTTTTTTTTTGACATTTTGACTTTGGAATCGTGATCGGCGACCCCCAAAACCCCCGTATCTAAAATTTTACATT
The DNA here is from genome assembly GCA_963170755.1 of Amphimallon solstitiale. Lineage (NCBI taxonomy): Eukaryota > Metazoa > Arthropoda > Insecta > Coleoptera > Scarabaeidae > Amphimallon > Amphimallon solstitiale. The sequence continues at coordinate 1,640,088 of OY720678.1, forward strand.
CATATGTCAATTTTCAAAAAATTCTTCCACGATTTTGTTTTTTTATGACCTTTTGATTTTGGATTTGTGATCGGCGACCTAACACCCCCGCATCTAAAATTTCACACTCATACGTCAATTTTCAAAAAAATCTTTCGCCATTTTGTTTTTTTTGACATTTTGACTTTGGAATCGTGATCGGCGACCCCCAAAACTCCCGTATCTAAAATTTCACATTCATACGTCAATTTTCTAAAAAATCTTTCGCCATTTTGTTTTTTTTTTGACATTTTGACTTTGGAATCGTGATCGGCGACCCCCAAAACCCCCGTATCTAAAATTTCACATTCATACGTCAATTTTCTAAAAAATCTTTCGCCATTTTGTTTTTTTTGACATTTTGACTTTGGAATCGTGATCGGCGACCCCCAAAACCCCCGTATCTAAAATTTTACATTCATACGTCAATTTTCAAAAAATCTTCCGCCATTTTGTTTTGACATTTTGGCTTTGGAATCGTGTTCGGCGACCCCCAAAACCCCCGTATCTAAAATTTCACATTCATACGTCAATTTTCAAAAAAATCTTCCGCCATTTTTTTTTTGACATTTTGACTTTGGAATCGTTATCGGCGACCCCCAAAACCCCCGTATCTAAAACTTTACATTCATACGTCAATTTTCAAAAAAATCTTTCGCCGTTTTGCTTTTTTTGACATTTTGACTTTGGAATCGTGATCGGCGACCCCCAAAGCCCTCGTATCTAAAATTTCACATTCATACGTCAATTTTCAAAAAATCTTCCACCATTTCGTTTTGTTTTGACATTTTGACTTTGGAATCGTGATCGGCGACCCCCAAAACCCCGTATCTAAAATTTTACATTCAAACGCCAATTTTCAAAAAAATCTTCCGCCATTTTGCTTTTTTTTACATTTTCACTTTGGAAACGTGATCGGCGACCATCAAAACCCCCGTATCTAAAATTTTACATTCATACGTCAATTTTCAAAAAATCTTCGGGCATTTTGTTTTTTTTTGACATTTTGACTTTGGAATCGTGATCGGCGACCCCCAAAACCCCCGTATCTAAAATTTTACATTCATACGTCAATTTTCAAAAAAATCTTCCACCCTTTTGTTTTTTTTGATATTTTGACTTTGGAATCGTGATCGGCGACCCCCAAAACCCCCGTATCTAAAATTTTACATTAATACGTCAATTTTCAAAAAAATCTTTCGCCATTTTGTTTTTTTTGATATTTTGACTTTGGAATCGTGATCGGCGACCCCCAAAACTCCCGTATCTAAAATTTCATAGTAATACGTCAATTTTCAAAAAAATCTTCCGCCGTTTTTTTTTTGACATTTTGACTTTAGAATCGTGATCGGCGACCCCCAAAACCCCCGTATCTAAAATTTCACATTCATACGTCAATTTTCAAAAATCTTCCGCCATTTTGTTTTTTTTTGACATTTTGACTTTGGAATCGTGATCGGCGACCTCCAAGACCCCCGTATCTAAAATTTTACATTAATACGTCAATTTTCTAAAAAATCTTTCGCCATTTTGTTTTTTTTGACATTTTGACTTTGGAATCGTGATCGGCGACTCCCAAAACCCCCGTATCTAACATTTTACATTCATACGTCAATTTTCAAAAAAATCTTTCGCCGTTTTGCTTTTTTTGACATTTTGACTTTGGAATCGTGATCGGCGACCCCCAAAACCCCCGTATCTAAAATTTTACATTCATACGTCAATTTTCAAAAAAAATCTTTCGCCGTTTTGCTTTTTTTGATATTTTAACTTTGGAATCGTGATCGGCGACCCCCAAAACCCCCGTATCTAAAATTTTACATTAATACGTCAATTTTCAAAAAAATCTTTCGCCATTTTGTTTTTTTTGACATTTTGACTTTGGAATCGTGATCGGCGACCCCCAAAACCCCCGTATCTAAAATTTTACATTCATACGTCAATTTTCAAAAAATCTTCCGCCATTTTGTTTTGACATTTTGGCTTTGGAATCGTGATCGGCGACCCCCAAAACCCCCGTATCTAAAATTTCACATTCATACGTCAATTTTGAAAAAAATCTTCCGCCATTTTTTTTTGACATTTTGACTTTGGAATCGTTATCGGCGACCCCCAAAACCCCCGTATCTAAAACTTTACATTCATACGTCAATTTTCAAAAAAATCTTTCGCCGTTTTGCTTTTTTTGACATTTTGACTTTGGAATCGTGATCGGCGACCCCCAAAGCCCTCGTATCTAAAATTTCACATTCATACGTCAATTTTCAAAAAATCTTCCACCATTTCGTTTTGTTTTGACATTTTGACTTTGGAATCGTGATCGGCGACCCCCAAAACCCCGTACCTAAAATTTTACATTCAAACGCCAATTTTCAAAAAATCTTCCGCCATTTTGCTTTTTTTTACATTTCGACTTTGGAATCGTGATCGGCGACCATCAAAACCCCCGTATCTAAAATTTTACATTCATACGTCAAATTTCAAAAAATCTTCCGGCATTTTGTTTTTTTTTTGACATTTTGACTTTTGAATCGTGATCGGCGACCCCCAAAACCCCCGTATCTAAAATTTTACATTCATACGTCAATTTTCAAAAAAAACTTCCACCCTTTTGTTTTTTTTGATATTTTGACTTTGGAATCGTGATCGGCGACCCCCAAAACCCCCGTATCTAAAATTTTACATTAATACGTCAATTTTCAAAAAAATCTTTCGCCATTTTGTTTTTTTTTGACATTTTGACTTTAGAATCGTGATCGGCGACCCCCAAAACCCCCGTATCTAAAATTTCACATTCATACGTCATTTTTCAAAAATCTTCCGCCATTTTGTTTTTTTTTGACATTTTGACTTTGGAATAGTGATCGGCGACCTCCAAGACCCCCGTATCTAAAATTTTACATTAATACGTCAATTTTCTAAAAAATCTTTCGCCATTCTGTTTTTTTTGACATTTTGACTTTGGAATCGTGATCGGCGACTCCCGAAACCCCCGTATCTAACATTTTACATTCATACGTCAATTTTCAAAAAAATCTTTCGCCGTTTTGCTTTTTTTGACATTTTGACTTTGGAATCGTGATCGGCGACCATCAAAACCCCCGTATCTAAAATTTTACATTGATATGTCAATTTTCAAAAAATCTTCCACCATTTTGTTTTTTTTTGACATTTTGACTTTGCAGTCGTGATCGGCGACCCCCAAAACCCCCGTATCTAAAATTTTACATTGATACGTCAATTTTCAAAAAATCTTCCACCATTTTGTTTTTTTTTGACATTTTGACTTTGGAATCGTGATCGGCGACCCCCAAAATTTTACATTCATACGTCAATTTTCAAAAAATATTCCGCCATTTGGTTTTTTTTGACATTTTGACTTTGGAGTCGTGATCGGCGACCCCCAAAACCCCCGTATCTAAAATTTTACATTGATACGTCAATTTTCAAAAAATCTTCCGCCATTTTGTTTTTTTTTGACATTTTGACTTTGGAATCGTGATCGGTGACCCCCAAAACCCCCGTATCTAAAATTTTACATTCATACGTCAATTTTCAAAAAATATTCCGCCATTTTGTTTTTTTTTGACATTTTGACTTTGGAATCGTGATCGGCGACCCCCCAAAACCCCCGTATCTAAAATTTTACATTGATACGTCAATTTTCAAAAAATCTTCCGCCATTTTGCTTTTTTTGACATTTTGACTTTGGAATCGTGATCGGCGACCCCCAAAACCCCCGTATCTAAAATTTTACGGTCATACGTCAATTTTCAAAAAATCTTCTGCCATTTTGTTTTTTTTTGACATTTTGACTTTGGAATCGTGATCGGCGACCCCCCAAAACCCCCGTATCTAAAATTTTACATTCATACGTCAATTTTCAAAAAATCTTCCGCCATTTTGTTTTTTGTTTGACATTTTGACATTGGAATCGTGATCGGCGACCACCAAAACCCCCGTATCTAAAATTTTACATTCATACGTCAATTTTCAAAAAATATTCCGCCATTTTGTTTTTTTTTGACATTTTGACTTTGGAATCGTGATCGGCGACCCCCAAAACCCCCGTATCTAAAATTTTATATTCATACGTCAATTTTCAAAAAAATCATGCGCCATTTTGTTTTTCTATGACATTTTGATTTTGAATTTGTGAACGGCGACTTAAGACACCCTCGTATCTAAAATTTCACATTTATACGTCAATTTTCAAAAAATCCTTCGGCCATTTTGTTTTTTTTTGACATTTCGATTTGGATACGTGATCAATGACACCACAAAGACTTCCAAGTGCCGAATTTTACTTTAATCAGAAGAGAGAAATTAATTTCAGATAGCTCCGCCCACCATGAATGTATGCGTAATCGTTGTCATAAGGGCACATAAATGTTAAAAGCAATCCTTTTCCCTATTAAGGCGTACGCGTTCTGGAATTAACGTATTTTAATAATTCAAATATATAGTCATCAAAAGAACAATCAACCTGTATATCTATAAAAATGTTAAGTCAAGCGGGTGTATTATGTCGAGATTGAGATGCCGAACTTGTCGGACTGGATAAATTAATCTGATACTTTTCGTGGGACCGTAGTACATTGAATCACATGCACATTGAATCTGTGACGTATTTCGGCCATTTTTCTTACGAAATCTGTCTGCAAACGAATTTGAAAGAGCTCGTGCCCTTGTTTGCGTGCGTCTGTCGACTCGAAATAAGCACGTGAAATATCTAGAGAAGTCCGTTCTATAACACCCCGGTCCTAGTTGAGCGCTCGCAACCTTCAAAATTTCGTATTTCACGCTTAAAAGTGAATCTGTGGATACAACTCAGTTTGTCTGCTAGTTTGACATTTCCCGAGATTTATTTTGCTTGTCACGTGAATCGTCATGATGACGCAAGCCATTTTTCTGTTAAAACACCGAGTGCAGGCTCCTCTTCAACGGGCGATATCTCTGCACACGCTCCACTTGGGAAGAAAAACTCGCCGTCGTTGAGCGGTTTAAAGTCACCTCTATCAACGTGCCAAAAGACAGCCGTTAATTTTGCGTATCCAGAGACGAGTTCTTTCTACCGCACAACCGATTTTCGACGATTTTTCGGGTCGTTTGGTTGCCATGACTACTCAGCTTTTAGTATATATAACTAGCTAATGCGCGCGGGTTCGAGAACCCGCTGTCGCCTATTATTCCGCTTAGTGTTGAGGTACCGCTCTCCCTTATTTTACTAAATTTATTGGGGATTTTCTCTTTATTGCGTTTCAGTTCTTGAAACACCATATAATTCCGATATATAGCGAATAAGTAAATATAATTGTACTTTTGATGTTCAATATTGCAGTGGTGGTCTTGCTTTGACTTCGGCCAACTTCGTTTGTGTTCGGACATCTTCGAAATGTCAGTGGTGGCCTTCCTTTGACTTCGTCCAACTTCGTTTGTGTTCGGACGTCTTCGAAATGTCGGCGAAGGCCTTGCCTTGTCTTCGGCCAACTTCGTTTGTTTTTGGACGTCTTCGAAATGTCAGTGGTGGCCTTGCTTTGACTTCGGCCAACTTCGTTTGTGCTCGGCCGTCTTCGGAATGTGAGTTGCGGCTTTGCCATGGCTTCGGCCAACTTCGTTAGTGTTCGGACGTCTTCGGAATGTCAGTGGTGGCCTTGCTTTGACTTCGGCCAACTTCGTTTGTTTGAGGTCGGACGTTTTCGGAATGTCGGCGAAGGCCTTGCCTTGTCTTCGGCCAACTTTGTCTGTGTTCGGACGTCTTCGGAATGTCAGTGGTGGCCTTCCTTTGACTTCGTCCAACTTCGTTTGTGTTCGGACGTCTTCGAAATGTCGGCGAAGGCCTTGCCTTGTCTTCGCCCAACTTCGTATGGGTTCGGACGTCTTCGAAATGCCGATGAAGGCCTTGCCTTGTCTTCGGCCAACTTCGTTTGTGTCGAATGTCTTCGGAATGTCAGTGGTGGCCTTGCCTTGACTTCGGCCATCTTCGTTTGTGTTCGGACGTCTTCGAAATATCGGTGAAGGTCTTGCCTTGTCTTCGGCCAACTTTTATTATATATAATAGCTAATACGGCAGGCCTAGAAGGCCCGCTGCCGCCTCTTTTATTCCGCTTAGTGTTGAGGTACCGCTCTCCCTTATTCTTCTACATTTATTGCGGATTTTGTCTTTATAGCGATTCAGTTTTTGAAACACCATGTCATTCCCTGTATATACATATATTTTGTAAAGCCAATTGTATATTTCATTTAGAATTCTTCTAGAATTTTTTTTACATAAACTGTTACACAATGAAGAGCGAGAAAGATAATTTAATGTTACACATAAGAATGATGTTAAAGTATCCGAAGAAACAATATGCTCAATAAGTGCATCATATTCATTGAGACAATCGGGATAATACGCTTTTAAAATAACAGTGCAAAAATGTAGTATATTGACAAAAAGTATGTCAATTGCTCAGAAACAATTTAAGATAGGTATACACAATATTCATGAAAAAGAACCTAATAATCATTTTGACACTGAGATATTTTCACCCAAATTATTTGAAGTGGAACAGCGCTTTCATTATGAAATTTTGGTCAGCAGATTTGAAATATTCGTCTGTCACATACTCAAAATTAGTTCGCACGTCAATTAAAAATGAAGGACTTGTATTGAACAACATTTTAAATTTTCACTGAATTACATCATTATTCGTACTGTTCTCTCTCTCTCTAACGATAGAAAGGATAATACGTATACTACTCGCCCGCTATCGCGGGCTCGTCATTTTAATTGACGTGTTCAAATATACATGGTATCTGCATAGTGTTTAACATGTTTAAAACAAATTTTGTGTGGTAAATGGGCTTCGCTTTCAAACATTCTTATAGAATGCTAATGAATGCTGATGAACTTCAAACATGTAGCTCGCAAACATATGTATGTGAATGGGTAAGGTAAATTTAATTTATAAAGTATATTACTTTCTTACTACCTTTTCGAAGTCCACTATTGTTAATAAAAGAGCACAAAATAATAATAAAAGTAAAAAAGCCCAAGTTTTAAATTTAAGCCTTATTGAAACGCCTTTCCTGTAAAAAGCGATCACTCTCATAACGCTTTTTAGAATGTCCAATTTTATAAACTTTTCTTCTGACGCACCCCTGTACACATATAAATTTTGTTATGCCAATCGTATATATTATTTAGAAGTTTTCTTTCCTTTTTACACAAATCGTTACACTGAACACTGAAGAGCGAGAAGGACAATTAAATGTTACAAAACATAAATCACGTTAAAGTTTACGAAGGGAGGATGTGCTCAGATCGAAGCACTTTTCGAAGAACCTTCCCGCCAGATTGTTTTTTAAAATTTTTATTCCGGATTCGTGATTAGCGACCTGAAAAACCGCCATTTGCTAGATTTCACCAAGGTTAAGGACATTTTGATGAATCTTTCCGCCATATTATCATTTTTAAAGGTAAGCCGGCAGCTAATATTAAGGAGAATTTGATAGTCAATAGTGTTTCAGTCTATATATGTCGATTCCAATGATCTTTTTGGTTTAAATGAGGATTCATTAAAAATTAAAAAGAATATTTTATATAAACTTGTAGATAGCTTTATAAGATGTTTTATTAACACGAATGTATATTTTAAATAACTCACTATTACCATTCGATAGTTTCATCATTATTCTATAACAAATAATATCTATTTCATTGGCATTTTCTATAATAATTCCCATGCCTATATTTTTTATAATTTGCAGTGTTTTTTGTGGTAATTTGTATTACAACTCTCAGTTATGTAGGATTTTTAATAATGTTGATAGAGTCTTGTTTACACTGTATATAATTATTTACTTTTGCATTGTACACCTACAATTTAAGGGACAAATAGATATAATATATTTATTATAGTAATATTGATTACCTATTGTTATAATCCAAAATACTGTAAGACATCCTTATTGAAGTTCTATTTTGAACTATTGCAATTGACGATATTGCTTACGGTTCATTTTCATCAATGATAATTAAACAATCTCTTGTGAATACGTACGATATTACTTCGCAATAGATATTTTTCAGTCTTTTCATGCTTGAATAGCCTTTTGCGCGTCTGCTTACAACCTTTTTACAGCTTTCAGTAAAACCTGATCACTGAGGACCGTTGTTAGAATTTCCGTTTTTATAAACTTTTGACACATCCCTGTATATACATTATGCCATTATATTTTCTAAAGCCAATCGTATATATTACTCAGAATTCTTCTCAAACTGTTTTTAACACAGACTGGTATACAGTGTAGCGTAAGAAAGATAATTTAATGTTTAACATAAAAGTCAGTTTAAAGTATCTGAAGAAATAATGTGCTCAAAGACAGCACCATTTTCGTTGATACAGTCTGCAATACGCTTCTGATGCGACTATAGAAAAGTTTGATGACTGTTTCAAAGTCTACAGTTTTTAAGAAAAAATCAAAAAGGATGATAATAACTCAAAAACAATTTAAGATAGACATAAACAATAATAATAAAAATGAACCGAAAATTCAATTTCATCAAAGACTCAAAAGGAGCCAAGTAAGAACCGACAAATTGCACTCGTCAATTGGCATTTTGAAAGATTGACTTCGAATTCGTCAACAGGGACCACAAAAACCCTCAAGTAATACATTTGAGAAAGATTTAATTATGTTTCGCACATTTCCACTATGTTGGTCGCCCCACTTTTTTTTTGATATTTCGACTTCCAATTCGTTATCAGCGACAATAAGAATCCCAAATATTGAATTTCACGCGGATCCAATACGTTTTCGAAGAACCATTACGCTATATTGGACACGCCATTTTATTTTTAAATATAAACTTCTGATTCTTCATCAGCGAACCTAGAAACCCCAAGTACTAAATTCCATACAGATTCAATTACCTTTCTGCCGTATTGAATGCGCCATTTTGTTTTATCAAATTTCGATTTCAGATTCGTGTTCAGCGACCTAAGAAATCTCCCAACAAAAATAAATTATTTAGTTAACACTTCAAGATATATAGATTCCGCTAGTGAATACTATTACATGAAAACCAGTTACAAATATACCTACTTTTTCTATACATACATTTTATTTAATACTTGGCTACTCTGTATAATGGGCAAGCATTTTTGATAAATAAAGAGGGTTTGAAAGACAATTATAACGAACATCAAAAGGTAATTATGACAAATATCGAAAGGTGTATGGATATCATTATTGATGAGAGTCATGATATGGCTTTTGTAGATTATATTATTTAACAAATAAACTTATGCAACATCTCAAATTTCACGCCATTTTAAACTACTGGCGCATGTTGGTTGCCAAAGCGACATAACCATATAGAAAATTATTGCAGTTGTTGGTTGTGTGGCTTTTGTTTATGAGCGAATGGAGATTCCTCTATAAATATTTATGGAATGTAGATTTAATTTATTTTATTATTTATTTATTACGTGCACTACATCTGTTATTTAGTATGAATAATTATATGATTGTAACCTAACATGTTAAGGAACATGTTGGTTATAATAAATTATTTAAATTAGACTAAGTGAAAAAAGTATTATTAGAAGTAATTAAAAATGTTTGATTCTGTTGAAAATAACATCTCTCCTTTCAGCACAAAAGTAAACAAAACGTGTGAAGTAAATTAAAGAAATACATACTTGTAAACTCAAAATACGTTTTCCAATAAACACAACAGACAACTGCATTCACATTTTGACATGTGTCTTAATTTTATTTTGACGTTTGTTATAACTGTCATCAAAATAATGTAAAATTGTCAACAATGCCTGCCTACTACACAGAATAGCTATGCATTAACTAAAATGTCGGTGTAAGAAAGTAACATGCAATAACATTATTTATAATATTCATTTTGTAACCGGCTTTCCTTTAATGGTATTTTTGGAGCGGAAGCTGTATATTCTAAAACATTAATTAGTTAGTTTACTTTCGTTATTTTGAAGTTGTTGCGGCCAATGTATATTTGTAGTAGCATTGAACCGTCGTTTCTAGTTCGTAGCTTGATCGTGTCATTTACTATATCGAAACTACGCATGTGTCCAAAACGTTTGTATTGGGATTTTTTTTTAAATTAGTCAATATCTTTCTCATGTTTGCGCCATTTTCTACATTTGAATTTGTTTTTTGTGCTTTTTGCACTTTTTTTTGTTTTAGTTTATATTCTATATAATTAGATATTTAATTTTAGTAAATAATCTGTCGACATTTAGCACATATTTAAAATTTCTATTATGGAATAATAGTGAAAGGTGAAACAATTTGAGGGATACTGAAAGTTTCTGAAGAACCTTTTCGGATGTTGGATCCGTCATTATGTAAATAAAAAAGGCAAAATAGGTTGATTTTATTGTGTTCGTGTTGTTACTTTTATCCATAATAAAAATCTAATGATGTCCAAAAAAAATGATTTGCAAAAATGAGCCTGAACCTATTGGACATGTTAAAATTAAAAAAATTAAACAATAAGAAATGCATAAATTAACTGTTTCATATTTTGAAAATTGAAAATTAAAGAGTATCCATCTGGCCATTACCAACAATAAGAAACTTAAACTTCAGCACACGAAGTGTCCTACAGAAGTACATAGATTTCATAAGCACTGAATCATCTTTAAGCCGCTTTAGAAACTTAATTTTAGTGGTATTTCGGTGGTAAGGATTGATGTTTGATCGTAGTTGAACGAGTGGTTGGTTTTAGTGATGTGTTTTTTTAAAGTGGTACTATTTAAAAAAACACATCACTAAAACCAACCACTCGTTCAACTACGATCAAACATCAATCCTTACCACCGAAATTAATAATAAATCAAGAAACATCCATGAGAGTTTGCAAATCAAAAAGCATAAAAATGCCATAAACGACAGAACAGATACACAAAATATATCACACATTTATTATTCCATAATATAAAATTGTTATTGGTTGGGCCCTGTACTGCATTGGCAATCAAAAAAACATCCTTCCAGAGTGCAACACACACATATTTCTGACCTCGAGAAGTGTTTATTCAGATTTACATACACTTTAAAGAAAACACATGTACACGTGTGTATTATTATTACAATATACATTTATTAAACAGTATAATGTCAATTGATCGTACTTTTATATAAAAATAATTACTGTTAGCACCTTTTATAAGAAGTGTAATTATCACAGAAAGTTGTTAAAACAACATTTAAGGAACAACAAAAAAAATTTCTTTTATCTTTTGAGTAAGTATTCCCTTGTTGTTTTTTTAATGTGTTTGTTTGTAATAATATTAAAATAAAAATTGTTTGTCATTTTACAGCTAATATGATTTTCCAATTAGGAAAACAAAGATTAAAAATAATTCTTTTGTAAAACAACTAAAACACAAACATGCAAATTTTCACTTAATGTAAGTTTTACTAAAAAATTCTACTATCAACTCATTATTAAGTTTTATCAATTTTTACAGTTTTGACCAACATAAATTCTGAAGATGACTTTATAAATAAAGTCGAAACGTTAAAATGTTTTTAATTTAACCAAACCTGATTCCACAACCAAGCCGAGAATAACCATGAAAAATATACAATCATATATATAAGAAACGGCTAAGAAAGAAGAAGGAAAAACAAAGGACCTTCACAAAAATTATATTTTGCTCTAATCGCGGCATACGCATGGTTCTTCTCACACCAGCATCAGTACTACTTTTTGCAAACTTTCCTAAAAATATGAAGGTAGTCAATAGTATGTATTACCATATTAACTGGAATCGCCCACCATTCTCCCTTACACGTTGGTCAACACGTTGAAATGTGTTATGTTTTAGGAAATCTTTCGGGATAAAATCTTCTGGCTCCTAAAGCATTGCAAGACACAAGACCATACATCGGATGCATATCTGCATACTCAATAAACGTGTATTCCATACTTCGAATAAATTCAATGGGTCAACTATGTGATGACAAGTTCTAAAATGCTGGATATTTTATTTATTTCGTACCATAGTAACGTTTGCAACAGCAATAGGTTTTTTTTGGTGCTGATAAAAACTAAAATGCACATTTTTTGCAAACTTTTTCTCGTAAACGGTTCATTTTAACGACAATAAGCAACTTTTTTTAAAATCTATGGTTCAAGCTATCCAGTTTAATATTTTTAAAGTCTTTACCATACAGGGTGTTAAAAATTTAGGCATTGAGTTGTACAGATTAGCCAGCCCCTGGTAAACTACAAAAGCTAAATATGTTTTAAGGCATTATTTTAAGAGTTCCTTACTAATGTCCATCACATTAAATTTTAATTAAATCATTTTCAGTACTTTAAAATAAATTTAATAAAAACCGATTTCCAGCGGCGTCTTTCAAGGACGCATATCTCCGTAGGAGGGGCCTGCAGGAAAATTTTTTATAGAAACTTATCTTATTTATTCATGTTTTATGTGAATCCAAGAGATTTCCAACATTTTCCCGGATAATTGCCTCCTCGCAATCATACAACGACGCTCTTCGACATGTTTTTCAGGTCAATTGCGATTTAATTTAACAAAATGAGGTGTGGCCACCACACGAGTTTCTTATACGTATGAGTGTTTCAAAATATAGAATTTTAAGAATTTTTTTATACAAATATTATTCATAATCCTATTTTAAGTACTTCTATTCCCTTAATAAATCTCTATAAAATGCATACTTTACAAGATATAAAAAAAGTACTACTCGCTAAGAGTAAAAGTGCCACTTCCGGTCCGAATTTTGAAATGTCATTTATACAAAAAACATTGCAAATCTAACTCTAAATACTTTTGTACTCTTGATAAATATATACAAAATGCATAATTTACGACATATTTGCTAAAAGTCGCTATTCGGTAAGAGTAAAAGTGTTACCTTCGGTCCGAATTTTAACATTTTTTTTTATACAGAGATATTTGAAATTATGTTTTAAATACTGTTGTACTCGTAATGTACCTGCCTAGAAACCATCACATGCAAGATATTCGCAAAACACTGATTTTCGATAAGAGTAAAAGACCTACTTCCGGTAGGGATTTCGAAAAACTTTTTTAACACACTTTTTTTCAAATTTACTTATTAATGAATTAATGAATTCTTTATAAATTTGTTAAACTTAGTAGTTGATGAAATATTGGCCAAATTCGATTTTTTCACTAAAGTAATTACTATTTCCGGTCTGCCGATTTTGCTGAAAATCTAATCAGATTCTAAGAGGGAGATTATACTCGCAGATGCAAAATTTGGAATTGATAGCTACAGCGGTTGGACTACTTTCGTGGTCACACACACACACAGAGAGAGAGATTTTTTAAAAAACACTTTTTCGGTATTAGGGGACTTCAAAACGTGGACATCTGTTAAAATTTCGAGGTCGAAAATTTTCATCATCACAATACTTTCCTATACTACGTCTATGAAAGTAAAAAATGAAGTGTGGCCACCACACGACTTTCTTATACGTATGAGCGTTTCAAATTATAGAATTTTAAGAATTTTTTATACAAAAATTATTCAAAATCCTATTCTAAGTACTTCTATTGTCTTAATAAATCTCTATAGAATGCATATTTTGCAAGATATTATCAAAAAAGTGCTCCTCGCTAAGAGTAAAAGTGCTACTTCCGGTTCGAATTTTGAAATTTCATCTATATAAAATAATTGCAAATCCAGGTCTAAATACTTTTGTACTCTTGATAAATATATATAGAATGCATAACTTACGACATATTTGCAAAAATCGCTATTCGATAAGAGTAAAAGTGATACTTCCGGTTTGAATATTGAAATTTTTTTTTATACAACAGATATTGAAAATTATGTTTTAAATACTTTTATACTCGCAACGTACTTGTCTAAAAAGCATGACTTGCGAAATATTCCAAAAAACTGATTTTCGTAAGAGTAAAAGGCCTACTTCCGGTAGGAATTTCGAAAAACCTTTCAAATAAAATTATTCTCAATTTTAGTTTTAAGTATATATGAATTCTTTATAAACTTGTTTAAACTTAGTAGTTGACGAAATATTGATAAAATTCGATTTTTTAACTAAAGTAAACTGCTAGTTCACTGAAAAACTGATCACATCTCAAGAGGGAGATTCTACACGTAAATACAAAAATTTGGAAATGATATCTCCAGCGGTTTGACCACTATCGTGGTCACACACAGACACAGACATTTTTTTAAAAAGCACTTTTTCGGTATCAGTGGACTTCAAAACGTGGACATCTGCAAAAATCTCGAGGTCGAAAATTTTCGTCATCACAATGCTTCCTTATACTACGTATAAGAAAGTAAAAACAGTTATCAGTTGATGTTTTTTTTAATATATGACAGATAAAGTCAGAGTTAGTTGTCAAATGACATTTACGTAATTATGACATTAAAATAGTGCTTTTAATGAAGTTTATTTATTAATTTGTTACTTACGATAATACGCCGCGTTCCTTTTCTATCACAAAAGCGTAAGGTAACAGAGTCAAATGACAACAAACTTCGACTTTAGCTGTCATATATTAAAAAAAAAAACATCAACTGAAAACCGTTTTTTTTTTAATTAAATCGCACTTGACTTGGAAAGCATGTCGTACAGCGTCGTTGTATGATTGCGAGGAGGCAATGCTAACAATAGTATATAGTAGCACAAGTGTAAGAAGCACAGTTTTATGGATCAAAGCAAACGATTGGAATTATTAAGAACCGTTAGAATAAGATAAGCAAGTTTTAGTTGACAAGTAAGTAAGGCTCATGTTTATATTTGTAATCAGGTGAGCCAATGCAGAGTCGATCATGCATAAGAGCTCACACGAAAAAATTTCTAGCCTGGTTATAAATAATTAGATATATATTTGTACATAATAACTTCATTTAATAGACTAATTATGATTTATACGGCTCAGGGATTATAACAATATTTATTGAAAGACAATAAACTCAAGCAGAAAAAGAACAGCGTTTCAAATGATGTTGTAACTGAAGATTGATATCGTATCTTTCTATAGGGTAATGCTTAAAAATGTTTATTTCAGTAAGGTATATTAGTAATTTTCAAGAATGAAATCTAATAGTAATAACACGTAATAAATGAGTTTTTGATGTATTATTTTATTAATCACTGAACAATATTTTTATGCTATTCAATATTTCTTTGTTTAATTCTAGAATGTATGTTAATAACCCTAAGGACTGTGCGTAAAACGTTCTCGTATCTACCAAAACTCTTACGACCTGATACTGATGAGACTGTGGCTGAAGTTCTGTTCCAGAACAGCATCAGGTCCTTGTAGGGAAAATACTAATGCCTTATCTGTTGTGTGTGCGTTTGAATTAAAGGTTCCACAACTTATAGTGTTTATAAAGGCAAATAAATATCGAATGCATGGATACTAGATGAACAAAATTCTTGCCATACCCTAGGCCGCCAGCAAGAATGGAAGTTGATAATTTTTATAGGCGCGATATGTAAATAAATACACAATTTTATTTCAACCAACAACAGTAAAGAATATTTGGCTTCATGTTTCACTATGTGATGGAGATTATCGCATTAGAGAGCTACTGGATTTGTTGGCTGGAACATATTGTGAGCGGTACGGAGTCGTTATACGTTCGATGCAATAACAGCCGCGGTTGGCACAACCGCACCCTTCTGTTGTGCATTATTTTTGCTAATTATTAACCATAATAGTTGGTCGTCATATATCACCGGTCAAATTACATATCCGCAGTCATGAATACACGTTTACACATATGTACAGTTGAAATACATTTATGAATAATTAAATTCTATGCGCGGATATGACTTTTATTTTCTTCTTTAAGCACGACAGTTCAATTAGCTAAATGAAAGCTGGTATTTTTCATCCATCTATTTTGTTTATTTTCTATTTAAATAATCACATCTTACACACAATGATAAAATACTGGTTAAATTAATTCAGTTTATTTGATAGGATCGATCTGCATATTACCACTTATGAATAGTACCTATGTGTTTATACACTAACATCCCTAAATTCGTACAAAATTAAACTACACATAAAGCTGTGGATATGTGCCAACTAACTAAATGAAATGGCTTCAAACTCAAACAATATTTCAAATTGACGTTGTATATTATCGTTTTAGAAGAGTGTAATTTTCACATTGACATCTTTATACGAAAAATCGATGTTGTGTACTAATATTAAAAAGCAAAAGTACACTTGAAATTAATTTTTGAGAATGCTAGAAATATAAGAAGTTTTATATACACATAGATGTTCATAGATTTATTGAAATTAATATCCTTATGATACTGAAAAAGAAAATATCCAAAGTATTTTCTTTATTGGTTTTACTAGCATATGATGTATTACTAACTCTACTTTACTTTATTCTGTAGTCTAATCCTGCTCTCTTACAAATATTTTGTGCATCATATGTTTATTACATATTATTTTAGCATGTTATACTTCCGCCATATATATATATATATATATATATATATATATATATATTGATAAATAAGCAATTAAAGGATTCACCTACGCTTAAAAGGAATGAGAGGAAACCGAACCAGAAATGTAGAATTCTCTTAAATTTTAAAACATTAATAGTTAATAGAAAATAGTAAGGAATTAAAATTTTAGTGTTTTATTTTTACAGAGGAAGACGAAGTTTAAAATACTACTATATTCTACCAGGAGTAGCAATGCATATTTTAAATTACAACAGAATTTGAAAATTTCGGACAAAAAGTAATTTGCGGTTTTCGCGAAGTAATTTTTCCTACTCCGTACTTGCAATGTTACGTTCTTTGTTCCATTTATTCGAGATTATGTAGGAAAAATATGGGATAAAATTCTCTTTAACGTCGTTTCGCTCCCCATAAAGTTTCTTGGAAAACTTGTTTTCACGAAAATTATTTTGGGAATATATTATGGACCCGCAAGTGTATTGTAGTATATATTGAAATTTTTATTTGTATATTACTACCTTCTTTTTTTTAGAATATAATTATTTGGGGAAGCTATCATATTGCTGCGATCTTGAGTTAAAATTAAGTTTTATATAAGTATTCACAGGATCACGATTAGGTTTAATTAATTTAATGTTACCTTTAATCTTTTATATTTGTCTTAGTTTAAAATTAAACAATACACATTGTATATTTATTGCAAAATTATAGGTTAGGATTCAGTAAAAAATTTATATTAGTTTAAGTAAAATAATGTCATAATAATTTTTGTTTATAAAATTACTATTGGAATAATCTCTTTATAACAGGTGAATTTGTTTTATTAATTGTTTTAATTATTTTGTTTATACTTTGAGTACCGTATGTAAGTCATCCAATACAGTTCAATGGGTGGAATCACATGATGAGGCAGAAGTAGACAGTGTTCATTAGAAAACACTTTCCGACAATCACGAACGTGCTTTCTCTATTTCCCATAACAAGACAAAGAAAATTAGAATTAAGTATTCGAACAATATTTAAAAATCATGAAAACAGTGATAAGGAAATTTATAACCTAAACTATGAATGGCAGTGATGCATTTGAGTTTTATACTATAAATGATGTAATTACAGCTAGAATATTGGTGTATTAACCATGTTGAATCAAGATATTGCAATAATTCACGCATGTACAAATGCGTTATACATGATTTAGTTTATATTTTTAGTCCGAATACATTATTAGATGCTAATGTCCTCTATTGTGGCATGTAAATAAATTATTTAGAATAGTTCTTTTCTTTTGTAAATATTTTTTTATTATAATTATTTCTCTTCAGTGTGTTTAATAAATTATATCGCAAGAAATTTCTTTTTTTTACTTAATGTATCTGACCTGTTGAAAACTTAAGAGTGCACTCCTTTGGAGAAAAATAATTCTGCCCATGAGATAAAAGATAATTAGAGATACCATTAACTGAGCTAGTGAAGTGCGACATTGCCTAACCCACACTTTTGCAGAAGTAGTAAGATCTTAGATTAGAATAAGGCTAATTTCTTGGGATATATGCGTGAACTTTAGTAATTTTAAGAATATGAAGTTTTAATAATTTCATTGTATTATTAATTTGCAAGGGTCACAGCAATATGTATATCTTATATATTGTACTACCTACATAAAAGTATTTGCGCACATTTACTTAAATAAGCCTGACTTAGTTCGTAAATTATTTATTAATAATTAAATTTATGTAGAGGCATGAACGTAAAACATAAAATAGATAAATTAAATATAAATTGCTTTGATGCAATACCAACCATAATAGTAATTACTGTTATAATCATATTTAACTTTATTATGCTTCACAAAATACGAAATAAAACAAGTTTGAATTCTAAAATGGATATGGTGACCATTGAAGTGTATGCTCAGGAAGAACAAACTTGACTACGATACCGGAATAACTGACAAATTCAGTGCATGTGTTCCACCCGATCACTTTGACCTCAACATTAGACAAGCTGTTTTTTCTTAATAGTAGATAGTACATCGAACATTTAAGATGAGGTTTGAATAATAATAATAATAGCTCCCTTATTTCTACAATAATATAACTTTACAATAAACTCATTTACAGAATAAAGGGATCTTATCAGACATAAATGTCGACAATACAATTTTGATTTTGGGACGCTATTTTAATTCTTTATTACAGAAGATAGTTATTAAACAGTGGTTTTAATTTTGTGTTTGTTTGAAAATTTTCGATTATGCTCTGGAGTTATCGTATTTTTGGAATTGAATTATATGTCGATGGATGACTCTGCCTATGTGCTTTTTCAATAGTTGTCTTGAATTAAAACCTCCATTATCTGACTGCGTTTGTGGGTTCGGATAGAGCAGGCCGCTGTTTGTTATGGGTACAACATATTGCTTTTGGGAAGTTTAGTACTTCGAATGGGCATTGCGATATATATAATTTTACATAATACGGAATATCTTACTTATCCCTCTATTCGACGTCATTCTAGTCCTCTGAGTAAAGGAAGGGAACTGTTTATAATAGTTTCAATCATAAATCGGACATGGTGTATTTACAATTTGTATATGACAAAAAGTTGTTGAGAAAATTTCATCTATGCGGTCATATAACAAAGGAGACATTTGCGTACTTAAACAAGAATTTAGAAAGAATTAAAGATGTAGGTTTATATGCATTCTTGCTTGAGCGCTTCCATAAAGATATCAACTACTACTTTGGGAGCACCCACGATTTGTTCATCGAAATGCAAGAAGACTTGCTATAGATAGAAGGTAGAGCGCCTTCAGCTAAGTCAGTCAGGTTTTTGGTTGATGGTAGGCGAATATGATTTTTCTAATTGTGGAAATAATATTCGGGTAAAGCAATTTTCTGAAAAGGCACTCAACGTCGTAATGTATCAGTATGTCATGAATGTAAACTGTTATTTCTTATAGTTAGTGAAAAACGATTATATAAAATTCTGATAGACACTCTGTTACTAGTATGTGGAGTTACATAGTAAACATTTAACTGGAAAGCCTACAGGTACCGCAGTTGAGATACAAGGTTTGTGGATTTTGGGTTGTTTGCAAAGCTTGCTTCTTATATTGTCACCAAATATGAAACGGTTTTGTATTCTCGGAGTATACAGTGATAGGATTGAGGTTGATACTGGCACTTTCCATGCGTCTATACTTTAATATTAGATGAACTATAGCTATTAGCAATATAGCATATTGTCACTTGAACAAATTTAAATTACAGAAGATTCTAGCGGAGAATTAAAGCAAAGTACAGTGGAGTCTACGACGATAACTAGACCGGAGGCGAAATTCATCTATCACTGTTGTGTGGAGTAGGTCATGCGCTTACGAGACGATATCTAACGAATATGTACCAAAGATAAAGAAACGCTGGTCCTTTCAAGGCTATGATTTTCAGCTGAGTTTGAAAGTCGCGACATGAGTGTCAATGATGAAGAACGTGTTATTATTCTGGAAAGTGTTGAGAAAGATATTCAAAATGATACATTATATATGTAACAGAAGAGTGAAAGTGGAGCGATTACCAAGACTGTAGCATATGTAGGAACGTGTACACCACATTTTGCAAGTCGAATTAGCCATGCCTAAGCTTTCCGGTAGATATTTTTTTAAAAATTCAAAACCACTAGTAATTATAATATATAAATGTTTTCTGGTTTTCTTTTTACTATAAAATTGAATTACAGCTAAATTAATTTCTTTATGCTAACAGCAGCAGAAGTAAACAAATATAAATGTGTCACATCACACTTACGAATATGATACTCTATACGCCATATAAGAGGGTACAATGTACCCCTTAATCACGACAAATTATTACTCCTAAATTAATTCGTTTATCGATTTAGAGGTACAGCAGAAGTTGGGAAACATTCAGATCTTGCATCACAACAACCAAAATTATCACCTATTTGGCGTCCAAGAAGATAGAATCTACCTCTAATAACAGGGTAAAATTGAGGCGTAAATTTAATCCTATTGGACAGAAGTAAAAAAAAAACTATTACCGTTGAATTAACTAATTCAAATGTCCATAAAAGTTTAAACGATAAAATACATAAAATATTATGGACAGTCATTAAACATTTAAATTTTAAACAGCTGCTATTTTCACTAAATCTATTATTAATCATTTCATATTAATTAGGACGAAAAGTACGTCGCTTAAGTACTGAAGCAAACATGTAAGAAATAACTTAAATATGTTAGGGCACACATATAAATATAAATATTAAAATATAAAGAACAGGAATTGACGAACCTCTTATTTAAAAAAAAAACATTTTCTATGATAACAGAATCCGATAAGCATCCTGAATAAAATATCGGATAGTTGTAAACTATATACAGGAGTGTATAAAAACAGCTAAAGTAAAGCAATATTGAACATCTAAAATACAATTATATTTACTTATTCGCTATATATCGGAATTACATGGTGTTTTATAAACTGAAACGCAATAAAGATAAAACGGGCAATAAATTTAGAAGAATAAGGGAGAGCGGTACCTCAACACTAAGCGGAATTAGCGGGCCTTCAAGGCCGGCCGCATTAGCTAGTTATAATATATAAAAGCCATTCGAGTGACCCACTCTAATCGCCTTGGTTGAACTAGCTTAACCGAACCGTCAAAATCGACGAAAATTGGCGGCGCGGGGCGCACAACTCCTCTCTGGATACTGGAAATTAAAAGCTGTCCTTTGGCGCGGGGGTACGGACGACTATAAACCGCTACTCGACGGAGAGACTTCCTTTTTCGTGGAGCGCGTGCAGAGAGTCTTTTAAAGGGAAGCGTGCAAAAATCGGCACTAACGCGTTATATAAAAATTGAGACGAACGGCGTTTGTAATGAAAAAATTAAGCAAAGCACAGTAAAATTCGTAACAAATGTCAGGTATGAGAGGCACATGGAAGAATTGCAAAAGTTTCACTTTGACGAAGAAATTTAGGCCGTCGAGATTTAGAATGCCGAAAGAGGGTTGGAAACCAAAAGAGAGGACTTTTCCGTGACGATTGAATGAAGTGTCCACGTGCCAAGTCTTTCGCTGTCGAAGGTATGACTCATTTAAAGCATTTCTTCAGGGGAATGCGGTTAAAAAATCTCGCAATACTAGTTGGCGAGAACATGTCATTAATTCAAATGGGCGTATGATTTTGACAGCTGCACCGAAAGGTTATATTTTAATCGAAATTGTCTAATAACGATGAACGGTATTAATTTACAAATAATGCGTGATATTGTCACACGTATCCTGATTCATAATTATCAGGACGATGGGGATGTAATGAAACGATGGAATTTAGTACTTATACGACAAAACATAAACTAAACATACAAAAATGATAGAGAAGATATGCACATTTTTAATAATAAAGTGCTAATATTATGTATGTAATTAATTGTAAGTGTAGAATATCCTTTAAAGTAACACAACACTTCAAATATACCAAATGAAGTTTGATTTTCGACGACAGTCTTACGAAAATTGGATTTCAACTTATTAACAATGTCAAACAATTATATGGGCGCGAGTGAGCACTCATTGTATGAATCATAATGGCAAAGAAATGAGAAAATCCAGGTTCAAGTGTGATATTTTACTGAAATGAGATACCTATTAGGTACGTATTTTTGCTACTACCAACTATTACTGTTGCATCGTTCTGTTTTATATGTATTTCTTCTATGCCGAAGGCACTAATATCGAATAAAATATCTCCCATCCTTCTCTCTATATTACTGTAAATTGTCAATAAAATGAAAGTATACTGTCACATGTAAGCATAAGAATAACAATAATAAGTTTTTTATATTATAACAAGAAGAATGGGTGTGCTTAAAACCACACGGCGGAAGTGTAAACTTCATCAAGGCGAGGTTAATAATACCGTAGATAATACGAAATACACGCATATAATATTCAGTAACGTATTAAATAAAACATTTATTACATTTACGCGAGCGTCCGTTTCGTTTGGTCGGTTCGGACGTATGTGTATGTAGAAATAGACGATATAAGTACTTGCTTACGTTCCCTCGCTTGGTCTGATGGTAACGTATCGGCCTCATAACTGTGCGGTCTCGGGATCGAATCTGTTCTGGGACATGAATTTATTTATTCATTTAAATTTCAATTTAATTGAAATTAAATACCTCTATATGATATATTTATTTATCTTGTTCCCTTAGCCGACTTTACCCGAAGAGCGTTACATATCCGAGCGTTGCAGGTCAGTCATGTTCACTGCCTACAATCAGCGCAACGCGCCTAAAGAAGTTTATTTACAACCATACGCGTAATGTTGGCATTTCTGACTTTTTAAAAGTTGGGAAGTGTGACTTTGTTCACATTTACTTCCCGCCTTCTATTACTGCCCTCGTTTCTTAACCTCAATGTCAATCACAATTTAAAACCGTCAACTCGATATGTCAAAACCTTATCGGAATTTTTATCACAAATAATTATTATTTGTATGGTTGTAAATAAAATTAATTGTTACATTAGAATTATTGGAAGCTTGAATACATGTAGATAGGCCGCCCTGCTATTGCTGATATGATGAAATAGTGATTTCTTGTCCTTCTCCATTCGAGCCAATATATCTGGATTGCTACGGGTGGACAGTTTACCTCAGTTCAAGTGGAGTGCAGACCTTGAAGGCTTTACTACTAAACATTTCTTTTATAATATATTCACCGAAAAAAAGTGGCGTATATTTATTTGACGTTTACGCTAGATCATCACAAATCTGACAACTCAATATGTCAAAACTTTTACCGGAATTTTTATCGGGGGTAATACCATAAGAGTTTGTGTTTATCCGGACAAACTTTCATTTTGAACGAAAGCTTTGTTGCTTGGTAACTGACGAGAACAAATAACATGGTAAAACCGCGACACCGAAGGTGGAGCGGTTTTACCTTTTGTTATTTGTTCGAGTCGTGTTACCCTTAAGCAACAAAGTTTGAGTTTTGTCAAAATGAAAGTTTGTTCCGGAAATAAACACAAACTCGAATGGTATTTGGTAAGACAATTTAATGAATCATTTAATTAATATTAATAAACCGAAATATTTTTATTTAACATTCCTTTAAATACATATACAAAAGAAAGAGAAAAATATAAATGTTTATGTATGAAATTTATTTGAACGATACTGTCAGAATTGAATTTTCGTTGCCATGGAAAATCAACATGCAGTTTATCCGCTAGCAAACATGCACTTTATCCGATAGCAAACTAACACGGCGTGTATTAAAATGTCATGTTTTTGACAGATGAATTAAATTGTCACAAATAAATATAATTATGGTTGTAAATAAAATATTATACAAACCTCGGTGAAAAGTTTCATTCCTGTCTCGAGATAAAGTTAACTACCTAATCTCTCGACAGTAATGAAACACTTTCCACCTCTGTTTGTAATATACTATTACACTTCAATAAAAAAAAAAATTATTGATTAATGTCATTGGTATCATACCTAACCTAAGATAGATTACCTAATTAATTTTAGCATTTCATGTACGTAACTTTTTTGGTTTAAATACAATCAATTCCGAACTGCCAATATGAATGTCGATGTGGTTCAAATAGATGGCGCAAATTAAGGTGTCGCTTAAAATGACGTCAAATGGATGGGGCCACAATTTTTTTGGAAGAATTATTAATTATTACTTCTATTTCCCCAACTTTTAGTGAAGAATAGTGAAGGGAAGTAGTATTTTATACACTAAATTTTATTACTACCAAGTTAGATTTTTTTAAATGTCCCAAAGTGCCAGTGTTTTTTTCAATTTTTACAGTCGCCTCAACCATGCGCCAAATGTCACTTTACAGGCGGTGAGTACAAAAAAACTTTAACGTACTCGAGATTGTCTTGCCTCGGCCGCAAGCATTATTAAGGAGATTTTAGGACGCATGTATATATATAAATAGACGATATAAATATTTGCTTACTGTCCGGCTCTTGGTCTAATGGTAACGTATCGGCTTCATAACCGTGTGGTCTCGGGATCGAGCCTGTTCTGGGACATGAATTTATTTATTCATTTAGATTTCAATTTAATTGAAATTTAATAATAATAAAATTGTTCCCTTAGTCGACTCGAGCCGACATTACCAGAACGAGCGTTACATATCCAAGCATTTCATATTCGAGCATTTCATATTCGAGCGTGACGGGTTAGTCTTGTTCACTGCCTACAATCAGCGCAACGCGCCTAAAGAAGTTTACACTTAAAAAATGCTTCTTAAAACAAAAAAATAATTAACACAATTGCTACATTTACTTATGTCAGGAATGACATTCAATTTGACAATTAGGTCTCTCAACAAATTTTTTGAAGTTTATACTAATAATAAACGCCAACTAAGTTTTGATGCGATGTCAGTTTGTGAACAAATTTAAATTGGACGTATATACAGCGTGCGTCAAAAGTTTTGAAAATCGGACATTATAAAAAGCATCATGGCAAAGCTTGCGTTTCATAGGAAATTGTAATAGAGCTGCAAGCGGGTGAAAAGGCGCCGGGGTTCAAGCTCGGAAAGATTGACAAATTCTACTAGTAGTCTATAATAACTGTATATCTATCGAGTGATATACTGTCATTATATATATATATATATATACTAGCTGAATTTTCAATCTCTTCGAGCTTGAATCGCTTAAAACGCGAGCATCGCCTTGATGCTCTTTATAATGCCCGGTTTTCTAAACTTTTGACGTGCCCTGTATATACGTCTAATTTAAGTTTTTGCCCAAATTGTCAATGCGTCTGAAATTAGTTGACGTTTAACCGTCATTGTTGACATAAGTAAATGTGGCTATTTCGTGTTATTTTTTTTGTATTAAGAAGCATTTTTATAATATTAAAAATTCGTTACTGTTTTTATTGTGCTTACATGTGATAGTTGAAATCCAATTTTCGTAAGACTATCGTCGAAAATCAAACTTCAGTCGGATGTTTGAAGTTTCTTGCATTACTTCTGATTAGTTGGTGCCAACCCGCAGTCGCATACTTTAAATGCTTGCTTTTATAACTGAATTGGTAAACGAAATTACATAAATGCTTATGGGAATTTTATTTGATGTATTTATTTTATTTCGAAGTGTTTCGGACACATCTGACAAACAAAGAAAACTCACCCTATTATTTGTATGTAGAAAGATCGATTTAAATGATCCCATTCGTAAAATGGCTTACATTTATATAACTACATCTTGAAGACTGATATATTTCCAACATTCTGTTGACATTTAGGTTTTGTATAATTCGTGCGTATCTAACGTAATTTGGCAGGCCCAAAAGGCAAATAGCAACAATTGATGGTTCTTTATTTTGTCTTGCTTCAAGTTCTTCGTTGTATGAAATTGGCGTGACTTTTTTGCGTCCAGATTTAAGCAAAAAATAGCCCGTACTTCTCTCGCGAGCTGTCATTTCGATGACATATATAATGAATAGAGTGTCTTGTATTTAATATATCTAATAATAAAATTTAGAAAAATTATTATATTTATTACTGTACTTACGTGCGATAATACACTTTAAGTTTATTTTATCATATCCGTCGGCATTGTTCATATATTCATATAGACAAGAAATAGCAACAATTGATAATAATAACACTAATACGTGTCTGAAAGGTACCACATTTCAATTAAAAATGCACTTTTCCTTCGAAATCTTTTTATTTGTCGGCCTTCTGACATTTAAACTTGACAACCGATCGATGAACGTGAATATATAGTCATTATGTGTGTATTGCACGACTGGTGCTTTCCGCCAATTTTGACGTTTCCCGGCAATTGACATATCGCGAACTCAAACTGATTGGCGGTTTTGATCATTTATAACCTGAAATTGAATTTTTCGTGCGTTTACTTAACCTTATCCGAACTTTGAGGTGTCACGGTCATCTGTGCCGATCCACCGCCACTTTAACATCGAACTGAGTCCACAATAAAATATTCTAACGTAGGCCTTATGGCAAAATGCTATGATGCACAGTCTTTTTCTGCACGTACTAAAATTTTCAAAAACTCCTTTCGGACCCTCGTTCTCTCTTCAGAGACGTGAAAAATAGCCTAAGGCACATGGGACCGTAGTCCCCATCACGTGACACTTTCGTTCCCACCGTAGATGGGCCAGGTTCTCAGAAAAGTGTTGCCCCAATTCGTCAATTTTAGGGTATAGCTGTGCCGTATTAATTGCTCGTGAGACAATTGGCTTTTATATATTATTATTATATATATATATACATATATATATATATATATACATATATAATAACCACTTACATATGTAAGAGGTAGTTATGTTGAACACTTTTATCCTCAGATGAAATTTTGCTGCACTTTGAATGAAATCAGTATATAATGACAATGTTAGTTAAGGAAATTAAAAAGAAAGAAATGCATATTTTTCTTTTCAATCTTCAGTGTATTCATAGACGATTGTCAATCATACAGAAACCATTTTTCGAAATCAGCGGCTTTTTAAAGAATCTCCAATATTTGTAGTAAAATCTTAGTCACTAAACTAGATAAAATCTCCTTCAAATTCAAAAATTTCAAAAAAAAAAGAACATAAAACATATAAAGAACATGATGTAATAACTAAGTATGCATAATTTATTCTTATAAATATTTTTACGATACAGCATTTTCTGTTATTCTTACTTTTTTTACTTGAACTCATTTCCGAGTCTTTCAAACTGAACGCAACTTTCATTACACTAAAATAAACTATTTGTCTTGCGAAATTGAGGAATAAATACGGCTGTAGTTTAGCATGCTGAAGTTTATTTACATTTTGTGTAAACTGTTTTACGAACTTTTACTTTTCCAGTAAAATAAAACACGAACGTTAGTTCGTTTCATGTTCTTTTCTTCGAATTATCGAGTCTAGATGTTCATGCATATTGTAGAAAGCTTTTCAAGTAGCAAAAAGTTTATATGTCAAAATATGCATGTATTTAATTAATGTTGTACAATAACAGCATGTAATATTGCTGTCAAATATCCCCACGTTAAGTTAATCCAAAATTTAGTGAAATGTTTCCTCAATTCATAAAATGAACGATTTTCGCAAATTTCGGTGATTATATAAATTTATCTGGTTGTCTATATAGGAGGTTCATCTTTACACTTTTGTGTGATATTAAAAACAGCTTTCTTATTTACAAACGCGATCTGATCTTGATACGAGTCTCTTTATGCACTCTTGCAATGTTGCTAGATTTTACAGTTGTCTACAGTTTAAGTAGTAATTCTAAGATATATGACGTCTAACACCAGTCACAAAATCTTATAAATAATAATAAATATACTCACAGACGACATTGTTAGCCTAACGAAAAAGAACCAATACTGAAAGTACAATTCGTAAAAACAAAAAGAAATTCCAAGTTAATTTTTTTCCACAGTAATCCCAATTATATTTACATTGTCAATAATATATTTGCATAAATATATTACATCAATATACTTAAATAATTAATTTAATATGTATTGCCTATAAAAACATACGAAAATATATATTACATTCGCCATTGTACTTATAATTAATTTTATTGCATTTAATAATTAAATAAATCCGTTAATATGGTCACCACACGATATGTAAAAATTTTCATTTGAGGGTTTATATACCATACCTAATAGTTTTTCAAAAATTAACGTCGTATTCTTATAATTTCATATAATAATATTTGACTTAATATTTTCAAAACATTATTTTTGCAGCAGAGGTGCTTCTTCCGGTATATCGATTTAGCTAAACTCTCGGATCATGAAAATATCATTTCTAGTTTAGCAGCCTATTTCACGGAAATAGTCGGACAACCACAGGCATACATGTTCATGACTAAAGGGATTGTCTGGCACATTTATTTAAATTGTGTGTGTGATTCTATTTCAAAAGGCTAAAATCATCCCCAAAGCACTAAAAGAAGTCCCATTTATAAATGTAATCGGTCATCAATTTCTCGCAACAGCTGCAGTAAACCTATATCAATATGTGACATCAAAACCACTTCTCTCACCGGTCATCGAAGGGAATGGAAGCTTGATGTAAAGAACTAAAAAATCTAACGTCTAAACGCAATTTGGTTCTAAGTGTAGCTACAGCTGTAGTAAAGCTACACCAATATATCATATTGCAAACCACCAACAACCTGCCCTGTCCAAGGGGATGAAATCTTTATCATTCTAAAAAATTCTGACGCTTAAACGCAATCTGGTATGTCATGTTTTTCTTAAAGCATTTTTAAAAAAAATGGCTTCTAACGGCAATCGCGTAGCAGCTTTTAACTACGGTCATATGTCACATCGCAACCCCCCTCAATGTCGCTAACTGACTTCCCAAGAAAGTGATATATTTCACTAAAAACTAAAAACAATCTTACACGTACACGTGATCGGCTATCAATAGCTGCAGTAAACCTGCGTTTAGACATCGCAACCATTAACAAAATTTCTTACCGGACGCCCGCTGAGGAGAAATCTTTCTCTCAGCACTGAAACAATTTTGATGTCTAAATGAAATAGCGTATATAATTCTAACTATAGTTGAAGTGAACCTACACCAATATTTCACATGGTAATCACCAGCAAAATTCTTTGCCGGCAGTCAAGGTTATAAAATCTTGCCGTGAAACGCTAGAACAATTCTAACGTTTAAACGTAATCCATCATCTAAATGTAACTATACTAGCATCCTAACCACCAACAATTTTTTTATATGCCAAATAAGGGGATGAAATCTTTCCTTAAAGCACTACAAAATTCTTACGCTCAAGCGCAATTTGTTATTTAATTCTGACTAAAGCTGCAATAAACCTACATCAATATGTAGCATTGGCACCACTGCCAAAATCTCTTATGAGCCCTAGAGCACAACAAATTCTTACATCTAATCGCAGTCGGGTGTCAAATTGTAACTACATAAGCAGTAAACCTACACCAATATGTCACATCGCACCTCTTAACAAAATTTCTTACCGTCCAAGGTGCATAGTCTTTTCTTAAAAACTAAAAATTTACTGCTACCACAAGGTGTTAATTTGCGTAGTGCTTTAAGGGAAAATTTCACCACATTGGGCAGGCCTTGTTGATGGGTGGGTTATGATATACACGTTCATTAATGCTGTAGTTAGATTGGAAGTCCGGTAAGTGCTTTTCTTGGTGGTAGCGATGTGACTTATTGACATATAGATTTACTGCAGCTGTAATTGAAAATTGATACCCAGTAAACTTTAGACTTCTGATTTTTTTATGCTTTAATGCACTTTATTGCAGCTGTAGTTAAAATTTGACAACGGATTGTGTTTAGGCGTTAAAATTTGCTTATTGTTTTAAAGGAAGGTTTCACCCTATTGTAAAACCAATAAGAGATTTTATTGGTGGTTGCCATGAGATATATTATTTCATATTTGATACCCAACTGCATGTAAGCGTTAACATTTTTTATAATTCTTTTGGGAAAAATTTCACCCATCCTAGACAACAATAATACATTTTTTTCAAGTTTGTATTGTGACATATACTGTATGACATGGAAACTGCAGCACCAAGAAGGGGTGCGGATTTTTTGACCAAACTTGGTAGAAACGTATAACTAGTCAAAGGCAATAATTGATTAAAATTTCAAAGAAAAAAAAACAAAAGACTAACACAATTTAACATAATTTTTATTAATAATGTGTTGAACCGCCCCTATTAGTGTCTGCGGGGGATTGGCTAAATTCATAAGTTTTCGTCCCATAATGTCCCACACATGTTCTATTGGCGAGAGGTCGGGGGATTTGGGTGGCCATGGCAAGATATTGACATGAGCCTCTTCCAAGCGATTTATAGAAATTCTCGCTACGTGGGGAGGGGCATTATCCTGCTGGAAAAGTGGGTCTTCGAGCGTTTGAAGATATGGTAGAATATGGGGTTCTACCACCTCATCAATGTAACGCCGGGCGTTCATGGTGGTATGGATGAACACCAATTGAGACCTACTCCCATATGCTATAGCACCCCATACCATAACACCCACTGCTCGATGCACATGCCCTTCAACGGAAAACTGAATATCACGACGTTCCCCACGTCTTCGTCTGACCCTCATACGGCCATCATGCATCCCTAGACAAAATCGAGATTCATCACTGAATACCACCCTGTGCCACTCCACGTTCCAGTGCAGTCGCAATCTACACCACTCCAAACGTTGCTGTCGGTGTTGAGCCGTAAGTGGTAACACAAGATGTGGACGATAAGATTGTAAGCCGAAACCCCTAATTCGACGATAAACGGTTCGAAGGGTTACAGGACGACCAATATTACCTAACCACACGTCAGCAATTGATCTGGTACTGGAAAACCTGTCTCTTAGTGCCATTAAGCGAAGGCGGCGGTCCTGTATCTCATTAATTCTTCTTCGGCCTCCGGTTCCTCTTTGGCGTCTTTCCTGACCTTTCCTAGTCCATGATTGATAACAGCGCATAATGGTGGATTGGTTCCGGTTAAGGCGATTTGCAATTTCCCTGTATGAAAAACCACCTTCTCGCAAACAAACAATTCGACCTCTGTCGAATTCGCTTAATTGGCGATAATTTCCACGTTGCCGCACTCTATGCATAATAAAACTCTTTAAACACGTTAAACAAAGGTATAATAAGACAAAACCGTTGAAATTAATTTCAAACAAACAATTAATACACCACACATTAATGTCAGCGAAAACTGAATGAAGTGTCAGATGTGTCATGACCACTTGATCTATCGCAACAAAATTTTAATCAATTATTGCTTTTGACTAGTTATACGTTTCTACCAAGTTCGGTCAAAAAATTCGCACCCATTCTTGGTGTTGCACTTTCCATGTCATGCAGCATATTGGTGTAGGTTAACTGCAAAAGGGGTTGGAATTCGTTATTCCATTGCGTTTAATCGCCTGATTTTTTAAGTTTTAGATGACTTCACCCCTTTAGACTGACGGTCAGAGATTTCGTTGGTGGATGTGATATATTGGTGCAGATTGACGGCAGTGTAGTTAGGATTTCATACACTATTGCTAAGGGATTTAGTTGATAGTTACCAATTAACATATTGGTGTCGGTTTACTGCAGCTCTAATTAGAATTTGATACCTGATTGCGTCTAGATATAGATAATTTTTTAGTACTTTAGGGGAAGATTTTACTCTTTTGAATGACCGGTAAGAGATTTTGTGTTGGTGGTGTACGGTGAATTGAATCCCGACTGCGTGGTTGCGTTAGAATTTTTTCGCTGCTGTGATGAAGATTTTACCTCCTAGAACGGGCAGTAAAAATTTTATTGGTGATTGCGCTTTGTCATACAGATGTAATTAGAATTTGATATCCGATTGCGTTTGGACGACACAATGTTTTTACTGCATTACGTCAAGGTTTCACGGTCGGTAAGAGATTTTGTTAGTGCTGTGTGCGAAGTGTTATATTGGTGTAGATTTATTGCAATTGTAATCTGAATTTGATATCCGACGTTTGGACGTCAGGATTTTTTCAGTTCTGCAAGGAAGATTTTATTCCCTTCACATGCGGTAAAGAAAGATATTGGTGGTTGCAGTAAGATATGTTAATGTAGGTTACTGCAGCTGTTGTTAGAATTTGATACCGATCAGATTTATAAATGGATTTTTTAGTGCTTGAATGAATATTTCACCTCTTTGGCGTCACGGATTATACTTACTTAGTTTTAATTAAAAATGTTTATTATTCGTATAATTTAAGGAAATTTGCTTGTTTTAGCGGTTTTTTAGGCATTTCCGTGAAATGTTCTGCTAAGTTAATGATGCTGACCTCATACTGGTTCTCGCATCTATGGTAGCAACGTTAGATTAATATATCGTGTGGATAGCTTTAGGCGTTTAGGCGTACTTGTTCAAACTCACAGACAGAAACAGACTGAGCTTACCGTATTAAAAATATGGTAAAATATCTAAATTGCACCCATATAAAGTTTAACTGGTGCAAAAATTGAGCCGAATGATCTGAGTAAACGCCCCGTTTTTGTTGAAACAATGTTGGAGCGGTTTGAAAGTTTGAACAATATTCTCCTTTCAGAGGAGGCTCATTTTCACGTAAATGGGTCCGTTAACAGGCAGAATTGTCGTTATTGAGCCGCACACAATCCCAAATCAAAGCACAAAAAGCTGTTGCATTCGCCCAAAGTTACAGTGTGGGCGGCTATTTCGGCACAACGAATTATCTGTCCGTATTTTTTTGAAAATGAGCGAGACCAGAGTGTAAACAGTTAATTCTAACCGCTACACAACTATGTTACTTTTTCTTTCCGCAACTGCATCAATTTGAAGGACTTATTGCGCATACATGGTTTCAACTAGATGGCGCGATGTACGTCTAACAAATCATTGGCAAACTAGATGTTTGCAAGAACAATTTTTTTCAGGCCGAGGCGATATTGAGTGGCCTCCTCCAATGAGCCCAGGCCTGACCTCCTGCAATTTCTTTCTCTGGGTATGCTTGAAGAATCACGTTTACACTACCACGTTGGCGCAATAGATGAAGATATATATGTATATATAACAAGAAAGGAAATAATAACGGGTAAATTCCGCTGTAGAGCAACTGTAGACACGTGTTTCTGACTATTGGTGGTCATCCGTACGGTGTTACCAAGGAATAAGCCGGGATAATCTTGGAGATGTAAGCTATACGGAAGACCATCAGGTGACAGACTCCCATATGTAGCTTCAGCTAGAAGATCCTCAAATTTAAAGACAGCAACTAACGTCGCCACAAGGAAGACTAATGTCAACTTGCATGTCATCCGAGACCCAGGAAAGATAAATCAAAAAAGAAGGAAATAACGCGAATACATAGAGTAACAAGAAAGAGAATAATAACGGGTAAATTCCGCTGTAGACCAGTATATGTATCTATACTAACTTTTCCCTAAGTTCATTAATTATCATAAACGAAGTAATTTTCAATTTCATATAAGCCGCTAATTTCCGGAAATCCGTGCGTATGTATATAGATATACGTATGTACGATTCATGTGTATTAACAAATACGGCTAAGAATTTGATATATATGCGTTTAATATACAGGGTGAGTTTTTTTGAATGTTTAGCATTGGGATCTCAAAAACTACTGGAGATAGAAAAACACTTAAATGGGGAAAGATGCGCAGTTTCAGGAGTTTGATTTAAAACTGCTTTTGTTTCTCCGATAACTTTCATGGCTTATTAGATATTCAAAGAAAACTAAATTTTACGATATTCTTTAAACATGCTTAGTATCGTTAATAGTAATTTTAGAGAAAAAGTGTTCAGACAAAAGTTTTAGATAATTTCACGCCAAATAAAACTATGTAGCTAATATTTTTTTCCGTTCACCATTATCGAGTTATGACACAAACTTATGTTTTTTACTTTCTTATACGTAGTACAGTAGAACCCCGGTTATCCGTGTGCGGATTATCCGTGTCATACGCATGATGACGCAATATCGATATCGCCAGCAGTGTATTAGGGGAATCCCTGGGAATCATTCGCTTTTCATCTGCTTTATGTACATAAATGCAAGTTAATCTACCTATGTAGAGTTTATTTTTTCTTATTTAGTGTAAAAGTTTACTTATGTAGAATTCTGGTTTTTATTCTGTTATCTTTTTAGTATGTACCTATGCATACATACATATAAGAAATAAATGTTCGGATTATCCGTGCCTTTCAATTTTCCGTGCCTCGTCCGGTCCCGTGGAGCACGGATAATCGGGGTTCTACTGTATAAGGAAGTATTGTGATGATGAAAATTTTCGACCTTGAGATTTTTGCAATGTCCACGTTTTGAAGGCCCCTGATACCGAAAAAGTGGTTTTTAAAAAATGTCTGTGTGTCTGTGTGTGTGTTTATGTGTCTGTGTGTCTCTCTGTGTGTGTGTGTGACCACGATAGCTGTCAAACCGCTGTACATATCAATTCCAAATTTTGTGTTTACGTGATAATCTCCCTCTTGAGATCTGATTAGTTTTTCAGTAAAATCGGTAGACCGGAAGTAGCAGTTTACTTCAGCGAAAAAATCAAATTTTCCCAATATTTCGTCAACTACTAAGTTTAAACAAATTTATAAAGAATTCATACATACTTAAAATTAAAATTGAGAATAATTTTATCTAAAAAGTTTTCCGAAATTCCTACCGGACGTAGGTCTTTTACTCTTATCGAAAATCAGTTTTTTGCGAATATTTCGCAAGTCATGCTTTTTAGACAAGTACGTTACGGGTATAAAAGTATTTAAAACATAATTTTCAAAATCTTTTGTATAAAAAGAATTTCAAGATTCAGACCGGAAGTACCACTTTTACTCTTATCGAATAGCGATTTTTTGCAAATATGTCGTAAGTTATGCATTCTATATAAATTTATCAAGAATACAAAAGTATTTAAAACTGGATTTACAATATTTTTTGTATATATAACATTTCAAAATTCGGACCGGAAGTAGCACTTTTACTCTTAGCGAGGAGCACTTTTTTGATAATATCTTGCAAAGTATGTATTCTATAGAGATTTATTAAGAGAATAGAAGTACTTAGAATAGGTTTTTGAAGAATTTTTATAAAAAAAATTCTTAAAATTCTATAATTTGAAACGCTCATACGTATAAGAAAGTCGTGTGCTGGCCACACCTCATTTTTTAAATAGAAACCACAGTTGGTTTTGACATCATTAAAAAGCTTATTTTTTGCTGATTACAATAATATAAGGTTTGATATGGTTATTTTAAAAAATAAGGAGGATATATACATTTCTATGATTGTTCACTTTATAAGATATAAACTTAAAAAAAAAAATGTTTGGTGTTTTATAATTCAAAAAACGAAAAATCTGAGTTACAATAGTGTTCGTTGGAGCAGTCGAGATAAATATACTAACATTGCTTTCACGTTGAGTCACAGAAGTGAGAGCTCTTAATTTTTACTTTTAAGTCAACTTAATTGTCAAACATTGACAATTAACTATTATTTAATTTAATCGTAACTTAACTATAAGCGGTGCAAACGGCCGTTAATCATAAGTTTGCATTGGATATGAAATTTTCTAACATAGAAAAGCGTGATATGGTTGATGTTACATTCAGTGCCAGAAAAATTCTGATAGAGCTGCTGAAGTTTATTTTGAAAATTATTTTGATCAACGTCAACCGTCGCAACCTACTTTTAAGAGATTATGGGATAATTTAGCAGATTATGGTTCGTTCGTTAAACCAAAATCAAAAAAAGGGATGGATAAAGATAGAGAAATAAACATATTAGCATGTGTCGCTCCATCTACATCGACCCGACAAATTTCAACAGAAATGGGCTCCTATCAACGCACTATTGTCAGAGTGTTGCAGAAGCATAAATTTCGTCCCTACAAATTATCAGTATCACAAACTTTACATGAAGGTGATAACATCAGACGAATAGCTTTTTGTAGATGGTTTAAAGATCAGTGTCAAAACGATCCTCACTTTTCAATGAAAATATTATGGACTGATGAATCTCGTTTCACAAATTGTGGAATGTTTAATAAGCACAATGAGCACATATGGTCTCAAACAAATCCACTTCACGTTGAGCATAGGAGACCACAAATTAAATTTAGGTTTAATGTTTGGTGTTGTGTTGTAGGATCAACAGTTCTTCCTCCTTTTATTTTTGATGGATCACTAACTGGCAATCGTTATCTTAATTTTTTACAACAAGATTTCGAGGAAATGTTAGATAATTTAAATTTAAGAACCCGAGCAATGCAGCAATGGTTTCAACATGACGGAGCGCCTCCGCACAATCAACTGAATGTTAGAAATTATTTAAATTTGAACTTCCCTAATCAATGGATAGGACGAAATGCACTCATTGAATGGCCGGCTAGATCCCCTGATTTATCAGTTTTGGATTTTTTCTTGTGGGGTGTACTAAAGGACACAGTATACAAAAGAACATATGAAACAATCGACGATTTAAGAGAAGCTGTCTTAGTTGCTTTTAATAACATCGATAGGCGTAAAGTACGCAATGCTACAAATTCTGTTGTGAAGAGATGCAATTTGTGTATTAATAATAATGGAAGGTATCTTTGAACATTAATAATGTTGTGTGCCCTTAATAAAAGTTCTTATAGTTTTTATTTTATTACTACATAAGATTTCAAAATAAGTTTTCGTTTGGTTTGTATTTTATCAGTTCGAAATTCAATTGTTTTCCATAAAAACCATAAAAATGTCTATATCGTCTTTATATTTTAAAATAGCCATACCAACCAACCAAACCTTATATCATTGTAATCAGCAAAAAATAATCTTTTTAATGATGTCAAAACCAACTATGGTTTCTATTTAAAAAAACACAAATTTGTGTCATAACTCGATAATGGTGAACGAAAAAAAAATATTAGCTACATAGTTTTATTTGGCGTAAAATTATCTAAAACATTTGTCTGAACACTTTTTCTCTAAAATTACTATTAAGGGTGCGTTTCAATCGTGGCAAATCCATTTCGGTTCGCAACTAAGATTTTCCTATATCTTAAGTACTACTAGTAATAATAGGATGACGCCACGGTATGCATTCTAAAATTAAATAACAATTACCTCAAAACATTTCAAGGTCATTTTACCTGATTCTTAAATTTCTACCTTTACATACTGTTACGTTCTAAAATTCATTTTAGTATATATATAATTCTCGTGAGAATATATGTCTCATTATTTAAGTCATGGCGTTATCGCCTTTTATTGTCGAATCTTAGTCTTGTGTACGTTACATATATTTCGATTCTCCCGCTTGTTAATATGTAGTATTCCCGAGTTGCTTTGCCTTTTTAACCGATGCGCGTCGTGAGGCGCATGGGATGAGAGGGAGGTCGCGGTATGGACACATCTAAGTCAGTCGTTGTTAAGATCAGTTGCTTAAGACTGCTCATTTTCTGTTTAGTATACGTTACTATGTCCGGAGTGGATATTATCGCATATGTGTGCGGCTTATATGAATGAGCAGAATTTATCGTTAACCAAGAATAGGTGAATTTTGTGCGATTTATCGTTTTATCGTTTTTATATCGACATATCACCCTCCTGGAGGGCTATAAAGTTTATCTTGTGCTTCTGAGCGACTTTTGGAGCCCATTCCGACATCCCCATTAACTAAGGGGTAAGTGGGTTAATTTTTGTTATTTTACGGAGTTCTAACTCTGCTTTTCTTCGTCTTGAATTAATATAGGTTGTAGTGCCGGCCATGTTGTAGTACCGGCCACTTATAATACCGGTCTTGATGTTAAATTGGGCCTAAGTCTTTAGTTCGTGATGCCTGGGTATTGATGCTGTTATTAACCGCTATATTGGATGTGGAAGATGTGCCTACCGGTCCATCTTGACTCCTGAGAGGATATTCATCGTCCTCGTGGTAGACGTCCTCCATTTTGTCTACAGTCGGCGTGCCCACCATCTTGAACCAGCTAAGTACAAAGATTTTTCGATATGTGCCCGATTAATATGTTGGAAATTTAGCGCCAGGAACACTGGATTTTTCCTTTATTAACCAATTATTTTTGCTCACGATTTGAAACTTTTGAGTGATCTTACGATACCTATCGTACCGCCTAGATCAAGTGTGGTCACATTTATTATTAAAATTTATTTTCTTTTGTTGAATTGTAAATTTGCCTCGACATATACCGAGTGTCCCTACGTAGTAGTTATTTTTAAGGGTACTCGCAGATGTAGCTAAATTTTGTTTCGCATAATATCTAGTAGATTTTGTCATTATAATACGGATGTTTCTCGCAGACTTTTTGCCTTAATTTCTGGATTAACTAATCCATTTCTGCAAATGTAAAATACTGTGCGGTAGGCTCAGTGAATTATTTTTTTTTTATACATAATTTATAACATTACCTTTGTTTTTTTTTTGTTTGTAACTTTAATTACTTGTCATTAGATAAGAAGATACCTTCATTTTTTTTTTTAATTATATATTGAATTTTTAAACATAAATCCAACACTGTGTTTGGTAGTTTGGCAAATGTTCCTTTAAATAGATTAAGTCTTAGGTACTAACTAAGTATCAAATTTTCAAAACGTTATTTTAAATCACACTATTTGTTGACATCGCCTTAGTGGCACTTTTTGAATTTTTCCAATGTAAATAAAATTCATGTAAGGTAAAGAAACGTTTCTTCCGCCAACCGTCTGCTACTGTAGTGCAGAAACTGTGAATTAGTGGTAAGACTTGTCTTGTTTTTTTTATTTTTAATTCTGCCAAACGTATTTGTTCCCCAATTTCTCAATTGTTCAGTTTACCTTCTCACTTATATCAAATTTTTGCTCAACGTATTTTAAGATTTCAGAATAGTTTTTTTGTAACTTGTCAAACTTTAGCTGCTCCTTTATTTCAAAAGAAAACACACAACTACTTAGAAAAGTAAATTTTGCTTCTACCTGAATATCTATCTTTTATTTTACCTTTACATATCTCATATAACTTGTGACAAGCACTTGCATAAGGTTTGGTGCATTTGAGTATACAGGGTGATCCGTAGGAAACCTGCTGGAGGGACACAGCCAGTGGCAGTTCTGTAGGGAACGCAGGTAGGTTACCATAAGGTAGCATAGTGTCCTGGTGCCCGGACAACGTCGCTTGCGTCGTCGCCGATCCGACGCGTACTTTATGAGTTTAGTTACCTGAACCGTCACGCCGTCTGCGACTTGAGTTAGCTCGGCCCTGCGTTTTCCAAATCATTCTACCTCACTAGAGGATCTCCTGTTCTAACGACCTTATGCCGCATAAATAAGTTTCGACGTTGTTGCGGGTGTAACAAAATTGGCGCCCTAACGTTTTGGGGCCTTTCTTTTTGGTAGAAGTAAACAAGTTAGTGCCTTAACGTCTGGGCCTTTCTTTTTGGTAATAGGAGAACAAAATTGGTACCCAACGTTTCGGAAAATTTTTGACCATCTTCCGGAACTTTTTTTTAGATTTTCAAATTTATCGCCTTGTCCTTGGTGGACCACGTTTCGGAAAATTTTTTTTTTGACCATCTTCCGGAACATTTTCTTGAATTTTGCAAATTATCGTCCTGTCAGTAACAACCAACGTTTCGGTAATTTTTTTTTGTGGGCCATCTTCAGGAATACATTTTTTTTTCCCCCTTCCTATCTTTAAATTACCACCTTGCCTTTAGGGTTCAACAGTTCCTGATCATCTTCAGGGTTACTGTTTTCTCATTGTATCTCCTTCTCGTGTCTTAAAAGAGACATTGTTAGTTTTTTTGC
The DNA here is from genome assembly GCA_963170755.1 of Amphimallon solstitiale. NCBI lineage: Eukaryota > Metazoa > Arthropoda > Insecta > Coleoptera > Scarabaeidae > Amphimallon > Amphimallon solstitiale. The sequence goes on from OY720678.1 coordinate 1,679,973, forward strand.
TAGTTGCGTCTTTCTACTAGTGAAGTAAATACTTAATAGATTTTGACGGTAATATTCGGAAAATTAACCGTGAGATTTACCGTAGTATATTTTGAATTTCCGTTATCATCCAAATATGGGGCAATAAGTGTTGCTTAAATAATTTCTCTTCCGCCATTTTTTTTTCCCTCTGTCTTTGGTTGCTTGACATTCTCTTTCTTTAGTTCCCGCTATGGATTTCAAATTGCATATCAACCGCCTTACCAAGGAAGACCTTGAGTATGAGTTGGCTGTTTATGGAGCCGATGTACCATCTTCAGTAGCGGAAATGCGCAGTTTGTATCGACAGTTGGTGAAGCTTGCTAAGACGTCTAAGTCTTATGCTAAGCCAGACTACCCCTTCTCTTTTGCCGAAGATTCCACAGCCATTCAGGCTAAATTTGTGTTTATTGAGGGACTTATAGCTCAGTTCGCGGGAACTCGTACGTCCTCGGATTTTCAGAAAATTTCCACCGCCCTGGCATTTGTTTTCGGACGTATTGATAAGTCATGTCCACAAACCGCGGAAGAAAAGAAAGAACGCACGAAGTTTTCTGTGCGTACTGCTTCTTTGGGAAGTCAGCTTCGAACTAGGGTTCGTGGTCTTGAGCGTGCTTCGACACGAAGTATCCTGAATGTAACTGCTGGTGTGAGTAGCCCTCCAGTCAGCGAAGAGGAATCAAGTGACGAGGATCCCATTCCTCAGTCTCCTCGAGATGTTTTTCGTGCTACCGCTAATTCGACTTTCACTAGTCCCGCTCCCAAAGCAGTCCCCGTTTCTTCTTGGGGAATCAAATTTTCCGGCTTAAGGAAGGATTTTTCCGTGAGCGCTTTTCTTGAACGAGTAGCGGAACTAAAAATTTCCCGTAACTCTTCAGACCTGCTAGTATTTAACTCGGCCATTGATTTGTTTGTTGGTCCCGCCTTGATTTGGTATCGTGCCAATCGAGGATATTTCTCCAATTGGTCAGAGTTAGCCGCTGGTCTGCGAAACGAGTTTCAAGCAATCGATTATGATGATAGACTTCTCGACGAAATTAAGCAACGGACTCAGGGTCCCAATGAGACTATCGGCCTTTATGTTTCTGTCATGAAGAATTTATTTACACGTCTTTCCGATCCAGTTCCCGAAGCGCAGCAATTGAGAATACTATTGCGCAATATTCTGCCGTTTTACCAGACCCAGTTAGGGTTGACAGAAGTCAACACTGTCGCAGAGCTCTTAAAGTTCGGTAAAGTCTTGGAATCCCGCAAAGCATCTGCGGAAGCATACGTACCCCCACCTCTGCGTGGTAGGACCCTTGAGCCAGATTTGGCGTACGTGAATACTGAATCTACCCCCAGAGCGTCCTCGTGTCCGTGTGGCTTCAGTTTCTGCGAACCCCGTTGTGTGTTGGAACTGTCGGAAGTTAGGACACCGATTTTCGCAGTGCACTTTGCCTCGGAAGAGATTCTGTTACCGTTGTGGTCGCCCGGAGACCTTAGTGTCGAATTGTCCTCATTGTTCGGGAAACGCCCGACGTGCGCACTGACAGGCCGTGCCGTGCGTACCATCTTCACAGCGGCCTACCGTCAGAATAAGGTCCGTCTCGATTTTATCCTCTCGAGTGCCATAGGAGATGAGCGTCCCTTTTTGAAGGTGCAGATTTTCGGTAAGGAATTCCTCGGTCTTTTAGACTCAGGTGCATCTCGCACTATCATGGGTGGATCTGGTTGGTCTGTTTTAAAAGGTTTTGTTCCCCTAAAATCCTCCATGCCTTTTTGCACGATTGCTGATGGCACACGCTGCAAAATTTTAGGTGAAGTCTCTATACCTATTACTGTTAGGACTCAGTCCAAAATCATCGATGTGTTGATAGTTCCCGATTTGTCTCATCAGTTAATTCTGGGAGCAGACTTTTGGCGAGTCATGGGTATTGTCCCAGATCTGCGCCGCGGTGAGTGGGTCTTCTCTAACGAACCCCAAGTAGCGTCTGTAAGCACCGAAACTCCTATGTTGACCGATGAACGTCAGCGTCAGCTTGAAACCATCATAAATAAGAGCTTCCCTAATGTAGAGCAGGAAAAGTTAGGTTGTGCTAAGGGAGTAGAGCATACAATCGTCACTAGTAGCCGTCCTATCAAACAACGCTACTACCCTATCTCCCCTGCGATGCAAAAGGTAGTGGATGACGAGTTGGAAAAGATGTTAGCTCTCGGAGTGGTGGAAAAGTCCCAAAGTGGTTGGTCTTCACCTATCCTTCTCGTACCTAAGAAAGACAAAACCTACCGTTTCTGTGTGGACTACCGAAAACTTAACCAGGTCACTGAACGTGATGCTTACCCTCTCCCTTATGTGTCGAACACTTTGGATAAGTTGCGAGACGCAAAATATCTCACTTCTCTCGACATAAAGAGTGCATACTGGCAAATTCCTGTTGCCGAGTCTTCTCGCCAGTATACGGCTTTCACTGTGCCTAATCGAGGTTTATTCCAGTTCTGTCGTCTCCCGTATGGTCTACATAACGCGCCTGCGTCATGGCAGCGTTTCATCGATAGAGTTTTGGGTCCTGAATTAGAGCCCTTTGTTTTTGTATATTTGGATGATATTATAATCGTCACCCCTACTTTTGAGAAACATATGTCCATCTTAGAGCAAGTTTTATCTCGCCTGCGCGATGCGGGTCTTACCTTGAATAAGGAGAAATGTCAGTTTTGCCGTGACGAATTAAAGTATCTTGGGTATGTAGTTAATCGCCAAGGTTTGATGGTCGATCCTGATAAGGTTAAGGCGATTATTGGTATTGCCACTCCCAAGAATGTCACTGAAGTCCGACGTTTAGTTGGTATGGCTTCATGGTATCGACGTTTCGTCCCTAATTTTTCGACAGTCATATCGCCCCTTACTGATCTATTAAGGAAGAATCGTCCTTTTGCATGGACGTCGTCTTGTGAAGAAGCTTGGTCATCTATGCGAGAATACTTAGTTTCCTCGCCAATATTGACTTGCCCTGATTTCCAATATGAATTCACTATACAGACAGATGCTAGTGACTACGGTCTTGGAGCCGTATTGACTCAAGACGTGGAGGGACAGGAGAAGGTAGTCAGCTATCTCAGTCGTTCTTTGACTCCCGCTGAACGGAAGTTCTCAACAGTGGAGAAAGAGTGCCTTGCGGTCCTTTGGGCCATAGAGAAACTCCGAGCATACATAGAGGGTTCTCACTTTACCGTGATAACTGATCACTATTCGCTCTGCTGGCTGAACTCCCTTAATTCTCCATCGGGAAGATTAGCTCGATGGGCTGTACGCCTTCAACAATACGACTTTACCATCGTCCATCGTAAAGGTAAATTTAATGTCGTCCCTGATACACTTTCTCGCTCCGTTCCTAAATTGGAAATTGTACAAGTCATTCCTACAAGTCAGGACAAATGTTATCGCCGAATTTTGCAACAACTTCAGAGACATCCCGAGAAGTATCCCCAATTTCAGGTTATTGGTGGGTTGCTTCGTCGATATGTTCCGCCAAATGGTACTTTTCCCTCTGAGGACTCGGATTCTTGGAGAATATATGTTCCGAAGGATCAACGCCGAGCAGTCCTTTTAGAGTGTCACGATGAGCCTACAAGTGGTCACTTAGGCATTGCAAAGACGCTCGCTCGCATTTCTCAACATTACTATTGGCCTAAGATGCTAGGTGATGTGATTCGTTACATCAAAGCTTGCCATACTTGCATTAAAGCGAAACCTCTGCAAAGAGCCCCTGTTGGTCGCATGGGTGGACATTCTAATATCACTAAACCCTGGGAAGTACTCAGTATTGATATTGTTGGTCCTCTGCCGCGTTCCAAGCGAGGATACAACTACATTTTGGTGGTCTCTGATGTTTTTAGCAAGTTTGTTTTGACCTTTCCGTTACGTAAAGCTTCCTCTAAAAATGTTGTCCGACATCTTGAAGATGATGTATTTTTACTTTTTGGTGTACCACGTGCCGTCATTTCAGACAATGGCGTGCAATTCCGTTCTAATGAGTATCGTTCTTTGTTAAAAGAGTATAAAGTACGTCCTAGATATACTGCGTTTTACCATCCTCAAGCGAATCCTGTGGAACGTGTAAATAGGGTTATTAAGACCATGTTGATATCGTATGTGTCCGATAATCATCGAGAATGGGATGTCTACCTTCCCAAAGTCACTTGTGCCCTACGTACTGCTAGACATGATGTCACGGGACATACTCCCTATTTTGTTAATTTTGGCCGTGAGATGAACCTCACTGGTGACAGAATTTCTGACGCTCCTATTCCTGAGGGAACGCCTCTGGTAGAGGTCCGTGATCCCGAAAAACTAGCAGAACGTTCTGAGAGCTTCTACAAACTATATCGTGATATTAAGAGCCGCTTACAAAAAGCTTATGAGCGTGCTAAGTCTCGCTATGACCTTCGTCGTAGGCGGGAGGAGTTTTTGGTAAACCAGTTAGTCTGGCGTAAGAATTTTGTTTTGTCTGATGCAGCCAAATTTTATACTGCTAAGTTGGCAGATAAGTATATCGGTCTTCCTGATCAGTAAGCGTATTTCATCTGATATTTACGAGCTTAAGTCTTGTGATGGCAAGTTGCTGCCCGGTGCCTGGCATGCGAGTCTTTTAAAACTTCAGCCGGGTGATGATTAAACTTACCGCTCACGTATTCAGTTGGCTGAATACCCGTTTTGTCAACTTTATCGTCTCGTTATCGCTTACCGTTTCGTTATGTTTAGCCTGTAGGCGAGGCTATAAGAATATCCCTAACGTGATACCTGCGTGTCGTAAGAGGCGACTAAAGTGGGTTTTTTTTTGGACTTGACGTTCTCGTTCCCCTCATTGCACGGCGCAGTCCGTGTATATCGTGTTTGTTTTTTTCTCGCTTTCCTTACCGTTTCCGTTGCGTGATGTGGCTTAATCACGTGTTGGCACTCACAATGTATACGGATTAGCTAAGAGAGGAACAGTAGTTCTGTACCTATTTTGACTTTGTGAATGTTTTTCACAACTTACCGGATTAGACGAATTTATCTGAGAAGGTATAAAGAGTGACGGTCCCTTTATGGGTGATAATCCTCAGCCTTCCAAGGGTCGTGTCCTGGCGACTTTCTTTGCTATTTTTACTGTCAGAATGTTACCTCCAGGAATTGTTTATGACTTCAGCCTTTATGGTATATCGTTCGCCTTCAGCGTTTCAGTCGGGACAACGCCGGTCCAGACTTTAAACTTTTGCTCCCTATTATCTATTTTTGTTTGGCGATTATCTTTCGTTTTGTTGTTATCGGATGTTACGTTTGTCGCAACGGCATATCCGTGCCTCTGAGCAGTTGCGCCACTCTGAGCTTTACCCTATCTTTTATTACCTCTTCCTTATTCCGTTTTGTATCCCGTATCTGTAGTAATAAACCCGTTTTTAGTTGACCTTTTATTTCTGGTTTGTTTTGAGATACCGAGGGCCTCACCCCAAGTTCTCTTTTACCGCCGCGTGTCTGCAGAGTGTCGTTTCGGGGGTTGCCTTTCCCGCATCTTGGCCTGTTGGTAGTATCTCTTCCTAGTTCCTGTGCCTTCGACCGTCGTAAGGATCACCGCCGGCCGGGCACACCGTAATATAACCTGTCTACTCCACTTCCTTTTTGATGCTATCAATGGTGCTGGGCTGTCGGTTGGACAGGTCTCGGGGCGCGTCTGTGCAGAATCTCGACACCCTTGTTTTTATTTTTTTTTGTTATTATCCCGTACCGGTTGAATGCCGAAGGGCCACGTGGTGGTTTTGGCCAAGCTGTTTGGTGTTGCTGTGACAGAGTGTGCTGTGTGTGCTCGCGTGCTGATTTACGTCCGTTTTAGTACTCTCGCTTACCCTTTTCTCTATCTTTATCCCGTCAGCTTATGTTCTCGGTGCAAGAAATTGCTCTGCGATCAATTTCTTTTCACTGGAAAGGGGGGAATTTGTTACGTTCTAAAATTCATTTTAGTATATATATAATTCTCGTGAGAATATATGTCTCATTATTTAAGTCATGGCGTTATCGCCTTTTATTGTCGAATCTTAGTCTTGTGTACGTTACATATATTTCGATTCTCCCGCTTGTTAATATGTAGTATTCCCGAGTTGCTTTGCCTTTTTAACCGATGCGCGTCGTGAGGCGCATGGGATGAGAGGGAGGTCGCGGTATGGACACATCTAAGTCAGTCGTTGTTAAGATCAGTTGCTTAAGACTGCTCATTTTCTGTTTAGTATACGTTACTATGTCCGGAGTGGATATTATCGCATATGTGTGCGGCTTATATGAATGAGCAGAATTTATCGTTAACCAAGAATAGGTGAATTTTGTGCGATTTATCGTTTTATCGTTTTTATATCGACATATCACCCTCCTGGAGGGCTATAAAGTTTATCTTGTGCTTCTGAGCGACTTTTGGAGCCGATTCCGACATCCCCATTAACTAAGGGGTAAGTGGGTTAATTTTTGTTATTTTACGGAGTTCTAACTCTGCTTTTCTTCGTCTTGAATTAATATAGGTTGTAGTGCCGGCCATGTTGTAGTACCGGCCACTTATAATACCGGTCTTGATGTTAAATTGGGCCTAAGTCTTTAGTTCGTGATGCCTGGGTATTGATGCTGTTATTAACCGCTATATTGGATGTGGAAGATGTGCCTACCGGTCCATCTTGACTCCTGAGAGGATATTCATCGTCCTCGTGGTAGACGTCCTCCATTTTGTCTACAGTCGGCGTGCCCACCATCTTGAACCAGCTAAGTACAAAGATTTTTCGATATGTGCCCGATTAATATGTTGGAAATTTAGCGCCAGGAACACTGGATTTTTCCTTTATTAACCAATTATTTTTGCTCACGATTTGAAACTTTTGAGTGATCTTACGATACCTATCGTACCGCCTAGATCAAGTGTGGTCACATTTATTATTAAAATTTATTTTCTTTTGTTGAATTGTAAATTTGCCTCGACATATACCGAGTGTCCCTACGTAGTAGTTATTTTTAAGGGTACTCGCAGATGTAGCTAAATTTTGTTTCGCATAATATCTAGTAGATTTTGTCATTATAATACGGATGTTTCTCGCAGACTTTTTGCCTTAATTTCTGGATTAACTAATCCATTTCTGCAAATGTAAAATACTGTGCGGTAGGCTCAGTGAATTATTTTTTTTTTATACATAATTTATAACATTACCTTTGTTTTTTTTTTGTTTGTAACTTTAATTACTTGTCATTAGATAAGAAGATACCTTCATTTTTTTTTTAATTATATATTGAATTTTTAAACATAAATCCAACACTGTGTTTGGTAGTTTGGCAAATGTTCCTTTAAATAGATTAAGTCTTAGGTACTAACTAAGTATCAAATTTTCAAAACGTTATTTTAAATCACACTATTTGTTGACATCGCCTTAGTGGCACTTTTTGAATTTTTCCAATGTAAATAAAATTCATGTAAGGTAAAGAAACGTTTCTTCCGCCAACCGTCTGCTACTGTAGTGCAGAAACTGTGAATTAGTGGTAAGACTTGTCTTGTTTTTTTTATTTTTAATTCTGCCAAACGTATTTGTTCCCCAATTTCTCAATTGTTCAGTTTACCTTCTCACTTATATCAAATTTTTGCTCAACGTATTTTAAGATTTCAGAATAGTTTTTTTGTAACTTGTCAAACTTTAGCTGCTCCTTTATTTCAAAAGAAAACACACAACTACTTAGAAAAGTAAATTTTGCTTCTACCTGAATATCTATCTTTTATTTTACCTTTACATATCTCATATAACTTGTGACAAGCACTTGCATAAGGTTTGGTGCATTTGAGTATACAGGGTGATCCGTAGGAAACCTGCTGGAGGGACACAGCCAGTGGCAGTTCTGTAGGGAACGCAGGTAGGTTACCATAAGGTAGCATAGTGTCCTGGTGCCCGGACAACGTCGCTTGCGTCGTCGCCGATCCGACGCGTACTTTATGAGTTTAGTTACCTGAACCGTCACGCCGTCTGCGACTTGAGTTAGCTCGGCCCTGCGTTTTCCAAATCATTCTACCTCACTAGAGGATCTCCTGTTCTAACGACCTTATGCCGCATAAATAAGTTTCGACGTTGTTGCGGGTGTAACAATACGATTTGTAAATTTGGTCTGTGCGGCTTTCTTTACAATTTTATTTTATGCCTGTGAATCAAATCGACACTTGTCAACTTTCATGCAGAATTAGGGAGAAAGACGCGCGAACTTTAACCATTCCGTTGAATTTATTTGTAAAAATTTAAATTCAATTACTTTTTATATATTTATTTTATTTATAAATTTAGTTATTCTTAAACATATTTTTAAATGCTAAAGGTAAGTGATACTCATCCAAATGCACAAAAATACTTGAAATAAAACAAGGTGTTTCAAATTTCCAAAAATTGTATTAACAAAAATGCCCACAGTGTGTGCGAAACTAGTCGTATTTTTGTTAATACAAGTTTTGGAAATTTGAAACACCTTGTTTTATGTCAAGTGCTTTTGTGCATTTTATTAAAATGGAATTCCAACAAGTAACAACCAACTCTATCACAATGTTATGGAGCAGTGTGTTTGCGTTATGCAAAATAAAACGTTTTCTGTTACTTGATACGTTTCGTACACGTAACTGCATCTATGCGATATCATATCTTTGTTAATCATGTCTAATAATAATAATAATATGCAAAACAGATATATAATCATATTATTGTCTTCATAACGTACCCATTAGTTCAGCATTCTAAAAAATATGTTTTACCCGCTAAATATACGCTTGATTTGATATATAGTTTGAATTTAGAGTTTTTGCTTTATTTCTATTTTGTATTTTAGCTCCTGGGCAGTTTTTAGAATGGATTTTTCTTTTGTAAGTTTGAATAAGAGAAATTCTACATATTTTAAGGCATTATTTGGTCATAGGTACGTTGAAAGCGCAATTTTTAATTCAAATATCGCGCCAAAACGGTACTATTTTTAACAGAGTGTATTGGTTCCTCGCGAGTGTCCGCGAGATCAAAAATTTTATTGATAAAGCTTTGCCATGGAATGTAAAACGTTTGTCTATTAATGTCTGTTATATCATTGTCACACTGTCATTAATATTTGTCATTATATTTTCTCTGACATCTTGTAGGTTTTCAATTACGGTGTACACACAGGACACAAAACTTACAAAGCGTATTTTAGAACAGGTGTGCTAGTTAATGGTATCTGGGAATACAGTAAGCGTTTATGTTTGGATAATTTTCGTGTTATGTTATTCAAACATGTAAATCATTTTAAATAAACATATATTTACAAATTTTATGTCAGTCAAATGTCAGTATGACAGTTAACCTGATAATTTATCGGGGGTAATACCATAAGAGTTTGTGTTTATCCGGACAAACTTCCATTTTGAACGAAAGCTTTGTTGCTTGGTAACTGACGAGAACAAATAACATGGTAAAACCGCGACACCGAAGGTGGAGCGGTTTTACCTTTTGTTATTTGTTCGAGTCGTGTTACCCTTAAGCAACAAAGTTTGAGTTTTGTCAAAATGAAAGTTTGTTCCGGAAATAAACACAAACTCGAATGGTATTTGGTAAGACAATTTAATGAATCATTTAATTAATATTAATAAACCGAAATATTTTTATTTAACATTCCTTTGAATACATATACAAAAGAAAGAGAAAAATATAAATGTTTATGTATGAAATTTATTTGAACGATACTGTCAGAATTGAATTTTCGTTGCCATGGAAAATCAACATGCAGTTTATCCGCTAGCAAACATGCAGTTTATCCGATAGCAAACTAACACAGCGTGTATTAAAATGTCATGTTTTTGACAGATGAATTAAATTGTCGGGGGTAATACCATAAGAGTTTGTGTTTATCCGGACAAACTTTCATTTTGAACGAAAGCTTTGTTGCTTGGTAACTGACGAGAACAAATAACATGGTAAAACCGCGACACCGAAGGTGGAGCGGTTTTACATTTTGTTATTTGTTCGAGTCGTGTTACCCTTAAGCAACAAAGTTTGAGTTTTGTCAAAATGAAAGTTTGTTCCGGAAATAAACACAAACTCGAATGGTATTTGGTAAGACAATTTAATGAATCATTTAATTATACTCTATAAAAGCGCACGGCCGTTTCTTTTATTTGGCGTGTGAAAAGACGGCTTAACCGGGCGGCCGAAATCGATGAAAATTCGTAAAACGCCAGAAAGTACTCGTCTCTGGATAAGCGAAATTAAAAGTTGTCTCTTTGCGTGCGCTTTCGGACACCTTTAAAGGGTTCCTCGACGGAGAGTTTTTTCTTTTTATCGGAGCGTGAAGAGAGATATCCGCCGTCAAAGAGGAGCGTGCAAGTATCGTGTAACAGAAAAAATGGCTTACGTTTTGACCATTCCCGTGACAAGCGATAAAAATCTCGGGAAACGTCAATCTCTGACAGGCGAACTGAGTTGCAGCACAGATTCATTTTTAAGACTGAAATACGAAATTTTGAAGGTCGTGAGGGTCCAACAAGACCCGGGGTCTTAACGAACGGACCTCTCGGCATCTTTTACATGCTTATTTCGAGTCGACAGACGCACGCAATCAAGGGCACGAGCAATTTCAAATTCGTTTGCACGTGAATTTGGTAAGAAAAATGGCCGAAATACGTCACAGATTCAATGTGCATGTGATTCAATGTCTTACGGTCGGGCGAAAAATATCAGATTAATGTATCCGGCCCGACAAGTTCGTCATCTCAATCTCGACATAATGCACCCGCTTGACTTAACATTTCTATAGATATACAGGTTGATTGTTCCATTAATTTGATTTCTAAAATACCATAATTTCAGAACGCGAACGCTCAGATTCCTTAATGGGAAAAAGGATTGCTTTTCATATTTATATGCCCTTATAACATAACTTTATTTAAACGATTACGCAAACGTGCACAGTGGGCGGAGCCGGCAGAAATAAATTTCTCTCTCTTCTGATTAAAAGTAAAATTAGGCACTTGGGAGTTTTTACGGTCGCCCATCACTGATTCAAATGTCAGAAGAAAACAAAATGGCCGAAGGATTTTTTGAAAATTGACGTACGAATGTGAAATCTTGGATACGGAGGTGTCTTATGTGGCCGATCACAAATCCAAAGTCAAAAAAATAAGACGGCCGAAAAGTTTTTTGAAAATTGACGTATGCATGTGAAATATTAGATACGGGGGTGTGTGCGGACGCCGATCACAAATCCAAAGTAAAATGTCAAAAAAAAAAAAATGGCGGACGGTTTTTTGAAAAGTGACGTATGAACGTGAAATTTTAGATACGGGGGTGTGTGCAGACGCCGATTACAGATCCAAAGTCAAAATGTCAAAAAAAAAACAAAATGGCGGACGGTTTTTGGAAAACTGACGTATGAATGTGAAATTTTAGATACGTGGGTGTGTGCGGACGCCGATTACAAATCCATAGTCAAAATGTCAAGAAAAAACAAAATGGCGGACGGGTTTTTTTTAAAATTGACGTATGAATACAAAATTTTAGATACGGGGGTGTGTGCGGACGCCGATTACAAATCCATAGTCAAAATGTTAAAAAAAAGAAAATGGCGGACGGTTTTTTGAAAATTGACGTATGAACGTGAAATTTTAGATACGGGGGTGCGTGCGGACGCCGATTACAAATCCAAAGTCATAAACTCAAAAAAAACAAAATGACGGAAAAGTTTTTTGAAAATTGACGTATAAATGCGAAATTTTAGATACGGGGGTGTGTGCGGACGCCGATTACAGATCCAAAGTCAAAATGTCAAAAAAACAAAATGGCGGACGGGTTTTTTTAAAATTGACGTATGAATACAAAATTTTAGATACGGGGGTGTGTGCAGACGCCGATTACAGATCCGAAGTCAAAATGTCAAAAAAACAAAATGGCGGACGGGTTTTTTTTAAAATTGACGTATGAATACAAAATTTTAGATACGGGGGTGTGTGCGGACGCCGATTACAAATCCATAGTCAAAATGTTAAAAAAAAGAAAATGGCGGACGGTTTTTTGAAAATTGACGTATGAATGTGAAATTTTAGATACGGGGGTGTGTGCGGACGCCGATTACAGATCCAAAGTCAAAATGTCAAAAAAAACAAAATGGCGGACATTTTTTGAAAATGATGTATGAACGTGAAATTTTAGATACGGGGGTGTGTGCGGACGCCGATTACAGATCCAAAGTCAAAATGTCAAAAAAAACAAAATGGCAGACGGTTATTTGAAAATTAACGTATGAACGTGAAATTTTAGATACGGGGGTGCGTGCGGACGCCGATTACAAATCCAAAGTCAAAATGTCAAAAAAAACAAAATGGCGGACATTTTTTGAAAATTGACGTATGAACGTGAAATTTTAGATACGGGGGTGTGTGCGGACGCCGATTACAGATCCAAAGTCAAAATGTCAAAAAAAAACAAAATGGCGGGCGGGTTTTTTGAAAATTGACGTATGAACGTGAAATTTTAGATACGGGGGTGTGTGCGTACGCCGATTACAGATCCAAAGTCAAAATGTCAAAAAAAACAAAATTGCGGACAGGTTTTTTAAAAATTGACGTATGAACGTGAAATTTTAGATACGGGGGTGTGTGCGGACGCCGATTACAGATCCAAAGTCAAAATGTCAAAAAAAAAACAAAATGGCGGACATTTTTTTGAAAATTGACGTATGAACGTGAAATTTTAGATACGGGGGAGTTTGCGGACGCCGATTTCAAATCCATAGTCAAAATGCTTAATAAAACCGGACATTCTAAAAGGCGTCATGACAGTGATTGCTTTTTACAGGAAAATATGAAAAAGCTTTAGGCGGACGCGAAAAAAGCGATTCCAACTAAAAGAGATTGACGGACGCGCTGTAAGTGGAGGACCCGCTGCAAGCGGAGGACCCGTTGTAAGCGGAGGACCTGCTGTAAGCGGACGTTAGAGCTAGTTATACTCTATAAAAGCGCACGGCCGTTTCTTTTATTCGGCGTGTGAAAAGACGGCTTAACCGGGCGGCCGAAATCGATGAAAATTCGTAAAACGCCAGAAAGTACTCGTCTCTGGATAAGCGAAATTAAAAGTTGTCTCTTTGCGTGCGCTTTCAGACACCTTTAAAGGGTTCCTCGACGGAGAGTTTTTTCTTTTTTTCGGAGCGTGAAGAGAGATATCCGCCGTCAAAGAGGAGCGTGCAAGTATCGTGTAACAGAAAAAATGGCTTACGTTTTGACCATTCCCGTGACAAGCGATAAAAATCTCGGGAAACGTCAATCTCTGACAGGCGAACTGAGTTGCAGCACAGATTCATTTTTAAGACTGAAATACGAAATTTTGAAGGTCGCGAGGGTCCAACAAGACCCGGGGTCTTAACGAACGGACCTCTCGGCATCTTTTACATGCTTATTTCGAGTCGACAGACGCACGCAATCAAGGGCACGAGCAATTTCAAATTCGTTTGCACGTGAATTTGGTAAGAAAAATGGCCGAAATACGTCACAGATTCAATGTGCATGTGATTCAATGTACTACGGTCGGGCGAAAAATATCAGATTAATGTATCCGGCCCGACAAGTTCGTCATCTCAATCTCGACATAATGCACCCGCTTGACTTAACATTTCTATAGATATACAGGTTGATTGTTCCATTAATTTGATTTCTAAAATACCATAATTTCAGAACGCGAACGCTCAGATTCCTTAATGGGAAAAAGGATTGCTTTTCATATTTATATGCCCTTATGACATAACTTTATTTAAACGATTACGCAAACGTGCACAGTGGGCGGAGCCGGCAGAAATAAATTTCTCTCTCTTCTGATTAAAAGTAAAATTAGGCACTTGGGACTTTTTACGGTCGCCCATCACTGATTCAAATGTCAGAAGAAAACAAAATGGCCGAAGGATTTTTTGAAAATTGACGTACGAATGTGAAATCTTGGATACGGAGGTGTCTTATGTGGCCGATCACAAATCCAAAGTCAAAAAAATAAGACGGCCGAAAAGTTTTTTGAAAATTGACGTATGCATGTGAAATATTAGATACGGGGGTGTGTGCGGACGCCGATCACAAATCCAAAGTCAAAATGTCAAAAAAAACAAAATGGCGGACGGTTTTTTGAAAAGTGACGTGTGAACGTGAAATTTTAGATACGGGGGTGTGTGCAGACGCCGATTACAGATCCAAAGTCAAAATGTCAAAAAAAAAAAAAAAATGGCGGACGGTTTTTGGAAAATTGACGTATGAATGTGAAATTTTAGATACGTGGGTGTGTGCGGACGCCGATTACAAATCCATAGTCAAAATGTCAAGAAAAAACAAAATGGCGGACGGGTTTTTTGAAAATTGACGTATGAACGTGAAATTTTAGATACGGGAGTGCGTGCGGACGCCGATTACAAATCCAAAGTCATAAACTCAAAAAAAACAAAATGACGGAAAAGTTTTTTGAAAATTGACGTATAAATGCGAAATTTTAGATACGGGGGTGTGTGCGGACGCCTATCACCAATCCATAGTCAAAATGTCAAAAAAAAACAAAATGGCGGCCGGTTTTTTGAAAATTGACGTATGAATGTGAAATTTTAGATACGGGGGTGTGTGCGGACGCCGATTACAGATCCAAAGTCAAAATGTCAAAAAAACAAAATGGCGGACGGGTTTTTTTAAAATTGACGTATGAATACAAAATTTTAGATACGGGGGTGTGTGCGGACGCCGATTACAAATCCATAGTCAAAATGTTAAAAAAAAGAAAATGGCGGACGGTTTTTTGAAAATTGACGTATGAATGTGAAATTTTAGATACGGGGGTGTGTGCGGACGCCGATTACAGATCCAAAGTCAAAATGTCAAAAAAAACAAAATGGCGGACATTTTTTGAAAATGATGTATGAACGTGAAATTTTAGATACGGGGGTGTGTGCGGACGCCGATTACAGATCCAAAGTCAAAATGTCAAAAAAAACAAAATGGCGGACGGTTATTTGAAAATTAACGTATGAACGTGAAATTTTAGATACGGGGGTGCGTGCGGACGCCGATTACAAATCCAAAGTCAAAATGTCAAAAAAAACAAAATGGCGGACATTTTTTGAAAATTGACGTATGAACGTGAAATTTTAGATACGGGGGTGTGTGCGGACGCCGATTACAGATCCAAAGTCAAAATGTCAGAAAAAAACAAAATGGCGGGCGGGTTTTTTGAAAATTGACGTATGAACGTGAAATTTTAGATACGGGGGTGTGTGCGTACGCCGATTACAGATCCAAAGTCAAAATGTCAAAAAAAACAAAATGGCGGACAGGTTTTTTAAAAATTGACGTATGAACGTGAAATTTTAGAAACGGGGGTGTGTGCGGACGCCGATTACAGATCCAAAGTCAAAATGTCAAAAAAAACAAAATGGCGGACATTTTTTTGAAAATTGACGTATGAACGTGAAATTTTAGATACGGGGGAGTTTGCGGACGCCGATTTCAAATACATAGTCAAAATGCTTAATAAAACCGGACATTCTGAAAGGCGTCATGACAGTGATTGCTTTTTACAGGAAAATATGAAAAAGCTTTAGGCGGACGCGAAAAAAGCGATTCCAACTAAAAGAGATTGACGGACGCGCTGTAAGCGGAGGACCCGCTGTAAGCGGAGGACCCGTTGTAAGCGGAGGACCTGCTGTAAGCGGACGTTAGAGCTAGTTATATATAATAATAGCGCACAGACCTATGTTGTTAATCGCCTTAGTTGAAAGAGCTTAACCGAGCATTTTCGAAACTATCAAAATAGAAAAAGTCGACAAAACGCCAGGTTCAACTCCTCTCTGGATACGCGGAATTGAAAGCTGTCCTTTGGCGTGCGTGTTACGTGGACTCTAAAGGGTTCCTCGTCGGCGAGTTTTTCCTTCTAAGTGGAGCGTGTGCAGAGATATGGGGTTTTAAAGGGGAGCGTGCATTCCATTTTGTAACGAAAAAATGGCTTACGTTTTGACCATTCCCGTGACAAGCGATAAAAATCTCGGGAAACGTCAAACTGACATCAAACTGAGTTGTGTCCACAGATTCATTTTTAAGCGTGAAATACGAAATTTTGAAGGTCGCGAGGGTCCAACAAGACCCGAGGTGTTAAAGAACGGCCTTCTCTGGACCTTTTACGTGCTTATTTCGAGTCGACAGACGCACGCAACCAAGGGCACGAGCACTTTCAAATTCTTTTGCAGAAGCATTTGGTCAGAAAAATGGCCGATTCAATGTGCAGTAATATCAATGTATTTCGGACGGGCGAAAAATATAATCAGATTCTCATGTGCACTGCCGATCAATGTATTACGGTCCGGTGAATGTTCGGCATGTCCATATCTCCACACAATACATAACGGTCCCGCTTGATTTAATATTTTTATCTATATACAGGGGTCGATTAGTATTTTAATAATGATTTGAATTAAAATACGTTAATTCCAGAACGCGTATGCCCCGTTTCCTTAATGGAGAAAAGGATTGCTTTTAACATCGATGTGCCCTTAGGTAATAATTTTATTTAATCGATTACGCATACATGCAGAGTGGGCGGAGCCAGCTGAAATTAATTTCTCTCTTCCGATTAAAGTAAAATTCGGCACTTGGGAGTTTTTGTGGTGTCATTGATCACGTATCCAAAATCGAAATGTCAAATAAAAACAAAATGGCCGAAGGATTTTTTGAAAATTGACGTATGAATGTGAAATTTTATATACGGGAGTGTCTTAGGTCACCGATCACGAATCCATAATCAAAATGTCAAAAAACACAATATGGCGGAAGATTTTTTGAAAATTGACGTATGAATGCGAAATTTTAGATACGGGGGTTTTGGGGGTCGCCGATCACGATTCCAAAGTCAAAATGTCATAAAAACCAAAATGGCGGAAGATTTTTTGAAAAATGACGTACGAACGTGAAATTTTAGATACGGGGGTTTTGGGGGTCGCCGATCACGATTCCAAAGTCAAAATGTCAAAAAAAATAAAATGGCGGAAGATTTTTTTGAAAATTGACGTATGATTGTGAAATTTTAGATACGGGGGTTTTGGGGGTCGCCGATCACGATTCCAAAGTCAAAATGTCAAAAAAAAACAAAATGGCGGGAGATTTTTTTGAAAATTGACGTATGACTGTGGAATTTTAGATACGGGGGTGTTTGTGGTCGCTTATTACGTCTTCAATTTGGCGATTCTTCGAAATGTGATTGAACAGGGCTTAAATTTAATACTTCATTTTTTCTTAACGATAGTAGATTCGCAAACATCAGAATCTTATTGTACACTGTCTCAATGGAAATGTTGCGCTCATTGAGCTCATTGTCTCTTTCAATACTTTAACATGACTTATGTTTAACATTAAATTACCTTTCTCGCTCTTGAGTGTGTACCAGTTTACCTAAAAAGCAGTTCGAGAAGAATTTTAAATATAATAATAAAATATACTATTGGCTTAACAAAATATATGTAGGGGTGCTTCAAAAGTTTATAAAGGTGGACATTCTAAAAAGCCATGACAGTGATTGCTTTTTACAGGACAGGCGCTTCAATAGGACTTAAATTTAAAACTTGGGCTTTTTACTTTTATTATTATTTTGTGCTTTTTTCTTAACGAGAGTAGACTTCGAAAAGGTTGACAGGCTTTTACACTTTCACATCAAAATAGTATTCTACACTGTCTTAATAAAAATGTTGCGCTTCATGATCTCATTGTGTATTTGCATACTTTAACACGACTTATGTTTAACATTACATTACCTTTCTCGCTCTTGAGTGTGTACAGATTTGTGTAAAAAACAGTTCGAGAAGCATTTTAAATAAAACAAAGTTAATAAAAACGGACATTCTAAAAAGCCATGACAGTGATTGCTTTTTGCAGGAAACTGTGAAGAAACTGTAAGCGGACGCGAAAAAAGCCATTCAATAGGGCTAAAATTTAAAACTTGGGCATTTTTTTGGATTTTTGAGTAAAATGAATTTTAAGTACATTTTTATTATTCCTTTGTGTTTCTTCATTAATGATAGTAGAATTCAAAAACGTTGACATGATTTTTTCACTGTTACATCAAAATAATACTGTAAACTGTCTTAATTGAAATGTTGCGCTCTGAGCTCATTGTTTCTTTGGATACTTTAACATGAATTATGAGTATTATTAAATTACATTTTTCGCTCTTGAGTGTGTACCGGTTTGTGTCAAAAACAGTTCGAGAAAAATTTTAAATAAAATATCCTATTGGCTTAACAAAATATATGTATATACAGGGGTGTTTCAAAAGTTTATAAAAGTGGATATTCTAAAAAGCGTCATTCCAGTGATCGCCTTTTACAGGAAAGGCGCTTTAATAGGGCTTAAATTTAAAACTTGGGCTCTTTACTTTTATTATTATTTCCTGCTCCTTTATTAACGATAGTGGATTTCGAAAAGGTTGACGGGCTTTTACACTTTCACATCAAAATAGTATTGTAAACTGCGTTAATGGACAAGTTGGGCTTTTTGATCTCATTGTGTCTTTGGATACCTTAACATAACTTATGGTTTAAATTAAATTACCTGTTGTGTTAAAAACACTTCGATAAGAATTTTAAATAAAACGTCCTATTGGCTTAACAAAATATATGTATATACAGGAGTGCTTCTTACTTTTATTATTATTTTGTGCTTTTTTCTTAACGAGAGTAGACTTCGAAAAGATTGACAGGCTTCTACACGTTCACATCAAAATAGTATTATAAACTGTCTTAATGAAAATGTTGCGCTTTTTGAGAGCTCATTGTTTCTTTGGATATTTTAACATGACTTATGTTTAACATTAAATTATCTTTCTCACTCTTGAGTGTGTACCCGTTTGTGTAAAAAACAATTCGAGAAAATTTTTAAATAAAATATACTATTGGCTTCACAAAATATATGTATATACCGGGATGCTTTAAAAGTTTATAAAACCGGACATTCTAAAAAGCGTCATGCCAGTACTCGCTTTTTACAGGAAAGGCGCTTCAATTTAAAACTTCGGCTTTTTACTTTTACTTTTATTTTGTGCTCCTTTATTAACGATAGTGGATTTCAAAAAGGTCACACTTTACATCAACATAGTATTGTACACTGTCTTAATAAAAATGTTGCGCTTTTTGATCTCATTGTGTCTTTGGATACTTTAACACGACTTATGTTTACCATTAAATTACCTTCCTCGCTCTTGAGTGTGTACCGGTTTATGTCAAAAACAGTTCGAGAAGAATTTTAAATAAAATATCCTATTGGCTTAACAAAATATATGTATCTACAGGGGTGCTTCAAAAGTTTATAAAAGTGGACATTCTAAAAAGCGTTTTTTACAGGAAAGGCGCTTTAATAGGGCTCCTTTATTAACGAGAGTAGACTTCGAAAAGATTGACAGGCTTTTACACTTTCACATCAAAATAGTATTGTAAACTGTCTTAATGAATATGTTGCGCTTTTTGAGAGCTCATTGTCTCTCTGGATATTTTAATATGACATGTTTAACATTAAATTACCTTTCTCGCTCTTGAGTGTGTACAGGTTTGTGTTAAAAACAGTTCGAGAAGAATTTTAAATAAAATATCCTATTGGCCTAACAAAATATATGTTTATACAGGGGTGCTTCAAAAGTTTATCAAAGTCGACATTCTAAAAAGCGTCTTTTACAGGAAAGGCGCTTCAATAGGGCTTAAATTTAAAACTTGGCCTTTTGACTTTTATTATTATTTTGTGCTTTTTTCTTAACGAGAGTAGACTTCGAAAAGGTTGACATGCTTTACCACTATCACATCAAAATAGTATTGTAAACTGCCTCGATAAAAATGTTGTGCTCTTTCAGCTCATGTTTCTTTAAATACTTTAACATAAACTATGTTTAACATTAAATTACCTTTCTCGCTCTTGAGTGCGTACAGGTTTGTGTAAAAAAACAATTCGAGAAGCATTTTAAATAGAATATACTATTGGCTTCACAAGATATATGCATATACCGGGGTGCTTCAAAAGTTAAGGAACGCGAAAAAAGCCATTCAATAGGTCTAAAATTTAAAACTTGGGTTTTTTTTGGATCTTTGAGTAAAATGAATTTTAGGTTCATTTTTATTACTCTTTTGTGTTTCTTCATTAACGATAGTAGAATTCAAAAAGGTTGACATGCTTTTTCACTGTTACATCAAAATAGTACTGTAAACTGTCTTAATGGAAATGTTGCGCTCTGAGCTCATTGTTTCTTTCGATACTTTAACATGACTTATGTTTAACATTAAATTACCTTTCTCGCTCTTGAGTATGTACAGATTTATGTCAAAAACAGTTCGAGAAGAATTTTCAATAAAATATCCTATTGGCCTAACAAAATATATGTATATACAGGGGTGCTTCAAAAGTTTATAAAAGTGGACATTCTAAAAAGCGTTTTTTACAAGAAAGGCGCTTCAAAAGGGCTTAAATTTAAAACTTGGGCTTTTTACTTTTATTATTATTTTGTGCTTTTTTCTTAACGGGAGTAGACTTCGAAAAGGTTGACATGCTTTTCCACTATCACATCAAAATAGTATTGTAAACTGCCTCGATGAAAATGTTGTGCTCTTTCAGCTCATTGTTTCTTTAAATACTTTAACATGAACTATGTTTAACATTAAATTTCCTTTCTCGCTCTTGAGTGTGTACAGGTTTGTGTAATAAAACAGTTCGAGAAGCATTTTAAATAAAACATACTATTGGCTTCACAAGATATATGTATATACAGGGGTGCTTCAAAAGTTAATAAAATCGGACATTCTAAATGGCCATGACAGTGATTGCTTTCTACAGGAAACTGTAAGCGGACGCGAAAAAAGCGGTTCAAGCTAAGAGAGATTGACGGACAGCTGTAAGCGGACGCGAAAAGGCGATTCAAGCTCGAAGAGATTGATGGACAGCTAGTTAATATTAATAAACCGAAATATTTTTATTTAACATTCCTTTGAATACATATACAAAAGAAAGAGAATAATACATATGTTTATGTATGAAATTTATTTGAACGATACTGTCAGAATTGAATTTTCCTTGCCATGGAAAATCAACATGCAGTTTATCCGCTAGCAAACATGCAGTTTATCCGATGGCAAACTAACACAGCGTGTATTAAAATGTCATGTTTTTGACAGATGAATTAAATTGTCAGAATTATCTCAAAAGAATATCTAAGACGGACGTTTTACATTCCATGGCAAACCTTTATCAACATAATTTTTGATCTTGCGGTATAAGTATGCCATACCGCCATACCTGCCATATAAAACAGCTATTAGGCTTTTATCAGCATTAAAAGCAGCCAAGTTTAATTGATTTGCATAATTCATCTCTCTAGTAAAAGGATAGGCATCTTTCAATTAAAGATAATAGAAAACTCCATATTTTAAAAGATTACAATTTGATTAAAATCACAAATTAAACTATGTACTACTATGTAGTTACTTTTTATGGTTTATGGTGCCAACCTGTGATACCAACTGTTCATTGTCTATTAGGTATTTTTAAATTATTCGTAACATACTAAATTTTATAATTATTAGCCGCACGAATTGCTGTTAATTATAATTTTAAATTATAATGATACTTAAATTATTATATAACATGCAATTAACATCTAAATAATTTCAAGATATTAACGCCATCTATTCCATAAGTGCTACACTGTAAAGCGATGCAAATGTAACAGATATCTGTAAATGTATGAAATTGCTTACAAAAATGTTACAAATTTTATTTCATGGATCACTTTAAAAATTACACATATATTTAGCTACTGTTACCAATTTTATCTACCAAATATAAATACCGAGTGTACTTGCTATATTACATATAAATTTACCGTGTTATTTTTAAATGTAGCCATTTTTTCTAGTACTTGCAAAACCACTAACTTCCCATTTTATTTACGGCTTATATATTAACTTAGTTTAAAAAAAAATACGACAGTTCACTTCGTTTAACCTTTATCTTCATGCTTAATGCATAAAATTTACATGTTTTGATTTCTTACGCCTCAAAAAATGGAAATAAAAATGGTATTTTTTGGGTACACTTCTCTCCCGCCAAAATCTTATCAAACGCAGCCTTAACGATGCTAAGCATGTTTAAAGAAAATCGTAAAGTTTAGTTTTCTTTGAATATCTAATAAGCCATGAAAGTTATCGGAGAAACAAAAGCAGTTTTAAATCAAACTCGTAAAACTGCGCATCTCTCCCTATTTAAGCGTTTTTCTATCTCCAGTAGTTTCTGAGATTCCAATGCTAAACATTCAAAAAAACTCACCCTGTATATTAAGCACATTTTAAATTAATATATATGTATATATTGTGGTTGAAGTTAAAAAATATTGGAAATATTTTTCTTATCTGATTTATATATTTATTCTATTTTTCTTAGTGCAGTTCTTATAAATAAGCTTGTTGGTGAAAAGTATATAATTTTGTTTTTCATTTAATAGTTTTGGGATATTTGAAATAACAAATTGGAATTATTAATTATCATATTAGTTCATTGCAATTGTTTTGCACCATATCTGTACATTAAACCACAATCGATCGACGTAAATACTTAAAAAGAATTACATGTCTTAACCTATTATTAACGTACCATAAAGATTTTTCAAATAATTCTCTATAACTTTCATTTTAGATACTACATCGGCATTTATATTGATAGACATGAATGTATATACGTACATGTCTACCATATTCCATATATACTGAAATGGTCACTAAATGAACATCTGCTTCTTCCTATTTCAAACACACGAGCGTGTGCGGACTTGAACATATCTATGTAGTGTGCGTGTGAACATTGCGTGTCGATGATACCAAAGTTAGTAGAGCTACTTGTTTTACGACCGTGAAGGGCTACCGCATCAAAGAGGAGGCGTTTATTTTTTTTTATCTCTTAAACACTAAAAGTTACATACGAACGACGCAGCCACTTAAAGGTTACAAGTGATAGTGGGCCATAAACATGTAATATACAGCTGAATAGATGTGAGGGATCCTAGGTCGTTACAAGTGGGATGTCTTCTTCGATAAATACATGAACACAAACAAGAATGACTCACAAATTTGAAACCTTTTAACAAAATTAATATTATCCCGCATTTTTGTTTGTAAAAGCCTATATTTAAGAAGTTGTTTCGAAAATCTATATAATAGATACGTATCTACATTACATATGAAATAGCTGCTGCAAGACGCATTTGTATTACATTTATATGATATAATATACACATATAACGTGTTTCTAAAACATCGAAATCGAATCTCCCAATGTATATAAAAATTATATATGTATGGCCAAATAGTTTCAAATATCCGCTTAGATTTAAAATATAATACTTTTCGAATGTATTTTTAATTCTAGGTTCATGCATTTCATAGGAAAATCAGGTGGCGTAGCCTGTTTCTTATAGTTAATGGAGTTATTTATTTAACAATCTTAGAATTAGTCATGCTTTTGTCATGCATTAAATTACGTCCCTACGTATGGTAGTAGGTGCATATGCTACGAAAATACAGTATTGTCCAAAACTTTGTAATAAACGGTAGTTATTTCGTAAGTTTTGTAATTACTATTTTTATGCATTAAATTAACTAAAATTTCGAATTCAGTTTTTTATTTTTGTGAGATATACAGGGTTATTTTTTAAATCTTGACAAAGGCTAACTTTTTTATTTGAAAAGATAGACCTAGGTACCTGATGCAAAGTTTTAGGAATTAGTCCAAATAAGAAAACTATGTGGAAAAAATAAACGCATTGTTGCCAGATTGGGCGCTATTTCAGAAAAACATAATTTCTGAAATGGCAACACCGTATTTTTTTTAACAATTTCCAATACATCTTGAGATTCTAGACAAAAACAAAAGAGTACAAGTTTTTGATTAGAGTGTCGGTTTACGAGCTAATAGTGCCTAAACTCAATTTATTTTCCAACATTAAAAGAATAGCAATACTAACAAAAATTAATTACCTAAGTTTTATATGTTAAACAAATGTTCGAACTGATTTCCTTGTTGGGTTCTGCAGCAACAAATACGTTCAACAGAATTTCTATTAACATTATGTGCATTTGAGGGGTTATGTTTTGAATATCCCGTTGTATGGCTAGTTTTAATTCATTAATTGACACAGGAGCGTTAACATAAACTTTATTCTTCAGATGTTCCCAGAAAAAAAAGTCTAAAGGAGTGAGATCGGGAGATCTGGGCGGCCACTCTACTGGTCCTCTTCTTTCAATCCAACTCTCGGATAGCAGCTCATCAAGATAGGCTCTAACTTCTAAACTAAAATAGGGTGATGCACCATCTTGCTTGAAAATACATTATTCTTCTGTCGTTTAGAGGAAGCTCATCAATAAAGGTTTCCAATTCATTTCGTAACAATATCAAGTACCTTGCACCCGCTAAATTCCCTTCTATGAAAACAGGATCTATCACTCTGTTGTTAAATATGCCACACCAAACATTAACTTTAGGATTGATCTGTCCCCGCCTATCTTCTGCCCAACAAGGATTATTATCAGACCAATATCTGTAATTTTGCCGGTTTACCAAACCGTTTAAATAAAACGGAGGCTAAATAAGATATAATTTTGAAAATGTGGTTGTAGCCGCTTTTTCTCCAAAAACCAATCGCAAAATTCCAGTCACCGATCATAATCATGGTCATGAAGTTGCTGTACATTCATCATTTTATAGAGACGGAATTTACTTGAATTTAAGGTTGTCCAAACTGTAGTCTGAGAACTTCCCACTGCTTGTGCAATCTTATTTGTAGATCGATTTGGGTTTTCAACACTTTCAAAAAGAATATTTTCTTGTACCGCAGTATTTTTACTTCATTGTCGAATCCCTGGACGCAATCTTCTTGTAGCTTTCAACTTAACCAAATTTTGTCTGAAAAATTCTGGACTAAGACGAGGTTTGTTGGGATG
The DNA here is from genome assembly GCA_963170755.1 of Amphimallon solstitiale. Taxonomy (NCBI): domain Eukaryota; kingdom Metazoa; phylum Arthropoda; class Insecta; order Coleoptera; family Scarabaeidae; genus Amphimallon; species Amphimallon solstitiale. The sequence goes on from OY720678.1 coordinate 1,705,003, forward strand.
TCTAACATGGAATTCAGTGCATGCTTTTCGCAAACTTAAACCACCAACATGCAAAAAAATTAATTCAATTTTCTCTTGAGGTGTAATACGATCCATCTTAATTCAAGATTACACAGAACTTATTGTCATGTTATGACGGCAGGGACAAACATAGCCTCCTTATTATTCCTTTGATGTTGGAAAATGTATTAATGTTTTGACACTATTAGCTCGTAAACCGCCACTCTAACCAAACACTTGCATCCTTTTTGTTTTGTTTAGAATCTCAAGATGTATTAGAAATTGTTAAAAAAAAGTGCGATGTTGCCATTTAAGAAAATATGTTTTTCTGAAATAGCGCTCAATCTGGCAAAAATGCGTTTATTTTTTCTATACATTTTTCTTATTTGGACTAATTCCTAAATCTTTGCTTCAGAAACCATAGGTCTATCTTTTCAAATAAAAAAGTTAACCTATGACAAGATTTAAAAAAATAAGCCTGTATATAAATTCTATTGCCTCCCTTGTATTTATAAAATTTAGAATGTACGTTCACAATATTAAGTTCTGATGATAACGTTACATGCTTCTGTTTTATTATCATTTTTCAAGAAATATTTTGCCAATACAAGTTTTTTCCAATTCCAGTTCTATTTTAGTCTTGCATATTTAAGTGATTTCTTAATTTGAAAAAGCAAACGTATTTATGATCTTAAAATATATGTAACTTTGTTTTATAATATATCTGGAGTATGTTAGTCCACTTTCTTTTGGCTGCCTTGGTAGCAATGAAGGAATTTTCATTTTTTATAATATAATAAAATGAGTATATACAACACCTAGTTCATAATATCCCAGGCATTTTTTGTAGGCCACAGTTCAGCCACTGCACAATCTAATTGAGAATATTGATATCAGTCTCTTTCAGGACTTCCATTATAACATCTGGAACTCGAAGACTGGCATTTCCTTGCAGTTCTTCGTCGTAGGACTCGCTTATGACTATTGTCGGCCTACAAAGAAAATGATATTTGTATGAAGAACCGGTATTGTTCTACTCCAATCTATGAGTCCATTACACCATTCTAATCTAAGAGCATAATGTATTCTAGTGTGGAACACTATTAGTCTTGGACTATATGAAATCAACCCAAGAATTTGCATAAATCGTTATAGACATTTTCCTTTAACGGTGAGGTACTATGCCGATCGTTAAGACCAGCAATCTTCTCTTGCATTTCTTGAAAATGTATACTTTCAGACTTCATGAAATCTCTCCAAACGCATCATATGCACGAATTATTAAGGTTTACCACAGTTTGCAGGCATTATATTTTGGTGTCAAATGTGTAACGCTCAATATTTTTGCAGTTACTCTCCAAACGCATTACATGCAAAAATTAAGGTTAACCACAGTTTGCAGACATCATATTTTGGTGTCAAATATGTAGCGCTCAATATTTTTGCAGTTACTATTTTTATTGTGTAATACGTGACTCAGGATTCTGAGACATATATTGTACGAAGCTTATGAAAACCGTATAGGTTTGATGTTAGTCTAGTTCATAGTAGGTATTAGACACATTTGAAGTAAAAACAATTATCTTATGGTATGGGGCGGAATAGTGACTATTGTGTAGCAGACATAAGTTTTTAAAACACTTGGAAATAGGTATTGAAAAAAGTCTTTTGGAATGTGATTTGATATTATTTAGATATCGTCATTTTATATTTAAACATTTCAAAATGATGTATGAAAAATAAAGTGAAGTTTATTATTGCAATAACTTGTTACAAATTTAGCAAACGTCATGTAAGTAACACTAATTATTATAAATATGTCAAATTACAGTTTAGACACATTCCAAGTATTGTGTAATATTATATGACTCTAGATTACGTAGTAGCTTAAAAGTAGCATTTTTAAAAATATTGAAGTTAGATATAGATTTCGCATATGGCGGTAAAGCGTTAAAAAACTTTACACTGGAATAAACAAGATTATTTTCTGTTAATGTTTCACGGTGCATAGAATAACAATAATTATTCCTATTTCCTGTAGGATAAGATTGACTAGGTATGTGATTACTAAAGAGATGTTTATTCTTAAACAAAAATATTAAGCATTCAAATATACAAATTGCTCCAATTTTCAAGATATTGTTCTGCATAAGACTATGTACATTCTAAGCAAAGTATCTTGCGTAATAACGCTGTTCTAAACCCAAACAATTGTTGTAACTCACTACTGCCTCCCAAAACAACGATGCCTTATTTCATAAGAGAATAACAGCAACCTCAATATGCGATCCAGAGTCTACTGTCTCTCTACTAACCAGTACTCGTGTGTACAAAATAAATGCATAGCATAAGCTGCTCATTCTCTTACATAAAGAATGTATATGTTTGTCCCATTTCCAATGGATATGGACAATTACACCAAGTAATCTTGCGATTTGATTCAATGAGTAATTATACTATTTACATTCACACTTACTTGGTAGTTTTGTTGCGTAGTTTCAAGTAAGATGATATTAGTTTGTTTTTATGATTAATTGAACTTTTTTTATATAGATGTCGTGCAATTGCCGATGACCGTATCAAGTGTATTTCGGCACATTAAATATCATTGAAGTATATAATAAAAATGAGGTGTGGCCACCACACGACTTTCTTATACGTATAAGCATTTCAAACTATACAATTTTAAGAAATTTTTACACAAATTTATTCAAAATACTATTCTAAGTACTTCTATTCTCTTAATAAATCGCTATAGCATACATACTTTGCAAGAAATTCGAAAAGAAAGTGCTACTCCCTAAGACTAAAAGTATTACTTCCGGTCCGAATTTTAAAATTTCAAATATACAAAAAATATTGCAAATCTAGAATTAAATACTTTTGTACTCTTGATAAATATATATATAGAATGCATAACTTACGACATATTTGCAAAAAATCGCTATTCGATAAGAGTAAAAGTGGTACTTGCGGTCTGAATTTTGAAATTTTTTTTATACAAAAGGTATTGAAAATTATATTTTAAAAACTTTTATACTCGTAAGATACCTGTCTAAAAAGCATGATTTGCGAAAAATTCGCAAAAAACTGATTTTCGATAGGAGTAAAAGACCTACTTCCGGTAGGAATTTCGGAAAACTTTTTAAATAAAATTGTTCTCAATTTTAATTTTAAGTACATATGAATTCTTTATAAATTTGTTTAAACTTAGTAGTTGACGAAATATTGGCAAAATTCTATTTTTTTGCTGAAGTAAACTGCTACTGCTGGTCCACCGATTTTACTGAAAAACTAATCAAATCTCAAGAGGGAGATTATACACGTAAATGCAAAATTTGGAATTGATATATACTGCGGTTTGACCGCTATCGTGGTCTCACACACACACACAGAGAGAGAGACACACACACAGACATTTTTTAAACACCACTTTTTCGGTATCAGGGGACTTCAAAACGTGGACATCTGCAAAAATCTCGAGGTCGAAAATTTTCATCATCACAATACTTCCTTATACTACGTTTAAGAAAGTAAAAAGCAGGAGATATTTCCTCGGGGCGCACCTTGTAGAAAACGTTGCTTTGAACTTACTTATGAGTGTTGGTATCGTAGATGAGTGGTTTGTACGCGGTCAAATATTAAAGATACAAACCACTCAAGGCTTTTACCACTTATGATCTAATCTGCGTAGTAATAAGGAATGACCCATACTGTCGAAGGCCCGCGACAGATCCAGCAAAATACTACAGGGTACTGCTTTTTCTTTTAGGGAACAGAAATGTCGCTGACGTATTGCTGTAGCAATGCTTTTATTTTGAGAAAACTATGATGATGCTCATTAATCAGGTTATGTTTCATACAAAAATTGTACTACCTAGCTACCTTTTCATAAAGTTTTGAAAAACCTGTTAGTAAAGTATCAGGTCTTATAAACCGGGGTAACTACTGCTTGTTTCAAATAATCCGGAAAAATATCGTATTCAAAGATGTATTTATAATGTGGCACAATGGATTTAATTAAATATGTGGATATTTCTGAAAGAAAATGTATATATTTTAACAATTACAATGATAGTTCTAGTTTTAAAATATATAAAACAGTATAAAATAACTACAAGCAGAGTTTAGAGAAAAATGGAAATTAATTAAAATTAAGTAAAATTTCAAGAGAGAGCAATTAAAAATAAAATGAAAGAAAAAAGACTAATGATCAAAGTCGAAATATCGAAATAAAAACATAAAGTAGCCAATTATGAATCTCATTACGAATCTTTCAATTGTATTATTATATCAGCAACTTGACATAGGTTTATTATTTTGGGACTTTTCAAATTTTCCTAAAAACCTAGAGCGGGTAATTTGTATTGTAATATTAATAACTGATCTTTTAACGTGTGACAAATATTGCCTTTCTGGAAGATTTTAAGTTTATTAAAAAAATTTCAAATTGAATTATCTTAGAAGCTATTTCTTATATAGGTTTTTTTAACAATATTACTGACCTTAGTATATTCTATAAAGTTTAGAGATTCAATTATGTAATTTACCACATGTGTTAATTATTTACATTTACAAATATAGCTTGAGTCACAGAGTTTTACTATAATAGTAAAATATATTCTAAGTAAGTCCCTATTTAACGAACACTTCCAATATACAAACACATTTAAACCCTCTCGGCTGTCAATTGTTTATGGTTCTTACGGTATTTATTGTGATTTACTTCTCGTTGATACATTGAATTACCAAGAAGTGGTGTACGTAAACTAAATTAGTAACATAAGTGAAACATAACAAATATTTCTTCTAATGTAATGCTTATTTGCAATTTACCGCGTGTATACATATTTCCATCTAGGATCCCATTCTCTTGACTGCTTTCATTCAATCAATTGGGCAGTAAAGTTATATCTGTTTAATCTTAACTTCAAGACTCAAGAGTTTCGTATTTATAATGAGTATTAATGAGCTATATTTTATTTTTACACTATTATTATATTTTTATTTTGTTAAATTGAAACAAAACATATATAAATATAATGATATAAATTTCAACATTGTTAGTGTAATCAAAATACGATGACAAGGGAACGGATTGGATTTAATATTGTTGGCATTAGTTAATCAGTTTTGAAAATTTTGATCGGAAGTAACACTTTCGCTTTTTATCAAAAAGGAGGTCTTTGCAAATATATCGCAAATTATGCATTCTGTACAGATTTAAAAATTATTTATTCTGTAGAAAATTGAAACCGTATAAACGTATAAGAAAGACATGTGTTGCAACACATTTTTTATAGAGGATAGAATTGTGACTCTTTAAGAATAAACATATAAGTTTCGCAAAAGTATTAGTTTGACATTAATCTTATGCGTCTTTGTATTAATATTTGTTATCAAAGTATTTAGCCAGCTTGTATAACATGAGAGGTTATGTAAATTTGTAAGAATTTAGTGTCTTCTGAATTATGTGGGGATATTTCTGACACAATAAGTTTTAATAGTTCATAAAGTATGAAATTTAAGATGCTATTACATATCTCTTCTTGGAGGCTTTATTACGTCTACTATTCCAAAGAGCATTTTTCGCTCAAAGGCATCTCTTGTTGTTTTAACTGACCTTAAAGTTGTCACTTAAGATATTGCTTTCATTCAGCAGGTGGATCGGGAACCGTTCACGCTCCAACTGTTCACTTCACAACAGTTGAGTGTTCGCTAGACAGCACCGCTCACCTTTATGCGATCGTCTGCAATCTGGTATTTTTCATTGCTGCCATATGTTAAAATTATACAAATTAAACCGAATAAACAAATTGTTTTTCGGTACTGTATAATATATAAATTGCCACCGGCTATTACTTTTTTGAATTCTTGCAGCGTAACCTTAATGTATGTCTCGATGTTTGATGTGTATTTTACTGGGTGAATTTTATGAAATATACTGCAATGTCGTATGGTAATACTATTATAATCTTCTTTGACAAAATTAGTGAATTTCAGAAAATTTCGCGACTTTATTTTGGAAACTATGAACGCAAATAGGAAACTGTGTGCGTATTGTACTACCACGTAACGTCATCATTTTCTACCACTGCATCCAGAAGATTTAACCTCTACAAAAAAAAAGAAACAGTATTTGAATAGCAAGTAAGTGAAAATATTGTACGTTTTTTACTTGATCAGATGCTGACAATGTAACATACATGTTGGGATTCTGTAGAACGTCAGCTTTCTATTACATATACTCAGTTATTATTATTACTGTCACACTTTAGTGCCTTAATTTCTTCTTGTTATTTTATTTGCCATTTCAATTGATGAGTAGTTTGTCGCGCAGATGAAAGTCTGTCTACGGCATAAGTCTGGTTACATGCTAATTCTGTCGTTCATTCTTCTACTTGGATGGCTGCTTTGATGGGAGCTCGTTTAACCTCCAAATACAAATCTTTCAACTGTCATTTCGAAATATTGTGGGATGTAACTTTATTACGCTCGCCTCTTGCCTTAGGTTCAGCCTGGCAGGAGGGGAGGCATAAATGGCGCGAACACGGTAACTAACCTTCTAACGTTAATTTCCAGAATCGCAAATGAAATAATAATAAGCAGTCGCTTGTCTACTAATTAATCGTCAGCTTATAACACAATTGAGGCCTTACCTTCACTCTTCCCAAAGTTGGTGTTGAATATGATGGGCAGTACTGCAGCTAGCTCGCCGAGAAATAGCGTGGATTCGACACTGAATAAGTCGAAGGTCTTACTCAGGCGTCAATCCCGTTTACTATACTATACTGCACATCAACTGACTTATAAACCCGGGACTAGTCTATTATTGAAACCTCAGGTGAAATGAATAAGCAAAACCAAACACACACATTGAAGGTAAAACCAGATTTATTGTCAGGTCTCAAATTCTTTAAAAAAAAAGACATCAAAATCCCTAAATTGATTTGGTGATTGACAATATAAAACAGTGTTCTATTTACCAAAAATAATTGACAGTAAACATTTAATTAAAAAAAAAAAACTACATCGAAAATATCCGATAAGTTTAAAAATTCACAGTCATCAAATAAAATCTTAAACTTAAAGGTACAACCAATGAAACAACGCTTAATTTGAATAATTGTAATACATACAATTCAGACGTAAGCAATCCTACCCAGAATCATAAAATTTAAATAATATTACCAAAATATACAATTAAACAACGAAAGGTTTGACATAATTAAATTAGAAAAGTTTACATTAGCTGAAGCAAAAAAAGACACAGGCGATTCAAATCTATAAATGCTATAACAATAGTGGTCGCTCAGGTTGGTCACTAAAACATGGCATCAAAACGCTAAATCTGAAACAGCCTGTAAATATTCAGGGCCAAAAATAACAAGCTGGCTGACTACTAAATGCTATTTCTTAGATGGTAATAGTATTAGCTCTGATATCATCGCTTTACAAAATCAAAATCAAATTATTTAAACAACAGCGGTTATAAATCACAAATAAAACTATTTGGCCGATGACTGTCCAGAATTTAATAATTACACAGGCTTACGATATGTAAGCACTAAACTAAATATGAAAATTAAAGAGGCAAGCTAAGCCTTAATGAATTTAAAATATTACGAGCAAAAATCCCTCGTAAATCCCACAGAGAGGTTATAAATTAACAACAAATTAAACGTTAAGTGCCTGATTAGTAATTAAGCAATCACCTAAGTGGCTCAAAATTGAAATGATTAAATTACGATCAATAGCACTAAAGTTTACTTAAGAAAACAGTATCTAACTGTTCGGAAAGCACCAAAAGTAATAAATCTGTCACACACAGGATCTGTGCTTAATTACAATAATTGACTGTGTGCATTGTGCACATGGTACACTTAAATAAAACGTTAAAGTGATTACAAATACCTGGTTTTAGTCCTTACACACAATATCCAATTGACATAAAGTTTTCGATAGGGACACACAACAGCAGGTCCACGATATTCAGGGCTTACAGAACTCTACACAAAATTCCTCAAAGGTCCAACCTCAAAGCTATTCCACAAGGTGCAGGGCGGTAGTTAGAAATCTTCTATTAAATTGTCAACGAAACATCTGTATAACTTCCCAGATAATTAACATATAAAGATGTGCAATGGCCTTCTTCCAAAATTACAAATGGCTACCCAAAAAAAAAAAAGAAACCACGTGTCTTGAAGTTTCCACACAGGAAACGGCTTGCGTCTCAAAATTCCACTATACGGTAAACGCAAACTGAACAAGAGAAAATAGCACATACAGGATCATTAAAGTATTCGATAAATATACTTACAGCAACAAAGATCTTTTCAGTCAGGAAAAAAAACACATCCCCATTACGAGTTTAAAATTACGACCAAATTCCAAATAAATTTGGCAGATTACAACTTCATCCACATTGTTCGTGATTTCACAACGATAATATCAAAAATTCAAGTTAAACTGCACAAATTCTGACTGAACTATGTTACTTTTGCGTTGTAGATGTTTTTTCAAAGAAGATTTGTGCGAAAGGAAACGGCGTAGGCGAAAATTCTAGCACCTCCGAGAAAAAAGGTTAACGCCCCTAAACCCATTTTACCTAATGAACGCGAGATCCAAAATGACCAGCAATCACAACAATTAGGCTTGCAAATGGCAATTAAAAGCGGAAAATAAATAGTAGAAATCACGAATTATAATTTCGTTACAGAACTTAAAAAAAATATACGACATAAGTGAATTAAATGAATTTGCATATAAATCACAATTAAACAAACAAGCGCCATCTGTCAACTGTCAGCAGGCGCTACCACGCGGTAAGATATAAGACGTGACACCGGGATTGGCACTAACTCATATCGGCCACTTGAGGGCGGTAAAAAGATCAAGGCAACGATCGTTTTAAGAGCAAATCAATAAGGCATTCTTCTAGGACAAATAATTATTTAGCAGTAACAAAATTAATACTTTTAAATCAAATAATTAATATCAAATAGGGTAATAACTTCATGAAATAAAAAAAAAAGTTCTCCACTAACAATACTCAAGGTAACCATTAGTGCAAAAGTTACATAACCACGACATCTATACAGTGTTCCCCAAGATATTATGTATAAAGTGAGCACACAATTAAATAAAAAAAGGTGTAACAACTTTTATAGAAGGACGATTTTTTGCTTCTAAACAAAGACACTTTCGTCACAGATTCTAATCCCTCATCATTGAATACTTTAGGCACAAAACAAACTCTGTTTGTGCATTTGTGCAAGGATTTCTAATCCACTGTAGTTACACTACCACAACATTTGCCTCTATTTGCGCAAAATAAATTTTTGGAACCGTTTTTGCTTACTTTGAGATACGCCTGATGTCCCAAATAGACTGCAACTTCTTGCCTTTCGTGGACTCCACAACTTCGATGATATCTTGCATACATTTCGAAATTACTTGCAATGACTTTTTCCCAAATAGAATAAAATTTCTCGGCCTTTCGTCGATTCCACAACTTCGATGAATTTTTCTATACCTATTGAAACTATTTGCAATGACTTTTCAACATAACAGCCATAGAAAGCTAACCAAAATATTTATTCCACTTTCGTTTATACCTCATTTCTATTAAGCCTTTAAAGTACGTTGAAGGGATAACTAAATTGTACGAAGTGGTGACGATAATTATGTTTTCGGCATGAGACGGTATGAAATGGGAATAAGGAAGGTAACTTTTTTGTGTGGCACAAAATGGGACAGTATGATGTGGGAACACAGCGTAGTTTTAGATGTACAGATTATCCAAGATTTTATTAAAATAACGCAATGAAACGTTGTTCATTGTTAACTGATTTCAAAATAATTAATCGTGCAAAGTAACACAAATTTCCATCAAATAAGTTCATACTCAAATAAAAATTAAAATGAATTTAATTTCAATAAAATCTATAAAAAGCTATCAAACATTGTGCTTAAGTAAACATTGTTACACGCATCAAGAATTCAAATAAGTAAATTCAAAAGGGCGCAGGAAAAATAGCGTCGACGGAAACTAAAATATTTATCCGTTCTGACAGTTAGCAAATAAATTGTTTGACTAAACTAAAACAATGCTATATATTACACTAAAATTTCGAAAGTTTTGTGCTTACTCCTGGCCGTGGGCTTACATAGAACCACAGATGGATGAATTTACGGACACCACCCCTATTATGTAATATTCCCCACCCCAAAAGACCTTTAATCCAGGGGAAAATCAGTTAAAAATACCAAGGTAGCAGAAGATAAGACAGAAGTATTTTCAAACAACAACTAATTTAATATTTAATAATTGTTCTAATATTTAAATTAAAAAAAAACAAATGGATATTTAAAATTGTATCCAATAAAGTTGCACAAGTTACGATTATTATTTGAAATTGAATTTAAGATAAGAATATTAAATTAAAAAAAAAAGGTACAAATAAAATGGCCGAGTTATTCGGACAGCCTGTATATTACTAAAAGGAAAAATTGTTAAATAGCATTAAATATTAAATATTGAAATTAAACTAATAGCTGAGATCTCACCTATACATTGATTTAGTAATATATTTAGCAGGTTCACCCTGTATATAAAGAATGAAATTAAAATACTAAATGAAAGTTACTGAAAATTGCACAAAAGTAAGGACTAATCTGCAAAATTCCAAAATACTTAAAAATTAATTCAATATAAAAATTTAGAAAAACGTTCTTCTGCTTAACTGACCATAACCATGACCAACAGGTTCTGTGTGATTCCAGGCCCTCCGAGCACAGAAATGCTTCGGGTTAGAATCATCAAAAATTACAAAAATGTTTAACTAAATTAAGGAATTAAATTTCAAAAATATATAACCAAATTTAAATTAATGTAAACTAAAATTTAACACACAAATGGATATATAAAGAAAAAACATAGAACAAAGGACTTAGCTGTGGTGACTCCCAGAAAATGGGTTCGATGCGAACTCCAATACCAAAATTAAAACTCCGGGCGCGTTGAAGGAATTCTAATCCTCTCATTCGGAGAAAATATTTGATTCTTCGGTAAATGGGTTAACACACATCCAAGCAGCTTAGATAGAGAAAATGACGTCGGACTACATGTCGACAAATGTGCGGAAATTTCGCACGTATTTAGCAGCTAAAAGAACAAGGAGGAACGACACACGTTAAGAGAAATCTAATTAATAGAAAATTACAAGAAGCTTACAGAAAAGACTTCAGCGACTGCGTTCATTAAAATCTTGAACACAAAATAACAACACGAAATGCCTAATTAAGGGTTTAATTAGGAAAAAAAGACGAATGTAATAAAGGTTGCCTATGCATTAGTAGGAGAAATATATAGTATATCTCCTCCTAATGCAAGCAAGAGTAATAAAAGTTGCATATACCTGAGTTGACTATACCACGCTAACAGGAAAGCCGCGAAAGTACATAGCTACTAAACAAACCAAACCGTTCTTCGCTATAGATGGGAGAACAGTTTAGTAATTAAAATTAATTCGTATTTCTTTTAAAATAACAGAAATGCGCAGTCTAAATATAATAACGCGTTGGATTTAAAATAAATTACCGCAAATTGCTAACGTCAAACGTCACTGAACAAAAATCCTATGAATATAAATGAAGAAACAAAATTCCGGAGCATACAGTTCCGCTCAAAAATCTAACGTAACAACATTTGTAATGCATAAATCCAATATTTCAATCAATTTAAATTAAAGCAAAAGAATGTCATTCAAATATACAAATTAAGATTCAAGTCAAAATGTTCCTTCGAAGCTGAGAAGCTGTCTTCTTCAAATAAATATCTACTCTTGACAAATTGCTACGCTGCATGTTCGGCACTACACATGCAGGACAATCATAAATTTAGTAATTATTCGAAATGAGTCAGAGAGGTGCATATATGCTTTCACATTTGTAATGCATAAATCCAATATTTCAATCAATTTAAATTTAAGCAAAAGAATGTTATTCAAATATACAAATTAAGATTCAAGTCAAAATGTTTCTTCGAAGCTGAGAAGCTGTCTTCTTCAAATAAATATCTACCCTTGACAAATTGCTACGCTGCATGTTCGGCACTACACATGCAGGACAATAATACATTTAGTAATTATTCGAAATGAGCCGGAGAGGTGCATATATGCTTTCGATGTTCCTTCTTATGATCTGTATGTTAATGTGCTCATTTGTTTTTACTGCACAGGATATCCCTGTGTTTATGTAAATGAAGGCTTTATTATTAATATTATATCTTATATACATTGTTTTCCTTCGCTCGTGTCTTTCATAATGATCAGAATGCCATTTTTTGGATTGACTTTCTTTATCATATATTTCTGATAAGTATGTTCTCACCTCTCAGATCCTTCAATTTTGTTCTCACGGTATTGCCTTTGCTTTATAATTTTACTTTCTGTTAATATCAAGTAAATCTTCTTTGGGTATTTTATTCGCTGTTTTGAAGATAACCTTAAATTACATTTTTTTAGAAATTATCTCTTGCTTATTATTACTTCTATTAGGTATTATAAGGACTTACATTTGGAAGTATGATGTAAAAAAGTGACAAGTAATGCGTATATTGTAAAGTATAAGGTACTCAACTGTATGTAACGTATACAGTATTGAATATATTTATGTAGTTACTGTTATGCCTTATTTTTAACCTTAGCCTATGTTTCGCATTACTTATGCTTTTCGCATTGTTTGATACTTTAAATCGCAACTTTACGACCGTGCTTGGTATATTTTGTGATCTAGTGTGACATGCCTTATATCTATTGTGTGAACACATTTCTGTTTCTTAGACTAAATTTATTGAAATCTAATTTTAGGGCTTTCTCACGATGTCTTTGACTACACGTTTAGAGATATCTAAGTCTACGCCTTATAATAAATAATTTCCGAGCTCGTTAAACTTATGCTAGACTACCTTTACCTGTACCTATCCGTTTGCTCTAATTATTGGATGCACACATTGCTATTTCCATCGACATTCTATGCTTTCGGGTTACGATATCTGTGAACTCTGGTTTGTATTCATTTTAGTTTTATTGTGCTATCATGCGGCCTTGCTGTGAAGGAGGTTATTGTACTGGGATATTCTTTTAGCACCTATTTACTTTGCTACAACTAAAGCATGTACTGTGGCAATCGGATAACCTCTTTTGGTTTTATAGACTGTTTGGTTGCTTAAAAAGAAAAGGTTTATTGTAGCATGGGAATAGCCTAGACATTGTGCATACTTGTTTTCTTCCTTCGCGAACATGTTCTGGCTGTAAATAGTGGGGCCTACCGTAGAAATTGTACCTTTCCGAGCATCCGTTGAACATAACCTTAGTACGTATATCGCCGTAACTACGTCCGATACCAATGCCTGCAAATTCGTTTGGATCGGGAAAATCCCGTCACTATCTTGCGTGCATTATCTGGTAGTAATTAGTTTATTTACCTGGTGTTTAGGTCATTTTCGTGGTGTGTTTACTCTTTCGAGCATGCCGTACATTTGTTTACGAACTTGTTGGTTTCATGTCACTATGAACATTGCGCTGGTGTTGCAGGATTGCCAACTTTTTAGGCGTGAAGTTTCTCCTCTCGTTTTATCTAACTTTATAATCTTACGTACATTGTAAGTGTATTTCAATGAATTTTATCATCTTGAGTTCCGAGGATGTCTGTGTTTAATTATATAGGTCACGTTATCGGCGGTCTCTTTTGCCGTATAGTTTTGCGTTCGTTAATCTTTTGAATTTTTCCCGCCGCTTACCTACAGAACTCTTCCGCATTTAGAAGCCTGCGTGGTGTTTAGAGCGCATCGGTTGAAGGGAGCACGTTTTCTGACTTTTACTTCTAAGTCGATCTACGAATGAAGAACATTAGTGCAGAGCTACTTATTTCTTGTAAATTCTGTGTATGTCTTAAGTAGACATTAACGCATTAGCGGCTCCAACGAATAAGTAGAAGATTTCGCTACCTTAGTTAGGTAATTTCGTGGGTGTTATCGTGAATTATCGTCACCCTAAATTTTGTGGTTCCAAGTGGTGAACTGCAAGTTTTTTTGATATTTTGTGCTTTTGGTGACTTTTGAAGTCGGTTATCGTTGTTCTCCAGAAACCTGGGGAACTTGTTGGGTACGGGCTGAGCCATCAGTGACTAATGCTGATATGGCGGCCGTACATTTCCGTTAAGGATCATGTGTCTACAATAGTCGATCTACCTGTTGTACTTTAACATCCATCTCAGTGGTTTCTGCGTGGAATTTTCTCCTGCCGGCCAGAATTACGCCGTAGAACCATCACCAGCTAGGGAGTTTTCCTTTCGCACCGTTAGCCAGATAAGTACAACACCAAACATTATCTACTACGTGTGTCTTGACTGATCTGTCTAAATCTTGTGCCAGTTAGGCTGGACTGTACACAAGTTCATAAATTAACTAGTGACTTGCTTAATTTTAATAAAACCACCATTTCATGTGCTAAGTTTCAAAAATCGTAGTTTAACTTTTGTTTTTTTTTGTAAATTTGATTATGCTGTATACTGGGTGATTCCAGCAGCAGTACATTTGTGTTAGTACTCACTGTTTACGTACTCTGGTACAACCGAAGTACGCTTCAAATTTATTTTACTTGTTTTAATTCCTTACCGTAGAATCTTTGATTTGTCTTAATTTGTTGAATTAAATTATCAATGTTTAAACGTGCTATTTAAATAACAATTGTTTACTTTAAATTCTTTTCAGTAATTTCTTAAAACTTTAGTAGTCTATTTAACATTTAACATTTTATCTATTTAGCATTTAACACAGCTATCCCTTACAGAATTCAGAATATATGTATATATACAAATCTATCAGTTTAGATATTTTAAATTTTAAGTTGAAACGCCATTGTTTGGCTACCTATATAGAACGTTTGTTATGATATTGTAAGGTTGAGGAAACGTTTCTACTACCGTCCTACCTCCATCGAAAAGTACGGAGGTTTTGTTAATTTGCAAATTTCTCTTATATCAATCTTGTTGAGGTTATGACCTCATTAATATCCTCTTAGATCAATTGCTATTAGTCGTTTTTTGTTTATTTCTTGATGTTTGATTAACCTCATTTTTTTTTTTAAATTTAACTTCATATATATAGTGCGTTTAAAAATATTTACCATCACTAACTGTTATTTTAATGTAACCAACTTCCTTTTGCCTCAACACAATTTAAATACATACATTACTGTTTACCTATACCTTTTTTTATTATTACTGGTTATATTAACCCCTTACCTTTCGACGAAATTAAGCGC
Organism: Amphimallon solstitiale; assembly: GCA_963170755.1. NCBI lineage: Eukaryota > Metazoa > Arthropoda > Insecta > Coleoptera > Scarabaeidae > Amphimallon > Amphimallon solstitiale. The sequence goes on from OY720678.1 coordinate 1,720,332, forward strand.
ATGAAGGAGGTTTGTATATCGGATCCTATACAGGATGATCCAGTAGTGTGACCCGCTGGAGGGACACAGCTAGTGTCAGATCTTAGAAAACGCAGGTAGGTTACCGTTAAGGTAGTGCAGGGTCCTGGTGCCCAGAGACAACGCCGCTAGCGTCGCCGCCGACCGACGCTCTTAAGTTTAGTTTTCTGAACCGTCACGCCATCTGCTATTTGAGCTAGCTCGGCCCTGCGATTTTCAATTCCTTCTACCACACTATAGAGATCTCCTTATACCGTAACTTACCTAAAGTCAATAATCTAATTGCGACGTTGTTTAGGGTGTAACATTACTAATTCAATGTGTATCATTTACATGGTTAAAAATAAGGTAAATACGATTATATATCTTTCAAATCTACAGCTACTGTGTTTTTATTTCTTCGTTACTCAAACATACTTTTCTTAATATTCTTTTTCGATATCCTTAGTTTTCACATAGTAAGTGCATTCAGTTGCTAATTTCTGTTTTCCCATGTTTTATTTTTAACTTATCATTTTCTAATTTCCTTTGTACTAATGTATTTCACTTTTTATGTTTAACTGTCGCATATTCCTACTTTATATTATTTAAAATATCTTATCTAATTCACGTTCTTCATTATTTTATCAATTTTTTTGATGTTTCCATATTTCTCTCTAACAATTTCGCTTCATCTTCTTCTGCTTTTCTTCATCGTTATCTTATGTATTAGTTTTAAATTTCCTGATAGAGTTAAGTTTACTGGAAAGTGCCTAACTCCAGAGATGCCTCCTTACTTACTTTTGAAATCGTTTCCATTTTTCTATGAACTAGCAATTTGAGGCACACCAATCGAACCCTTCACCCGTCTGGACTTCGGGGAACTCAGCCTAAACCTACTCACTAAACATTTATTTTAACTACTTACAACGCAGAACTATAGTACAAACACAATTAAGGAAACTTATATGAAGAGAAAATGCTAACATTTTTATTAAATTATAATACCTATAACATATAGTATGTATTTTCCCGTTTGTTAAAATAACACAAAAGTGTTTCAAAGATGATGTGGATCAGTAAATCATTCATTCTACCCATGAAATTATACATTAGCAGAAAGAAAAGCATTTGTAAATTATAGTTTCGTACTAATGAAGTATTACGGTGTACCCGATTTGTATGTACGTATTATGTCTTTAATTTATTTATGGTCAATCCATATTTGCTAAAATAATTTTATTTTGAATATTTTCATATTATTTTTCATTACTCTTGTTTTCCTCTAGTTTGTATTTTACCAATTAACCCATTACTTGCCAAAGGCGCAACCTTTTAAAAACATTTTTTTTGCATCAAAAATATTTTTTATACATTATGTCGCAAGGGTTGCTTTTTTAACAGGCTAAAATCTTATGTTAAATTATGATCCAATAAAAAGTAAAAAATTTTTAATTAAAAAATCTGTATTTTTGGTTTTTGTGCACACCTTCAAATAATTATTTTTTTTGGGTACTAATTATTTTTTTGTTATATATTCTTCTCGTAGTGTATATTTAAAATATGTCTTCTTTGATATATACACATCTTTATATCTATAGTTTGAAAACGACAGCTAGAATGACAGGTATTTTGTAACGGATGCGTATACCCATATTTGGCTAATACATAGGTAAAAGCGCGCGCCCGGTGCCAAGCTGCTCGACCGCACTGGTTACTGCAGCATGGCATTTTTGAAGGACGTGAGCGGTTTCATACAGGTTTCATGGGTCCATTAGGATCAAAATTTGTATTAGAGCTTCTTTCTGTTGTAGAAAAGCCGCAACAGCATAAAATATTTTTTGATAATTTTTTCACATCATATTCTATTTTTGAAAACTTAGGTGAAAAAGGGTTCTTCGCGACTGGAACGGTAAGAGACAACCGTACTGCAAAATGTCCACTTCAAGATAACAAAATCATGTCAAAAAAGGAAAGAGGCTCTTTCACTTCCGTTTTTGATTCGAACTTGAAAGTTCTGGTTACTCGGTGGAATGACAACTCTGTAGTTACTGTTATGACGAATTTCTGTAGTGTCTTACCAGTTACTCAAGCCAAACGTTGCCAACCGCAAAGAGCGTAAAGAAATGCTTATCAATCAACCAAAAGTGATTCATGAGTACAACCAACACATGGGTGGGGTAGACCTTCACGACAATGGTATTGCCAATTATCGCATTGGTATTAGAGGTAAAAAGTGGTGGTGGCCATTATTCACCAATGTTGTTGATACTATGGTTGTAAACAGTTGCAAAATATTCAATATCGCAAATGAAACCAAAATTTCCCAACTAGAATTTCGTTCAAGTTTAGCGCTGTCTGTGCTGAAATACGAAGGACAAAAAGAAGACACCCACAATGAGGCTTCCACTTCAGCAAAATCCAACTCGTCTTATGGAAGACCTTCTAAATCAGCTTTACCAGGTGACATAAGATTTGACAATATCGGGTACATTATAATTCGAAATGCTAAGAGTGAAAGAGAAAAGTCGACTTTGCAAAAGTAATAAAATTTACTTGTGTAAGAAATGTAATGTGCATTTGCATCCTTATTGCTTTGATATTTTTCATACAAGAGACTAGTATTTTATTTTCTAATAACCTGTTTTTCGCCAAAGGTGCGTACATGAACCCATATATTTTTTTGTTAAAAATAATACGTAATTTTCTTGTATCAAAAAATGTATCTTAATTACTGTGTTCTGAATTTACTTTAATAGAAAAAAAATGTTTAAAATGTTTTTTATTGTCTTGGCCAGTAATGGGTTAAGGCTTAATTCAAAATGTAAATTTATCACTTTAGAATTTAAATAAACTATAAGTCACTTTCACTTCGAGTATTACCGTATATACTTTAATTATACTAAATGTTGGTTATTAATCGCTCATTTACAATAATCAAAAATAAGAAAGCACTACTAGAATAAAAGAAAGTATTATTGAATTAAGGTTTGACAAATAAATTCTAATAAAATTTGATGTTAGTCCCAATCTAAATGTCGTAGGCATAAATTTAAATAAAAGGCGTTTTCTCAACTTGGTAGTTTGCACGCAGTGGTAATTTATTTTGATGACATGAACACAAAAGACGTCAAGACCCGAGCAGTTAAAGAGTAGGTTATCAAGTCTTTGTAAGGCATACATAAGAGTTTCATTTATGTTGACCAATGAAAACAACCGATAACAGAACAATAGGGGGTCATTTCGGGAAGTCAGCTGTTCGATTTGTGAAATTGGTCGTCATGGGTCACTTGTCACGTCTCATTTTACGCATGGTTGCTAACATTTACAATAACGGTCGTTCAAAACAGTTGGTTTTATTTTATGTCCTGGTAATGTTGTTATCTTTATGGATTATCGCAGTTGTTTTTGACATTATAGAAAAATATTTTAAACAGATTTTAAAAACTGTAATAAGTAAATTGCAAATGAAATTGTTTTTGTACTTATTATATATCTCAACTACTTTGTATTTATATATTTGTGAAGTTCATACATATATGTACACTCGCGGGAGCATAAACGATCCCTATAACGACGCATTTCATTTTCTAGTGATTTATTTATAGAGGAAACTAAGACATTTAGAATAGAACGTACATAAAATCATATAACAAACAAGAAATTTGAAAGAATTGGTAATTCATTGCGGTCGAGGCCAACGCAAATATTCTTTTATTGATATAAAAGCAATTTTATTTAAATACATGTACAATAATGTACATGTAAAGATATCTGAATTTTATCAGAAGCCCACGATTTGCATTTTCCTTATATAAGGTAAAACAAATTATTAAAAATAATTGATACATTATTATAGGCGTTTTAAAAATTAATTGAAATTAATAATTTTCGTTTCTTTTAAATTGACAGTTTGCTATATACATTTTTTTTATATGATAACTACCTGTACCATGCGTTGTAATACCATTCAAACAACTGGTACGGTTGTCTCGCTTCTCTTTGCTCGACTGTTTCAGACGAACAGACTTGAGCATTGCATACTCGAGCAGTTTCCAGTCTTGCTTGCTTTGCTTATCTGTTCCTTTAGCTGGTCATGACTTTTCTTTCGTGCTTGAAGTGTAAATCGACCAATCCCGAGTCGTTTGTTTTGTATAATTGATTTGACAGCTAAAGTAATGCTTTGTGACGACTATTACAAATTCACTTGAAATAAGCAAGGAAAATGCGTGTGATATCTGTTATCTAATGTCGACCAACAATTGGAATGTCACAATCACCATCACTTGTTATGTCACGCACAAACTGAAATGTCACTGTTTGCATATAATTCAATTCAATTCTGTTAAGCGTGCGCACTTACAGACTTTATTCTTAATTTATTTATTCTTTATTCTCCCTCGTCTTGGTTACATTATTATTACATAAGTATATACAAAAATCTATAAAACACAATATGTTGTTTTTAACTTCCGAAATGTTTTTCTAGCTTTTATTGAAATAATTGATATGTATAAATGTAAACGAATGCAAAACGCCCTAAACGGTGGAATTTTGTTATTTATAAAAGCTTTTCACTGCTTTAATCGATTACTTTAAGTGAAAAAAATAAGAAATGAAATTAATTTTGTTCTGTCCGGAAATCTTAAAATCTTTAAAATTATACAGAATTTGCAGATGATATTTTGTGTAGTAACCAACTCATTCCATCACTTCCTCTAATCGACGACATATAGAATTAACTAAATTTTGGCAAATGTTTTTCGGTAGACTCTGCTATATTGTACGGGTTTATAAAGCCTTAAATTAAAACATTAATTACACCACTATGATCATTCCAACAACGAACAACGGCAATAACATATTCTCAATAGGGTTAAAATATGGAGATAGAGGAGACATCAATTTCCAAATGTTCTTCAAACCATTGCTGAATTATTCTGGCTTTATTAATCGGAATATAGCCATGAACAGACACCAACCATAAGTGGCATGTGCTAAAGGCAAGTTATTTGGTTACTCAATTGGTTCACATACGTTGTTATTTTTTAAAAGTGCTCTGGTTCTTTAGAGAAATCGAAAGATTATAATTTGTGGTACATTGCAGATATATCTTTAAGACGCTATAGGTGCAAGCAAAATTCGTAAATATGGACAGACAGAATTTACGCCCGTGACAAGCAAAAGAGACGGTGTAACTTCCTCTACAATTATTAATTAATTAGCTGAAATACTGAAATTATTCTTTATTTATTTAATTCATGTTAAATAAATCTATGTCTACAGAATATATTTTTTACTTCATTATAAATGTGAAATAAATTAATATAGAACAAACCTCAAAATTGATATTGGGCGACAACACTAGATATTGGTGCTCCCATAGCTACACCTTCAATTTGTTTGTAAAATTTATTATCATACTGAAAATAAGTATGGGTGAGAGTCAGTTCCAAAGCTTCTAAAAAATCATTTAGCGGTATGTCAGTGAACTCTTTGACTTCATTCCATTTATTTTTAATTGTCTTTATGGCTAGAGTTATTGGAATGTTCGTGCATAATGATACTATATCTAGTGAAATTAATTTATCATTATTATTAATTTTAAGTGTATCCAAATATTTTTTGAAGTCAAAAGAATTCTTTATGAAAAATTTATTTTTGCCTGTTATGTTTGATAAAATATTTGCTAAAAATTTTTGATAAGTTATAAAATGGACTTTGAATACATGATGGGCCTTAAAGGAATATTTTCTTTGTGTATCTTTGGGAGCCCATATATTTTTGGTGACTGTGCATTGTGAATTTTTAATTTATTTGCCATGTTTGGAGAAATTAATTGTTTATCTTCCCATTTTTTTATTAATAAATTGTTGGTTTTTTGGTATTTCGTTGTGGGGTCAGTTTTCACAATTGAATATGTTGTGTCGTCATCTAATAATTGTTTCATTTTCTGTTGAAAAGAAAATGAAACAATTTTACAAACAAATTGAAGGTGTAGCTATGGGAGCACCAATATCTAGTGTTGTCGCCCAATTAGTATTGGAACTTATAGAAGAATCAGTCATGAAAGAACTAGATTTCCAGCCATGTTTTTTTAAAAGGTACGTTGACGACTGTGTAGCCTTGTTACCTGAACATAAAATAACATATTTACAAAATAAATTTAACCAATTTAACCATAAATTAAAATTTACTTTGGAAATGGAGAAAAATGAATGTTTAAACTTCTTAGATATGACATTAATAAAATATAACAATAGAATCCTTACAAAATGGTACACAAAACCGACATTTTCAGGAAGGTATGTAAATTTCAACTCTAGTCAACCAATTACACAGAAAAAAAGTGTTGTTATAGCACTTGCTGACAGAGTCATAAAACTTACAAGTGCGAAATTTCGACCAGCTATTATTAAAAAAGTTAGAGAAATACTAAATAATAACAACTACCCCTCAGAGTTTATCAACAAAATATTTAAACAAAGATTAAACAAAATATATAATAGTGAAAATGTCCAAAAAATTTTAAATAAAAAAAAAGACGTTAACCCCACATATATTCCTATGCCATATATTGCAAATTTATCAGAAAAAATCAACAATATTGTGAGACCTTACAATTTTAAGTTGGCATATCAAAACACCAACAATTTCAAGTACCTACACAACAGATTAAAAGACCCAATACCATTAATGAAACAATCACATATTGTATACAGTGTGCCGTGTGAAGGTTGTAATGGAGTATATATTGGCCAAACCAAACAACTTCTCGAGGAAAGACTAAAAGGACATAAGTATTGTAAAAATTCAACAGCTCTTAAAAAACACCAAACAAAATATAATCACAAATTTGACTTTAAAAATACAAAAGTTCTAGCTAAACAAAATAATACCAAAGCGCGAGAAATATTAGAAATAATAAACATAGTAAAAACTAAGAACACAATAAATGACAGAAATGAAATTGACGGATTATCAAAAATTTATCATCCAATAATTCAATAATTAGCATTTAATAAATATAATTAAAGAAAAAAACGAAAATGAAACAACAACAGCAAGTTAAAATTACATTAAAAATAAAATAATAAAAAAGGGGGAAAAAACTAAAAAAAGGAATGTATAAAAATAAAGACACACATTCAATATAGACAAAATGTGCTCACATACGAGTATGTATTTATACTGCACAATACAATTTTAAGAAACGTATTTTAATATAATTATACTATAGAGATGTATAATAAATTTAGTATACGTGATAAGTTTTTATAAGAAGACTGAATATACATAATGTACAAAGACAAAAAGCATACATATGTTAAATGTGTTTGGTGAGTTTCAAGAATGTTTTTCAAGTATTTTAAATTTAAGTTTTAAAATATGTGTTTTTCTCTTACAGTCCTGTTTGTATGATTTTATGTAATAAAAATTTTGATAAAGACATGTGATATGTCGAAACGTTAAGTATTGTTTTAATTATCCGTTCTTAAAAAAGAAAGAACCCACTAAGAAAATAGGCCGCTTCCCCAAAAAAACAAATTTTTAAATTTACATAATTGCACGGCCAATAGACAAAAAAGGTTTTTCTTTTAATTAATAGGAAACCTTATAGAAAAAATATATATATATATATATATATATATATATATATATATATATACTATATATATAAATGAGTTCTTTTCGTAATTACGTAATTTGCCCATTTGTTTCAGACATAATAAGGTCCAATTTATTATTATTATTGTATTCTTAGCTGCTACGGAAAAGTAATTTTAAGTAATAAAAAAACAATAACGCTTTCTAAAAGATAAAAGTAAAAAAATCAATAATTCTGCAAAATAAATTCAAATTTTAAGAAAGTCACTCAAAATAGGATTCGAAAATACCGCCCTCTCTTGCCAAACATTAGCCGAGCCTATTGTAAAACTCCCGCCTCACTCCCTCGAGATTTCTAGGGGTTATTGTCTCGAAAAGGCGAAACAAACTTGTAACTGTTGCAAGTTCGGGATTGTTAGATGACCGTAAAGATTTTCTTTGACATAACCCCACAGAAAAAAATTGTAGGGATTGAGGTCGGGTGATCGAGGTGGCCATATTATCGTACCCCTCCCGGAAATAACACGATTAGGAAAAGTGTTTTCTAAAAACTCTCTTACTAATCTGCTGTTATGCGCGGGACAACCGTCTTGTATAAACCAAATTGCATCAAAATCGATGTTTAGTTGACGGACAGCAGGAATAATTCGTGTTCGCAGCAAATCTAAATATTTTACTGCATTCAAATTGCCGTCGATAACAAATATAATGTTATCACCCAAGATACCCGCCCAAACGTTAAGTTTTTCGGGGTATTGAGTTTTAACATTACGAGTTAGATGTTTATTTTCTCGAGACCAATATTGCACGACTGAGGGGTTATGCTTCCCATGACGTGGAAAAGAAGACTCGTCGGTAAACAGAATATTTTTTATAAAATATTCGTCCCTGTTAGCCTTTTCCATCACGGACTCACAAAACTCCATTCTTGCAAAATTGTCCTCGGGAAAAATCTCCTGGCACTTTCGAACTTTGTAGCTTTTATATTTGTTGCGTTTTAGAATCCGCTTTACTGTACTTCTACTAACACCTATTTCGTCTGCAATTTGCCGTGTACACTTAAGGTCGCCCATTTCAACTAACGAACAAACCCTCACGTCTCTCTCCTCCCGATCGGCAGGTATTAGAGGGATATGAGGCTGTTCGTCAATTTGTTGGCATTTGCGGCAATTTCCGACTACACAGCCATATTTCCTAAACGCATTTACGATCCTTTCAATCGTCGAATGCGAAGGAATAGGCCGATTTACGTACTCTACAGCAAATAAATCAGCGGTTGTTCGACAGGAATTGCCTGCAAGATACCACGAAACTATTTGTACCTTCTCTGCGGTTGTATACACTGACATGATAACTACCTTTACGTATGCACAGCTAAATACGAATGACGGGACATCTGTTGCGCTCGACCATCGGAATTAGGTTGCGCACGCGGAGTGGTATCGTACACACGTTGCCACATAGCATTACGTTCCATACGTATATTGTTGCCTACATAGGCAACAATATACGTATGGAACGTAATGCTATGTGGCAACGTTACGTTCCATACGTATATTGTTGCCTACATAGGCAACAATATACGTATGGAACGTAATGCTATGTGGCAACGTGTGTACGATACCACTCCGCGTGCGCAACCTAATTCCGATGGTCGAGCGCAACAGATGTCCCGTCATTCGTATTTAGCTGTGCATACGTAAAGGTAGTTATCATGTCAGTGTATACAACCGCAGAGAAGGTACAAATAGTTTCGTGGTATCTTGCAGGCAATTCCTGTCGAACAACCGCTGATTTATTTGCTGTAGAGTACGTAAATCGGCCTATTCCTTCGCATTCGACGATTGAAAGGATCGTAAATGCGTTTAGGAAATATGGCTGTGTAGTCGGGGCTGGACCTATCGGTATTTATCAAATATATGTTGAGATTGTGTGGTAGGTTATTCAAAAATTGCAGTACCACTTCTCTAAACAACTGTAGATACCTGACGCTCGTTAAATTCTCATTATAAATTTCGTATTCAACGCAGTTTTTTACAATCATTGCAAAAACGTTGAAGCTAAAAGTGTCTTGAAAATTTGCTTCTCTAATGGCATGTGGATTTTGTTGCGCCCAATGATGACAATTTCTTCTATTAACTATTCCATCACGATTAAATTTCGATTCATCTGTTCAGATAATTTTTGATCTTCTTGTGTTTTAGTTATAATAAACTCGCAAAACTGAATTCTTCTATCTTGGTCTCCCGGACGAAATGCCTGAACAGTTTGAAATGAATAAGGGTGCATCTTATATTTCTTTAAAATCCTATGTGTAGATGTACATACATGAAATTCCTACATCTGCAGATGCCGCCGGTATAGAACTGGTTGGATGTGCATAAAAATATCCCAAAACAACGATTTCATTACCATCCTCGCCCGTAATCGATTTTGGATCTGTCTTCTTGACTTGAATACCAAAACGAATGAAACTTGACTCTATTCGTTTAAATTTAGTTTTATTCATTGCTGGTAAATGTGGGTATCTTTCATTAAAAAGTCGACATGTTCTATCAATTATTTGAAGAGATTCACCATGAATATAGAATAAATTTAAAATATCTCTATTAGAATAATTATTGAATTCGTCTTGCATATTTGTGTACAACTTAAAATCAGTTAGAAACGAAATGAACTACCTTTCAATTTTGACAGATCAAATTTACTTTTCAAGGCTTACTACTACGATTTTTCTTGAAAATGCTCAATTTAGAAAATAATCATTAATATCTCTAAAACTGTGAGAGATAGGCATAGGGAAACCCATATCTGTATGATGCAAGATATTCATCTACTTACTAGGGCTTGCTCATCTACAGGCTATTCCATCTAAAAAAACCGATTTTTCTTAAATTTAAGATTACATAAATAATCGATAAATTTCGAACAGCCTGTATGAGATTTATTAAATATTTAGACATTACTCATAATCTTATACATTTCCCTGTTTGCAGTAGAAATATGACGTAATTCTATTCAATAAGCCTTAGATATATGGTTTTAAAAAGTGCATTGAAAAAACAAAAAATTTGACAAAAATCAAAATAATTCAAAAACGGTTATTTATTTACAAAATAAGACCTAATTAAATGTGTTACAGCACTCTACAAGGAATCTAAAAAAGCAATAAAAAAATATAACATTCCATTTAAAAAATCAAAGTTGGCTATGACTTCCTGTATAACCAAAAGTGGTTAATGCGTATAAATATTTTATATTAACAGACCAAGTATCAACATTACGTGCTACAAATTTTCAAAACAGTCCTAAGGCGTTAACCTAGAAAAGTTCTAATGAACGGGTTAGGTGAAAAACCCTGTATATACCGGGTGTCTGTTTAAGCTAGGCCACCGGCCATATCTCGGCAACCGTTTGTCATACACCCTCGCGGAAAAAATCTTAATAGTAAAATGGACGACGGAAATTACAACTAAAATATTTTTAAGTTTCCAAAATGATCGCAAGGGGGCGCAATTATCAAGATAAATTAAAAAATCGATAATTTTTCATTAAATTCTAAATTAAGATACATTGAAAATTTTTCTAGCAAAATTTTTAGATGTTTTTATACAACTTTCATTTGAAACTTTTTGATCTAACTCCCATACGAAGGGGAGAGGGGAGGGGGGTATGTCTGCGTACAAAAGTCGGTATAATTTTGGTTTGCACAAACGGATTTTAATGTTTCTGGGCTCATTAGATAGAGAATCTTACAAAGAATCGAAGGACATGTAGCACGAAATTATGTAGTTGTCAAAGAAAACAACAGAGGGCGCTGTTCTCAATGTATGTATATTACTTGTTTTTTCTTTAAAATCTTAAATGGAACGGCATATTTTTAATATAGTAATATTGAAGCACATAAAAAAGTGAAGAGAATGATGAAAACCGGAAGTTGCTACCTTTTTTCTTGACGAAGATATAGTCATACGAAGACAAACCAAAAAAAATAAACAATTTCTAATATAAATTTATTTATTTATTGTGAATGATAACTTTATTTTAATTTTAAATGTCACTAGACAGTGTATAGTTCGCTTTCACTTGAATTTTCATCATAGTCTTCCATAAATGTATTTATTTCAATCTTCTTACGATTTTTTAATTCTTGCATATGTTACATTAGATTCCCTTCTTAAATGTATTCAAATTCTCTAGCTATTTTTAAATTTCATATATCGCCTTTTCAGACAATGAAATAAAATAATAATAATAATGATAATAATAATAATAATAATAATAATAATAATAATAATAATATATTTTTATCACCCAACTGACATAGGTAGATCTAATTATAGGAAAACAGCAAAAATAATTTCCATAACACATGAACTAAGTAGAAAATAACGAGAAAAAAAAAACAATATAATATAATGGATTAGTTGTAATCAAACATTTACTCATTAGTAACGAAAGGGTACACAAATTGATATCTAAATCATCCTCGCCTGAAATGAAAGTAAATAAAAGAACCTATTATATACCTAAACATAAATAAGAAAATATATTGACCAAGTAATATAAAGGAAAAGAAAATATATTTAAATCAGAAAGTACAAAAACAAAACGAGAAAAAACTTCATCTTAACAAATGTTCAAAGTGTTCACCTTCATTTTGAATACCCGCTTACTTGTCGATTAGTAGAGAGCAGCGTTACTTCCATTTCGGAGGTAGCAATTGTTGTACTCTGCTTTTTGTGATAACTATGTCTTTTATTCTGCCCCATAAATAAACATCAAGAACATCTGGCAAGGTGAATAAAAGCTCAATAATGTCTTCTTTCGGGATAATTTAGCGAATATTTCCCCAAAGCAAGAATGCATTTTCAAAGCATTGAAAATACATTCTGATCATGTCCTAAGCTTCAACGTTAGAATACGACATTTTACAAACTTAATAATTATGTGCAGGTGTCCAAAAAGGCTTAATTTGCTAAATACGTACAAAAAGTTTAACTACAAGTGATATTAATATCTTTGCATTTCGATTTTTATGGCCTACCTTGGAAATCTCATCATAATGTAATTTAGTATCACTGTGCTGCCATGTTGTATGATAAAAATTTAAAAAAAAAAGCAAATTACACTGTACACTATTATTATTTTATTTCAGTGTTGGAAAGGACAAGAAATGATATTAAAAAAAATAATAGCTAGAGTATTTAAAAACATTTTAAACGCGAATCTAACGTAACATATTGCAATGAATTAAAAAATCGATAAAAAGATTGAAATAAATACATTTAGCGAAAAGTATGGTGAAATTTCAAGTGAAAACGTACTCACTGTCTAGAGACCCTATTATAATTAAAATAAAATGATTACTCCCAATAAATAAATAAAGTTATATTTAAAGAGTTTTATTTTTCTGGATTGTCTTCGTATGACTATATCTTCGTCAACAAAAAAGGTAGCAACGTCCGGTTTTCATCATTCTCTTCAGTTTCTTATGTGCTTCAATATTAAGATATTAAAAATATACCGTTCCATTTGAAATTTTAAAGAAAAAACAAGAAATATACATACATTGAGAACAGCGCCCCCTGTTATTTTCTTTGACAACCGCGTAATTTCGTGCTACATATCCTTCAATTCTTTGTAAAATTCTCTATCTAATGAGCCCAGAAACATTAAAATCCGTTGGGGCAAATCAAAGTTATACCTACTTTTGCGCGCAGACATACCCCCCTCCACTCTTCCCTTCGTGTGGGAGTTAGATCAAAAAGTTTCAAATGAAAATTGTATAAAAACGTCTAAAAATTTTGCTAGTAAATTTTTTAATCTATCTTAATCTAGAATTTAATGAAAAATTGTCGAATTTTTAATTCATCTTCAGAGTTGCGCCCCCTTGCGATCATTTTGGAAACTTAAAAATATTTTTGTTGTAATTCCCGTCATCCACTTTACTATCAAGATTTTTTCCGCGAGGTTGTACGATAAACGGTTGCCGAGATATGGCCGGTGGCCGAGCTTGAACAGACACCCGGTATATATTCCAACCCATGCATTTTTTAAATGTTTAATTTACGATCATTCATTTCAATTTATATATTTTTTTTCTGCTCTGTGAAAGTTAGTTTGGAATTGATGTAAATATGGAGCAGGTGACTCCATCCATATATTTACTGCAAAATATACGATCCTCTTGTAGTGCATGTGGCGTGCGTGCTGTAAATGGCCTGTTGGAAAATAAACGCCAATGCTCAACTGACGCACGATACCGCACACAGTTAAAGCAGATGGTCAAGCACCTGGTGCGATATTGCTTTGCCTCATATACTTGATAAACAAAGACACACAACTGGCCCTTGTTCATTATTAAATAATATATTCAAATTAATTAATTAGTCGATGTCCATATTAGGTTTTTGTCTATAAAAAATACATTAAATTTTGCAAAAGAAACTAGATGCAAAAAGTAATTTAATTTATTGTGATTACAGATCTTAATGAATTTTAGTGGCCTAATAGATATAAGAGAAGGATAAAAATATAATCAGATAAATTTTTTGTTTATTTCATAGTACGAAATTAAAAACGCACATAAGGCAATAGTCGATTATATATATATATATAAGAATGTATTAAAATCAATGATGTATAGCGTAAATATAAAGACAATTAATAAAAATAAAATGACAATTTGCCATTTTATTATTATTCACCATATTATTTGGAATTCGTTTCAAGCTGTGTAACCCTTTAAAACTTTATTTTTAATACTTTTCCCTAATCTTATAGGTTTTAGAATTTACAAAACTGACGTTTTTATGGACGCACCTATTTAATTTTAACACAACTTTGCTACTACTGAAGCTAAAAAAATTTCATAATATTCCGAAAAACTTTTCAAGTCGCGTTCAAATTGTGTAATTCGTTGAAAACTCTTTTGGGCAGTTCTAAAGATAAGACTGAGTTAGAATAAAAATCTATAATTTACGAAAGTAATTGTAATAAATGTGAGAAAAATATATTGAGCAGACTAGACGTTCGATTGCAACTAGCTATGAAGAACACATCGCACATTTTCGGTTTAATATGATAGATAAATCTAGTGTGGCTCGACATGATTTGAACGCAGGCCATGGTGTTCGAGCAAGCGGCCTCAAACTTTTAAAACAAGTGTATAATTATAAAAAACTAGATAGTGGGAGTATATACATATACAAAAATAGAAATTGATTTATGAATAAACAACGATATTTTTTTTAGAATATTACAATTAGAGTGTAGGATTTTAGTATTAAGTTTCATTACTTGTGTTGCAAATGAAACGATCAGTTACTAAAGTATTCATTACTCCATAAGATTGGAAGTAACGAATACTGGTTTAAAATAATATTCGCTACTTTTTCAAACAGTTACTCTCATAACATATAACTTTAAGAATACATTCTTCTCTGGAATACTCTATTAAAAAATATAATTTAAAGTAAATACTTTGTACAAAATATTTGAATTTTACCAATTATTATTATTACTTGTATTTGCGTAGATCGTTTTCATTATAAAAGTTTTGTTTTAGCTGATTGTATTGATGCAATGTAAAATAAATTTTGTGCCATGTACTACATTATATATTTATTTGTGTGATTTAATATCGGAGTCCGGAATTTTTTTGGTTTTATGAAAGAATATCTGTTCTATCGTAAATAAAATGGAGATTCCTTGAAAAATACTTTAGGCTTTGGCATTTTACTTTTAATTTTGAGTTGGAATATTTTGGTTGATACTTTTGACGAATTTTATTTATTTAACGCAATTTATATGAAAATTAGTATACAAGTGAACAATTTGTTTCTACCATATATTAACTATACATATTTCTGCACTGCACATTTGAACGAGTACTTGCTAACAAATAAATAGCAACGGATAGTTACAAGTACTGAAAAGTAACCGAATCCAACATCACTAAGTTTCATGAAATGAACAGTACAATGAGCAGGTATAGTCCTTTTCAAGATATAGTGCAAATGCAAGCTCCCACAGGTTACTATATTTTGAAAAGGACTATACATAATAGTCTGTTTCAAGATATAGTGCGAATGCAAGCTCCCACAGGTTACTATATCTACAAAAAATCATTTAAATTTTTGAATACAAAATTGTAAAGGTTTTTATAGTACCTATGAATTTATACGAAAAATATTATTTTGGATTTTAGCATAATTATACAGTGAGCTCAAAAAGGTTGGAATAAATTCATTTAAAATTCAACCTTCAATTCTTTTAAAAAACACTGGGACCCGTCAATTTTTATTTTTAGATGGGCATTTTTTAAACTAATTTTTGTTTATACAGGGTGACTCAAAAACAAGATTTCATTTGACACTTCAATTTTTTTTAATTGAAACACCCATTTTTTATTTTATTTTCGGATTCTACGTAAAATTTTGATCACATTCCATGTATTATAACCTAAGTCTAAGTTAAGTTCTTTTCTAAAATAATCAATGTAATTTAAAAAAAAAAATATTTAATTCTAAATAATAAATGTCTCAATGATTCGTAATTAAATTGTGAAATATTAATTTAATAAATGTTGAAATTGGCCACCACCAACATCCTGGCAATATCCGAGGCGATCTTCGAATTCTTGCAAAACATTGTGCACTATTTGAGGTTCTATGTCTCATTTCTTGTCTTATTCGGTATTTAAGTTCGTCAATATTGTTCGGTCTGTTGATATACACTTTAGATTTTAGGTAGCCCCACAGATAATAGTCTAACGGGGTCAAATCAGGGGATCTGGCCGGCCATTCTATTGGGCCCCGTCGACCAATCCACCTTCCAGGAAAAACACTATCTAAATATTCACGCACCGGGCGAGTAAAATGGGCTGGTGCTCCATCCTGTTGATACCATAAGCTATCATTGGGAATGTTAGGATCTTCTGGATGTGGATACACTACAGCAAGCGCAGGTATCAAATCGAATTCTAGAAATTCTAGATATCTTTCTCCAGTCAAAGTGCCGTCAAAGAAGAAGGGACCCAAAATTCTGTTTCCAATAATCCCAGCCCAAACATTTACTTTTTGAGGGTATTGTGTGTGACACTCCATAATCCAATTCGGGTTTTCTGTAGCCCTATAACGGAAATTTTGCCTATTCACGGTTCCGTTTACGCAAAACGTTGCTTCATCCGAGAACACAATTCTTCGTGAAAATTGAGGATCATCAATACATATCTCCATTATTATTTCACAAAATTGCATTCTTCTATCTGGATCGTCCTCATTTAGTTCATGAACTAACTGAACTTTATAAGGATGCCATTTATTTTTATGTAAATAGTTTAATACAGATCCTTGACTAATTTTGTTCTCGTCAGCAATAGCGCGACTAACTTTACGGTTGTTCTCTTCAACGGATAATAGCACATTCAACTGCACATCTTCTGAGATAGTGGGCCGGCCTTTTACATAATTATCTCTCACATGCCCCAAATCTCTATATATTTTTTTAATTTTACTAATAGTTGATTGAGATATACGCGCTCTGTTTGGGTATTTATTGTTGAACAGTTCGGAAACTTCCAGTTGGTTACGCATCCTATCTCCATAGCCAATCATCATTAGTATTTCTATGCGCTCCCTTTCATTTACTCGTGCCATTTTACAGTTAAAAAAACTACTTTTATTAGAACTTTTATACAAATGTTTAAATACTTTTGCCAGGGAATGAACTTCAACGTCAATGTTAAATAACCTAGGTAACAGATAAAAATGGTATTAATGTTTAAATGTTTACAGTTTCAGTAAATTTGATTATGTTTAACTCCTAATATGTACAGTTTAAATGAAAAGAAATAAGCTAACTTAACTTAGACTTAGGTTATAATACATGAAATGTAATTGAAATTTTACGGATATTTCGAAAATAAAATAAAAAATGGGTGTTCAATTAAAAAAAATTGAAGTGTCACATGAAATCTTTTTTTTGAGTCACCCTGTATAAACAAAAATTAGTTTAAAAAATGCCCATCTAAAAATAAAAATTGACGGGTCCCAGTGTTTTTTAAAAAAATTAAAGGTTGAATTTTAAACGAATTTAT
Source organism: Amphimallon solstitiale (assembly GCA_963170755.1). NCBI lineage: Eukaryota > Metazoa > Arthropoda > Insecta > Coleoptera > Scarabaeidae > Amphimallon > Amphimallon solstitiale. Next base: position 1,738,039 of record OY720678.1, read on the forward strand.
TCCAACCTATTTGAGCTCACTGTATGTCCATAATGCACATCCGATTGCTTCGTATTATAACAGAAACTTTGTTTTTTAAATACTTAATATGCATCGTTTGTTTAATTTTCACGTTCTACTCTACATTTTTGCATACATTTTATATCTTGCTCAAGAGCTAGTATCTATTAGTTTGAAGTTATTTTTATATGTGCGTGTAATTTTACTCTTTGGATTTCAAGAAAAATATCGAAATAGATATAATATAGAAACTAAATTGTCGTTTTAAGTACACTTGGATTTGAAAATTTTTATACATTGTATATTATACGTACTATTTGAAAATTCTAGGTTTCAAATACCTAAATCAAATACTGAATTCAATTAGGAAGGAGAGAGTTGTTGCCTAACAAGTTCTATACGAAGTAGGAATTTTGCACATTTACTTCTTTGTTAATTCTAATTATGTTTTTGGGTAATGATGATTTATAATTAACTCTTTCAAAATATAAAACATGCATTTTGGTATAAAACACTATATAGTAAGCAGTTCCTATTGATCCTTTTTAGTTAATTCTTCACTTTTTGACTATCGCAAAGACATACAACTACACTAACTAAAATCTGTATACATATTGTATGTTGTTTCAAATATTTCTTCTGGGAACAACTTAACAAGGCTTATCGCACTGTACCCTTTCTTACCACTAACATCGTACATTAACAATCTTCTATCATGGGACAATTATGTATTCTACCCTTACGCTAAGCTATGTTTGCCGTCGCTAATTTTGTTGGACTGATATGTGGCGTTTGTTCTGGGGTCATTAGTCTTATTTCTCTCGGAATAAAATGAATAATGATTTGCGCTACGTAGGATAGACATTTGTCGTCGCATTTTTAAAGAACATGTAATTTGATGGTAACGTCGTTGTTGATACGCCAATGTGTTATCTGTGTACTGTCTATAATAAATTGTCTGGTAATTTAAACGCATTAAATTAAAGTAAACTTACAAGTTCTCTAAATTATCATTTGATATCTAACTTTATATAATTTCAAATTTGTCGTGCTCTGTGATGGCTTTATCACCCTCTTTTGTATAGCCATGCAATGCATGCACGGGGCTTGTATGGGCCTATGTTCTGGAAAAGCATAGGCGACTCCTAAGAGAGGCAAGAATGTAAATATATAGGCAATGAATTTTGTTTAATACTGTTGTCATTTTAATTAATAATTTAATGTTATTTATGGTTATTGATACGTCAGTACAAATTATCACGCTTGGTTGTACAATATTTAATTTGTTTAAACTTTCTATTATTATTGTGAATTTATTTGCATTATTATTGCAGTGTATTAAATATGGATGGATTTACTAAGACATATGAGACGAACTGATTAGAATAATTCAAGTTTATTTCTTTATGCCAGTCTAATAATTTCTATGATATTTTTTGGTTAATATTACGAATATTCTTTGATATCGTACTCTCAGCTTGTGAGCAATTGATTACAGAATCCTTTCATAAGTTGATAAGGTACCTCAAGGGTGGACAGCATGATCAATTGAGAAATAAGAAAGAGTCAAACAAATAATTTCTCTTCCATGATTATAATAGATTTTATGTATGCAACAACCATGATTTATAAAATATGTTAGTTCTGAAATTTATGTTTTATTTATTGTACCAATCCTACACCACGAAGGAATAATTAACTAATAAATAAGGAACTTCGCTAGTTAACTAGTAAATACAAATCCTCAAAAATCAGTGAAAATTTGCCAAAAATTCGCAAAGTAAAATAGAGTTACAGAAAATTACAATTGATTTGTTATGTAGATATTGGCACATTATTGAAAAACTAGTGAAATATTTTATGTCAAAAGATATAGATTGACATAATAGTATAATATTTTTTTTCAATAGAGAATTATTGAAAATTATAATCTTCCTAATTGCCAGTGATATTTTTTAATAGCAAAATTAAATTTTAAATATTTTCCTATGTAAAATTTGAACCTACGCTTCAAAGTTGCCGAACTTTACGCATGCCAACTGCACCAAAACGCTAGTACGATTGTTTTTCTTAAATCGTCATCATTTACCGTCTTGGCGCAGTTAGCGCTGTGCAAAATTCGGCAAATTTAAAATCTAATACCAAAGCTACAATACTGTATCACCTAGAACGTATAAGGAAAGAACAGTATATTATTTTTAATAGTTAACAAAATACCAAAATCTCCACATTCCATGCTACCATATACAACAAAGCAACATTTCAATAGTGTACAAAACTCTCAAGCATCTAGTTCTAGCAAAGGTTGTGCATATAGCCCTGTATACTCTTTGAAACCATATATCTTTACTATACGCTTTAAGTTTTGATAGCGTTGACAAATTTCGTATTTCCCCCTGACAATTCTTTTAATAATTTATATTTTAATATTTAATATATAATATTAGTAAATAGTACCCATTTGGTAGTAGTTTCTGTGTCAAGCAATTATACCAATAAAAGATAATGGCATAGTAATTTAGTTTCTCGACACGAAAAGGATTGCGCCCTAGATGATGCATTTATGTTGCAAACTTCACAAGTATCATCTTCACACTTCTACATCAAAGCAATTTCCGACTACTACGCTGCAACCGACATAATAAGACTGCAGCTGTTTCATAATAAAACCTCATTAGCCTGAGCGATTGTGCAAAAGTAAATTAACAGCAAAAGCGGCGAACGAAAAGACACAAAAGCCCTTTTTAACTGTCAGTCGCGTGTATGGTGAATGCATCGTCGATTCTAAGGGAGACAAGAGGAAGCCGGATCACTAGAGGAAAATGTAAAACCTCATTATGTTTCCCTCGTTCTTCTGTTTTCATATTCATTACACACATTTGAAATTGAAGCAATTTCGAAGGAATAAAAATTATTCTGCTGTAGAGTATTCAATTAACCTGCAAAAACGTTAATTAGTATGTATTTCCGTAGTTAACAACATAGTTAATTATGAACATTATATAGTATCTCTCAGATGTGCAAATATCAAAATATTAACTTAAAACGCAGGCAATACTGATATATAGTGTGTTTGCAGAAATGTATAATATTTTATTGCTTCTTTCGAAAATCGCAAGTAATACCAAGTATAGTTGTACACATCGTCACGTTTTAATGTTGGAAAACTGTTATCAATTTGTAACGGTTCAAAAATCACGGGCTTAATTTTTTCTATTTTTAATTAACAATCATCATTATTTTTAGTACAAGTTTGACTCGTTCAAAAAATTATTAATAAGATTATTTGTGCGTTCGGTATATTAGCGACATCTGTGTATGATTCTATTAAGTCGGCATAGCTTCTCGTCTAGGGTTGTTGTAGGGTATTTGTAATTTAAATCACATAATATTGGTATTTAATTTAATTTGATTGTTATTTTTCTATCTTAATAATCTAGTAATATTTTATTTGAAAAATTAATTAATTTAATTCACCTTTATTAATATTGTCTTTAAGATGATATTCTTCCTTACCGGCCTTTTTCCCTAGGATAAGTTTCCAGTGTCATTTTTAATACCTCGTCTTAGCACATTTTCCGTTTTGAATTTCATCAAGTAACATCGTGTAAATGGGGTCTCTGAACCAATATTCAAAAAGTTTGGTAGATTAATATATTTGTACGCAACGTGCATTGTGGAGTATTCTGTCTGAGAAAATTTGCGGTTGGAGTCTTGGTTGTTGATGAAGCAAATTTTCCTATCTAACGACATTTTGGTCGGATTTAAGTGAGATTTTAAAGTCACATGGCGTTCGCTACGGCTATATGACAGAATATATGATTATCTGTATGTATTTTGGAGGAATATGAAGACATATAGTCAGGTATTTATCTTTTAATTAATTTCGAATTGCAATAACCTTCTCGACATGTGTTTGTTAGATTTTCTTGTGATCTTTAGAACTAATTATTCTTTCTAATTAGGCAAATTTTTGGAGACGTTAATTTGTATGACGGTTAAATCTTAAGTCATTAAAACTTGAGTCGAAATTGTGTATTAACCCCTTTGGATGTTGGAGGCCTGTTATTGAAATTTTAACTATATCTTCTGGGCCACGGGTTGAGTCTACCTTTTTATCGCTGTTACCAGCTAATGAAGACCACCTTCATTACAGATAAGTGATTACCTTGACTAAAATTGCCTAAGTTAGCTTCACGCCGTTTCGACCCATACCATCTACACAGAGTAGCGGCAGCCTAAGTGACGAGAATAGCAGGTAGGTGGACATAGAGGCTGTGACTCATTTGGAAGTATTATTTATAAATATTTTGTATTTGAAATTTTAATTTACCTAGCGCCATATTATTATTGTCACAGGCCCCTTGATATTTCATACGAGGCAAATTGTAACATATTTTTCAATAAATATTCCGCTGAAACTCACCTGTGCCGCCAAGTCTATAATTGACAGTCAAACTGTATGCCTTGATAATGTTTACAACTATATCATTAAAGTCAATTAATCTACATAAAATTCATATTTTATATATTCATTGTCACTACTGGCTTCATTTTCGAGAAGTACGGTTGTTTCACAGATGTTTCGATAGAATTAAAAGGCGGAATAGACAATTAATATAATATAGGAGTCGAGCAAATGTCTAAGCTTTATTATTAAGTCTCCGTGTCGTTAGAAGCTACTAATCTATTATAGTGGTCCAAATCATAAGATGCACTCTCAATGGTTAAACGAACCACTCCCACTAATACAATTGATTGTTGTATCCTCTTTACTAAGAACAACTATCAATAATCCAAACTTTTTAGCCACAAAATAAGTAGTCTCAAATTCCTCATAAACAGATAAGCAGACACAATAGGAATGAAATACAGTGTTAAATAAAAACGAAATCTCGAAGTAATAACTGCTAGTAAACAAACAATAGTTAGCCAGTAACATTAGATGCAAGAGATGCATATTTATGGAAGAGTCTTCAAACTATAACAAGTGTTTAAAATCCACGAGGGAACATGGAATAAAATAATGTAGTAGAACAAAGCGTGAAGATTAAGTAAAATGCTTGAGCTGTAGTGAAGATACACAGTTCAGCTATATCCTGCTTTATAAAAAAAAACGTGCAGTTGCAAAGTCAACTTAGTCTTATACCCAAATCCCATAGGTACCATTTGCACAAATTGTATACAATAAAGTATAAAATAATAACGAAATAATATCTACCTATCCAAAATAAGGAGACCATCAGGCGAGAGACTAGAAATTATTATTGCTTTAGTTGAAATCTTCTGGACACCCCAAGGTTTCATCCAACGTTGTTACGAGGCAGACATTGTCCACCTGTGTGTCATTTGAAACCCAAATATAATAAAATAAGGAAAGTTAATGGCGATGATTGAGAAAACAAAAACAGATGTATTGGCTACATTCGCTGATATGCAACTGTAGACACGTGTTTCTGACTAATTGGTCTTTGTCAGTGCAGTGTAACGAAGAAATAAGGTAGGGAAACCTTGGTGACAAAAAGACAACAATCGGAGACTATCAGGTGACAGACTAACACTTGTTCTATATCATGGAACTTCAAAACGTGGACAAATGCAAAAATCTCATAGTAGAAAATATTCATCCTCACAGAGAATAAACAAAACAGTCGAATTTAGAGACATGATTGTAGGAAATCCTATTCGCTGTCTTCCTTTGATGTTTTGCCCGGAGTATCTTAAGGTGTGATAGGTCAGATAGAGTTAGATGTTGACCAACTTTTATAAAATGGTTACATTTGTTGTATCCCAAAGCAATGGTCAGAGACAGCAGAGACAGGCGTAATTTGTATAGAAATGAAAGCAAGGGAGAAGCAGCAACCTTGACAGCTACGGGTAAAACAGAAATAGATTATGATGACGTTTAGTATTAAAATACACAAATGAAGGTCACGAGTTCATGTATATAAAGAAAAGGGATCAATATGTGTAAATTCATTTTATTACAGTAATTGAAATAAGCAAGTAATACCAAAGACGTGTACACACATTTTATTTTAATCTAACTCTAATTTGAAAGCTTTTTCGCAAGTAAGAGAAAATTTACGTAATTAGCATGTTATTTAATTACATATCTTTAGGATGTTTGTTTGTAATTATAAAAATATTTCCATGTGATTTTAAGGCTAGTAACTTCGTGAACTAATATTTCATTTACATTTAGGTGCTTTATGGATATATATAATATATAATGTGTGTTTTATCAAACTTAATAATTCATCAAGAGTAAGTATATCCCACGAATAAGCACATACATACGTAAGTATTTCTTCACGCATCGAGACGATCAATCACACGTTCGCAGGGCCAAAACGATGACATGTATTTGTATCGCGCGCGCGATCGACGCCGGTTAGTGGTTATTTCCCGTCATGTGTAGAGTGAATATTTGTCCCACTGCAGTGATTTGTCAACGACAGGCTTGGAATTCATTATGCTGCCGCCAGAAATCCACTTGGGTACGATATATGATACCAGATATTGTATCACAGACGGTCTGCTCTGAATAATTGCCTTCCTGCCGACCGTCGGTGAATGCATACATCGCACTAATTTGTTGGTAAACGCCATCTATTTGCATTAAGTTAGGTTGTTAAGTTACTTTCAGAACTTCAGATCATCTAATGAATATGCCAGGTGGTGTATACATGAATTTGAGAAAATCCGTTTTAAACAGAAACATGAACAGAGAACAGGACAAGTTTCATAACGATAATTGTATACAGACTTGTCCAAAAAGATGTTACCATTTGCATGGGATTAACTTTTGTTTTAATAACATAATAACACACACCATTTACACAAGTCCAAATGAAACTAATGCGCTCCTTCAACCTGTAATCCTTGCTTCTAAATGCATGTGTGCATATTTCAATAGGTATAGGGCGAACAACCGCTGTGGTCTTGTAGCATCCACGTGTCTCGTCATCCACCACAGCCAGAAATCACATGGAGTTCAGCCTGCTGACCGTGCTGGTCAAGCCAAAGGTCCATCTCTTCCAATCCAGCGTCTACCATATGTTTCATCCAGGTAAGGTCGAAACGTTAAGGAATAATGTGGTGGTGCACCAGCTTGCTACAAGTAACCAGATGTTATAATACAGAGCGGAAAATTGTCTACAACAAAATTCTGTAACATACCGAAAAGAATCTCCCGTTACATTCTGATCATTAAAAAATATGGACCAAGTACTCTAAACTTCGAATTGCCACAAAATAACTTTCGGACAGGATCGAGTGAACTCTCTTAGATCATGTGGATTGTCTGCACTCCAAATTACGCAACTGCATTTATTAACGTTGCCGCTGACGTGAAATGTGGCTTAATCTAACATAAATGACAGAGATATTATGATCTATGTGCGTCATTTCTAATAACATTTCTGCAGCTCCTATATACACGAGCAATTTTATCAGCATCAGAAATGGCCTATATCATTTGAATGTGGTAAAGCTTCATTCTCAGATCGATGTGTATAATTCTTAAGATGCTTGACTGCGCGATTTCGGTTTCCAATGCTGATCTTGTATTTGTCTTTCCTGGGCTTCTAATAATTGTACCTTGAACTTTTATTATGTTATTTTCCGTTCGAGTATAGCCATTAGTTAAAGACTCCGTGCCCACAAATTTCTTGTGGACTCGACAGATACTTAAACGGCCTGGAGGATCATTCTCAAATCATTGCTGACATTTTTTATTACTACTGAGGGTGACTCAAGAACTTCCATCCAAGCTGCTACCTTCCTTCTCTCTTTTAAAGTAATTTGGGTGACTATATTTAGTTCAGTACAATAGAAAAGTATATAGTATTATGTAAGTGGTAACATCTTTTTGGACAAGCCTGTATAACAATTCCTTATTTATATAGAAATCAATCCTCTTAACGCTAATATTTCAGCGATATTATTAGATTCGAAATACTTCCAAAGAAAACAGTTAAATCTGGTAAAGGTGGCAACCAATTTGAGTCGCTCTTGCATGGCATAATATATTCGTTGGAGATGGCCCATGATGAAGGTTCGTTGCAGTATGGACTTTAGCCCATTCCTGTTATAACCATAGTTTTGGATGTCTTTTTTGTAGATGACCTCAAAAAATGTTCAAACATCATTCGATATTGAGCATTGTTGATGGAAATTGTGACCCTGGCTGCATGTTAAAACAAATATGATCAATTGATCCTTTTGGAAAATATACAGCAACAAGCAATTCTTTTTAGTATACCTATATAATAGTATTAATAATAATCTTGATAATTGAGCACTTGTGAATTTTAAACAATTAATTAGAAAGAAAAACTCGTTTCACAAAAATATATACGATTTATTTCATAAACTAAATGTACATTTCGTTTGCCAAGCAAACATCATCGGTGGTATACTACCGATGATGTTTGCTTGGCAAACGAAATGTACATTTAGTTTATGAAATAAATCGTATATATCTTTGTGAAACGAGTTTTTCTTTCTAATTAATAGTATTAATAATATTAATACATTTTATTATTGAGTAAATAAATCCAAATAAGCTGGTAAAGTACAGCTACTCATACTCAACTAGTATCTACAATTGCCTAACTGTAAGGAAGGTTTTCCATATTTTATCATCTAATAGATTTAATACTCGTTGAAATATGAACCTACTTTCAAAGATTTCATGTAAGTTTACAGCAGGAGTTTTGCTGTCTTTTTATTACTATATACCCTGTATAATCAAAGTTAGCCCATTAATAAAATCACAATAGCTAAGCAAATATCAAACTAAAGATTCACAAGCTCCTAGTTCTAAAGTGGAATTTAAAAAATATTTATTAGCACATAGCACTTTTACAGATCCGTAAGACTTCTCTAATAAATTGAGAATATTGGTATTCAAGCTCAAATAAATTGGTATAATTACCATTTTCGGCAACGGGAATACCGAAAACAAACTTTCATATGATACGGAACGAAAACTGCGAAATACAGCAATTTATAATAGATATGTGTAACAAAGAATTAATAAAATAGGCATAGTACTTCAGAATATTGCGCCACTATGCATTAGTTGTAATGTTATTAAGAATTAGTTAAATTTCTCAACTGTCACATAAGATCACATATCGCTTGAGGATTATGATACATAGAATAATAACAAGAAATTAGATTGTTGGGGTTATCATTACCATACTCAACGAACGGCGCAAAATAATCATTTATATCATGAACATCAACTAAATTGGTTAGGAGAATTATTGTAGAGGAAGATTTTAAATTAAGAGACTCAATAGGCCATATTTGTTTCGCATTTAACGAATTGCAAGGCAGTATCAAAATATTTTTTTCTAACCATATTTCTTGAAAATATTCAAAGTGCTTAGTAAACATTCCTGTAATTAATAGATCTATTATTAAGAAAGTGCTGTATTTCTCACCTTCATAAACATTGTTGTCAATAAGGGAGCTTCCAGTAACGGCGCAAGGAAGTCTAACTAAGTAGGAATAAATTCATTTTTAAATATTAAATTTGCGATCCATGAGACCTTCCCCAATCAAGGTAGACCAAGACAGATTATGGAAATCATAATACAAAAATTTGAAATTTCTGCGTTGAATTAATTCAGGAACAGGTTTGGTTTGTTCAATTGTCGCTATTCCCCATCCAATCTGCTCTCAAGCTTTTTTTTTTCTTCCAGGCCTGTCTGACTTACGTCTCCAGTTTGCACCGCAGCCAATAAGGCTTATTGTGCCTAACCTGTGTTGTCTATGTCATCCCCTCCAGCAATGTTGTATCCTGTACAAGTCTGTACATGTCCTTTACTGGGTGTCTCTTGAGCATCTCTGGATCTACGCTCGGTTGCCCAAAGATGCGTTGCCTCCTGTGATCCAGTGCCTCACAGTTTACCAGGATATGCCTGACTGTTTCTGGTTCCTTATTGCAGAGTCTACAACTAAAGTCTCCATCATACAGGCCTATCCTGTTGAGATGCACTTTAACAGGTGCATGACCAGTCAAAAGACCCGTTATTGTTCGCAGCTGTTCCCTGCTTATGTGTAGTAGTTCTACGGCTCTTTTGTTGCATGGTTGGCCAATAAATTCCTTGCCATGATTTTGTCCTGGAATTGTTGCCTAGTGATGCTTAAGTTTTTCATAAACCCAGTCTTTAAAGTGGCTTCGGGTCATACTTTTGGGTACCCCCAGAGCCGGTTCTGGGCCTATTAATCTTGCTTCTGATCCTCTCCTAGCGGGTTCATCAGCTTTTGCATTGCCGTCAATCTCTTTATGCCCTGGCACCCAGATCAGTTTTACCTTATTCCGGATTGCTAGCAGTTCTTCGAGGCATTCCCAGACCAATCTTGACGTCACCTCTTGGCTTGATAACGCCTTTAGTGCCGCTTGACTGTCAGATAATATAAGAATCCGCCGGTGACTGACGTCATTCCTAATGTTTTCTATAGCACATTGGAGAATGGCATACACCTCTGCCTGAAACATAGATGCATACCCCCCCCCCCCCAGTGTATTTTCTCTTGCTGGCAGAGTAGATTCCTGCTCCAGTGCCAGCTGCGGTCTTCAACCCATCTGTGTACCAGGTCTGATCCCGCATGCTGATATCTGGCATACCGTTCTCCCATTCCATATCTGCCATTCCATATCTGCTCCCAAGCTTACCTATCTACTATTTTCTAATAAGAAAGATGTTGAATTCATTTTGGGTGCAATATTCGATGGCAGCAGTACATTCAAAACCATATTTTATTTTCAAGAGAACTCCTGCAGAGCCTTACGTACTTTTCAGTAATTAATCACATAATTCGGAATAAATATTCCTTTAACTTTTTATCTATTGCAAATGTTGAACAAGTCTTTTAAGGAAAATAATTTTCAATCATTTTGAAACATCGATTCAACTTATTATGCTATTTTTCGGGAAATGCATCGATGGGAATAATGTACCATATTCCGTAATTATGGTACCTCTGTAAAGGTAATCGATTACGATAAGATTACTGCCACAATAATAATGTGCTACCCTCTTGTATTTAAATTAAAAATGGCCAAAGCCCTAAACAAATTCGGTACCCAAATTCCAAGAAGGTAGTAAGTCAGACACCACCACGGTAATTAACCTTCTATTAAACTTTAGGAGGACGCTTGTCTATTTATTAATCACCAACTTATAACACTCAGTCTTACCTCTTACTTCCCCAAGGGTCGATGTTAAATATGGGAGTCAGCACTGCCTCCAGCTACAGTCAGAGAAGGGCGAGTTCGAACACCGTACTAAGTCGAAGGTTAAGTTGTCAGGGCGCCTATCCGTAAAAATATGCTAAGCCCAACATATATTCAGACCCCGGACCAGATCCAATGTAAAACTCCCCAGGTGATAAGAAAATAAGACCAACACACGCTCATTCAAACTTAACAAACAGTTTATTGAAATTTTAATTCAGATCTCCACAGTTCATTTCAATTGCTGTACAAATCCGGTTATATTGTATAATCTCTGATTTCCAAGAGATATTTAAACAAGAAGAAAAAAAAACAATGAAGTAAATCGCAAGCGCAACTCAGTTGCCAGTATAAAAGTCTGAAGGATTAATTAAAACTTAAATGGTCACCCAAGGTGATCCACAACTCAAAATTATCAATGACGTACAATTACAAAATTTAAGAAATTCAAAATGGTGAACACAAGAAACAATCTTAAAATTAAAATTGATTAACCAACAATATTCTTACAAGCACACAGTTATAAGGCAACTTGCCAGAAGTCCCTCCAAAGTCGAACAGTTTGATCGTGATTTGCAACACGACAACACAAAAATAAAACACTCTGTATACCAGAGGCAACCGACAATCTATTCGACATCAGAGTGCAGACTCTAAGTTATAAAGTAACTAATTCTATATAAAAAAAGAAATAGCGCTAGTTAACTATGCTTTACAGAACGAAAATGTGATTAAATTAAATTCAATAATTTCTTACGAGATTATACCAAAAATAAATTACAATCGTTGACTAATTGCATTAAATAACATCTAAGAATTTACACAAGACCGATGTGAGGCTACACTGCCCATACACATCCAAAATATAGTACAAGTTCTAAGTCCAAAAATAAAAAGGCTACGTAACGTCTCCAAAAATGTCAAAGTATCCTCCAAATTGGGGTCACTATTGTTAATAAAACTACGTTAAATTAATTAATTCAAATCATAAAGGCTCACATGCCACAAGAAGTTAAAATAGGAAATTACGATTACTTATTTAATTAGTTAGGCCGGAAAATTGAAATTCACTGTTCAAAGTATACGATATTGACACAAATTTTATCAACACTGTTTAGTCAATAAACTCTACACTCTGGATAATATCAGAGAAATTTACACAGTCACAATACCTTAAGAAAGTCACATCCACAGCTACCAAACATGATACCTCCTACGGATCCACACGTTACAAGGAATCTGCTCTCCTATCTTCGGCTAACGACATCTCAAGAAAATAGCGTATGAAGGCTACAGTATTCCAATAATCTGCACCTTAATTATGTCCTCACCGCAAGATCCAGCAACAACTCCCTGGCACCGTAAGATTACTATAGCACGTGGTTCTCAAATCTTAACCCCAACAAAAATGCTCAAATGAGGTCTATGCCAGGCACCAACACTAGCAGCTATATTTGAATATAGAAACAACACAAATTAAGATCGATTAGACACGTGGAAAAATATACTTACAGCAGCTTAAACAATTCCTAGCCAAGAAGAAAATATCCTCGCAAGATTCAATCAAAAACGCCAAAATCCAATAATAACACTTGAGAAGTACTATAACATCCGCTTTTGTAAGCGATTACAGACGATAAAACTCAAAACTCTACATCCTCAAGTAATGGCCCAGGAATATGCTTCTGCTCTTTTGGTGTTTAAACCTTCCTTGGTGACCGTTCAAGCTCAAAGAGAAAGATCCAACATGTCAAGAACCAACCTCACACGGAACACGAACATACACGCTAAAGACCGAGCGAACCAACGTGATATTTTAAATATACGACATAAATGCAGATTCAAACGACAATAGAAAAATGGAAAATAATTACAATTGATTTGTTACATAACTCTAAGCCCAAAAGAAGCACTAAAACTAAATTAGCAATAAATAAAGAAAACAAATTTATTAAATAAAACATTGTACGCCATCTACCCGTTAATGCATGTATACGCTACACACACCTGCGATAAGGCAGAGCGCGTGCAATAGGAATCTTAAGCAAATCTACACCAGATGGCAGTAGTAGTAGGAAGATGACATAAATTTAATCCAAAATAAATTACGTATTCCACGACAAACTAAAATAAACCATTAAAGGATAAAATACAACAAAAAAATTGTAACAAATGATAACAATATTGTCTAATACTTGCTCATCGGAATGGAGTTTCTGTTTTCGATCATATATTTAACATCACGGTTGTATCCTATAACTACATAAAATCGAACTTGCATAATTCGCAAATATTCTGGGCTCTTGGGTTACAATAATGCATATATGACAGCCCAGTCTCTGCGACAAGTTATGTTCTATGCATTTGCTGGTTTTGCATCACTACCATATATAACGAATTTCTTGTCTTTATCAGGTAATCGTAGCAAAGACAATACATTACACAGAATTTGTTTTCTACATAAAGAAACAAGTAACTAACACAATAGTATTTGCAATTGTCTGATTAGGTATTCAATGAGTGAAATATGACTTATTCTGAAATGTTATCATTAAGACATTGTTGAAAAGCTACAGAAAATGATGAGGTAGAAATAAAAATCTCTTGGATATGGGAATACTGATTTAAGAGCATGCGAACACAACACTAATTTATCGTAAACATATTTTGTACTGTTTTGCGTTCTGGCATCAAATGATACTCTACTTTGGAATCCATTTATACTATTGTAGTTATAAGTATTACAGTAGCGTATGTATTATTCTAAAAACCATTTTCATAACTATTATTACTAGTACTAACATTATGTATACGTAATTGCGAAACATTTACATTAATGTCGTTTTCTAAATAACAAATTAATTTGAACTATATATGTACATATTCTATCTTTTTGTGTATTCCAATCTATGTACATTAGTAACAAATATAAATAATCTCGATTTCTATGTTTGGATGGCAATTTGTAATGATTTCAGGATGTGGTGGTGGTATTTTCTTACACATTATTTATTCTCACCCATGCATGAAAATTAGAAGAGACGCGGTTCAGATTTTAAAGAATGTTAGTAACTACAATAACCCACAACACTGAAAATCACTATTAATCTAAACATCGTTTAAAGATTTTTAAAATTAAAATAAAACTGATACAAAAGATTTAACTTCATTTTGTCACACACAATTGAATCCAGGAAAAAAGTAATTTTAGAAGAAATATATGTCTTCTTAAACTTCGAAAGAGGATAAATTATTCAAGAATTTTTATTCAACAAACTACGCTGAAAATAACATATATTGAAAGTATTTTATAAAAGTTAATCCTAAAGGAGGTTTTTGTTTATAGAGCCAACATTCTATTCTAATCATGAAAAATACATTTGGATCAACCTCCGATGGCCAGTAAATGTCTCTTGTTAAATGATAAATGCAAATACTTCTTTATAATACACTTCAAATACTATAATATTGTCCCCATCCATGAACTTGATTAGAAAGATGGAATCGATTTGAAAATATTCCTGTCTAACTGACTTTTATTAATAATAATCGACGTATAATTTAACATGATTTGCTATTATGCAATGACATTCAATATGAAATTATAACTTAATTCCCTTTAAGAGAACAAATTAATATTAGCTAAATCCCTTTAAGTTTCTACGGTAATCCAATTATATATTTGATTAGTTTCATCTTAATATAAATTAAATTTTAAAGATTACGTACCTTTGCTTAGATATGCTCCTTTCTCTGTATTTTCGTCACATAATAATAATATTATATAATTTCATAAATTTTAACGTGATTTCATTTACTTACTTAATCTTCGCTATAGGTTTACTCACTGAGACATAGGCCAAGCATTGTAAAGATTAAAGTAACGTCTATTATAGTACAAGAGTTTGACATATTCGTTTAAAAAAAGTTTTATAACAAGAAGTAGAAGCTGGCAATTATCGCAGACCTGAAGATGGCAAGTACTATTTTACCGAAACGTCGTCCAGAAACCAGCAGCGGTCTTTTCAAAGACCAAGCAGTGGAAATGCGGAAGAAAGCCCGGAATCCAGTGACAACACATACTACCCGCACAAACCTGAAAGAGAACATATATATATATATATATATATATATACAGGGTGGGGCACCTCATTTCCGTCGGTTTATATACGAAAAGCGGTAATATGTTTTATTTTTATTTTTATTAACGGTTGTGTAGGTTCATTAGGGGCACGTTTTAAAATTATTTTGAAATATACAGAGTGATCCAAAAAAATTTGGCACACCAAAGTTATGAAAATTTAAATGGAACACCCTGTATATTATGTGATGTTTTGATGCTATAGGCTAAATTAAGGCCACTTACTGTTATATTCCCTATACCTAACTCAACCTCTTTTCGAGATATTTCACTATTTTTGAAAATGTAGATCAAAATTTCAGAGACACTGCTGTCTTCCATATTTGAGCGAATTATTTTAAATTGTATTTAATGTATACTCAAAGCATTAGACTCTAAGATAAGCTAAAGTTGATATCTAAAAATTATACAGGGTGTTTAAAAACTACATTTGTGTTTTGAAAAAATTAAAGGCAAATAACTTTCTTATTTTAAATGGAACACCCTGTATTTATTTCCATGTTTAGATTCTATATATATATATATATATATATATATATATATATTCTATTAGATTTTAATTGTTTTTAAAACTGTGTTAGGGTTTCCTATACCTATCTCTTATAGTTTTTTGGTAATTTAAGATTTCCAATTTCAAACACTAATATATATATATATATATATATGATATATAGCTGCAGTATACAAATGCGCTAATCTGACGAATGAACTAGTTCTAAATATCACAAAATCGCTAGCTCTGTATTTGTAAATTCAAACTCTTACAAATTTGTTTCTACATGAACAGAAAATATTGTTCCATTAATAATTACAATTATTTATACATTTATAATTAAACTGCAATATAATAATGTACATTAGAATATGCTGTAGATTTTCGGATAGTCAATTTCCTCTTTACGGTATATTAAGGCTATATACAGGAATTTTATAAGGTGGTGTTAGAGGCAAAGAATATTATCGTTTCGTCTCATAATAGCTCCGAGAACACGGAATAATTTTCCCTCAATCAATTTACTTTTTAAAGTACTACCTCCGCCAAAATCAAATTCCGAAATCTCCCCAGATAACTTCGGGTATAAATTATAAACCGTACGTGCCACTGGTTAATGTATTGATTTAACTTAGAAAGATTAATTGCTTATTTCACTTAATCGAAACTCGTTTTTAAATGTTTACTTAACTGTGAACGAGAAGAGTGATTTCTCTAATTCTCTCGTTTTATATTTTCCGTTAAGTAATCACGCAAAGTAAATAAATTATTTTTTTTCTTATCTATATTAAAAATAGTATTTGAAAATAACAAAGTTTTGCATTGTGTATATTTATACGAATACTATTATACAATACAGTATGGTATTCTTATATAATGATTCAACGACCACAGTATTATCTGAATTATATTATATTTTATTATATTATATTCACATATCATGAAATTTAACCAGACAAAAGTTAATTTTCATATAGTGTAAAATAGCATGTAGATCGACTGGTCTTATTTGAATACTTACCTTTTGATAGAATAATTTATTCAATGATGTTTGAGCTTCTTGCAAAATTCTCATTCAAGTTCCACTCTTTTTGATTAATAGCAGTAGGAGAAGACAACATCGCTTTTGCAGACCATGCAACTTTAGTGCTTCTCTTCGTTTCATCTAAATGTATATTTATACAAACTGGGTGAATACATACGGTAAATATAAGGCCCAGATTTATAAATCATGCTCAAGGCGCTGCAGATGCTCAAGTACGTATATACGGCACATCTTCGTTTTATAAATCAACCTCAAGCACCGGCCAGTGCTCCAGGCGACAAAAACACGACCTCAGCCGTAAGGTTGTGTTCGACCGGGCTTGAGCACACGATTGACAGATTCATTTGAAAACATAACTTTTCTACAAATAAATGTTTGAAGAATTTGCATAGTTTATGGAGTATTAATTAATGACATCGATTCGGAAAAAATTGACAAGAACATGAACGTGTGGTGATATATTTGAAATAGAATATTTCATCCATATGAATTCCCAATTTTTATCGCTTCCATACTTGATTGCAGTACTTTTAACAAGGAGGTATACGTAATTGTTATCCCATTGCAAGTTATAATTGACTAAACATTTATGTATTACAGTTTATAAACAAGAAATATGATTTAAAGGAGACATAAGAACAAGTAATGTTGTTAAAATATTATATGAAACCTCGAAGAGAGAATATTCTATAGTGTTTATGAACACCATCGAAAACTATATAATGGTGAACTAGACATTTTTGAAAGCATTTAATTAAATGATACTTTGCATAATATGTAATGGTTATTCACCATGTTTTTGTAATATAAACAATTACATTATATTTATCCACAGTAAATGAGGCTTTTAAACTTTCGAAAGACAATGTTTTTATTAATCACGACTACTATACAATTTTATTTGTCATCCTTTAGAACAGTTTGTTGATCAATTATAAATAATTGAAAGTTACTTTCTAATAAAAGATAACGTAGTAATATGTTATGAATCAATATAACAATTAGCACATTGGACATAATCTTAGCAAATATATCTCTTAAAAGCAGCATGCTTACAAATCTATTACTACAATAATTACACACAATTAAAAAAAAATACTTAGTACTCTTTTTTTAACAATTTCAAATTATGATAAAGTATTGGTAAATAATGAAAGTATGTGAATAATATTATTACTAAACCATATAAATAATTTAACGATGAGAGCATGAATATTGAAACACAAATGAACTAAAATATTTACATGCATTGTTGCTGATTTGTTTAATAAATCTTCTTTGCATACATTCATTAAAAAATAAATAAACATTTCATTACATATAAATTAATAATTTTCTTGGGTTTCTGTATTTCGAATGAAACTAATATGCCTGAGAATAATCATCAACTTTTGTTCTTCTTCATATTTTTCTGTAGTAAGAGCGATAACTAAAATTAATATTTATTAATTATACTCCTTTGCAAATATATATATGTATAATTAAAAGGAATCGTTAGGGGATCCAGCATAAAAAACATCTACAGTTACAAAGTTCTCTATTTATTGCCGATATTTCGCATTACATACTAATGCTTCTTCTGGGCTTAACTACAATATTAATATGAATTACAGTATTGAAATTTAAAGTAGTAATAAAATAATCTATTTAATATTAAATTATATATGTATATATATTTTATTGAAAATGATACAATTGAATACTTAAATAAGAACATATTATGTATATATATCTCAGTAAAAATAAGACTGATCACTATATCATGGATACTAAAATATGGACATTCCTAATTTCCACATGTCTATCTTTTTCAAAAACATTTTAGGAAAAACACAATAAACTGCTTTTGGTAAGCCATAGAAATGCACAATGCATCAATTTCTTCTGCAAAAGCAACTGTTTCATATTCAACTGACAAATATACTGCAGATATTGTATTTTTCTTAATTTAGAAATACATTCCACGTAATAACTAATCTACTTTCGTTCAAAAAAAGGTCTTTAGGCTATTGTTATTAATTAGAATATTTTCAGAGTTATTATTTCCATTGCATTTATGTGAAAATACAAATTATTTAATTACCTACATGTAGATGTATAGATTTAAATATTTAGCAATAAATTACTAATAAAAATAGCTATAATTCAATATTGCATTTAAGGTATTTCATTTTCAACCTACTTTAAAGAAATAAATACTATTACTACTACTAATTATTACTTGATTTTATTCATATTTTTCTTTTTAAAAGCGTTGATTACAACAGCTGATCGATATTTGCAACCAAAAGTTACTAAAATTCCCTAACGTTGCGTGCTCAAGGTCTACCGTTCACGATAATTCCCGAAGTATGTTTTATAATATCAAACACATGCTTGAGGCGACGATACAGCAATCCCGTGCTTCGGTGAGTTTGTGAATTATATGAGCTGAGCTGCATTTATAAATACCGGCATTAGTTTTATTTAGATGATAAGATTAGTTTTATACTAAATGTTTATTACTTATGCACAAATCATACATACTTCATTTAGTTTATAAAGTTTGTTCTTTGAATCGACCATGTATGGATCTAAAAATAAAATGTCAATAGGTTTACGAAGTGATACATATTGTGTAATATTAAACATCATATTTGAAAACTATCATGGTTACTGGTATACATCAAATAAGTTGAATATGAGTGTTTTCTTCACACGATATACGAGACAGCATCGAGATTCAACACTGTGAATAGGTATAAAACGACTTTTATCAAATGGTACATGAGTTTGGCTCTTACGAAGTATTTCCAGTGTTTCTTTAACCTATTTTCAAAATAAGGAAATAATATACATTACGGAACTATATAACACAAAATATAAGATAGAATATGTTGAAACTGGAAATATATTGTTTGAAATAATGATACATAGACTTGTAAATGCTTAGGCAATATGTTGTTGTACCACTTTTAAATAACGCATTTGGTTTTTGCATTATTTAAAAGTTATATTATATTGAGCAAGGACGTATTCAATTAGTCAAAAGAAAGTTTTATAGAATGGGGTACTGCCCAATTGTTATGCATGTAATGGGACATTAAATTTGGCTCGAGACGTTTAAATGTTTATGCAATATTCTGTTTACTACAGATATCATCGCGTCTTGTTTTACATTTATTTATGGATCGTTAAAGTATTTGTTTTATATGATATTATATTTGTTGTTACACCCGCAACAACGTCGAAACTAAATTTTACTGACCAGGTGAGTCACCGTATAAGGAGATCACGATAATGTGGTGGTAGAAATTGAGAAACGCAGGGCCGAGCTAGCTCCAATCGCAGATGGCGTGACGGTTCAGATAACTAAACTTAAGAAATGAGCGTCGGTCGGCGACGACGCAAGCGACGTTGTCCGGGCACCAGGACATTATGCTTCCTTACGGTAACCTACCTGCGTTCCCTACTGATCTGCCACTGGCTGTGTCCCTCCAGCGGGTTTCCTACGGATCACCCTGTATAGGTCGGCTGCGCCAAACCTTATTCAAATGCTTGTCACAATAATAATAAAGAAAACAAGATATGTTGAGGTAAAATAAAAGAGAGTTCACGATGTGTAGAAAGTTCTATATTAAATTGTTAGTTTTTTTTTTGAAAATAAATTGAACAAGTCAGAATGATATTTTGAAAATATAGTAACCAAGACAGAATGAAAATTGAAAAATATACTAAACAAGTCTAAGCGAAATGGTGCAATTAATAAACAGTCGGATTTAATTATTAAGAAATCTTAAATACTATTGACATAACCTCTGCGCATCTGCAGGGGATGGTCGGCAGCAAAAACGTTTCGTCGCCTCACAGGCTATTCTACAAATGATATTATACAAGTGCCACCAACGGCGATGTTCTATGATATGTGTTATATGTTACACAATTAAAAGAAAATTGATTCAAGATTAGCACTTAAGACTTAAAAAAAATAATTAAGAGAAGGGAGAAACGTTAAATTTACAAAATCATGGTTTCGATTACAAAATCAAAATTAAGAATTAGTTAAAGTAACTTGTTTACAAATGTTAAGTTATTAAATGACGCTTTAAAAAAAACAAAGGAAAATTTAGTAGTTAACACAAAAGAATCTACTGAGCTTACGGTATAGAATTTACAATTGCATAAATAATGTTAAATAGCTCAGAAATTAAAAAAAAAACATACATGAAAGGCAAAGTTTTAGCGGTAATGAATTTTCTAGAGTTTTTATTTGATTAACATAAAAATTCAACACATCAACGTGAGCCCTAATCAACTCTTACTTAGGGTCACTCTGTATACAGCAATAACAATTTGCAATTTTAAACAGTAATTTAGATAGGATTACACGTGACCTCGCAATTGATTAAGTGGTGCATTAGGTATCTTATAACCACCCAAATAGTCTTAGATCACAAAAAAAAGTAAGGTAAAAGTCCAGATCACTGGCACAAAAATTATCGACAAATTAGTCGAATGATACGTCGAAAACTACGAATATAGTTGTACTTATCTGGCCACGGTGCGGAGAAAGTCTCCCTGGCTGGTCGGAGAAAATCCACCAGAAGCCACTAAGAAGGTTGGAAAGGTACAGCTATTAGAGCGACGATGGTAGTCACTATGTTCTTCAACAGAAATGTACGGCGGCCATTTTCAGTGAATAGCTACTGAGGGCTTAGCCTCGTGCCCAACAATAAAATCCTATTAAATTTGAAAAGAGAAAAAAAAACAGAGATAAAACCCCGAAAATTAACACAAGATTTACCCCCCTTACCCCAAATTTATTGGAGATCCGCGAAATCGTCTCACAAGTCACACAAAAGTACAAAATTTAAATTCAAATTCCAACACATGGTAAATCGTAAATTCGGAAGCGGTATTACGATAAGATTTACGATAATTCACCTATACTAAGGTATCGACACTCACTATTTATTTCTTCAGAGCCGCCTAAGCGTAATATCTACTAGACATAGTAATAAAAATTACCAAACAAAATAAGCATTCTGTACTGATGTTCTTTAAACAAGATGGACTCCGTAAGTGAAACGAGTACGTGTTTCCCTGGATAATGCGCTACAGCCAATCACGCACGCCCAAAATATGACGCAACTCGGAAATGGTTCAGAATAGACAGCGGGAGAATTCATATAAAAGTAACGAACACAGGACCTAATTACAAAAGAGAGAGTCAATAACGTGACCTATATAATTAAACACAATCATCCTCGGAACTTAAGGCGATGGTAAAATTTATTAAAACACACCTACAAAGTACGGAAGATTGAAAACGCTAGTCAACACGCAGGGCAATTTCGCGCTTAAGGTTGGTCACCTGTTTGTCATCACACCAAGTTCATGCCAACGACAGCGGATGATGGCAATCAAAACAAACCTATGTTATAGCTAAAATTTATTACGGAAATAAGACCGGATCTTGCAGGTAATTATACAAGAATTACAAGCTATTAAAACGCTTCGATAAGGCGGTTGATAAAACCGACCTTCCCATGTATTACAGGGTAAACAACGGAGATCTAACCTCGGTACGCAACTGGAAGATATCAACAGGTGTTTAACAATGCAACCAGGAATGTCGAAGACTGGAGTAAACAAATCACATTACGAAAACATTTAATAGTATGCCCGTTATTCTACAGGATTTCCTTATTTAATATCTACAACGTTTTAGGGAGATATTTACGATAGAAAAACATCAATCGGACGAAACATGTGTGTGTGTTCTTAGGTGAACGTATGAACACAAGCGACAGTAAATGCAACAAAGCCTGACTGTTGTCTCGAGGAATTTAAAGCAACAACAACTACAAATAATCCCATAAATGCCACATATTGGATACATTTCGAAGAGAACGGAAGGTATAATTAAGCAAGTGTAGACAAAGCTTAAACAAAGCATATAAAAGTAACCTTGGATTGAGTTGGTCTTTACTTGATGTAAATCCATTTTCAATGTGAAAATAAAACAAACAAATGTGTAAATCTTAAACATTTGTTTGTTTTATTTTCACATATAAAAGTAACTGCTAATGCAAGTAACCGAGACTGCAGGTAGGTTAGAATAAGCCAAAAATAAGATAGGTAGTTTATATACAGAATTCCCCCCTCGTAAAGAGTGTATTTGACCGAAACATATTACATAACTCAATGTTCCGAAAGCAAATAATTAGGTATAGGACACGCTCAGATAAACAACTAAAGGTCATTTCCATACAGTGTACCGAAAGATGTGCCAGGTTCACTCGATTAGTCTCGCTCTCTAGTCAATTCCTTAAGAATTTCAATAATAACACATAACCTTACGAGACCCACATACAAAATGAAATTTAGGGCATAACATTGTATATAATCAAAATAGAGATTAATCTAAGTTGTGACAGGTACGTTCACAGTTTTCGATTGTACATGTGTAAAGGTTACAAAACAATACTATTATATTATGTAATTGAAGGAATAAATGTTTATGTTAATATTATTTATCGTTTGACTGCTTTGCCTTTCCTTCAACATAAGAGTATAAAAGTGTGTTAAGAAATAAAAGTTCTACTTCTGATTTAAAGGAATCAAAATATTATTATTACCAATAAAAAATGTTAAAAGAGAGATAAGTTTTGCAAACTAAAATTATTGTAGAAGATGCTAATGTGTTTGTTTTTTTCGGTATAATGTACGTTATACATTCGGGGATTTCCATTTTTAATTTTTATGTAGTAAATTGTGTATCAAATTTCATCTCTATTCATTCTGTGAGTGAAATTTGATCTCTCAACACGTACTTTTTTTATAGATGACGCCATCGAAAACCAAATTCACAAAAAGAGCAAGAAAAGTTTCTGTTAAAAATAAATAAAAACAATAAAGTTTTTAAATGTTTAAATAGAATCTCTTATAATCGAGACTTTTAATATTCCCTAATGAGCCCAATCCCGAAGAAACCGAATAATCGAAGTTCAAATTACGTCGTCTCCAAATACATACATTTGGAAACCACGTAATTTGAACAACATTTGTATTTTTTTCGTTCCAAATAATATACCTACACGTACCATAGAAGTACGTGTTCAATACGTAAGATAATATTATTTATTTGTAGATATGTGTTATGGAAATCACCTATTATTGTTTTTCCTAGTCCTTTCTAAAGTTTGATGTAGATATAGGAAGCAGGGTCAAATTTAAGCATATTATTATGCTTAAATTTGACCCTGACTGTCAATATTATGACAGTTATCGCAATATATATATTGGAATGACTAATATTTATATTCCGAAATAACATTACAGAGATTAATTTGTTTGACGTTTTATGAGATGTTCTACTACCATATTATGCAAAATATATCTCCAACACAAATATTTTTAAAAATGCTACTTTTAAGTAAATATGTTATCTAGAGCCTTATAACATTGCAGAGTTGATGGGAAATATAACTATATTTTAATTATTTATTTTAATAATTGTTAATTATTCTGGAACGTTTACTAACTGTAACATTTGTAACAAATTATGCTATAATAATTCCTAACTACATTACTTTAATACACATTTCTACTGAGTAATTCCATTCCTCTTCTTCATTATGAGGGCCATTGCTAAAATAGTCTCTACTTGCTGATCGTCAACGATATGGCGACGGTCACCGCGGTTCTAATGCACATATTTGCGGCAAAAATGCACTGGGCGTCGCGTAAAATGAATTGCAATAAGTTTATATAGCCGTGCAAATAACGCATATTACTTCTTCAGATGTGTGATGGATACTAAAAGCCTATGAGAATTTTATATGCGTTTATCACAGTAATCAAAAAGTACTGAATTGATTATTTAATTGAGTATTTGCGGCAAAAACATAGTAAAATGCGCACTATGCAGCGCGCTGGAGTAGCCAAGGATAGGCTGGAATGTTATAGGCGCCGTAGCAGAATAGAAGAACAATTTCATTATTGGCACCGAATCAACTACCATGAAATTAGATAATAGTAGATCAAAGTAATACTAAACTACGGATAAAGATTTTACCAACCAAAATTGGTAATAAAATTAGTATTTTTGATATTAAACATTTTTCTAATGTTCTAAACACTTAACGCTAATTACCATAGTGTTTTGTTTATTATACATTTCAAATTGTGCAGTTGTATGTAGAAATGATTATAATAAGTCGTACTTGTACTTAAAACAATGTCTTCATTGTACAATTCGAGCATTATACAGGGTGTTGCCAAATTATATTAGCCGATAGAAGGGGTCATTTGCTATCTCTTAAGGCCCAGTAACTCAATTTTAGCCCCATGGGTTTTTTCCAACTTTCTACTTTGCAAAATGGCAAAATTCAATATTTAAACTTAAATTAAAAAAGTTATAGGTACAGCCTCCAAATTTAAGTTTAACTTTAATGTGTACTTCTGTATGGTTTAACCAAACTCAAAATTACTTGCAATAACATTTAGTTTTCATTTTATTAACTCAGAAAGTTTCTGGAAGAGGTAAAAATACACCATCAACTCAACTTTATATTGCAATAAAAAAAATAACTAAAAGAGATCGTAGTCTTTTAATTTATTTAAAAACTTCTTTAGTGTATTCCCTTTGCAATAGTATGCAATATGCTATAAAAACCTTGAACTTCACTAATGAGCTAAGTTTGTGACACGTGATGACATGATCACAAATCTACAAATCTTGTTGGAATTGATGACTTCTGTTGCTTATGCGTGCGCAATATCTTAGACTTATTTCTACAGTAGTTGGGTGTAAACGCGTTGTTGCGTGTAAACGTGTTGTTTAATGGTGTCCAAAGCCGCCTTAACACATTGGACTAAATCGTCCCCGGTTTCAATTTCCGATGCGTATACGAGTCTTTTAGGCCGTCCCCAGGCGTAAAAATCTACGGTTTTACTCCAGTATTCAGGACAACAGTCATTTTGAAAAACAATAGGCCTGTATTCATTGAATATTGCCAACTCAGATAGCAATTCGGACAAGTCATTTTGCAAAAGTCAAGGTAATTATCCTCGTTGAGATAATGTCAGTAACAGAATGAGAAGAGCGGCGTACGGCGTTACGTAGAAACATTCAAATTTTGATCAAAAAGGAATGAACCGGTGCCGCGTGCTCGCCAAGCCAGTTTGGGGAATGGTATCGGCTCACTTGCGCTCGGCGCACTTGCGCTCCCACCTGAAATCGACCTATTTGCGCTCTGACCCTAATGACAAGAAATTAATGATATCTTCGCCGGCCGACTTGCGCTCCCGTTCTCTCGGGATATATACATGTATAAATACATAAAACTTGGAATATATATTGTACATAGTGCCTTTCATATTAGATGACCTACCTTATTGAGGCGAGTATATGAAAATTACTTATTGTAGGTTTTTATAAAATATATACAGATTGTCGTAGTTAAAAGTTAATATGCATCTTCAAATACACACACATCAACATGTACCTATGTATAAGACCGGTGGTGTGGGGAGATCGAGAGCGGGGACAACACATGCGTTCCGTAACTTTAGAGCGTGAACGTACATACATTGTTTCTGAGCAAACAATATTTTGTTTCGTTTTAAATGTGAGAATTTTATTTAATTTTAGTTACAAATTTTATAGAGTTTTGTTTCAGTTCAATGTTAATACATTATACATCAGTTACCAAAATATTATACAAAAGCCGTACATAGCGTAATTCCTTAAAGTAAACGTCTGCATACTAGCTTTCAACGTTTTACACTAAAGCCTGGGTACCCCGGTGTCCCGATATGAACTCATCTGTACTCCCCTACTATCGTACCCCTCCATTTCATGTTTGCATGCACTTGTGTGCGTGTTTGTGTTTCCCTATATCTACTTTTATTTCAGTCAAACGGTATACTCGCGTCAAAAGGGTAGGTCATTTAATATGAATGTATATATACCGGTAGGTTTTCTGGTAACGCAACTATTGTATAGCGCATGTATCAGTCCCCACAACTGAACGACTACGTATATGTACTCCCCTCCGTTAACCAGAGCGGTGGTAGTAGTATACTACAGCCGTTCGCGTCGGGGAATACGATAACTGTAGCGAGTGATAGTGGGGACTTGGACACTCCTCTGTCGTTGCTTCACCCGAAAACTTACCGGTATATAAAACTATACAAGAATTATTTTTTTATGTATCTCTAACCTGACCAAAACTGTTTGCTACTTCAATTCGTATTTTTATTATATAATTACGTGACTATGTATAGAATAACTCAAACCATTTTTTCTTGAGTATTTTGCCAAATTAATAATAATAAAACAAGCAATTAAACAAGATAAAAAACAGATAAAAGTTAATTAAACAACACTTTCTTTCACATTTCATCCAGACTTAGGATTGGCAAAGTTTAATACATAAATATAAACTTTGGTATGTTTAAAAGTGTGTAATATGTCTTTCTTTTTTGAATAAAGAAATCGTCAATATTTATGCATTTTGTAGAAAAACATGTCATTATATGTAAGTATGTCTTCCTTTTTGAATAAAGAAATCCTCAGTTTATTATATGTAAGTTTGTTACTTTATTCTAGCTTTTGAATATAAGCCATCGTTTATTGTACCGAACGTTGCAATGTATTGTGTTTATGATAAGAGTTTTAGAAACCTTTTGTGTAATTTTAAGCTTTCCATTTTTACTGGGAATATATTCATTTATCTTTAATCTGTAAATAGTACATCCATAAAACTAGGAACAGATGTACATCGTTTCTTAATGCTTTTATTACTTTTGTAAAGAGATTGCATCTATTTACTCTATTTCTTGAAAGTAAGAAGGGATTTCCAAAATGTTGTCATTTTCACAATAAAGGGTAAGCTGCTGCAATATCTGCGCATATAATTATTTAATAATGTTTTCTCCCTCCCTTGTAAGTGACGGGGGTATGTTAACTTTGCAGAAATAAATTATAGAAAAAGTTAGCTTACTAAGAATGGATGTGCAAATATATAAAGTGATTGAGACGACGAAGGGAAAACCATGTGTTTTATATAATGGACATAGTTTTCGCAAGAAAAAAACGAATAAGAATGGATCTGTATTCTGGCAGTGTACAAAAGAGAAAACCGAAAAATGCAGAGGAAATCTCATCATAGAAGATGATAAAATAGTTAGTGAGACACTTCATGTGTGTAAGCCTAATGTTGCCGCGATTGATGTAAAAGAGTGTTTATTCAACGCTAGAAAAAGAGCCCGAGAAGACGATGATTATTTACCAATGTCAAAAATCTATCAAGATGAGTTCCAAACTCTGTTCAATCAAGGTTTCGATTTAGTTGCAGAAATACCAAAATTTACTTCAGTCAAAAGTAGTTTAAACAAGGCGAGATTCCGTGCACATGGCTTGCAAAAGGATCCTACTACGTCATCGGAAATAACATTCCCGGAAGAAATTCTAACGATGAAAGATAGTTCAAATTTTTTGTTTATCGATAACTGTAATCATTTAGCGGAAGAAAGAATGTTGGTGTTTGCGAGCAACAAATCCAGGCGTATTCTTACTGATAACAATTCCACGGTATTTATGGATGGCACTTTTAAGAGTTGTAGTAGACAATTCAGTCAATTATATACTATTCATATTGATATCGGTAGCACAGAAGATGAAACAAACACAATTCCTGTACTGTTCGCTTTACTTCCCAATAGAACAAACGAGACTTATAACAGATTATTTTCTTCATTAAAAGCAAAGCTTCCATGTTGGAAACCTACATTAATAAAAGCAGATTTTGAGCAAGCAGTAATTTGTGCGTTAAAAGATAATTTTCCAGAGGCCAGGATTTCTGGATGTAATTTCCATTATAATCAATGTTTATGGAAAACATCCAAAAAATTGGACTCACTTCAGAATAAATTAACAATGAAGATATACGTTTACACATAAAAATGTGTGCTGCATTGGCGTACTTACCCGTTGTAGATATCGATGACGGCTGGTTATGCATACATGAGACGACTCCAAATTCCGATAAATTAAACGAATTCTACGATTATTTTATTAACCAGTGGTTGGAAAACGATACAATCACTAGAGAAATGTGGAACTGCCATAATCAAAGACATCGCAGTAATAACATTCTTGAAGGATGGAATAATCGCTTAAATAAGCTAATAAAGCCACATTCCAATATATACCAACTAATAAAAAGTCTACTTAAAGAGGCAGAATATTGCGATCACATATACGACAGAAGCACTCTAAATTTAGAAGGACAACGGCGCAAAAGAAGATATGTTTTAGTTGATTGCAGAATTTCAAAAACTTTAAAAAGATATGAAGAAACGAAGGACATAGGACTATTCTTAAGAACGATGGCTTATATTCAAAAGATAGAATAAAGTAACAAACTTACATATAATATACTGACGATTTCTTTATTCAAAAAGGAGGACATACTTACTTACATATAATGACATGTTTTTCTACAAAATGCATAAATATTGACGATTTCTTTATTCAAAAAAGAAAGACATATTACACACTTTTAAACATACCAAAGTTTATATTTATGTATTAAACTTTGCCAGTCCTAAGTCTGGATGAAATCTGAAGGAAAATGTTGTTTTATTAACTTTTATCTGACTATTATAATTCTCTTGTTTAATTGCTTGTATTATTATTATTATTAGTTTGGCAAAATACTCAAGAAAAAATGGTTTGAGTTATTCTATACATAGTCACGTAATTATATAATAAAAATACGAATTGAAGTAGCAAACAGTTTTGGTCAGGTTAGAGATACATAAAAAATAATTCCTGTATAGTTTTATGTATATATACATTCATATTAAATGACCTACCCTATTGAAGCGAGTATATATATTTTATAGAAACCTACAATAAGTAATTTTCATATACTCGCCTCAATAAGGTAGGTCATCTAATATGAAAGGTACTATGTACAATATATATCCTAAGTTTTATCTATTTATACATGTATATATCCCGAGAGAACGGGAGCGCAAGTCGGCCGGCGAAGATATCATTAATTTCTTGTCATTAGCGTCAGAGCGCAAATAGGTCGATTTCAGGTAGGAGCGCAAGTGCGCCGAGCGCAAGTGAGCCGTATTCTGGGGAATATACCAAGAAAAAAATACAGATGTTGGTTTCTGCTGCCCTGGAGGGTAATAAGAGTTTCTACCTGTTTCGCAGGTGTTATTTAACCAAAAATAAGTTTTCCTTTCCGATATCTGCTGTGTCTCGATACAAAAATTATGTGAATTAGTGAAGTTGTAATCAATGCTTTTATGGCATATTACATACCATTGCAAAGTAAATACACTAGAGAAGTGTTTAAAAGGATTAGAAGATCTGGATCTCTTTTAATTATTTTTTATTGCATTGTAAATTTGAGTTAAAACGTTTATTTTGACCTCTTCTAATACTTCGTGAGTAAATAAAATGAAAACTGTATGTTGCTAGTAATTTTGAATTTGAATGAATCACACAACAGTGCATATTAAAATTAAACTTAAATTTATAGGCTGTGCCTATAACTTTTTTTAAGATTTAAGTTTACATGCTGAATTTTGGAATTTTGCAAAATAAAAATTAAGAAGTCGAAAAAAGACTTAGGGCAGTCATATTGAGCAATTGGGTCTTAAGAACACTAGGGTAGAAGCAGACCGTACAGCAAAAAGTAGAACAATTGTACTGAAACAAAACCCTATAATGAGCGATGTGCTCCTGTACAAGTGAATTGGAAAATAATTCATCATTACATTTTTATTTAGCCCGGGCAAAATAATGAAAATTTTTACTCTAATACAGTAATTAACAAAACTAAACAGCATATGCACCGTACAAATGAACAGAAATCTCGCTTAGCTTCGTTGTGCAGAAAAGCTGTTTGTGACTTCCGTTAGTATATGCTGTTTTCAAGAAGGAAATTTACGAAAATCTACAAATTTTATAAAAAAAAAACTAAAGTGAGAAACTATTTCTGGAATATTTATACGGATTTAAAGAAATTTTGGTATGGATTCATGTTAAATAAAATAGTGTTCCCTTTTATGCCTTTGGTAGAGTTATTTTTCTTACACAGCAGTTACGAGACAAAAAACCAAACTTGACCATCTTTTATTAAAATAAATGTTCAATGTTTTTTGTAATAATCAAGGTATGAGATTTTATGGCAAAACGAGAATTGAAATCTTGTTATTTACTAATTACGAAAAAACATAAGGGCATTTAATTCAACACGAGATATATATTATTGCTCTCTCAAGTGTAAACATAAAATGATGTGAATTGTTAATAATAGATTAAAAAGTAAAGTTAAAGATAAGATAAAATTGAAATTTAATATTTAAAACTTAAATAATATTGTAAAATTGTTCTTACATAGTTCTGTCACAATTTAATTAAATTTCTCAGAGAGTTTAACTTTTTAAGTAATTATATTTTTTGTGACTATATATACATAGTAAAAGTAAGTTTTGTTTATATTTGCAAATTTACTACATTTGTTAATTTGTTCATAAACATTTGGTCTTCTTTACCAAGTTGTGGAAAATTTAACTTATAAACATTATTACACCACTACCACTAGCAACTGTATATAAAGTAGGGATGTGTGCAACTACTGCATATTACATTAATTTTATATGCACGTACTAGCGCTTCTGGAACAAACATGTGTCTTAACTAGGAAAATGGAGAAGAGAGATATATTCATAGAATGGCTTCTGCTTGATTCTTGAAAGCATTCTCTGTCTGTCGTCAAGTTTATATTGTTATGTCGTTACAAATAGAGCATATAATAGCGTATGTAAACAAACGCGCAACGCTGGTGACCCTTTTATACTGATTAAAATATTTTGTGTCTCTTTTTCGGGAAGGAACAGTATTTTCGCTTCTCATTCTTGACTCACACTTTCAATTTCGAATCAGCATACTTTCTTTAGTTTATATATTTAAATGTTGAAATAAATTATATTATATTGTCAGATATCACATTTATTTGGAATTATATGTTGCCGCTTCAAGTTATACTATCTATATAGGTTTTGTTACGCATGTTGATGCAATCAGTATTAAAGCCATTAGAAAAAGTATTTAAATAAAATTATTATTGGCTGCAAAGTAACAATAACCAACCTCTTAATCCATTCAAATAATTTGAATGTTTAAGCAAAATATGTGTAGGGGAAAGTGTTATACCTTGGAACAGTTGTACCTTGGAACATTCCCGTTTTTAAACAAACAAATGCCATCTGGTAGCTAGCGTCACCACTATCTGGCGACAGCTATTACAGAGACAAACTAGTACTATTGAAACTGTTGTCGTGGCTGTTTGATATCGCGAAAATCGCAAGTTCATATTTTTCTGATTAGTAAGTATTTTTGTGAGAGAATAACTGGTGACCTCAAACGTTATTGTGAGACTACTGAGAATCATTTAGATAGTAATTACTTTAACGTAAGTATTTTAATATATCACAGTAGCATTAGAATATATATAGCTCTAACCTAAAAATATCAGTAGATGTTTTCAACTTGTTGTGTACTGTATTGTACCGTGGAACATAGTAGATATTGTACCTCGGTACGTTCCAAGGTACATTACATTACGTTGATTTAAATTTAGTATTTGAAAAATTGTTTTGTTAATTAATTAAGAAATGCTTCTCAAAATTTAATATTGTAATACATAAACGGTGTTTCCTTTTGGTGAGAGTATTTTCCTTGTTACAGACCCAAAAATGCCAGACGTAAGGTGGGTAAGAAACGAGAGCAAATTAACAAAAAAGATATTGAAAATGCTGCAAACGCTGTAATTACTAATAATATGTCATTTCGAGAGGCGGCTGCAGTTTTTAATGTTAGACTCTCTACGCTGCATCGTTTTGTCAAAGCCCTTAGGTCCCATGAATCTGACAAATTTGAATGCAAACCAAATAATGCAGTTAAAAAGGTTTTTACAGACGTTATGGAACTAGCACTCTTAAGCTACGTAAAGCATGCCGCTCGCATGCACAACGGTTTAACCATGAAAGAAGTGCGGAAATTGGAGGTGCTAATCCAGACGGATTAGCACCTCCTTTACTACCAACTGGAGCACCTTTTAGCATATGGCCTTTAAAGTGCACCTTGGAAAAATGAACATTGGTGGTAGATGGTTACCACCAATGTTCATTTTTCCAAGGTGCACTTTAAAGGCCATATGCTAAAAGGTGCTCCAGTTGGTAGTAAAGGAGGTGCTAATCCGTCTGGATGGTCGAACGAGAAACTATTTCTAGAATGGTTTGAATTTTTAATTGATCATGTTACCCCATCTGAAGACGATCCTGTATTGCTGCTTATAGACAACCATGAGAGCCATGTCAGCGTAGCTGTAATTGAAAAGGCTCGAAGTTTTGGTGTGAAGATGTTAACGTTTCCTCCGCATACTTCACACAGACTACAGCCACTTGACCGCACATTATTTGGATCTTTTAAATCGAATTACAATAGAGCAGTTAACGACTGGATGTCTGTAAATGCAGGCAAGCTATTGTCGATATATGATGTAGCAGAAATTACAGGAAGGACTTTTCCTTTTACATTCACTAGCAAAAATATTTTGAGCGGATTTGTTGCAACAGGTATATCACCTTTGAATACTGATATCTTTACAGACGACGATTTTCTGTCTGCTTACTCAACAGATAGACCAGATATAGACAAAGAAGCGGATCAGCACCAATATATTTTGAATTTATCAGATTTATTTTGGATACTCATTTTAGAGCATTCTGCCAAATTGTCTGTTTTAGTTTTTATATGGGGCCTTTTCTTCCCTGGACTAGATGGAACAGGACTATTTAATGATCGGGCTTTAATCCGTTTTACTGTAGCTACTCCAACTTTCAATCCATCTACTACTCGCTAAAATTTATTCATTAGAATTTGTAGAATGTTAAATCTCACAATGTTTACCTGTTGTACAGAGATAAGGGATATTAGAGGATCACCATTAACCTTCTCTTGCTCCAAATATTGTAATAAATTTAAAACAAGTCCTTGAGCTTGTGACCGTAATGTTTTACCACGTCGCATCGTGACATTCTGGTTTAATAAAGAATGAAACAACAAACAAATTGTAAAACGAAATCAAAC
The DNA here is from genome assembly GCA_963170755.1 of Amphimallon solstitiale. NCBI lineage: Eukaryota > Metazoa > Arthropoda > Insecta > Coleoptera > Scarabaeidae > Amphimallon > Amphimallon solstitiale. Next base: position 1,772,139 of record OY720678.1, read on the forward strand.
GATCAAACTACTAGAAATGTCAAAGCGTTATTGTCAAAGCCAAGCAGTGTCAAAACTTCAAAACGCTAAACGGAAGTGTATGAAATAATACAGCGCATGTAATCACTGCGTCTTTGTCTTGCTCAAATAAATTCTATGAATCGTATGTCGTGCTTGCATCGCACTGAAAGCACATGCATTCGCTTATGCTATCCTTGTTATACAAGTAGATACTATTTCTTACTTGGATATATACATAATTCTTTGATAGAATCATATATTAGACAAGCAGGGATCATCTTTCTTGAATCCGACTATAGGTTGTATGTGTGATGATAAGTTGTAAACAAGATAGTTACACACACACTAATAAATGGAAAAAAACAACATTGTTAAGTACCGACAAATGCCCAATGAATATATCTGATATCATCGTCTCGTGGAAAATATAAGAGAACACTAGATTTGATGGACTTAGGAACGAGGAGGTTGCGCTATGAAAATTCCAAGAAAGGCATGGTTGGAGATCGTTAATAGAATACCGAAGGGAGACTTACTAGAAGAATATATGAAATAATTGCAAAATGTAACAACAAACGCGGAGATATATATGATGCATAATGCTACAGAAGAAAGTTATGTTAAAATGAAATAGAAACGTATGGTCAATAGGCACAGTAGTCATGAAGCATAAGTTTACTGGAGTTCAATATTATGTCAGTAAGTTGGTAAGTTATTGGATGTAGTAGACATATTATAGCACTCATTTCGTATAATTAAATCTTTACGCAGTATGTAATTGAACTTGATTTAATACAAAGGTCCATTAATTTATTTAAAATACCTATATAAATTTTCAGAGCTAGCCCCTACATGTATGCAATATGGAATGATTTGATTGTGACCATACTTATATAATCCTTTATAAGTGAAAGTTCAATAGTTTGCTTTGCTATTTTGTAATATTTTCTTTATTACTCACCTTTGAATTGTACATAAAATACAAATTGAGTTTAAAATATTACTGGCTTATTACTGCACCAATGGAATATTTATATTTCCTTCTTTATGTTGTCTTAGTACAAACTATAGTAAATATTAAGGTGCATGCAATTACTTAAAATAAATACTGTTTATATTCTAAATATATTAATACAAATTTAATATTTGTTAAAATATACTAGGAAATAATTCGACCCAAACCCAGCGGTATTGTAAATCGTTTAAGTATTTCTAGTAGGAGTATATCTAAGCGTTACACAATCAACACTTTTGTATTTTTTATTAAAAGCATTTTACAGTATATTTTGTTAGATTAAGAATTATACATTATAGCTGCTCGAATATAAAAAAATATTAACGGACTGATAATCGGAAATCGTGCTAGCAATTTTCTTCAACGATTTTTTTTATTTTTCGATATTGAAAACGTATTTAAAAGCGACATTGTCTGGCTGGAAATAACGCTTCTTCGCTTGATTTATGTGATTTGGATCTTGTTATTATCCCACTTCGCAAAATCACAATTTTAGAGAAGGATGAAAATACGTATTTGCTAATGCAGAACAAGTGAGCATATAGTGATTTTGCCAAGTGGGATAGATTCCACATTTTATAAAAGACTGAAACTAGCAGATTCTGTTCAATGAAACTAAGCTTGGGTTTGTGTAGTATTACCACGAATTTCTGCAAAATATTTATTTTGAAAACTGTATTTTTTAATCAATCCATTCAATTCTTTGATATTTCTATTTAAGAATGCCAAAAATATGCAACTACAGAATATTTTTACATATTCACTAAGATAATCTCAAACTATTTTAGTCAATACTATACCTTTCACTTTTAATTATATTCTACCTATTTCGTGCATATTTATTTATGCATGATAATATCACTAAAATATATGCTACTCTAATGGTACTATAGCAGAATTTGAAAACAAAACTTTGTTTGTAAGTATTTATTCCTTAGATTTCTATTATTAGAAAAAAAAAATAGAATATTGAACTGTTAAATGCCCAAAGAAGAACTACTGAAGAATGGCCAATACAAAAAAGACTAGCATATTACTATCAGTTGGTAGTTTTTGGAATTTTTTTTTTGAAAACATTGAAGTTGCGAATAGCTGTATCGTCGGGTATTTCAATTTCTGATAGGTTCAATTATTAGCCCATACATTGAAGTTACTTTCAGTTGGTGCCTCTGAGGTACTTGCATGATAAATGTCTTTGGTATTACAGTCTATACACGAACCGTATTAAGAATTATTCCTTGGTAGGATTTAAGAATAAAATCATCTTAAATATTTTACTTTTTGTCTGTAACATTGCAAATTATAATAATAAAAAAATATATAATTATTATGGCAATACATAAACTTCCTAAAATAATGAGCCTATTTTCTTTTTCTTCTTTTCAGTCTCGTTATTTTTTTTACATTTGACTCAATTATATTTTGAGAATATAATCTAGTTATGCAGTTGTTAATATGCCCAAGAGGTTACTGTCAGATTGTAATGGACTTTTCTCCGTCGCTGTATATAATTATCGATTTAAAATAAAATAAAAAATATATTAATGCTTTTTGTTTAATTTTTCGCTTAATAGGTTCGATAATTCTATACGAAAGCATTCTTATAAGTATTTAATTTATTTAATGTCTATACTTGTCAATTAGCCTCGAGAAAAATGACATATTTGCTTATAGTCTACGTGACGTATCGACATGTTGTTGAGTTCAGTACATGCATTTTGCACGTGATACTATCGTGTGTTTTACGGCAAAATATTGCTTTTAACTATTATTTGTGCGAGTCTATGCCTATATAAAGCCACGATTTTATTAGGGAAATCAGTTCCTCCAGGTATTTCGTGGCAGAATTCACCTAGTGCTCTCAGCCACTTCGTGGAAGAATTTACCTAGTTCTTTCAGACATTTCATGGAAGGACTCACTTCCTATACTGCCTCAGCAAATGTAAGTTTATTTCCTCGTCCTTAAACATATTAACAACCACTGCGTGCTAATAAGTTTTCCGTCAAATACTCTTATGCTGCCACTGCAAGTATAAGTTTATTTTTCCTTGCTTAAACTTATTAAGAGCCGCTGCGTGCTCATAAGTCTTCCGTTAAATTTTCTTATGCTGCCACTGCAAGTATAAGATTATTTTTCCGTCTCTTTAACAACCACTGTGTGTTAATAGAACCCCTGTTCCTGCTCTCCACAATGATAATAGTCATATCAAGTAAAGTAATTTTATTTAACATGTTTTAAAGTAATTTCATTTCGTATAATATTTGAAAATATTGCTCTTGCCGAAGTTTTCTTCAACAATATCATACGTACGAACACGTATACTTGCCATAAGCAAGGTGTTATTCTTTTTTTCTCGAACTCGCAAAAATATAATTTTTCTCTTGCTAAAGGGAAATGTCATGCATTTTATATTTTATTTAACAAATGTTTGCAACGGAAAGATTAATTATCAAATGATTAAATACACCGTTATTTGTTTATTGTCACGAATAATTGAGACTTAATTAAATGTGAGGTTAACGTTAATATTTGAACGATAGTTACTTTTGAATAAACGATAATATCTGATTTTTTTTCTTGAATTGTGTCATTGTAAATATATGTAAATATTTGTAATTTATAGCTATGTGTGTTATGTAAATGAAAAGAGTTGACATTGAAATATTCCGTTTTCCATTTATACTAGACAAAAGAAAAATAAGATAGAATAAAATGCTAAATATTACATTACCTTGATTTTCTTCCGTATTGAGCGAAACCGTAAAAAATCAATTATTGTTGGCAAAATCACTTTCACTAGGCACAAAACACCAATTACTATTATAATGCATTTAGGAATTTTGTTGTCACGCTTAAGAACTGTCAATGTAGATAGCAGGGGTGAATGATTGCCAACCATAATATATACCGATAATAAAGCCCGCTCTAACGTAAATATTCCTAAGAGTAAGTAGGATATTTAGTTGTCTATTATTAAGTATAACCGTTCAATGAGGCAATTAGTTTCATCAGTTAGCAGTTAATAAATTTAAGAGAGCAGGCTTATTACAGGATTCATCTAAGATAAGAGAGACTTGCCTATCAATGTTTGTTAATATTTTTTAAATGGGAATGAAATTTAATTTTCAATATTTATTGATGAAGGCAATTGATAGTTTGACCGGTTAAGATCAGTTTAGCAACGATGAACCTTGGAAGGTACTAATTGCTGCCGGGGTACTCGCTTTAAGGGGACTTACGCAGAGGTGCCGACTCACTATTGTGACGTAGGATGTAGGGGGGGTGCCTTATGCGCTAATGCAAATTCTGCACTTTAGAAGATTTCAACAAACAAAAATTTCGGCGGAATTTGCATTACAGCATGTGGCGCCGTCCCCTACGTCCTACCGCTGCGTAAGCCTCCTCAAACGTGGCAGCATGTGCCTAGACGATAAAAAAGTTCTCCACCATCAACACGTACTACGATTCCAGAAATGGTTAAAAAAAAGTGAATGATCTTGTTATATGACTGAAGTTGAGATTTGGTATGTCTAACCTTTCTGCCAATTGGATACATCGTTTACTGAATCACATATGCAGAAGGAATGCAAATATCCAACTAAACTTTTAAGCTCTTCAATATCAACCGATTATACCTTCTGCAGCACATTGGTACTCTGTAAACACCTATATCACCAGATGTAGTCCCATCAGACTTACAGATTTTCTCGAAACTCAAGAGAAATGTGGAAATTATTGCAGAATTTGAGCAGTATTCTTGTGATCGCAATGCTGATGAATATAAATCTGCTGGTCTAAGTGTATTAATATTACTGCATTGTCTTTCCGTCAAACCATTTTTATTATATTTAACTGAAATGAAAAAACCGTTCTGTACTTATACCTCTTTATAAGATGCATGCACTACGACAGAAAGTAAAACAAGATGCATAATTGCAAAATTTATATCCTGCTAAATAAAATGATATAGGTAATAATATAAAATTAGATATTATTATTTAAGTATATAAACACTTAATTGCTCAATGTTTCGATCATTACGATTTCCTTTAATACACTGCATATACTTAGATTCTTTAATTTTTCTAATTATTTCTTTAATTACCTATATCATGTGTTCAACAAATTTACTGTACTTTTCATTATTTGAAAATTTAATTCATATGAGTTTAGGTAACCTAAATATATATTTCATATTTCAAACGCATAAAAAAACAAAACGACGTGGTTCATTAAAGTATGGAAATGACTTTAATCACCCATTCCGGAATATAATCTCCGTATTTGTATTTATGATATGTCAATGAAATTTGAATATATATTGGTTGCAGTCTTTTTTTTGCTCTTTTACGTTTTCCTTCTCTTTTTCTCTTATCCCGATAAAAAGTAAATTTATTCTATTCCGATAGGCAGTTTGTTGCTCGCTTCTCTGAACATCGCTTTCATCCAGCCATTGATGCCTCTGCTACCACCACCATGAACGCGCGTACTGGATAGAAACATATCAATGTGCAAATTGGAAAACGGACCAGATAGACAAAGATGAAAAGAGACGAGCAAATAGATAAAAGGAACATATACTTGTATGCAGACACAGACACACAAAGACAGTCAAGATTTCGTGCTCGTAACATGCAGGTACTGAAGAAGTAGACTTTTACTAGGAACAGAGGTAGTAGCAGACAAAATAAGCATTTTAAAAATGAGTTGGTGCTCCTTTGAAGTCCATTTTGATAGGTATCATGAATGCATCTAACGAGTAATAACATGCTTTGTAAGCAAAGAGCTTTTTTTCAGAAGAAGCAAGCGAAGTTTCTCTCTACTGCTCTCTCCCGTCTAAAAGGTTTAGAGCACGTATAAATGGGATCCCGGAATATCTTTAATAAAGATTTAACGTGCGTGCCCCTGTTCTTACGACAAAAATTCTCCTTTTAAAGTTCATTCTCGATCAATTGTTCTTTTATGCAGAGTTTCGAGTACATACATACATATGTATGTTCCGACCATAACCATGTGGAAGACATACATACATACAGGGAGATTTATCACAAAATATTTTTTTAGATGTACATAATAGTAAAACACGAAGGGAACACTAAGGGAAATTGTCTTTAACGGATGTGTTTTATAAACCTAGAGTTGCATTTTGAAAAAAAGCGCAATACACGATTTACGCTTTACAATTACACGCATTGAAAATATCCGCCTCTTACTTCCACATTTAAACGGGCTCGTAGTACCTATCTTCTAACCATCTTATAACGTAAATATTAATGTGGTTTATTGGATTCTAAAGTGTACATTACTGAAATAAAAACCTGATATTGCTCAAAATGTCAGAAGTTTGTCACAAATACTTGCATTTTACTGATATTGTTCATTTAAATAATAAGTAAAACAATAATTTTGTTTAAACTGCATAAACCAAATATATTTGTTTTGTCAAGACGATTGTTCTATATTTATGGACCAAATGACTCATATTCATAATATATGTTGGTTTAGTGCCAAAAAAGAAAATCACAACATTTGGACCGGCTATTGAATCAGTTGCGGAACATCCTAGGACATCAGTGAGCAAGTGAACTGAATGTTAGTAATACATTATTGCAATCAATTTATAAAACGAATAAAATGTATCAATATAAATCTGGATTTAGGCACATCTTAGAAAATGCAGATCAGACTCGAGTGTTGTTTATGGGTTCGTGAGAACATTATGAAACATCGCATTTTTTTATCAGAATTTAATATTTAGTGAAGAAGAAACATTTTCGACAAATGGTACAGTTTCTTCAAAATTGTAGATATTGGTCAAAGGATAATCCAAATTTTAGAATTAATGTACGAAAATATTGAAATCAAAAAATAATGTTTGGCATAGAATGTTATTGAATAGAATCATTGCGCCCTATTTTCAATGGAAATTTAAATCATCACAATGTCTGGTAAATGATTCATAATTTATTATTGTTATCGCTTGAGCAAGAGGAGTTGCGGCGTATCTACTTCCTACAAGATGGCTGTCCAGCTCATGGTACCTTGATTGTAAGAGAATTCCTAAACTTACGCTTGCCTAATAGATTGATTGGACGACATGGACCAATACATTGCTCAACTCGGTCAGCGCATTTAACTACCATGGAATACTCGGAAATGGTTTAAATGATCTAGAAATGCGAATTACGGAGGCTGTTCCAGGAGCTAATGTTGAAATGTTGAACAAAGTTTACAAACAATTTAAAAAAACAGCTAAAGATTGCGCTAGATATGGATGAGATTATGTGGAATAATGTTACAGTTTAGTGGTCATCCTTTTTTACCAACACAAAAAGAATAAAAGTTTTATCGAAATTACATTTGCCTTTTGTCTAACATTAATAATGTAATATAACATTCGAGCTTAGTCATATTTAAAATTAACAACTCGACATAATTTCCTGCTCTCTATCTTAGCTTAAATGATTACTGGTTTTCTTATTTACCAAAAGGGATTTCAATACAATCAATTTCTTTTAAAAAGAATATGTTTTCTTTCTGAAACTCATATTAAAATATTTTTCCCTATAGGAAAGCAAATCACTTTACACACCGTATAAGAGGACCAGTTTTCTTTAAGAAAACTGCAACTAAATAAATCTAAAACGGAATGTTTAAGGGTTAAACCCTCTCGTTTTTCAACTTCAAATACAAACCGAAATATAAGAGAACATTGATAATATTAAGAAATGTTAAATTTCCCCAGGAATCCAGGAATTTGTAAATATATGTAATAGGCATATATCGGCAATTAGATTCAGGGTAGCATATTTTACTCGTGTATAATATGGCATTATATTTTGGGACAACTTAATGAATTATAAAGGATTATCACAAAAGCTGGTGATTAGAACTAGGTACTAGATTACAGCAAAGTTGAAGAATTGTTTTACAAACTAATAAAATTTTTGAAGCCTAGAGGGTTTGTATGCATAAAGTAATAATATTTTTTTCTAAATACAGTTCTCTCGCATTCGCAAATCAAATACATCTAAAATGCCAGGAAAAAGAAGGTCGATATTGTTGTTCCTATACCTATACTTACCCAGGCAGAGCACAGAGGAAAGCCGTTAGTATTATTGTTTGCGATTATATTATAAATTACAGCTTTTTATAAATCGGGCACTATAGTCATAGTAAGGCCCAATCAGCGAATACGCTTAATTCAGCTTGGATTATTATTCACATTTAAATATAATAAACTATTGAAATTTTCATATGTACATTGTACAGAATATATATAAATGATTGAAGTTGTTCAATAAAAGTATGTAAAATTTGATTTTGCTATGTATTCGCATCAATATTTTGATGAAAGAAGATAGGACCGAAGATTGTTTTTCTTGTTTTCTTGGGATCACTAACCATACACCGATCTATTGAGGATGTAACGGAGTCTCTATGAAATTATGAGGATTTTCTGCAGACCAAATTCTATTGTTCTGTGAATTTACATATCCACTGAGATGGAAACATGCTTCATCGCTGAAGAAAGGAATATCCAATATGTCGTCATTGTTGAACCATTCATAGTACTGGGTACGACGAGGAAAATCCAGAGGTAACAATTCATGAGTTACAGTTATTTTATATAGAGGTAAATGAAGAACTTTCTTGCAAGCCTTTTGACAGCTAGTAAATGATGAATTTGTTTGGGCAGATAAGCACCGTAAAGATGTTTTAGGATTCGCATCCATTCTCTGACTAATATCTGCAACAACTTGTTTAGTTAGAACAGTAGAACGACCTGTAGATTTTCCTGTTGTAACATTCCCTGTTCTGCGAACATGCTGTACTAAAGAATCATGTGTAAATTCTACGTTAGGAAATTCTTCTTGAAATTGCTAATGGCAATTTTGATAGAAATAATCTTATATTTTTTGATGATTGCGTATTCATGAACATAAATAAGCCTCAATAATAAATTTGTTGTGCAGACCTGTGAAAACCATCATTAACTTAAAAGCGAATATTAATTATATTTGTGCGGATCTATTATGACTACTTCGTCGCTTACCGATACTAATATGCGGATGTAAAAATTGGCAATAAGAAAAGATGTTCTGAACCAACTTTCCAACATAAAAAAAGCGCGGCCGATTCAAACGCCTTCTCTTGTAGAGGAATCTAATCTTTGCAACAAATTTAAACATTATATGAAGTATCACATCCGCTGCGTTTCACTTTACGCAGAATGGGGATTCGGTACCACGTAGGATAAATATGTATAAAAACAAATAGACTATAAAAACATAAAGCTTCTTTATGTTAAATAATTCACACAGTTGCAATTTAGACAAGAATTCTTCATATACGTTGGTGGTACAAGTTAGTATAGTCATTAGTCTTATGTTCTTATTCTGAACATTGGCCTTTCTTTTATCTATTAATGCCTTACATTTTGTTGAAGCTTCCAATAGAGTTTTTGTAATTTATATAAAGACTTGTTAATAGTGTACTTCCGTATTACTAAATATTATTTTGTTGGTCACATAAGAAAGATTTAGTTTAATTATTAATTTCGCCAATTTCTAAAAAACCGAATATACAAAATAAATTCTGACAAAGCAATAGAGACAAAAGAAATGTTGATTACAACCAAGCAAACTACCAAAACAAAAATAAATATATGTAGGAGATCACGAGACCTTGGATAGAAAGATCATAGACCAAGAGATAAAGTTCAGAAAGCTATTAGACTTCAAGTAAGTTTAGAAAGGTAAAAGCAGTACTATCCCAATAGTAATATTTTGAAATTTGTGAGAATTGTTAGTACAATTGACTTTTATAGTTATAAGAAAGTCGATGGCTTTATAAATATAGAGGTACATAATATTTTTTTGTAGAAGCAATAAATATAAATGTTATCACTACATAGAATACACAAGTATGTATGTAAGGAAATGCAGATCATACTGACTTGTAATAGCTCTTCTTTTAAAGCAAACTATCGAATTTTTCTTGTAATAAAAAGAAAATTTATCATACAAAAATCATATTCAGAATGACTATTGTATTGAAACTGACAGTCGAGCAGGTTCAATACATGACAGTTCAAACCAAAAATTAAATTTAATTTAGACAGTCGCATCCCTTTTTTATGCATCGTAATTTCTGTATATCTTCTCAGAATAACATAAATATCCTCTACCACACAATACAGCTCTGTTTTGCATTAATAGTGTTTATTTTTTTTAAATTCTATTTAATTTGTTATGTTTTAATATCTACCAATAATTGTATTTTTGTTGTTAATATTAGTTATGTATTTACGTATATATATTGATACGGTATTGCACTTCCGCAATCAATCTAAATGTTATAATATCTGAATGTACAGGGTATTCTATTTTAAATTAGAAAGTTGGTGCCTACTTCCGACATAGCCTGACGTGTCGCCATCTTGAAAATATTTTAGGCAAATGGCCCCCATCGACTTTAGTATAAAGTCAAAATTCCAGATCATTCCTAGCTATAGTTTTTCCACAATCGATCGATTCAGTTCCCGGTGAACCACTCTGTATATATTAAAAACTTATGGCTGATAGAGTCCGATCCATACCAGCTACACCACATTATATTTAAGTGCTTGTGAGTGTATTAACTTTCATACAGTCCCCATCTGGTATTCAATATTAATGAGGAAATATGGGGTAAAAAACAAGATGACTATTAAATGGCGAGAGGGCCAACGATGGTGTGTAGGTTCACTTTATTTCAGCATTGCCCAGGTGTTCTCTAATTGTATTTATAATTAATTGTCAAAATAAAGCACGCGATATCTAAACGAACGAACGATCGGATTGGATAGGCCGACCTAGTTTCAGCCGGCATTTGAGTTTGCATTTTAAGCATGCTACAGTTCACCCGTTTTTTTAGAATTTATTTTGCGTTAAACTTTTACTACTGCCAATCTCAATATATGCTCTATGTTTGATAGACGTAATGAATTCGGCAAGCATTTTTGCTTTTTTTTTGAATAAATTATGACATATATCTAATGCAATGCATAAATATCGATATTTGTTTTGTGTGACATAATGATCTCCTTTTTTCAGGGCCCGGATAGAGTATTTACTTGATCTATCGCACAAAATGAAAATTATGCTCACGCATCGCAAGTTTTACACTAATCATCTCCCACAATGTTAATTTACGTTATATTATCAGTATATATCTTATGTATATGTATGTATGTGTTCACGTAATTCCCTAGGACCAAATTCTGTAATGTGTTTCTATTATTTTTACGATTAATTAATATCTATTACTTGCTTATGCGTAGTATGAGGCAGTATTGTGATGATGTATATGCTAGACCTCAAGATTTTTGCAGATGTTCACATTTTTAAGTTCCGATGTAGAAAAATATCCCTGCCTGTCTATGTGTACACGTTTGATCACAATAGCGGCCAAACGGCTAAAGCTATCAATACCAAACTTTTTATTTACAAGAACTATATTCGTCTTGACTTCTGATAAGATTCTCATTAAAATCGATTAAACGATAGTAGTAGCTGACTCCTGTAAAAAAATCAAATTTTTCCAATATTTCTTTAATTACTAAGTTTAGACAAATTTCTGACGAATAAAAAGTACTTCGAAGTGGATTTGAGAAAAAAAATAAACAATTAATAATATTTAAAGTATAATCCTGATCAATTTCTCTAAATAAATTAATTGAAAACTTGGTATGGAAGAAACACTCCAATATACATTAAGAATACAAGAGTATTTAGAACTCAAGTAGGAACAATTTTTTTATATCAAAAAATTCAAAATTCGAACCCAAAGCTTCAGTTTTACTGCGAGATTTATTTTATTAAAAGGATACAGAATTTAAAACTTAATTTGGTACAACAATTCATAAAATATACTTCCCATATCAAAATACTGTTGAGCTTACACAGTCTGAAACCAAAAATATTTGGTTACACCCATAGTTATACTTATTCGGCTCATCATACTGCCCATGCAAAGGTATTTTGATTAATGTTTGTAAGGTAGTATTTAAATAATAATAATTAAATAGAGTTCGGCAAAAAAAAGTATACAATACTTACTCAGAAGCCGATGATTTTGATATACCTGAACGTAATCTTATAATCTACGAAAAGAAGATGCAATAAATATCAATTTATTGCGTCTTTCTATTCATCGACGACTTTTTATGACGGTGAATTTGTCGATACTAAATTATAGATAGGTTAGAGCTGGTATATTAGCAGAGTACTGCATTCTAACCTTCAGGGGCAATTTTTAGTCTAAATAAACGCGGGTATGCATTTGAATAGCATAGAGATAAACGTCTTATCACAGTTTATAACATGTTAAGTATAGAATATTACCTAAGGGTGCTAAGGAAATTGTTTTAGATTTTAATCAACAATTAAATATAAAAATGTTCTTTCAATGACTAATGTATTTGCATATATGATAGCATGGCAAGTTTTCAGAAAAAGTGCAGCCAATTATAGCAAATATCAAGCGAGTCTTCTTTGAACAATTTCATACAAATAAATAATCAAACGTTAGCAATTTTATTTTATGAAAAAGATGAGGTGTGGCCACCACTCGACTTTCTTATATACACAAAAGTTCTTCTATATTAACTTTAAAATTAAGAGTGTAAGTTTGTCAGATCCGAATTTTGAATTTTTTTTTATACAAAAATTATTCATAATTCTATTTTAAGTACTTTTATTCTCTTAATGAATCTCTATATAGATATTTACAAAAAAGTGCTACTCGATAAGAGTAAAAGTGGTACTTCCGACCCGAAATTTTTATTTTTTTTTAAAAAATTATTCCAAATCAATTTCTAACTACTCTTGCGCTCTTGATAAATCTATATAGAATGCATAATTTATGAGATATTTGCAAAAAATCTCTATTCGATAAAAGCAAAATTCTTACTCTCGTCCGAATTTTGAAATTTTTTTTTTATACCGAGTATGGAAAATCAAGCTTTAAATACTTTTATATTCATAATGTATTTGCCTAGAAAGAATGATCGGCGAGATATTTGCAAAAAACTGACTTTCAATAAGAGTAAAGACCTACTTCCAGTAGGAATTTCGAAAAATTTTTTAATAAAATATTTCTCAAATTTACTTTAGAGTACCTACATTTCAATTTATTATAATTTCTTTTGCTGAGTAAACTACTATTTCCGGTCTGCCGATTTTACCGAATATCTAATCAGATCTCAAGAGGGAGATTATACTCGTAAATATAAAATTTGGAATTAATAGCTTTAGCCCTATTACTGCTATCGTTGTTACACTCACACCAAGAGAGAGAGAAAGAGAGAGAGAGAGCGGGGGGGGGGAGATGTCTTAGGTATCAGTGGACTTCAAAACGTGAGCATCTGCAAAAATCTCGAGATCGAAAATTTTCATCACAATACGTCCTTATACGTATAAGGAAGTAAAAGCGTTTTGACACTTTCTTTCTTATCAAAAACTTATAGTGAATAATTCAAAATAAATAGTAGTTATTTATAAAAGTGTATATAATAATATGTAACAAGATCACTAAATATAACAAAGATACAAAATAAAAAAGATGAGGTGTGGGCACCGCACGACTTTCTTATACGTATGTGCGTTGTAAAATGTGTAATAAAATAAACCTCTGCCTAAAGTTCTGATTTTGAAATTTCTTGTTATAAAATTATTCCATATACAGCTCTAAATACTTTTGCGTTCTTAATAAATCTGTAAATAATGCAAAATTTGTGAGATTTTTAGAAAAAACTGCTGTCTGATAAGACTAGAAGAATTACGTCACTTTCAAATTTTAAAAGCTGTTTTATACAAGAACTGTTGCAAATCGAGCTCTAAATACCTTTATATAGAATCCATCATTTGCGAAATATTCATAAAAATTGCAACTCCTTAAGAGGTATTACTTCCGGACTGACTTTTGAAATTTCTTATGAATAAAAATTGTTCATATCAGGCTATTAATGCTTTTGCACTGGTAGTGATTCCGAAAAACTTTTTTAATAAAGCCTTTCTATAATTAACTTTTTAATACTTTTGTATTTTTCAGAAAATTGTCTATACTTAGTAGTGAACGAGATAGTAACAAATTTTGGTTTTGTTTACTGAGTAAACTACTAGTTCTGTTCTACCGATTCTACTGTAAATCTAATCAGACCTCAAGAGGAAAATTATTTTTGTAAATCTATTGATAACTGTAGTCGTTTGGTAAATGAATGGATACATCTATTTGGTTATTCACATATTGCTGTGGTATTTTCTGCACAAATAAATAAATAGATAAATAAAGAAATCAAACAAATAAAAAGTCAACAAAAATAAAATACCAGCACATTTATTTTAAATAAATATAAATTTACATATTTGATATAAATTATAATTTAATATTTCAACAGATAAATACAGAATAATCCACTAATTTATATAAATATATATATAATTCAAATTATCCCATAACAGTGGGTATTCAAACTGATGAATATGCAATAGAATACACATCAATGCAATGTGGGTTGCATACCCGTAAAAATGAAAGCACTAGCAATTAAAATAAAATGGTATTGAATATTATATAAAACAATGTTAAATAAATTAGAGCACAAAAATTGTGTTAAATATCATACAAAACATGATGCTTAAATACTGACCTCCGTCTAAAAAAGGATATGTAACGATTTAAACATTATTATTAGTAATTAATAGAAAGTAGGTCATTCGGTAATGCATTCTTTAGCAGTAATAATAATCGATGAATAGAAGCCTGCGTTCAACATATTGCATTAATAATAAACACTACGGCAAGAACAAAGGTCTCTATACATAAATAAATATATTCCACTCATTTCTGTTTCACTATTAAAAATAAAACATCATGTAGGATATGCAATTTTCACTGATAAAAGATATTATTGTATGCACATCTAAATATGCGATTGGTACACAATTTCCTTATATAAAAATGCTTCAAGAGATTCCAAGCTAAAAATAAATAAAACATTAGGTCAGTATATAATATAGTACAGCTTAAGAATACCTACAGATCGATGAAATCAATCGATGTCCATTGGATATGCAAGTATAGAATATGTAAACAACAACAACAGTAACATGGCGGAAGAAAGGTCACATGATCACGTGACATCGATAGTTACCATAACAAACACGGAGGGCGCAGTAGAAGAAAATTTAAACTGAACAAAAATAATTTGAAACAAAATAAAGCGTTTGGCAATTGTTGAAGGGTATATAAACGCGTGCATCTGCAGAAAAGAGGAAGTCCATCCGAAGATCTCCAATATTCAAGAAGAAAAGAAAAGTTAAACCAGTGCTCCAAGTGTTGTAAAGAAATAAATAAAAATAAAAATCTAAAAAGGCATAAACGCCTTTAAGATCTAGACGTTGCAAAAACAAAACGTGTGATACGCTTCACAGACGATAAGTGCGCGCTATATACAGTAAAAGCGCGGGATATTATTATTCGACTTTACAAAGCCCGCCATAATAAAATTTCCAGAAGGATGGAAGGCCCGGATTATCAAGAAGAATTCGAAATGATATACAATCAAGAAAAGTAAGTACAGGCACTATAAAATAAAACTCCATCTTGCAATCCTATAAATAAATAAATAAAGGAATCTTCATGTGTGTGATATAAAATTACCGGATAGCAACAATTTTTAGAATATTATTTAAATATTTAATAAATCCTTCCTTGAGTAAGCCTTAGGTTGACGTGAGAATCTCAAGTTAAGGCGATTCAACGGAGTATCAATAATTTTACCCGGATAGCAACAATTTTTAGAATATTATTTTAAATATTTAATAAATTCTTCTTTGAGTAAGCCTTAGGTTGACGTGAGAATCTCAAGTTAAGGCGATTCAACGAAGTATCAGTAATTTTTCCTGAATAGCAACGATTTTTAGAATATTATTTAAATATTTAATAAATCCTTCTTTGAGTAAGCCTTAGTTTCACGTGAGAATCTCGAGTTAGGGCGACTCAACGAAGCATTAACGCTCTCATTTGAATAACAATAATTTTGAAATATTATGGGAAACATCTAATAAGTTCTTCATTGTTTAAATCTCGACTTTGACGTGAGAATCTCAGGCCGAGATGATCCAATGGGGATACATCGGTAAAAAGTAAAGAAAGTGAATTTAGTAATTTTCTGATTTGTCAGCATACATGAAGAATTAATTCAGTAGTTTTTTACAATTTTCTTAAGGAACAAAGGATTTGCAAGGTGCTTGTACTATTGATGAAAAGAGAACACATCAAAATAAAAATAAAGTAATGTATTATATGATAATAAAATATTATTCTCCATGTTTTTTGTAAATTTATACTGTGAATAAAAATAAGTTGTGCTGAAATTCACTATTTACTTATTTATACCCATCCCAAAGGAGAACATAAGGAAAGTAAACATCACTATCACAGCTAGAACTCACAATAAGCAAAAAGCTGCGACACATTCGCCGTTATAGAAAAACAAAGAAATTCACCTTTAGACCCTGAGATTATTAAAGAATATCAATTCATTAATTTAACTATTGGCTATCAACCATAGTAGAGAAGGTCACAGCAATATGTATTCATTTATTAAAAATAAATAATTGAATAAACATTAACTTAGTAATAAAACACTCAAAAACAAAAAAAACTTTAAACAAATGTAAGTAATAATGAAGAAGGATATATAAGTAATAAATATAAATAACATCAAATAACATTTATGACAATTTTAAAAGGTTGATTGACTGCTATATTATTTAGACATATTTTCATTTTTAACGAAAATGCATTCCTAATTAGAAATCGCAAAATGTTGGCATTTGCAACTAAAATTAGTATATACCTAATCAACACATAGCAACCGTAAACTCACAACAAATGTGGGACGTTAAATTTAAAACACTAAACACACTAAAATCTTGGAAAGCGAGAAAGAGAATTAGTTTACGAGTAAAAGCATGGGAAGATAATAATAATAATAATCATCTTTATTTCCCAACAGGCAAAGCCCAAAACAGGGTTACAAACGATATTACAGGTGTATACATAATAAAAAAAAAGAAAGAAAAACAGTAAGTAACAACAAATTCCATGATGATCCACTATCCACAGTCAGTCTTCACACAAATAGGTCCACATTTTTCTTCGCCAAGCGACAAAGCGTGTAAGTTGGAGATCGTCTCATGAGGTTGGTTCGCGCAAAAGGTGTTGCAAAAAGTGCAATTATGTCTGGAGTTAAGCCGCGGTATCAGAAATGGCATCCGGGTCAGGATATCAGGCAGTCAATGCTGCCATTCAACAGTCTAAGCAAAAATCTCTCACATGTAGCGTATCTCCTCTCACTCAAGGATACCACATCATGACTCCGCAACAGATCACCCATCGCCACGCCCCTGTCCGGATAAACACCATCTGCCCGATACGTGTGAAACTTCAAGAACCTACGGTGCACACGATCCAATGTCAAACAATCACTTGCATAAATAGGAAACCATATTAAGGAGGCATATTTAAGCCTACTCAATACATAAGCAGAGTATAAAGATTTCAACAATCAGTGAAATACCTACACACGCATAACAAAACCCAACGATCTGAACGCAGATGTACAAATGTTCTCTATGTGAGATTTGAAGCTCAAGCTGGAATCGAAGGTAACTCCAAGATCTTTAAATTCAGTTTTACTCATTAACTTGTTGTCACCAATGAAGTAAGAAGAATTGTACGAAGTTGAAGACCGTGTGAAGGTTGCTGCACAACATTTATCCACATTCAACTTGAGTCCAGAACGTTCACACCAGGAAGACAATACACTTAAATTTCTCTGAAGGTTAGTCACATCAGCAGGACCATTTATTACAGAATAAATTTTAATATCATCTGCATATCCAAGAACAGGGCAATGGATCTGTAGGAGAAGATCATTCATTAACAATATGAACAACATAGGACCCAAATTTGAACCCCGGGGAACACCAGAAGTAACTATAAACTCGGTGGATGAAAAATCATTATAACAGACATAACATCTCCTCTCACTAAGGTAAGACCCAATGAGGCCGACAGCCGAAGGAACAAAGCCAAATGAACCGAATCTACGCAGTAGCAGGTCATGGTCAATCATGTCGAATGCCCTCGAAAGGTCAGTGTATATTACATCAACTTGTCCGCGCCTGTCCAGAACCTCTGATATACACTGACTAAGTACTGCCAAGTTCGTAACTGTAGACCTCCCAGATAAGAAACCGAGTTGGTCAATTGAGATAAAGGAGCGTATACTGGTATATATAAAGGAATGTAGAACTCGCTCGAATAATTTGGAGAAGTTAGATATTATAGAGATCGGTCTATAGTTAGATATCAATGCACGGTCACCTTTTTTGTGGACAGGTACAATCCTAGTTTTTTTCCAACGCTCGGGAAACATTCCAGAGAAAATTGATAAGTTAATAATTACTTTGAGTGGGGAAGCAAATATATACCTGCAGTCCCGAATCAAGAAGCTGGGTATAAGATCATCACCAGTTGTTTACTTATTAGGAAAAGTAGCCATAAGTTTTATTAAATCCTCTTAAGTTACATGGGAGAAGGAATAAGGTAAAGGGTCATAAACTGATTCAGGATACACTGTATTTGAAGGCATTTGATATATGGATGAGAAGGATCTAGCGAAAGCATAACCAAAATAACGTAGCTTGAATTTCATAATATTTCATTGTGGTACCAAAACTGTATTGACAATATTAATATATGTATAGCACTTCAAATATACAAGTTTATACATATAAATATATTTATTTTAATGTAACTCACTTTTTTAGGTTAATGCATAAAAACTGATAGAACTGCTCGAGATTATATTAACATACATCGTCAATATAAACAGGTACAGTAATGATTCTTTGATTTCCATTTTATATTCTTTTTAGCAACATTTTCATTTAAACATTGTTTTCGTTAACGATTGCATAAAATGCGTATAATGAAGGTACTTAAATATGTACTAATTTCCTCGACCGTTACTGCATAAATAATTATTATACAATCTGATAAAAATTAACTATCAACTATTGGTAACTCATATATTACTTATGACACAAAACGTTTAAACAGTAGTACTTTTAATGGACGTTGAACTAGGAAAACTCAATAAACAGTTGAACGTCTTACGGAAATATATTTTTTCTGGTATGCACTGATATAATAATATATCAATAGCAAAATGTTATAAATCTAAATTTCATTTAGGTACGTAATTGAATGCGTCTGCAGTTCGCGGAAACCATCCTTGCCATCTGAGCTACTAAGCGAAATATTTTCTGATATATTTTGCTGTGATTCTAGGGTCAATTAATTAATTAATTTAAAAAGAGATAATTAATTTGTTGTTTATAAGAAACAATTGTAAAACAAAAATTTTAATTTTAAATTTTCTTTTAGAATTTCATTGTCATTATATTTTAAATTTTGGTCCTTTGATGTATTTATATACACGCGATAAACAAGTAGATGCGACATTATGGCATGGAGCAAGATCATATTTTATAACACTATAACATCGACGAACTCGGAGAAAACAAAAAAAAAATAATTTTCATTTGCATTTATATTTAGAAAAAAATGTGATACATAGGCTTCCGCGTTTATCAAAAATGGGTGAATATATTACAACCAAGTTCATTAATTAATAGAGATTTTCATACACCCCAGTCACAGTTTGAGTATTAGTAACTGTTCACGCATGTAAAGAAAACAGTATTATCTTTTATCTTAAATGGAAATTTTCATTCTTATTTTCTTAAATAACTGATCAATTCTGGCCGCCAAGTGCAAGTAATCGTTGTACTTCTTAAACATAAATATGTTTTTGACAATACAGTAACGCAATGATAAAATATCTACATCTGATAGACCTATTTCATATTACCCTAATAATAATGCTATAAAATTGTATGTATAAACCAAATATTTAGCTGACAACATAATGCAAATGTAAATCGCGTAATTTAAGCCTGTGATAGCATATTTTTAAATATCTTACCAGATTTAGTGCGTCGCTATTATACAGGTTGTTCAATTCAAAACTTGCCACTTTAACTTTCTGGAAATCTGGAAATCTATGAAAAATTCCTTGAAACACGTTAAAAGTATTATCGTAGGGTATATTTCTTGATGCAAAAATTGACTCACTTTAACCCTCTGACCCCGGAACCTACCTTCTTAAAGATCTTAAAGGAAAAAGGGTATCGAATAATCCGTCATCTTAAAGGTCTTTTGAAATAGTGCATTTGGCGTTAACTTTTTTAAATTTCGTTTTGAAGGTTTTTAAAAAACTCTTTTCGTTTGTTTACTTTTTGTTCTTTTTTAGACTTAAATATCTATTACTTAAATACACTTTATTGCTTAAAACGTTTTATTTTTGTTTTCAAAGTTATTTTAGAATTCAAATATTTCTTTGCAGAAATGTTCAATCCAATAATTGTACAAAATATTGATCGCTAAACAAGTGTACAGCCATTGTTCAAAACTACGGCAGAATTTTCAAAAACATCTCTTTGAATTCCACGGCAGGTTGTATTAATCGTCTGACGAAGTTCTTCTAAATTTTTAGGTAGCGGGAGAGAGATTTAAATAACCCCATAAAGAAAAGTCAAGTGGTGTCAAGTCAGGCGATCTGGCTGTCCATTCTATAGGTCCTCTTTGTCTTATCCATTTATTTGGAAGCACACTGTCTAACCTCCGCTGTACTGGAAGAAAATGGTGAGAAGGAGCTCCATCTTGTTGAAAATGTAATTTGTCCTCATCAAGTAGGGGTATTTCCATCTCTATCCCATTGATTTTCGAGAGCATCAATAATTAGCGGATTGATAGTATTTTCCCACATATCCAAATATCCTTCGCCATTTGAATTACCATTAAAAAACAACGGACTAATCATTTGATCCCGCAAGATGACTGCCCATACATTATTTTTTTTTAGGTTACTGGGCGTGTCCTTCTATACACTGTAAAAAAAATATGCGTAAAATTACACATACTATAATAGGAAACTATTTCACATGGATTATCATGTAAAATTACATTACTATGTAAAATTGCATACTAGTGTGTAATTTAATAAAGTTAATTTGTGATATTCCATTTGAAGTTTGTATTTTTACATAATGATTTATATAGATTTCACGTAGGGATTCTTAATATTACATAGGTTTTAATATTTTTTTACAAAAAAAGAGTAAAATTCAGTATAAACGTAATTTTACTATCGAATACACATATTTGCATCTGCTTTACATGAAAATTACACATTTGAGCACTTACACGTTTCTTTGTGTAACTTTTACGTAAATATTTGTGTAATTTTCCTAAAATTTTTTCCAGTGTAGACAGATCAGGGTTTTCACTATTCCAATATCTGCAGTTATGGTTATTTACAAATCCATCTAAACAAAAGGTATATTCACCACTAAAGCAGATATTTGTAACAAATGCATTGTTCTTATCAATCATAGTGGTCATTTGTTCACAAAACTCTACTATTTTGCCATAATCGTCTTCGGATAGCTCTTGACATATTCTCAATTTATAAGGATGAAATTTCTGAAATTTTGTAATTTTATGTACCGAACACAAGGAAATTGTAGTAGTTGCAGTAGAAATCTGACATAATGAAGTATTAGGATTTATGATGAAACGACCCACTTCTAATTGAGCGCCTTCATTTGAAACTCTCGGCTGATTATGTTTTACATTTGAACAGATCCAATCTTAGTAAATTTGTCAATAAGATTTAGGACATATCTATGAAATGTGTTCCTATTCGAATGCCTTTCGTTAAATGTTGCGGCAGTTCGTCGAGCACATTGATTTTCAGCTCCATAAATTAATACACTTTCAAATCTTTCTTGCAAACTGTAAACCATTACTGTTATCTTATTTAAGTAACTTTGCGT
The DNA here is from genome assembly GCA_963170755.1 of Amphimallon solstitiale. Taxonomy (NCBI): domain Eukaryota; kingdom Metazoa; phylum Arthropoda; class Insecta; order Coleoptera; family Scarabaeidae; genus Amphimallon; species Amphimallon solstitiale. The sequence continues at coordinate 1,794,172 of OY720678.1, forward strand.
TGATGACACTAAGTAACAATTTATACCAAAGCAACATAAAATGTATTTCCAAACGAGGAGCACCGGAAGAAAAAAAATGATATATCGGGTTTTTATGCTATTGCCTGTTTTTCGTTTACATTATTTTATTGTGTCGTTACAAAAAATTGAATCAGTGTACGCAAAATCGGCTTAAAAACGTTCCTAAAACATGCATTTTTGTTCAATAAGTAACCACAAAAAGAAGGAAATTTCTGCATTAAGCATAACTAAAAAGTTAAAGAACCAAGTTTTTGACAAATTTATAAAAGCTTTTGTTCCAATACTCCTAAAACAGATGACTAGCTAGAAATACAAAACAAAACAAAGCAAAAAGTCTTTTTTAAAAATCTTCAAAACGAATCGTTCAATTTAAAAAAGTTAACGCCAAAATGTACTGTTTCAAAAGACCTTTAAAATGACGTATTACTGGACATCCCTTTCCGTTTAAGATTTTTAAGGGGGTAGTTCCCGGGGTGGGGTTGATGTGGGTGAGTCAATTTTTGCATCAATGAATAGCCCTACGATAATACTTCTTACGTGTTTCGGTGAATTTTTCATAGATTTCCAGATTGCGACAAATTTAGTGTGGGACGTTTTGAAATGAACAGCTTGTATATCTATACACAATTATAGAATGTTTACCACTTTAGGTTCATAAGCAGCAACGTTTTCAAAAAAGCAATATTAATTTTACAAATTTTATACAAACCTCTCTACCAATTATCAAACTGAGTCATGGCAAAGGAATATACTAAATTATTAGGAATAACTTAGTATGGATTTTCTATGTTTTGTAGTAGTAAATACTGCTTTTAATTTATTTGTGCGTACTATAAAAATTACTTTAGTAAATTTGTATGTAATTCAAGGTTTCTTCCATGTGCTATTGTATAATCACATTTTCGAAATAGAGACTTATTATATTGTTGCGTTTTCGGGGTCGAAATGAACAACTCTTGCAATTGTTTTAGAACAGTCTGTATATTTCCACACTTAAAACTAATCACAATATAAAATAACGTATCGCACTTAAAACTACTACAAATAATTTAACACACGTATTTATTCCTATCACTACTATTTATGTATGTAATATTTATGTATAAAAAACTGCACCACTTATATTTATTTTAAACTGTTCAGTAAATACCGCACGACTACTATTGAATGAAATCCTTATCCCACCGGCGGTATTTATATGTGCAGACAAAAGGTCTAGCAAATTCTGGCTCTCTTCTACCATATTCCAGACTTTCTGTCGCTGTCGCAGTATATGAGTGCAGTTGATTTACGACTTGTTTACCGGTACGTCTTTTGTCGTCGCCCGGAGGTCTGCTTCTTTTTGTGGGCTTGTTTCGTTACAATATATTATTAAATACAGAAGTATAACAACACAGTGATGTTCTGTATACAGTACGGTGTAAGAGAATGCGGTTTTTAATCAGTGCTACTGAAGACGACAACATAGCTGTCGAAATATGTATTTAGGGTTTTTTGTGCTTTAGTGTTTTAGTTTTTTTGTTTAGTATCAAGCCACAAACTCCAAGTTAGTTTCCTATTATACGTCTATATTATACAGCGCATGTTTAAATTCCTCCTCCCCCCCTGTTATCTTTTAAACAAAGTGGGATAGAACGTTGAAACACAAAACGAAACAAAACCACTATCAAAATACTAACTTTCTGACTATGACCCATTTCAGAATCTTGACAGGTGGCGCTGCAGGCTATATCTTAAAAATTTTAAATGACAAGGGGATCAAGTGACCCCTAATTTGAAAGGTATTTGGAAAGTCTATTCAATATTTATGTTTTTTGAATTTTCTTTAGTTGTAAAAAGAAAAAAAAATGCCGAATTTCACGGGAAAATAATTACATCATTGTTTTGCAATCGGTTGTTCTATTGCCAAGAGCTTGAGGGCTCATTTTGATATCACGGTGATATGTTCAGGATTATTTGTCTTTTTTTCAGTTTTAGTAGTTTTTTATTCGCTATCGGTAAAATTCGGCGTTTCTTTTCATTAACAAATGAAGGAAATTTAAAAAAAGGGTCTCTCGGACCCCTTTGTCATTTAAAATTTTTAAGTTGACGCTACAGCGCTTTCTGTCAACATTTTAAAATGAAGAGGTTAGTATTTTTATATTGGTTTTGTTTTATTTTTGTTTCTACATTTTATTCCATTTCGTTTAAAAAATAACTGAGGGGGACTAGTATAATAACAATGTTTGTTAAAATGCTATGAGCTCAGTATTTTTTCTTTTTTGGTATTTTTATTTTGATAAAATTACCAACGGTGAACACTTAATCTGGTTTACCTGTTCAAATTGGCCGCAACTTTCAAGTGATCTAGTGAAATCTATGAGAAACTAAACTTGGAGTGTGTGGCTTCATACTAAACAAAAACACTAAAACACCTTTACCACACTAAAGCACAAAAAACTAAATAGTTATTTTAACAACTATGTTGTCATCTTCAGTAGCACTGATTAAAAACAGCGTTGCTTATACACCGCAGCGTATACAGAATTGCTACTGAAGATGACAACATAGTTGTTAAAATAACTATTTAGTTTTTTTGTTCTTTATTTTGGTAAAGGTGTTTTAGTGTTTTTGTTTAATGGAATCAATATATTATACAATACAGCTTTGAAATATACTGTGAGTACTCGAGATTAGGGCTAGCTAATATTCCAAATATTTTTTGACAATAGAACTTATTTTGAGATATGAGAGTCGTCACAAATTTTTTCTCCCACTTGTATATATGAAATTATTGGGATTTTCTTGGTTAAAAAAATATGTTTATATTAAGCTTAGCAGTTTTCTGATTTCTCTTATTTTTAAAATGTAAAATCTCCCGTTTTACTGATTAGATTGGTTCCGTTATTCCGCCATTTTACATCTTATGTTAGATTCTTACTTGGAAAGTAGCATTATTATTTATTAATATAATTTGATAAGAATTAAGTAGTTCAAATGATGCTTTTAGGCTTGCCCCCCACAGCATAACATTGACAAGAATATAATAATTATTCTCGCGTGCCTAAGCTTGTAATCAGACTTAATCAGCACGCAGGCATGTGTAATAGCATACTGTAAACACAACGAAAGATATTCATGACTTTGCATTGAAGCATCAACAAAATGTTGTTTTGGAAAATGTTTTGAGTATTATTGTGCGACATATCTGAAATAACTTACAGGCGATGAACAAACGTTGATAGAACCATTTTAAATATAGGCGATTTGGAAGAACTAATTTCGTATTCATATCTTGTAGTACAAAATGATCTTCTTAAGAATAAAACCGAGACAAAATGAGTGCATTGCAATCTGTGATTTTCCTGAACTATGAGCCTGTAGTTCAACGTGCTGTACGAAGCATTAACTGGAATAATAACCAGACAACAGTGCACATATTTTCAATTTGCTGTATACTGTACCTCTTGCTCTTATGTTGGTTGTTGAAAGTAATTAAGTTAAATGTAAATGGTACAAACAATACGGTTTATACTTGCGTGTGTGAATCCAAATAGATTTACTGATGTATCTGTCAGGCGCCAATAATCACGAAGAAATCGCGAAACTACTGGGACTATTGAGACTCTAAGTAATGAGAGATGTAAATGTAATGAGAGACGTGAGAGTAGTGGGAGCGCGAGTCAAGAAGCGACATCATTTTAAAGAAGTATGATAAACGAGAGAGTTGGCGGTTATCTTCTTGGCCAATAGAAAAAAAACGCGGTAAAAGCATAGAAATATTTAATGTTGAATCTAAAACTGATATTTGTATATGAAATATCTTTTCGTAGGTAGGGACAGAAAATTTCATTGCGCTACCCGCTTTAACAAAAGAAAAGAAATTGCTCCTTCAGAAAGTATACGGTCAAAGTTTATCTTTGTGCTACGATGTTTTTTTCTTTGAAAGAACATACTTAAACAAAATAATACTTAAAAACAAGTAATGCAAATGGTAATAATTGATGAAATCTTAACTCTGTGTCCTAATTATACCCGAATGCCTGCATATGACAACCTTTCCGTCAATGTATTCTAAAAACATCAATATTTATCAAATAAAACTTACATTATATATTATTCTGATAGAGTAAGGCCGGGCGCAAGTGGTGACGCAGCTTCGTGAGGTGAGGTGAGGTGACTCACCGTGAGATTCTGTGAAACAAATTAGAGAATACTACACCGCATGTTTGCACGCAGGGTGAGGTGACGCAGTTTCAGAGCGCCAGTTCGTTTCACAGAATCTCACGGTGAGTCACTTCACCTCACCTCACCAAGCTGCGTCTCAACTTGCGCTCGGCCTAAGTGTGCAGTACAAAAACAAAACCGTCGACCTCACTAATTATCTAAAGTATTCTAATTTAGCTGCAGAGTACTACCATCTTCCATCATGTCATTTTAGAGGTGACTGTGGCTGCTAGTACCAGCATTGGAAGATTAACCAATCCAATACAAACGCCGATATAATTATTTGAATTGGGCAATTAAGTTACCCCCAAGTTTTTTTATTGAAATTTGTAAGGAATAAAGAATATAAACATCAAACTGAAGTTAAAGTCATGCAATAATTTCCTACTTTGTAATATGTAGTCGAAGATTATATATAATATATGTATTATGTTATTAGGTATACTCTTGCAAATAAATGTTCTTAAAATAATGTTCTGCAGTCTCTTAATTTATTTCAATACTGGAAATATTTTTTATTCAAAAAATGAAACCGTCATTTGGATTTCTGCCGAATTTGTGTATTTAAACATTTAGCTTCTTTATTTGTTCTATTTTGATTAATGTACATTTTATTTACATTTTGAACACTGATATAGGAAAAAAACTGTTCAAAAGCAAGAAAGATGCACAAACATGAACGAGACTCCACTAGAACTGTATGCACTAGGTGCGCAAATATAATGTTTTTTTCAGTATTATATATTGTGTATGCGAGCATATAAACATTATTAGAATATTACAACAATTATCATTTTATATTAATAAACAAAAAAAACAGTGTTATCATATGACCAAAAGCTAAACAAGGAAGTCTAGAATAGCGAAATATCGTGGATGTAAATTTGAAGATAAGGAATTTTAATTGTAAGTAAATCCTGTACAAAACTAAAACTTTATCTATTTCTAAAAATACATATTTAGAAAGTTTCTATAAAAGTATCAACTAATTTCATTTGTAAGTTGCATAAAAACCTTCTGACACATCTACATAATGAATTACAATTATTTATAGTACATTTTAATTTATTACGAATAAAGCTCCTGCAATGCCATTAACTATAGTTTAAGTAAATATGAATAAATTAAGTTTGACTGAAAACATCGAAGCATTCCAATGCATTAGGAGTTTAATCGAAAACAAATACATATGTACTTATGTAATTTTTAATATTAGACTAATTCAGCATGGAACATTCGATGTAAGTGTTAATATGTACAAGGAATTTCCTAAGTATATCTTAAGTAAGACTCCTTAAGCGAAGGCAAAATATTTGTGTCTCCATATAAAGATGTTGATTGCAGACAGAAAATGAACATTCTACGCCAGAAGATAAAATAAATACTTTAGAATGTATTCGATTTCAATAAACATAGTTTCTGGCTAGCGCTCCTTATGCCGTCTACTACAGTACCATGCAACTAAAAATACAGCTACCACTCCTATAAAATATATACACCTGTACACATAAAATGGATGTATGTACATATACATAAATATATTTAGAAATACGTTATGCTGTGTAAGAACATATGTGATGAGTATAGCATAATAATATATACAAAGAAATTTATAACAAACTAATTTTGTAACTGTTTTAATATACGTATAAGTCTCTGCTGGGAGAACTACAAAGTTATATACAGAGTGAGTCATTTCTGCAGGGAAGGCAGATTGTGACTTTATGAGAAAAGATATTTCAAAGCTGTTTTCTTTTAATGGTAGCCACTTATTAGGAGCACGTTTTAAAATTATTTTGTACTATACAGTGTTTCATAAGTAGTTATAGTTTTTTAAATAGAACATCCTATATATTATTACATCTTGATATTGCCCGTATATAATTCTTAGTCAAAAATTTATAAGACAGTACTGGCCTAAAATTAAAGGTTTTCGACTTATTACCATTTGTCTGAAAAATTCAATGTTTTTATAAAATTATATTTCTCGAAAACGACGTATTAGATGGACACAATTTATAGAAGAGCTGTTGACAATAAAAGGTCCTAATACAAACATATTTTATTTTTTTGCAATTACTAATTGAATTTGCAGAAAACTGGATTAAAGCTGCATGACATATTTTTATCTAAAAGTGATTTTTTGAGTGGAACAGCCTGTCCCTAGTAGCACACAATATCGGGCCAACGTTGGCTGCTGGTCGTTTATTTGTTGGCCTGACCTCGGCGGCTGATATCAATCCGATGTGAAAGTGTTAACATTTTACAACGTTGGATAAATATCATTGCATGATATTGGCCCAACATTTTGAACAGACATTTTTCCGATTTGAGCATAAATCGGCTCAGGGTCGGCAGCTGACACTGAGCCGATTTATAGCAAAATCGGCTGATCATCGTAAGGGAATATTGGCTGTAGATCTGCGTACGACATCGTATTGCTGTCACGATGCGATATGTATATGATATTATTTAGCTACATATATATGATGTTACGAAGTGATATAAATACAATAATATATACTGCCATTTTGCCAACATTAAATTTTTAGTAAATTTTCATTATACCGAGTGTTCCTCTTTACTTGAAGACACCTAAATAAATATTTTATTAATAACGCAATAAGTAAAAATACTTTTACCACTGATAGAGGTAATTACGATTAATATTTTTATTGGAACGAATTTTTAAAGAGTCTAAATCCGGCCTACTATGATAAAAAACTCTAGTGCAAGTAGTCGTATAGCAACGATGAAAATAATATAAAATGAATTTAAAAAAAGTTGTTGCTAATCACTAAAAGACTCCAAATACAAAGTTTCGCTGAAAACTTTTCCTACATTTTTGTCTATAAACTCAATAAAAAAATTCTTATCACAAGAATTGAAACAATTGAAATTAGATTGAATATTGAATTACAATTTTGAAACATTAATTAAATTGGATATTTTTCAACTAAGTAACTTCAAACACTAGTTTTTATTTTAACCATAGTTGGTCAGAATTAGACTCCCAAAAAATTATTTTCCGATAAAAATATTTATTGTAATGGCCTCTATCACTGGTAAGAGTTTAACACATATGGCGTTATTAATAAACAAGTTATTGTTTGTATTAATGTAAAGTGAACACATTATTCACATTCAAGGAAGTCAACTATGATGTAATTTTATGAACAGCTATTCTAAGCTAGCATATTATGACATGCTACCCTGAAATGGCTACACCATAGTTAACTTCCAACTTAATATGAATACATAAATGAATGTCACTATTAAATTTAAGTTGACGCAATACAGTAAAGAAATACATGCAATAAGCGTACTACTACAAAAAAAATGTATGTTTTGAATGAACTGACGTCGTCCACAGATAGATAATGAATGTGAATTAAATGAAGACAAAATAAATATTTTCACAAATTTAATTTCTTTATGAAATAACGCCAGGATTATACATATATTTATAAATATAAAATAAATATATAATTGGAAATATAAATCATAATTTATTATAAAAAAATGCCAAAATTCTAAAAAAAAATAATAAAAGTACATACTGTGGAGAAAATTAAAAAAACGTAGGAAGATATACGATCTGTTAAATTAGTATAGTTGTTAAGAAATTTGATGAGTATATGATAGCATTTTCAGATTTGACATTTATTGTCAACTTTTAAATATATTTAAAAGAAGAATGAAAATTCCCGAATTTTTCAGTTATCCATATCTTCGTAACCATTAAAAGTACAACAAAACTAAAAATGACATATGGTAATAATTTTTACGTAGAATTTAATAATCTTAGTTAAAAATTTATGGCACACTTAATTATCAAGATATAACAAACTAAATCAGATTTACTTCCACCCTGACAATTAAGGTGAAAATATGATATTATTACACTTATAATAAAATTCTTACAGACACTTTCAAATAAAATTATTATATATCTGTGTTGCTTCCAGTCTGTAAAATTTGGGATATTCCATTAGCAGTTAAATTGTGTTGCATCCAGCTTTTTCGGTATCTGGTCAATCCTACCGCCTTCTCTATCACTTCCTGTAGCAAGCTATCAGCCAATACATTTATCGTTATCCATAACACTAGCGTTTTCAAAACGACGGCGTACTACATCTGCGAGCAAACGAAACATATTTATTAATATGATGGTAGATATAAAATAGATATACAGGGTGAATCAATAGCCGCTTCTTCGAGTGCTCTTTTGTGTTTTTAATAAAAGAATTAGTGGAGGATTCATGGTTGCCTGGGGTACATATTCTAAAAATACTTTAAACTCTGACGCACTTCCGGTTTCACCGGAAATACATTAAATTTATTTTTTTATATGACCTCCCCCTATATATTTTTGGATTTTCTAGTACTGCTTTAAATTGTCTATTCAACTGTTTTTTTTTCTTTTTCAAAATTGAGTTATTAATTTTTTTTTTGAAAATATTTGAACAAAACACGTGCTCAGAAAAAAATTATTTTCACATTGTTCTTAAAAGTAAAACATTAACATTGGTGGTGCTTGTAGCCAAGAAAATTCTGCATCATTTGGTATTGGCATTTGGTTGCACTCGACAATACCTCAAAAAACTTTGTTTTTTCAAAGCTTACTTCCCGAAATTTTCACTTACCAAAAACTTATTTTTTTTAAAATACAACACCCAACATTTTCTTGTGGCATTTTGCTTTTTATTCTCTTTCATTTTTGTTAAACATGTCCTATACAAATTTATAAAAGCATTGCTATTAGTTATCATCAAAGTAATTAGTCTTATGAAGAGTTAATAGATATGATTCACTTTTTGGTGAATCTAAGAGAAACTCTTTGCTAGCATCCATACCTTATGCACAGTGATCCATGGTAGATATCAACAGAAGCCAGAAACCTTCGAAAGTATAAAGGAACGGTTCGAGTGAACTGAAAGTATTGAATATGACAAAAACAGCGGACAAAATCAATAACTAGTGAGGATAATAAGTTTATGGTACTTGACCGCTAGTAAGATAGGCATAGTACATTGTTAATAAAAATGAAAGAGAATGAAAAGGAATAAACTGTCACAATAAAATACCGAGTGTTGCATTTAAAAAAAAAATATTTTTTGGTATGTGAAAATTTCGGAAAGTAGGTTTTGAAAAAACAAAGTTTTTCGAGGTATTGTCGATTGCAACTTATACCAAATGGTGCAGAATTTTCTTGCCTACAAGCACCACCAAAGTTTAATGTTTTTTCTTTTCAGAACAATGTGAAAAGGATTTTTTTCTCAACACGTGTTTTGGTCAAATATTATCAAAAAAAAATTAGTAACTCTGAAACTATTGACTTAATTTTGAAAAAGAAAAAAGTTGAATAGGCAATTTACGGCAGTACTAGAAAATTCAAAAATATATAAATTGTCATTTAAAAAAATTAAGTTCCGTAAGTTTCCGGTGAAACCGGAAGTGAGTCACAGCTTAAAGTGTTTTTACAATATGCGCCACAAGCAACCATTAATCTTCCACTAATTATTCTTTCTTTTATTTAAAACACAAAAGAGCAATCGAAGAAGCGGCTACTAATGACTGACTCTGTATTTCAACATAATACTAAATAAAACATAGCATAAAATTATATGTATTACCATATAATTTTATGCTATGTTTTATTTAGTGTTATGTTGAAATAAGCAGTAATGTGTTCAGCAATAAAAAATATTATTCAATTCTAATTGGTAATTAAATAATCAGTTAATGCAATGTAGGTTTTAAAAAAACAAATGTTTGGAACATGCTCAATTAAACTACTAAGCAAATTAATATGTCTCTCATTTAAATTATATACAGCCTGTAAATTTTAGTGTAGAGAAATTCAGTATATTCAACTGGCAATTAATAAAGGCAGTGCCATTTGGAAAAGAAGAATTACCTACAATCACCTGGTATATAGTTGTTTGACAGAAAGGTATTTTCTTCTTCTTCCCTTAGTGAAAATTGCATGGATAACGTCGTCGTCATTTCTTCATGATGAGATGTACTGCTTCCTTAATTAATTCTCCAGAGATATAAAACTTGTATCTAAAAAGTCAGTTAAAGGGTTAAAAACGCGCAAGTGTTTCATAAAAGAAACATTTTCTTCTTTGTCGTTTTAAACTGCTAATATTATATTAGCAGTTTTAAAGTTATTTTTCTTTGGTCTAAGGCTGCACACCAATTATACAAAATACATATTCTTTCAAAGTATAGCACATAATTTCCACAAATTATTAGGTTGGTGTACACAAATTAGACGAATTACCTATTTGTGAAGTTAATTAAATATCAATCTGACATTTATAAATGAAAATAAAATTATTAACACAATATTCAGTAAGAATTTGAAGTTTAAAACGTTTGTCAAACATTTTATCTTATTGTTATTGTATAATTGGTGTGCAACCAATGATATAATATGATTAAGATATCATAACATTACTTTATTATCATTTATTTAACACATATATTTCCGAACGTCTTCCCTGACATTTAGATATCCGAGGTGTCCTTGAAAATCGATCTATTAGTGGCGTCTGCCGGCTGTCGTTATAATACAGTTTTTATATATTAAGGGGGCTTACGCTTAAAACGCAAATAAACAAAGGCTCAATGCATGTTCGACTGGAAATAGTTTTTAAAATAAAGTTTCTGAAACTTTGTTATGATGTTGTAAATTTTGCCAACTTCGAGGGTGAAATGTAGGAGTAAATAATTTTAATTATCAGAAAGCACTCCCAACGAAACCTTAATTGCTCCTTTGTATTCAACTTAATGCAAAAACATAATAAAAAAAAAAACAAAAATTTCTGCTGTTTGTTTCACGAGAACGAATACCTTCAGCGTTGTTCCGTCTACCGATTTTTCTTCATTTCTACCGATCTACCGATTAAGCTATCATATCTCCAGAATTTTTAAGAATGAGGAAAAATCTAAATAAAATCACAAACTGGAATCGCTTTAAACTGTTTATATTCATGTAAATAATACGATTTAATATAAATATTTATATTTCTGTAAAATGTTTAACAAAGCATAAATATACAATATAATAAATTATTAATTTAATGGCATTCGTCCTTAATCTATGACTATAATAAATAAAAAATTAATACAGGCAAGTTATTTTATAGTAATAAAATTCACACACATGGATTGTAGTCGATATAATGCCTGCATTCAAAGCCAGAAATATGCGCTCTTTATTCTGAATAAAGGAACTATTCTGTTAAAAAAGAACTTAAACAAAAGTAGTTTTCCAAATAAAAACATGACCCTCTTATTGGCCTAAAAATAATTATTTAAAAATATTATATCAATAAAAATAATCCTTTTCATTCCAATAAATGAATGAAATAATTATAACATATCACTCAATAATTGAATAATATATAAAACATATATACATAAAGACAGCTGTTTCGATTTCAAAATAAACAACAAATTGCTGTTGAAAATGAGTGATAAAACGTTAAAAAATATACCTGGTGATGAGTAATTCCTCACTCCTAAATACGCCAGTAGTTTTATAAAATATATTGTATGTAATATGTACCTACTTTCTTATTATATTTACTTTATTTGGTTATATGCATTTATGAATTTTATAAATCAAAATTGCTTTCAAATATTTCTTTTTAAACTAAGGATAAAAAAAATCTACGGAATTCTACCGATTTTTCAGGAAGAATTCTACCGATTATATTCACAGGTGACGGAACAACGGCCGAATATACATGAGCCTCCCTTAATGTAGGTATTTTGTGATCACTTGTGATTTATAATTAAAATTTAAATGAATATTACGAGTATGATAATTACAAAACCAATGCATACATTCATACATATATACACACATTTGCATAAGTTCAATAAAAATAGTACATGTATATTATGTTAATATGTAATGTACTTACATGTTCATTTTCGCTTATGGCGGCGTGATGACTTACACAACACACAAGTATCTACAATTTAACATATATCGCAAAAATAATTAATACTAACAAGGAATTAACAAACAACACGAGAAAATAAAGAAAAACGTATTAACAACAACGTAATAAAAATGCACCTAATACACTGCTTGGCTGGCTGCTGAACATAGGTAGTATTAGGTAGTCTGTGGAAGGGGATATTTAGATAGACGGCGGCAGACTGTCGCCGCTGTGGCGCCAGAGAAACTGTGACATCATCTACTTTATATCCAACACTGACCTACAACCAAACCAACGTCACAGTGACGTTGTGAACTTGATATTGTGTAGACATTTCTTTTTAATGTTAATAGTATATAGATTTTTGTTATCAATACAATATCAGTATCAGATATTTAACCAATATATTACCAATGTAGACAACGTTGGTCTGATGTCAACGCAACGACATAAATTGACATTTACGTGATATCGGAATTTTATGTTCGTATAACATTGGGTCGGGGTCACTGATATTCTACCGATCTTAGAATGTTGGAGTGATATCGGCACGCTTTCAAACCAACGAACTTGGCTACTTGGGGTATATCGGTTCATTTTTGGATTGCTGATTAAATTTTTGCATCAGTAAAAACATGCCGAACGTTATTATTTTATAAGTAACCATTACTGGCCATTGTCGTTTTCTGATATACTTTTGCCAACTTTATGTTTTTTATTTGAATACGATATAGTGAGCCATATATTTGCCGAGATATTGACAATTGAATGGATGACATTTAATGACTTGCTTTTCACTTGTCAAGTCTGATTTTATAATAAATTTTTCTAAAAATGAGTTTAGCGATATGATTTTTGTATGTACTGGGTAATGATAAAAAAAATTGGGTGTAACATATTTATAATATTGCAATATAATTTAAAGAATATGTAGAATATCGCACAATAAACATATTTCAAACCAAACAAAAAGAAATTAATTACTTGATTTTAGTAAGTACAGAAACAGGAAATGTTACATGAATGGATGAGTAATTAGTGGAACAGAAATTATAAAATAACAATAAATATGGACATTAAAATAGTTAAAAATTTAAAGTGTTCAAATTCACTTTTAAAAGCTTCTGAACATATTTCCGCAATAATAAATCGACATTAATAAGACGTTTAGTACTTACATTTCTAAATATTCTTTGAATATGTAGGCATACTGTATATTTGCTCTTTTACGGATCCTTATAAACAGAAACTAATTTTGTAATGACTAAACACCCAGCAGGCTAGTCAATAGGGCTACCACGGGCTAGCCACTTTGCTGGAAATATGTCATTAAAATATTTCGTGTCTGTAGCCTAGAAGGTGGGGATTAGCCGTCTTGTTGCATCTACATCATCTGCGTAAATTTAGCGGAACATCTTCCAGTAATTCCACTAAATGCTTGACAGAAATTACTCACAAGGTTCTCTATTAATACTGCCTTCAAATAAATGTATAGCTGTAATCCAATCACCAAGAATGCCTCCCCATACATTTAGGGTCCACCTATGCTAATTATCTATTATTAGTGCAGTGAGGGATTTCATTTGAATAGCAATGACAATTTTTTTTTACAACTAATCCGTTTCTATGGAAACAACTTCATCTGCAAATAGAACCCTGTCAAAAAGAATTGCCCGGGCATCCATTTCAAAAACTGCTCATAGACAGAGCACTCCTCTAGCTTGAAAATGATGGGTGCTAAGTTAATATTTAAATGTATTATTATTACGGATGACTTTTATTTCATTTTCAGGCAATTGGAAAGATGGTTTGACTAATAACCAGCAAATGACTGCTTTCATGGGTACTGACGTAGGAATTATCCATAGTTGCTATAAGAATTCTTAATTAATTTTCATTATTAACCACATATTTAGGTTTCCTTGGTTTTTAATTAACAATACTACCAGTAGTAATGAAAGCATCCATTACTCTTCCAAGGACTTTTTTTTGGGGCATTTTCACTTAGGATAACGCTCCTGGCAAATTCTTTGGGCTTATAAATAATATTTTTGACATTCCTTCAGTACAAAAAGGTTATTAAAAAAAGCATAAAGTTGACAAAACTATATAAGAAAACGACATTAGCTCAGTAATGGTCACTTTTAAAATAAAAACGTATTACTTGTTTTTGGTGCGAAATTTCGTAAATAATTCACAAATACACCGATATATAGGGTGTTTCATTAAAAAAAAATACTTTTATAGAAAATTATGTCATGTAAGTTTAATCTAGTTTTCTGCAAATTGCAAAAATTGCAATAGCAAAAAAATAAAATGTTTCTATTATGACGTTTTATTACGAACTACTCTACCACAACTTGTGCCCGCCTAATACGTCGTTTTCCAGAAATATAATTGTATAAAAACATTGAATTTATCAGAAAAATGGTGAATCGAAAACCTTAAATTTTGGGTCTGTACTATTAACTTAAGTCTTTGATTAAGACTTATACTGGAAATTCAAAAATGTGATAATATATATGACGTATCAATTAAAAACTAAAACTATGCTCAGTTGTCAAGTTTTGGAACACTCTGTATAACGCACAATAATTTTAAAACGTGCCCCTACAAAGTGGCTATCATTGGAAGAAAACCTCTTTGATATATCTTTTCTCATAAAGTCAGAATCTGCCTTCCCCGCGCAGATGACACCCGGTATATATAGAATTGTAATATATTTTATATATATATATATATATTAACAGTATGGTAATTTCTGCGATCGACGGATTGCATATGGACATACATGCTACATACTCGTACATTAAAATTAACAATGACTAGGGTATCGCATTAGGCACACATACATACGCAAGTATCACGTACGATTCCAGACTTCCATAATGTACTATCGCTTTCCTAGTAGAGCCCTCGTGCTCGTTCTTGCGTTTGCCGACTGAACCTTGTTTTGCTCGTGTATTTATTAATATTGTTGCAACCGGTTTTACTACTCTATTTGCACGTCCTTCTAATATCCCCTGCAATGCGGAGCTGAAGTATCTACTGTATTTCTTAATTATTATGCCGACCCTGTAAATTGTTTCCCTAAATGTTTTGCTGCCCTTACATATAATATGCCAGTACTAAAAATTATCTACATCGGTGCAGTTGTTTCAGAAATTGCTTTAAATTAAATGTGGAAAAATATACCGCCAATGTTGCTAGTTCGTACTAAAAAGATATTTTTGTACTATATACCGCGGAATATGCATGCAGACAAAATATTATGCATTCTCTATAAAATACATTTTTCAATAAAATTTATTTTATGGGCATAGCATTTCTTAAATATTTGTACGAAAATATATCATGTGCGGTATACGGTATGTTCATAAAAGAATATTTTTGAACCAGTTTTCTGCATTGTTTCTTAAATAAGATTTATAGTTTTTATTCTTAGTTTGAATAGAATCTAAAAAGACAGTATTGGATGTAAACGATATTATGTAAAACGAAATCTTTTCTCTGCAAAGTTGTGGATAAAGCAAGCCTAATTCAATTTACTAATCTCAGTATGTTTCAAGTGCGGCTTTTGTCTCAACTGTATGGTGGACCAATGCAGCAAATAACAGGTTTTCTTTCTCGTCCTAAACCCAAACCCAAAAATTTCGGAGTTATTTTTAATTTTTCATTACAAACCGCTAAATAATTTTTTTCGGTTCGATTTAGTGTACTGGATAAACGATTTGACAAAGAAAAACAAATAAACGTCAACAAACGTCAAATTAAATTAGTGATTTCTTAAGTTTCTGAGTTTAATATTGTCATTGTGTTATTTATTGATTGGATTCGTGGGTAGGTACGTACTTTTCTAGTATATTTGTTTTTGGCACGTATTATTATTACGGTTTTTGGTTACGTCAGTATGCAGTTTGAAAGCAACGAACTCGTTGACATGATTTTCATTATGGGATCTGTCCAAAAGAATTGTCTATTAACCAAGAGAATTTATGCGCTAAGATATCCTGACAGAAGAGAACCTTCAGTTACAAGTTTGGAAACACTTAAGGAAAGATTCATTAGAACAGGAAATTTGAGCTATGAAAAGCTTGAAAGGACAAAAAGGACAAGTGACGACGATAAATTGAAAGTCTTGTTATCAGTAATTGAGGAGCCCTCTACTAGTTCGACCAAAATATCAACAGAAACCAATATACCACGATCTACTGTTATCAAGATTTAAAAAAAAATATCATCACTATTTCCTTTCATCAAGAACTATTGGGGCCTCATTTAGAGACTAGAAGGACGTTTTGCGAATAGGGATTAGAAATTGAAAGGATAACACGTAACTTTTTCCAAAAGGATTAGAAGTTGCATCACGTAACTAGGTCTTTTCTGTCAAGACGGCAAATGTGTTCTATTCAAAATGGGGGTCACTTTGAAAATTTATTATAAATATTGCTTCTAACAAAATTACAGTCTGATACTTTTAGTCGTTTATTTGTTTTTGTTTGTAAAATCGTTTACCCAGTACACTAAATCGAACCAAATACAAATAATTTAACGGTTTGTAATGAAAAATTAAAAATAACTCCGAAATTATTGGGTTTAGGTATAGGACATTATTAACAAAAATTAAGCGCAATTAACGCATCATTCCAAAAATTTAATAACATACGGGTTATTTCATTTGAAAAAAATCAGTAAACGCTCTTTGACGATAGCCAAATTGATTGCATCGTAACAAACACCCTGTATAATAAAATGAATGTTTGATTATTTTGTAGGTTCAACACATCCCTTGGCTGCATGCATACTTACTAAATAATATTGTCTTAGATAATCGTAATACTACCGCATAGAATTATTATGGTAAACATTGTCGCGACCATTTTTTTTATAATTTTCGTTAATAACTCAACAATGCGTCATCCAAAACCAAAACCCCAGATATCGATGAAAACACAAATTAAAGTAGATAAGGAAAAACAAAAAATATACAGGGTGTTTAATTAAAAAAAATGCGAATGTGTGTCACTTTAACGCAACACCTTTATAATTCAAATTATTATCAAAATGTGTGTTTTTTGTTACTGTGCCACTTTTTATAAAATAAATTTCTTCAGTACTATTTAATAACGCCTTTATTGGACTTTGACGCACTAATGAGCAACCCCTGTACATATACCGGGTGTCCCAGCGTAGCGGTAAAGTCCATTATTGGTATCTAATAATGTAGATAGCGAATAATTTTTAATACAAAAATTGTAGATAATCATAAGCTCTACAATTTAAAAATATTTTTATTTATACATAGTGTTCGACAACGACGAACCAACACAAACTTATGTTTTTTTAAATGGAATGCAATGATTTTTTTTACATTTTATGATAGCCATTAAAGGATTGATTAAACTCACATCAACTTGTATTTGCCGATTTTCAACTGTTTTTGAGATATGACGATTTTTCGATAAAAATTGAGCAACATTTGAAAAGTTGCTATGCAATAACGACTGATGATGCGATGGACGTGAGCTTTCTAGAGTCCTGGACGTAAGCAAAAACTTTATTAAAAGAACCTTAAACCACTAAGAATCCGCACTGCTTGAGAAACGTTGATCATCAACGTAAATGCCCGTTAAATGTATGGGGCGGCATCCTTACCATCAAGTTATCGGACCTTTTTTTTTGATGGTACTCTAACAGG
Organism: Amphimallon solstitiale; assembly: GCA_963170755.1. Classification (NCBI taxonomy): domain Eukaryota; kingdom Metazoa; phylum Arthropoda; class Insecta; order Coleoptera; family Scarabaeidae; genus Amphimallon; species Amphimallon solstitiale. The sequence continues at coordinate 1,812,058 of OY720678.1, forward strand.
AGAGAGGTATCTACAATTTCTTGAGAACTATCTGCCTGTCTTATTAGAAAATATAGATTTGTATACGCGTCGCGTAATGTACTTTCAACACGATGGGGCTACAGGACATTACGCAAGAAGCGTTCGAAACTTTTTAAATAAAACATTCAGGGAAAATTTGATTGGCCGTGGTGCTCCATTATCGTGGCTGGGGTTATGTTAAGGAGCGAGTATATAGAATTATTCCAGCCACAAGAGAGAATATGCAAGAAAGAATTCGAGAAGTATTTTCTTCTATTAATCGAGAACTAATGGCAAATGTCTATAGGTCATATGAAACACGACTTCAAAAGTGATTAGAAGTAGAAGAGCAGAATTTCAAACTTTATTATAAATTTTTGTAAACGTATTTCTTTCCATATTTTATTACTAAATAATAAGAACATACTATAAAACCAAACATTTTCTAATTTGTTAGTTGATAGCTTATAATAACTGTGATGCTTGAAAATAGTACCTTACGCCATGTTATTCAAGATAGCTGCTTTTAATAGAGTAAATTTAAATGCTCTTATTGACGGTTTGCTTTTCAACGCAAGTGATATATCTAAGTTTGAAGTTTTACATTTTTTGAGATATAACGACTGCAATGTTTTTTAAAATATTGCTAATCCATGAACTTCCAAACTTTTCATTTCATAAGTTTTAATATTTTAATAAAAATTACTTATTTGTAATAAGAAAATATCAGAAGTATTTTTTCTCGTTTACTTTTAGTTATGCTATGTGTAATGTAAGTCATGGCAACTCATATTTTTAAGTCGTAATCGGGTTTATTCAAATATAACACCCTATAACTTTTGCTATATCGCCCACAGGCGGAAGAAAGTAGATATTTTTGAATAGTAAATTTTAAGAACTTTTCAATGACACATTAATATACAGGGTGTTCCATTTAATTTTTTTGAGAATTTTTAACCTTTGCGAATGGCATGTAATTCTAAAAAACATGCGTAAAGATGTCAAAATAAAAATTATTTTCACGTACTTAAAATGTGTCTCTACCAATTGAGCCCATAAAAAGTATTTCATCATCAGTCGTTATTTTATAGCAACTTTTCAAATGTTGCACAATTTTTAACGAAAAATCGCCATATCTCAGAAACAGTTGAAAATCGGCAAATACAAGTTGATGTCAGTTTAATCAATTCTTTAAGGGCTGTCATAAAATGTAAAAAAAATCATAGCATTCCATTTAAAAAAACATAAGTTTGTGTTGGTTCGTCGTTGTCGAACACTCTGTATAAATAAAAATATTTTTAAATTGTAGAGCTTATGATTATCTACAACTTTCTTATTAAAAATTATCCGCTATCTACATTATTAGATACCAATAATGGACTTTACCGCTGCGCTGGGACACCCGCTATATATACAGCAAGAGCGCGCGAGGTACGATCACCCGATGGTATACGTAAACTCGCATCTAAACGTGGTCCGATAATACATATTAGAGTAACGGCACAACATACTAGCATTGCCTGCTCATATTCGAACTCATAGTGATCTGATTATTTTTTTGCAGATTGACAAAAAGAACAAATTAAATTTTCTCTTTAAGTGATGACGATTGCTTAGATAACTAAGTCGATAATAACGCGAAGATTGTAATACTTATAACGTAATTATGATTATCCTAATGAAATTAAATAATAATGTAGTTGTGTACAAAGTTATAGCAGTACAACTGGGTTTTAGAATGAAATAAAAACAACCCGCCTGAAACATCTGCAGAATAAACTAAGATGTCTAGAGAAAAATAAATAAATAGAAATTTCATGGTAAAAAAAAACTATAAATAAGTATAACAGGAATACCATAAAATAACATAAAAACGACGCTTGCAATAGAAATTAAAATTAGAGATTCTCTCCAGTAAATATAACGAAATAACAACTCTGGAAAAATAAATCTATATATCTATATCTGGCGAACACAGCTAGCGGAGATCATTTGCCGAATATACGTCCGAAGAATATCGACTAGCATCGGGTGATCATACCCTGCGCGCTCAAGCTGTACATATGAACCAATATATCAGCTATATAAACAAATTAGTTACATATCCAACCAAAGATGCAAATTAACATTGATCTGATCAATTTTATATTGACGCGATATTGGGTAGGGGTCATTTCTATTCTACCGATCTTATAACATTGGTATAGCACTGGCCCACTCGCCTGTCAAGGGACTATGTTGCTTGGGTTTGTTTTTAATTTACTGCTCAGTGAAGGTTCTATGTCAGATTGGCTGATTTGAGGCAACTGTAATACAAATAAAACTCTCGAATTTTATGTCTTACATAAGTATTGTGAAAAAATAACTACATCCACTATCTAGTGCGTTTGCTAAGTCTTTATATACACCTATTATACTTTCATCAATTTAAAAGTGTTTTCTAAATTTGCTTATTCATTTGAAGTATCTGTTGGATGAAATATTGTAGCTAATTTTTGAAGCAAATTGAAATAAAATAATGCTGAATGTATTTTGTGCTCTCTTTTGTTATTATTAAAATTGAAGGCTGAATTAGCATGTTATGTACACCACCTATATTATTATATTAAGTGAATTTTAGTATAATACAACATGATTATCTACAGGCTGTCCAGACCATGCGAGGACGGAAGATTACGGCATTATTATTAAAGTTAAAGAAAAGTGTTTTAAGTAAAAATTGTAGCCACTCCTAAAATACATATACCAAAATTATTTTCAACTATACAGAGTGTTGCGTAAGTGAATGACTATACAAACTTGTGTTTTTTTAAAAGGAACACCCCATATATTTTGGCATATTTAGATGCTACTCTTAAAAAGAAGGATATTAATGTAAACATGTTTAGGGGTATCTCTGACTGTTGTAGCTTTATTCACAATTTTGTGTCTCAACATGTCCAACTTTGTGGAGACTTCGAGACGAAACCTGAAAGAATTTTTGAGATCTGTATAGGCAAGAAGTTTTCCACTTTCGTCAGGTTTAATAATCTATAATCAATTTATTTATCTTTAAATAAATGAATTTGCAGGAATAACAAACGCAAAATTAACATTTACGTTTTTTTTTAAAAGAAGACCCTGTATATTTTTCTTCTAAAGTACAGTATTTCATATAAGCTTTTTAATGATACCATGTTTTCCCTATCGACCCATAGTATTTTATAACTTACTAACTCTTATTATTAATAGATTCTAAATTTAAACGAAAAAAAAAAAAAGAATTTAAGTTGCTGTCAGCTTAATTATTAATAATAACAAATTACTACAACATATTGAAAAACAAAAAATAATATTTATTAGATTAATGCAAAATCTTAAATAAATAAATAAAATGCAAAAGTATAACATATTTATAGCAGATGCTCAAAAATTCCCCCATCTTGTTGAATGCACAATTCTAGGTGGCGGCGAAAATTGTTTTTAACATGAGTAAGCGTTTGCTGTTCAATATTTTCAAAAATGATCATTATACGTTGTTTCATGTCATTAGATGTGGTTGGATTGTTTCGATGAACCTGTTCTTTAACATGTCCCCAAAGAAAAAAATCTATAAGAGTGAATTCAGGAGACCTTGAAGGCCAAGCTGTAGGATCCTTCCAACCAATCCATCGTTCTTCACACCAGTTATTTAAAGAAAATTTTACACTGTATGGAGATCGACATTTTCCAATAAATTAGGTAACTGATGTCTTAAAAAATTTTCATATAGGCTCTGTTACCGTTCATTCAAAAAAATAAGGACCAACAACTTGTAAATTAATTATGCCACCCCATACATTAATTGACCATTGATGTTGAAAGTCAATTTGTCTGACCCAAATTTTCTGTTGCATAATAATGCATATTATGTCTATTAACTAAACCGGTACATTTGAAAGTAGCTTCGTCACTATATAAAATAGAAGATTGGGAATTGGTGTCCAAATTCATTTTGTTTAACATAATGTTGCAAAAACTTAAACGATTTACAAAATCATTTCACGAAGGTCCTGATGTAATGACATATGGTAGGAATGGTACTTATTTTTCTTTATGATGCAATTGATAGTACTCATGCTTATTCCAGTCTGGATATTCAAATTTCGTGTACTTATTTGAAGATTTTCTTCCAACGATAGCAAAATATTTAATTCATTTTCCTCATTAGTAACCCTTCGATTTTTAACCTACTTTTTGAAATAACCAATATCTCCAGATGCTTCAAAACGTTCTTTTAATTTTTGAAATGCTTCGATTCTAGGAGGTCTTGCATATGGATAACGTTGACAGTAAATCCTATTGGCTGATAAACAGTTTATTTCGCTCTCACCCAATGCTTAAATCATATTTACCATTTCATCTTTCGTGAAATTCATCGTAAAAGTAAATACAATTATCAGCGTTATTTTGTAAATACAACGTAACTAATAACAGATATAAAATTCAGATATTATTTTAATTAAAAATTCACAGGTGACTACGACCTTTTTCGTTTAAATTTAGAATCTATTAATAATAAGAGTTAATAAGTTATAAAATACTAAGTGTCAGTGACAGTGTAGATAGAGAAAACATGGTATCATTAAAAAGCTTATAAAAAATACTGTACTTTAGAAGAAAAATATACAGGTGTTCTATTAAAAAAAAAAGCGTAAATGTTAATTTTGCGTTTGTTATTCCTACAAATTGATTTATTTAAAAATAAATAAATTGATTATAGATTATTAAACTTGACGAAAGTGGAAAACTTCTTGCCTATACAGATCTCAAAAATTCTTTCAGGTTTCGTCTCGAAGCCTCCACAAAGTTGGACATGTTGAGACACAAAATTGCAAGAGAGTAGCATCTAAATATGTCAAAATATATGGGTTGTTCCATTTAAAAAAACACAAGTTTATATCGTTACTCACTTACACAACACTTTGTATAGTAGAAAATAATATTAGAATGTGTATTTTAGGAGTGGCTACAACTTTTGTCTAAAACAGTTTTCTTTACCTTTAATAATAAAGCCGTAATCTTCCGTACTCGCATGGTCTGGACACATGTATATTCATTATTTGTAGTTAATCTTTAATAAAAAGAAATATATCGGGCATAATCAATTATCTCAGAGAATTGTTTTGAAGAGAGTTATTAGTATCTTATATACAATATACATTCGAAGCAACACTCCACAACTGGTGCAGTTGCCGAGGAGAAGGACTTGTTTAATTGAATTTTAATAGACAAATCTGTCTACACTCGGTTCTGTTTGATGACAAAAAGACCATATAGTATCAAATTAAGGGATATTTACTATGAGACGTTATTAGAAGTCAGCGTTGAGTAATAGTGGTGGGAATTACAGTGACAGCGCTGTCTGATGCTACTCCTGCCACGTCAAGCCTTACACCCTTCAACCTCAAACCACTTCACCCATTCTACCGATCCCCTTTCGTGCAACCCTGTAAGCTAGCGGAGCCCATGATTCATGGTTGAGTGTCAGAAAATCAGAAAGCGCTAATTTATAATATTTAAAACGGAACACTAAACAGGAAAACTAAATTTTGAAATGTGTAATATTACGTTACGTTATATTTGTTAATTTTTAAACAATATTAATGCAAATATCTTTAACTTATTGCTACTTTGGTGTAAATCAAACACAAACATTACTGTATTATACATAGTCGTAATAAATCTTAGTTAAACGAAAGGAGTATGTTGAAAAACAGAATAAGAAAATCCAGTAATAAAAAGATTTATGAATAGGATATAGCATGTTTTAAAATTGATTACAAATAGCAAATATAACATTAAATCCCACATTTCATGTATATCAATCATGTTTCTTGTGCAATGAAAGACAGACGTTGCGAAAAGCAGATTAAATTTATAGGTAAGCAAAAGCTTAGAATATACATCCCATTATTATATATATTTCATAGGTTTATTTAGAGAAATGAAAATAATATTAAATACTACAATTCAACTAATTCCATGCAAATTTTATTGAGGAAATTTATATAGTTTATGCACCAAAGAAAGAGATTAAATAAGTAAACAAAGGTTAATTTAAGAAATAATGTATAATGCTATAGTATTTTTAGTATTTGATAAAGATTTGTATATATATTATCTTGAATGTATACATAATTTGTTCTTTTTTCCCCGACTTTAAGAAACAAAAAATAATTAAATGAACTGTTGAATTTCAAACACTCAACTTATCGTAGTAAATTTTGACGAAATATTAACATTTGTATGGGATGATATTTTATATTTTATGTACATTCATAGCGGAATCTGTAAAAAATGGGGAGTGAGCACCACACAATTTTCTTAAATGTATGTGCCTTCCCAAATGTGTTCCAAATCAAGTTTTAAATTCTATAGTGTAAACCTACCAGTTATTTGCATCCTTATAGGTACTTTTGATTTCAAACCATTATAAAATCTAAACACATCTATAGAATCTTGCTTATAGTGGGGTTAGTTACGCAATGAATTTATTACAAGTTAATGTCGTTGTAATACGTTTTTAATCTAATTCGCTTGGCGAAAAAAAAAATTGTTATTTATATATATTATAGGTATGTCTTCAATGCTGAATGTAGCGACTTCAATATTAGAATCTTCAAAAAATGCATACTTGTGCTTGTACGGACTCTCCAGTGTTTCAGTCGATTTATCGTTTATATTTGACATATTTGTTATAGTATCCATCAAATATCTATAGACTTCATTCAACTCCTCTGTTTTGCAGTCATTAATTGCATAGAGTAAGTGATACAATTATTGGTCACTTAAGAGATGGAAATTTTTGGTTCTCCGACTTTTATTTAGAAATTGAAAAAAAATTACGTTGCTGTTGTACCTAAACGAAAGAGAAGACTTCAAATTTTAAAATGATGTATAGTTATATTCCTTTTGAAATATTTTTTGGACTTTAAATTGATGAAAGAGATAGTAATTAGCATCCTATACTACAGTAATTGGCCAGTGAATACTGCATGCTAATTATGTAGTTGCTTAGATAGATAGGTAATTCATGTTTATTGATTAAAAATATAAATTCTTTACAAGAATTTATTAATTATTTATTTTTTTATAAACATTGCAAATAAAATGATTTTCTAAAAATTCTTGTGTGTTGTTTTTCAAAATGCATTTTACATGGAATGTTCTCATGCACTGTATACATTTAACACCATGTTGGCTACGAGTTATATTTAGTACGCATGTGAAACAGAGCCCGAAATAAACAGTTTTATTCTGGAATGGGTTGGGTGCAGATGGTTTAGAAATGACCATACTTATAACATTTATTGCTTTAGGAACATTTTCTATTTCGCTGTCGTTAAACAGTTGTCTCTTAGTTTTCTCCGGGACTGCAATTCTGTTTTCAGATACTTTGTCAGACTCATATGTACAGCCATTCTCAGTTAAGTGGTTTGAAGTGTTTGTACATATCATTTGTGACATTAATCTTAAATTCATGCCTTAAATCTTCAGACGCATTTCAGACACATCATAGTTGGTTTTAGGTCCACTGTATTTTTTGGTTTTAGCTCCATAGCGTGACTTGGTTACGTCCATCTCTTTTTTGGTAATATCTACTGCTTCATTTTCTTCTTCTTCACTATTTTCTAGTTTCTGTGGCATTTTGTATTTCTTCTCTAATAAATTTATGACATCGTTATCAGTTATTACACCTTTTTGAAGTGTAAACTTCTTTAGGCGCGTTGCGCTGATTGTAGGCAGTGACCAAGACTGACCCGTCACGCTCGGATATGTAACGCTCGTTCGGGTAATGTCGGCTCGAGTCGACTAAGGGAACAATTTTATTATTATTTAATTTCAGTTAAATTGAAGTTTAAATGAATAAATAAATTCATGTCCCAGAGCAGATGTGAACCGGAGCCGCCTGGGTGAGAGACCAGCACTTAACCATTAGACCAAGGGCGGGAGTCGAAAGCCAGTATTGATATCGTCTGTTTATATATATATATATATACATGCGTCCTGAAATCTCCTTAATAATGCTTGCGGCCGAGGCAAGACAATCTCGAGTACGTTAAAGTTTTTTTGTACTCACCACTTGTAAGGTGACATTTGGCGCATGTGTAGCTCGACTAGGAAATACGTTTTCCCGGTTGAGGCGACTGTACTAAATTGAAGAAAACACTCACTTTGGGACATTTAAAAAAAATCTAACTTGGTAGTAATAAAATTTAGTCTATAAAATACTACTTCCCTCCACTATTCTTCACTAAAAGTTGGGGAAATAGGAGTAATAATTAATAATTCTTCCAAAAAAACCTTAAGCAAGATTCAAGCGCCATCTATTTGAACCACATCGACATTCATATTGGCAGATCGGAATTGTTTGCATTTAAACCAAAAACGCAATAAATGTACTATAAATTTATAAATATAAGAATAAATACCTCATGTTTGCCATGTGTAAGAATATAATAACTTAATTTTACGGAAAGGTGAATAATAGTTACGTACATGAAATGCTAAAATTAATTAGGTAATCTATCTTAGATTAGGTATGATACCAATGACATTAATCAATAATATTTTTTTTGAAGTGAAACTTCTTTATTGACGTGTAAACTTCTTTAGGCGCGTTGCGCTGATTGTAGGCAGTGGACAAGACTGACCTGCAACGCTGGGATATGTAACGCTCGGATATGTAACGCTCTTCGGGTAAAGTTGGCTAAGGGAATAAGATAAATAAATATATCATATAGAGGTATTTAATTTCATTTAAATTGAAATTTAAATGAATAAATAAATTCATGTCCCAGAACAGATTCGATCCCGAGACCGCACGGTTATGAAGCCGGTACGTTACCACCAGACCAAGCGCGGGACCGTAAGCAAGTATTTATATCGTCTATCGTCCGAACCGACCAAACGAAACGGACGCTCGCGTAAATGTAATAAATGTGCGAATATGTTTTATTTAATACGTTACTGAATATTATATGCGTGTATTTCGTATTATCTACGGTATTATTAACCTCGCCTTGATGAAGTTTACACTTTCGCCGCGTGGTTTTAAGCACACTCATTCTTCTTGTTTTAATAGCCTTTTCTTCTCTTGGATTTTTGTTCCTTTCTTATTTGGAAGTTCTTTCTTTAGTTGCTTCTTTCCTAATCTTTCAGCTTTTCGTTTCTCTTTTTGTAACTCGGTTTTCTTTTTGATTACTATTTTCTTCTCTTCAGCTTGTTTTCTAGCCGATGAAGTTAGTACAAAAGGTAGCTTTTCCGATTTTCTTTTGCCCTTTCTTTCGGGAGTTTTAGGCCAAATCATAAAATCATTGAGCAATGATATATTTAAGATATCTGTTATCTGATGAAGTGCTAGACATCTGCAAGTTATAATTTGCATTTTCCTCCATTATAATTGGCATGTAGGCGATATCAATTTCACTTTTGTTGTAAAGATATGCAACTCTTTCGGAGATCATCGGTTCATATTCCTCATGGTTTAAATTAGTATCTTTAATAGCATAATTTAATTCCAAGCGCTTATTCGATAAATCTTGAACTTGTATCTCTTCAGATTGTTTTGGCATTGAAAATTCTTCGTGTAGATAAAAAAGTGTCTTCAAGTCTTCGGTATATACATCGTTTTCGTTGAATTTTTGAAAATTTCAATTTTCTGTTCTCCAGCAATATTCTTGAATGTTTTAAAAGTATTGGGATATAGTACGAATAAAATTATTTGCAATTTTGAACAAAGTTTACTGATTTCATATGTCAAATGTGTAGTCTGACCGTCAACAAACAACAAAATTGGAAACTTTATCCCTTTTTTTAATTTCGGGTGAAAAACATTTCCGATGTACTCGTAAAACAATCGGACGAAAAACATTTCCGATGTACTCGTAAAACAACTGGTTCTCACTTCAAAATTTCGGATGGTAATCTCTTGTAGGCATAGATAACCATAAAGGGAGTGATATTTCCGGCAGCCGAAAACGTAAACATAACAGTTATGATATTTTTAGGGCGGTGTCCTATCTCTCCTTCTCGCCCCTTTTGGAGAAAGAACTTTCTAATTCTTAGGAGACAGCAAGAAGCAAGTTTCATCACGATTGTATACTCTGGTGGGATCTTCTAATATACCAGCTCACTTTTTTCGGTTAAAGAAGTTTCCACTTTCTATTCCATATTCTAATATCCTTTTCAGATACAACTGAGCTAGCTGCTGTTATTCCCTCGGATAACTATTGTATGATCTGCTGGCGTTTTAAAAAATGCATAGCATCCTCTCCCTGAAAGATTGTCTTTGAATGGATTTTCTCTGGGAGTTGCACGAAAAAAAATGTTTCACTGAAGCTTGTACATCTTCAATTTTGAGCGGGAAATATTTTCTGTGGCAAGTTAAAATCCAGTTTTCTAACAGCGTTTCTTCTTCAGAAGACAGCACTGGTTTGGGGGTCCATAACAAGTTTTATTGCTGAATTTTGCACTTGGTCGAGACTGAAGAGTAGCTCGTGGAATTTGATAGTATCCAGATGCTTCTCTTTGACTCAAACTGTTTTATATTGCTTTTAGAGCTTTGGAAATATCGTCTTCTTTGTATTTTTTCCTGTAGGACCGAGTACCCACAGACAATATGCTTTTTCTCTATAGCAGGTAACTAGGGAAGAAGCAATTCCGATAGTAATTGGCCACAATCTGAGACAACTATTGGCCCCGGCTAACCACTGCCTATACTTTCATTGTGTAAAAATATAGTTAAAAAACGTAACAGTAAGTTTTTTGTATATCACCTAGTCAAAATCTCTATTAAACACACTTTTGCAGTTAATTACAGTGATTGGCTTGTCGGCCAATAACTATTTTTGAAAACATTGCTAAACTATGATTCTTAATTCAATATAAATTCCGTAATTTGAAGAATCATTACATAATATAAGATTATGTAATGAAAACCTGGCTTAGTGAATTCGTAAAACTTACCTAAATTATGAACAGGGACTGACACACAGCATAACATATGCAGTTGGCGCGCGCTTGTACAAACTTAAACACACGAAGTTATGACCTATAGTAAAGCAATGTTGCCAACATTTAGTGGTAATAATAACGTATTCTATACATAAACGAGATGCTAAAAATGATTATGTATAAATCAAGTGACCAATCACTACCTCCTGGGCCAACAGCTGTATCACTTACCCTTATCTATACATTACATCATTCATTGGAAATTGCTTGCCTTTTCATTTTTCATTTCTTTGAATGAATTTTTCAAAGCATCATGAGAAGAATTAGCGCGGCACTTAATTTTTTGGTCTCTAGTGACTCAGTTGTATCATGAGTATTAAATAATTTCCAGAGACCATGTAAAGCATTTGGTTTACTTCGCTCTTCATACCTTTCTTCATTATTTAGGTTTCTAAATCCTTGAATTGTGTTATCCCAGGCTACTTCGCAAAATTTGTTATATGTAATTATCCCGTGAGAGTCTTTTTTTAAACTAGTGCTTATGGTTCACATAAATTTTACCTGACATTAAATATATATGGCTGAGACATTCCGAGGGTATAGGCCACATGCCCTAAAACCGTTTCTTATAATAGTGGGCGTAATTCGCTGTACAAATTTTCCAAGCACTTTTTAGTGGCTTAAAGCCACCCACGTCAGCTGCCAGCAAAACTCTAGTAGCGTTGGGATATAGTGCTATTAGAATGATTCCTGATAGAGGTTGCTTAATTGGAATGTCATATATGTTTTATCGCCATCGACAAATAATATCACTGGAAATTGTACACCACTAGTAACTAGAGTCTTGTGAAACACATTTGCAATGTATTCAAAGACGAGCTCTGCCTTCATCCACGATGTAATCGATTCCCCAACCACCGGGAAAATTATTGACAATTGCTTTTGGCATCCGCTTGTAGGGGTAAATTACCATGAGAGCTGTCGTTCAACCATCGGCTAAAAATGAAAACATGACTATTAAATTCGATTTGGCTAGCGCATTATCAACTTCGTAAACATTTCCACTTTCTTAATATTGAATAAAACCCCGTATCTTTTAAATCATTTTTAACTTTTATAAACCAAGATTAATATCATTTGCAGAGATTTGAATGCGCGCATTGCTAACGGCTTCAGCGGTTCGAATTCCCAAATTTGCATGACGCACAGTGGGGCCGAATCCCCAAAACGTGGCCAAAACCCCAAGAAGACGTTTAATTCAGACAAAACTCATCACTCAGGAGTTTTTGAGGTCGCTGATTACGAATTTGAAGTTAAAAGTTGTCTAAACAAAATGGCGGATCCAATATATCAACAAGGCGCGTGAAAATCCGTCATAATTTATTAATAATAGCGTATATAGACGATTTGTAGATCAATAATTACAACAATTAACAGACTGAAAACGTGATTTGTTTATTAATCCTAAATAACAGGATATTTGTCGAAAATGTAATGAAGAATAAAAATTCTTCGATACCACAAATGTCATACGATAATATAATGGAACAATCTTTAAAGTCGGTGATTGAATAAAACTCATAAAAGTAATGGTATAAACAACAATCGAAGTAATTGTTATAATGATGATAATAATAATAATAAGAGTAGCTATTGAAGAAAATTGGACTTAAAATTCAAAACTTAATCTGATTAACCTTATGCTCTAGAATTGTAGAACAATGTATTTAAAATATGGATAAGGTGAATCTGCTGCATACAAAATAACATGATGGTTTTATAACTATTAATCCGAATCAGTATCGCTCTCGGAATTAAAATCCACATTAGAATCTTCCATGGTCAGTCGTGGTGTGATTGGAATTTCAGGGGAAAGTAATAGCTTGATTGCCTCCTTCGATAAACATTTCATTTTTTTTGTGTGACAGTTTTCTAATACTGGAAATAAATGGATCGGAAGTTACCAGAAGTCGCTTGAAAACGTCTTCCATTGTTTTCACCCGTGAGCACTTTCTGGAAAAGTCCTCGCGATATCTTTTAATATCTTTGTTCCTCGCTTCTTTGGTAGCAATGCGTGAGCTATTATTTGTGGACTGTGAATGAATAGCTTATGCACTGAAGTGGGCATATAATACCATGGATACAGCTCAACGAATTTTCTCGCAGTTGCCAGCGTATAATTGTGGAACTTATCAATATTGATATCATGTCCACTAGAAATAACTTGTAAGATGACGTGAAATCGTTCTATCAAATCTATGTCCAATGATGTTATGAGAGATGATGTTTTGGAATTTTCAAAGAAGCGTCGAGCTGTATTTCCATCGGTGGTACTTCCGTATCCAAGTTTCGGACGATCAACAATAAGTCCCAGTTTTGACCTGAATCCCTTTCGAATGATCTTCTTGCGCTCTTCTACCATCTCTCTTTCTTCGGCACTGCGGGCTTGCCATTTTTTAATCCCAAGTTTGTGTGACAAATGCAAGCAGCATTCAAAAAACCTAATCCAAGCATGTAATGTTGATAGTCCAAACTTCAAATTCTCTTCGTTGACTTCTTTTTGTAAAATATCATCGATGTTATTGAATTCTTTACTAGTACTTCCACATAAATAGCATCGTTGCGTCGAGTTTGTGGATGTGTATGCGTTGCATACTTTGTCATCGATCATTGTAAACGGCATATTGTACGAAACAGATTTCTTTTCCATGCATTATATTTTCAAAGGGAACAAGTGACTTTATCTGGTTTTCAATATATTGTACCTCACTGACCGTAGGATCTGTGCTTTCGTGCAAAAATTGTAGTCTCAATGGTCTACAAAATCGAGGAGAAGAAGTTCTATGATTCTTCCAAATTACGACTGCTGCCTCTGATTGTAGATCCACAGAAATAAGTTGTAAGGGTACTTCCGATGTAAAAAAAAACATTCGCATCTGATACGTGTTCATTCTCAAATGTTTGTTTATATTCACTTTGTCCAGAACTTCCGTCACAACCCCATTTGAAAATAAATCGCATGTGGCTAACAGTCGCTTGTTCCAAACTACGAATGATGTCCTCTTGGTATAATAAAATACGGTCGGTTGTATGATTCAATAAAACTTGAAGCTGAACTTCAGCCATGTTTTCTGTGATGGTGATAGAAGTATTAGGTGGATAACAACGTTTCTTTGCTTCTGCCAATGTCTTGTAGGAAGGATACAACTTACAGTTATTCTCCTTACTTATCGTTCTCAATCCCTGATATTGACTCTTTGTGAATTTGTATTGAACGTACAGTGAAAGTGCGGATTCGGTGGATAAAGTTTTCTCGCTTGTCGCGATCGATTCAAAAGCCTGTCGATACTTGGAAGCTCTCGAAGGACTTGTCATTGTTGCCTCATAAACAACCTTCGAAGCATCCAATTGACCCGCAGAACGCAGGCCCATTTGAGTAGCATAAGCTAACTCTTGTTGCGTCAAAGTTTCGCGAACTGATTGGGTTCTTCTGCGTTTCGACCTCTTGCTCAATGACTCGAAATTCCCAGAAGGACGGCCACTGCATTTACTAGTCGATGGCAGATCACATTTAGGTTGATACTTGCCACTAACAACAGGTGCCGGAAACGAAACGGGTGCATTGTTGCTTTTCGGCTTATAGGATTCACTCAAAACGGGGTCGTTTGAATTACCTGAGTTCCTATAGCCGCGGTACTTTAATACGGGGAGACGTGGCGTCCTTCCTTCGGGATGGCACTACACTTATACACTGGCTGTATGGGATAGGGCTTATGCTAGTGTCTGAGGTTAATGAAAGAGTTGTTTTAAACAACATGAATTTATTACCTCACTCGGTCACTAAAAACAATAGCCACGCAGGACTATAAAGAAATGGGCTTAAGGCAAATACTAAATAGTAAGAGATATATACATAGATCGGAAATATACACACGGTTTACGGAGGCACCTTGACCAGAGGGCTAATTATCCCATACAGGGGGATTAATAATAAAAGGGGTGGTCTTTAGATACTGGCAATTGAAATAGATAGAGATATTTGAGACACTCAGTTGGGGTTCTAGGGGATAAGGCTCCCTTTCGGGTACCTAGTCAATTAACGCCTATAATGGGTAAGGCTGCCTTAGGGCGCCGAACCAACTAACTACTTCTGAGTGACGTGACGGGGCTATCTTTAGATCGCCAACCGTACAAGCTTAGGAATCAGTTCAGTACTTACGGTTGCGTTAAATGGGTTATGATGTGAGGTCACATGAGCCACACGTCACAAGTCACTGGGAGGGGTGTATCGGCACAGGTCTGGCACTTTGATACGATCTGTTGTCTGGATTTGATTGAAGCACTAAGCGGCACTCGCGAACGTTCAACAACCTCTCTATTGGTAGGGTCACTTTGTTCAACGCCTCACTAGCAGGTCACGAATGCTCTTTGGATGTCGGTTGAAGCACGCAACGGCTGTTGGTTTCGGAACTGGGTCCTCGTAAGTGTTCAGTTCACTCGTAGAAGCCTTTTCTCGGCTTCGGATAACTTCAGAAGCGTTCGGTAGTCTTCGAAAATGCTCGGTTCGCTAGTGAAAACCTTTTCCCAGCTTCGGGTAACTTCGAAAGCGTTCGGGTTGGCTTCGGAAGTGGTCGGTTCACTCGTAGGAATCTTCTCCCAGCTTCGGGTAACTTCGGAAGCGTTCGGGTTTGCTTCGGAAGTGGTCGGTTCACTCGTAGGAATCTTCTCTCGGCTTCGGGTAACTTCGGAAGCGTTCGGGTTTGCTTCGGAAGTGGCCGGTTCACTCGTAGGAATCTTCTCTCGGCTTCGGTTAACTTCGGAAGCGTTCTGGTTTGCTTCGGAAGTGGTCGGTTCACTCGTAGGAACCTTTTCTCGGCTTCGGTTAACTTCGAAAGCGTTCGGGGTTGCTTCGGAAGTGGTCGGTTCACTCGTAGGAACCTTTTCCCGTCTTCGGGTAACCTCGGAAGCGTTCGGGTTCGCTCGTAGAAATCCTTCTACGACTTCGGGTATCTTCGAAAACGTTTGGGTACGTCTCGGAGATGTTCGGTTCACTAGCGGAAACCTTTTCTCGGCTTCGGGTTACTTCGGAAGCGTTCGGTATTGCTTCGGCAGTGTTCGGTTCGCTCGTAGAAATCCTTCTACGACTTCGGGTATCTTCGAAAACGTTCCAGTACGTTTCGAAGATGTTCGGTTCACTAGCGGAAACCTTTTCTCGGCTTCGAGTATCTTCGGGAACGTTCGGATACGTTTCCGAGATGTTCGGTTCACTAGCGGAAACCTTTTCCCGGCTTCGGGTATCTTCGGATGCGTTCGAGTAGGCTTCGGTAATGTTCGGTTCGCTAGTGGAAACCTTACTTCAGCTTCGACTTCACTTTGGAGAATGTTCGGTTTTCTTCGGAGCTGATAGGTCTTGTCGCTCCAGCAGCTAAAGCTGACTGGTTACCCGATATAAAATTTCTTAGCTTTTATAACTTTTTCAGGACGTAAACAAATGACGCGGTTGCAGGTGTCCTTTAGAAAGACGCATTCTATTCGTCCGAATAACGAGTCTTTCGATTGGTGGAAGCCCTTGCTTCTCTTCGTAAATTTTATTTTTGTTTCTCGAACATTCTTATTTGATATTAAAATTCTTTAGTACATTGGTCGAGAAATGTCTAGGCGGGGCCTGTGAGTTGGTTTAAAGATTTCCAACATTATTATTTTAATTATACTGTTGGAAAGTATGGGATATATATGAAAATGTGAACCGTTTCTTATGATTGTTTATAACAATCACATTCATCCTATCAAATGTTAATTACAACGATAATAATGGTATTTAGCTCAAACAGACCTGGAACAACGTTTCTATTTCACACCCAGGACCGGCATATGTAACAGCATTAAGCCATTCATTTTTTTTGTTTCAAAAAGTGACCGTCCGTCCTGTTAGCCTTTTGCCACCGGAAAATTTTAAGAATACATGGCGTGCGAAATTGGAAAATTTAACGAATCCAACGAAAAGAAGGCCTTAAAAGAAGACTAGTTTCTATATAGCACTTCTTGCGGAAAAGCACCGAAAAGTCACAATTTCAAGAAAACTTAACATACCTTGTAGGTTAGAACTATCGCATATAGTATCACAATTAATTTGTTTTGTTCATAAAAACACCAGTGTACAACATATTCAACATCACTAAACGCAGTAAATGACCATTATTTATATAAATATACAAATTTCGGCCATAATTTTGGGATTTGATAATAAAAAACTTGACGTTGCTTGACGTTTTATTTACAAAAGAAACTCAAACGTCAGATTGGTATTTACATCTCGACCATTGCCAACCGAAATGAAAATAACAAAAATTTTCTATCACTTAAAATATCTACTTTATATCAATATCAATGTGATCGGGGTTAAGATATTAGACGCATTTAAAATATCTATATTATGAAATAAACTAAAGATGAGTTGAATTAAAACATTGAGTCAAATATGTCCAAAATAAGTAAGCATGCCATAGTAAATTATTTGCTCAAGATTTCAATAGATTTTATAATATTTTTGGCTATGTAAGTATTAATTACTTAATCGGTTAATAATTGTATAAAGCATAATTTAAATATATTCCTACACATAATCTTAAAGAAAAAATAATTCTTAAAAAAGTTTGAATATGAGGTAGTTGTTTTTATTGCAATAATTTAAGTATAACTCAAAATATTTGTTAAAACAATTTAAAAGTGCAATACCTTTCAATTTTCCTATATTAATTCATACTTATTATTCATTAAGTACAAGTTATACATCAATCATAATGTATTGTAAAATTGTATAGCAAAAATTGCCTTTTCTTATTTTATATATTGTGTACCAACAATTATTTGTGCAGAACTGAAGTATCAGTAACATTAACGTATGTGTCAGTAATTTGATAGGAAAAAAAAAGATGCTACGCTAATTACTACCAGTAAAAATTATACTTAAACTCTTACTTTATGAGCGAAACTCTCTTGTAAATTTTAAGTAGAATTGTGCTACCAGAGAAATTACGTACTTGTGTTTAATTCTTAAAATTTGGTATACTACAAAAACACCCATATACTATTGGTTACCATCGAAAACCATCCAAGTAATTTCTCTGATAGGACATTTTAATTTAAAATTTACAATAGAGAACACAGCCATTATAAACAGGATTGATGGGTAGTTTTTAGTGGTATCGCATTAGTATGAGCCTCTGTGTCTGGGTTAATATAATTCAGTCCAAACTCAACACTCGTCGAAACACACAACCAACCCATTGCACGCACACACAGCCGCGCACAGACACACGCAAACGCAAACGCGCGCTCACAGCCGCCCGCACACACACAGCCGCCCACACACACACGCACGCACACATATACACACGCACACGTGCACACACAAAACAGCCCAGCCCGACCCACACAGACACGCACTCATACGTACGCACACACGCAGTCACACACACACAAAAGAACCCAACCCAACCCAACCCAACCCAGCCCAGCCCGACCCACACAGGCACGCACTCATACTTAGACTTAATTTATTGCAATAAAATCAACTACCTCAAATACAAACTTTTTTAAGAATTATTTTTTCTTTAAGATTATGTGTAGGAATATATTTAAATTATGCTTTATACAATTATTAACCGATTAAGAAATTAATTTTTACATAGACAACAATATTATAAAATCTATTGAAATCATGAGCAAATAATTTACTATGACATACTTACTTATTTTGGACATATTTGACTCAATGTTTTAATTCAACTCATATTTAGTTTATTTCATAATATAGATGTTTTAAATGCGTCTAATATCTTAACCGTGATCACCTTGATATTGATATCAAGTAGATATTTTAAGTGATAGGAAAATTTTGTTATTTTCATTTCAGTTGGCAATGGTCGAGATGTAAATACCAATCTGACGTTTGAGTTTCTTTTGTAAATAAAACGTCAAGTATTTTATTATAAAATGACAAAATTATGGTCGAAATTTGTATATTTATATAAATAATGGTCATTTACTGCGTTTAATGTTGATGAATATGTTGTACGCTGGTGTTTTTATGACCAAAACAAATTAAGTGTGATATTATATGCGATAGTTCTAACCTACAAGGTATGTTAAGTTTTCTTGAAATTGTGGCTTTTCGGTGCTTCTCCGCAAGAAGTTCTATATAGGAAACAGTCTTCTTTTAATGCCTTCTTTACGTTGGATTCGTTAAATTTGCCAATTTCGAACGCCATATATTCTTGACTTTACCCTTCGGCCACACTGTGCGACGCCATAAAAAAGCGTTATTATATTCATTTTTCTACTCGGAAAACCCTTTCTTTGGTATACTAGAATTCACTCAAAGTTTGTTCCTTTTCTTCTGACAACACTGGTAAAAGATCTTGCGCTGTTTTTTGAATTTTTACGATATTCTAAATTGCACGGTTAACCGTGGGACAATCAACTGGTTCACAGCCTTCTTTTTAAACATGCCATTATTGATTGCATTCAGGGTTTGTTGCATTTATCTGAATATTGTTTCTGATACAATTTATCATTCTTTTTCACTTTCGGCATTTTGCTCATGGATAATTTTTCCTGCAAAGAACCGGATTAATAGAAAATAGTGACTGAAAAATATAACCCTTTTTTATTTACTACACACCTACAGCTCAGCACATGTAACTTGAGCGGTGAAGGTCATATGCGCAAAGGACAAGGGGGAGAGTGGTAGTAGCGACCCCTCTACTACCACAAAATTATTCATGTGAAAAAGAATGGTAAAATGTATCAGAAACAATATTCAGACAAATTCAACAAACCCTGAATGCAATCAATAGTGGCATATTTAAAAAGAAGGCTGCGAACCAGTTAATTGTCCCACGGTTAACCCTGCAGTTTAGAATATCGTAAAAATTCAAAAAACAGCGCAAGGTCTTTTACCAGTGCTGTCAGAAGAAGAGGAACAAACTTTGAGTGAATTCTAGAATGCCAAAGAAAGGGTTTTCCGATGATAAAAATGAATATCAATCTCTACACCCGTACACGCATGCATTTGTAACAGCTGTATCCATCTCTATCGTGCATTTTGTCTCTTCTTGATCTGCGTCGATCACCGCTCGACTTATATGTGCTGAGCTGTATCTTCCAATAGAATTTCTTTTGATCCCTAAGTACAATGGTGGACTGAAACAAATAGGCCAAATTGAGAAATCAAATGAAGTTGTAGTTTTTAGATAATTTTATTAAATCGTGTGAATTATTCTATTTAATGGTCCTAAATTATACTGTTGCATTCAAATTACATTTCTGGGGTTGTCAAGACCAGTTTATACGAGAAAGAAAACGCTGTCCTATATTTTTCTGTCCAGCACTCTACCTAGGTAAGTAGGTATAATATTAAAAATTAATGGCAATCACTGGTAACTGATGAATATTCAAGAAAGAGAGATATTGGCACAGACGCCAATAATTAGATTTTGTAAGTGTGTTAACCCAGTTGTTGGCACATAGGAAATACAAATATGAATATAATTTGAGGTTAAACTGTAAATAATAATTTTAATTAAATATTAGATACTAAGGAACATTGACACATAATAGTATATTACATACCAAGGTTGAGAAGATGACTATTATTGCCCGAGTGGCGAGATTAAATTCCGAGGCGCAAAGCGCCGAGGAATTTAAGCCACAAGGGCAATAATAGTCTTCTCAACCGTAGTATGTGTACTATTTTTTGTACCAGTAGTCTAATTGGACCTTAAAACCTTAATAATTATGAATAAATTTACTCATATATGTAAGAATGCCCTTGTAATAAAACTTCATGTGAACAAATAAGTAGGCTATATTTTGATGTTTTCAAATAAGTTTTGACGTAAATGCTGAAACTAAAAGTCAAGTATTTTTTAGATTATTTTTCATTCCATTTATAATGTCTAAAGAGTTTAGATGTACACCACCTGAAATGCGCGAGATTGCAGAACAGGCAGCTGAGAACTTGCTTCCGCATAAATCTAATCACAATCACTTATACATGAAAACATTTACAGAATTTAAAAAATGGTATAATTCCAAATATACAGTAGTAACTTCTGAAAACGTACTTCTGGCTTATTTTCATGAATATTCAAAAAATAAAAAAGCCTCGACTTTATGGGCGCAATATTCAATGTTGAAAGCTACACTTGGCCTAAAAGAGAATATTAACATATCAAAATATTTTAAATTAGTTGCCTTTTTAAAAAGAAAAACTTAAAATTATAAGCCCAAAAAATCATTAGTATTTACTCGAGGAAATTATAAAATTCTTTACTGAGGTACCCGACATATGTTACATTGCAACTAAGATAGTATGTTTATATATTAATACTTTGAAATTATTGATAATTTATATCTCTGTAGACTGGTCTTGTAATTGGTGTTGCTGGTGCATGCCGAAGCATGATTTGTGTAATTTATTAATTTCTGATGTCATCATGAGAGATAATTTAATTGTTATTCACATCCACAATAGCAAAAATGGTACGTCTCAAAAGTTTGTAATAATGGAACCACTTTGTAGCTAAAGGTTATATCGAAGATTCCCTAGTAAATAAAAAAAATATAGAATGTATGTTACAAGATCTACCTACATCTACTTACGCAACCACACCTGCAATATATACAGGAATTTTCAATATGAATTAAATAATTATTTGCATCTGTAATAGTTAGGTGATATATTGATTCCATATTATACTATCATACATATTTTATGTATTAATAGACAAATGCTTTTTTTTTTCATGTAAACAACAAAGTATTGTTAGAAAATATAAAATTAATAGCAATTGCTAAATAAACGTATATTATAATTCTGGTATTGTTAACCTAAAATTGTGCCTAAAATAGAGTTATTTATTTTGACGGTTCACAACTTGACATACTACTACTACTACAAGCATGAGTGCATGGTTGCGGCATTCGTTTTATTTGTTTTCATTATTTCCCTAGGTCAATAATGGCCTCATTATTTACCTCTTATTAGTTCCAGGTCGTGAAATGTCATTTCGTGGCGCTTTGTTACGTGTAAAAATGCTATGATTTTTTACTACTGGTACAAAAAATAAAGTTATATACCTAAAAAAACAACATGTTAACGAGGTACTTACCTTAAGATAAACAATCAATTTTCACTGATTGCAAAGCGCACTAAGTTCAACAGGTCATAAGGTAATATTTTAGATAAGTATTGACATTTAACTGTAGCCATCTGTTGGAGAATAATTAAAGTTGCCATTGCTTGAAATTGAGGTCTATAGGCACCAGGATACTAATATTATGTAAAAAATAACAATGGTAGGTTTACCTTCTCTTCTTAATCAAATAAACCTCTGAGAAAAGTGTTAGTTCCGGTACGAATTTTAGACATTTTTTATTCAGAAATTATTCCAAATCCAGCTCAAACCCTTAAAAAATCTTAATAAATCTCTATAAAGTGCATAATTTGTAATGTATTTGCAAAGAACTGCTACTTCATAATAGTGGAAGTACCTATTACTTCCGGTCTAAATATTAAAATTTCTTTTATTACTAATCTAATCTAGCTCTAAATACTTTTCACTTATAAGTACTAATAGATCTATACAAAATGCATAATTTTCGAGATATACCCCAAAAACTGCTATGCGACGAGAGTAAAAGTGTTACTTCTGGTCCGGATTTTGATGTTTTTTATAAATAAAAAATGTTCCAGTTCAGGCTCCAAATACTTTTTTATTTCAGATAAATATGTATTGGATGCTGCCATCAAAAAAAATTGTTAGTAATGGCAGTTAATCTATTTATTCCCTAATGCTATTGGTAAATAATAGGATCATTTATTGATTTGAATACATTACTTGAGTTTTTCTTAATATAGATTTAGAGGATTTTTTATGTGTGATATTTCGTACTTTAAAATTATTATGACGAAAATACAAATCTAGACGTTTTTCTTGACATTTTGTTATTATTAGAATGCATTTTTGTTGTTGTTTCATTATTCGGGCCAATTTTGCTTATGCAGAAAAATTACATTGAAGGAGTTTTAGATAATGAATAGTATCGTTTAAACATTTAATGTTAACGGATTAGCTCTACTAAAATGTAGTAAATTAAAAAATTATTTATGGTGCATTGGTTTTCTGGGGTTCCTGGGATTTTCTACGGATATTAAAAGAATACCTAATTTAGAGATCGACAAACCTGCGGGAGGAACTTTAATTCATTAATCTACGCGCCAATGCGTTTTAGCATTTCTTTGTCATCCTGGTAACACGTGATCTTCTGACTTTATGACCTCTTAGTAATCATTTTTTTGTCTTTTATTAAGGAATATTTTCGTGATTTATGACAGATTATGGTATTCTATGATGGTTTATGGTAGCCAGAGTAGATTTGCAATTTTATACAGCTTCTTACCGAGCAGGGTAGGCTGTTGACGCTCCTAGCCAAAATTGTGTGCGGATAGCAATTGCGCATTGCTTAGTAGAATATGCCCACAGCTAATTATAGAAATAGTTATTATTTTTTTCTTTACTTTCATTACTGAAATTTATCTTAATTTTCAAGCAAATGTTTGCCTTTAAAATTTAATTGGGAATCTATCAGTATAAGTTAACTTGAAACTGCAAGTAGATTAGTCAAAGCTCTTTCTTTTATATACAGCATTTTTTTTTAATTATAAATAAAGACGAATTTATGATATGTAGAGCCTAACCTTAAATTGTAACGATTATTTGATCAAGCTATCAAAAGGTTTCAGAGTACCTAAATACTTTTTTGTATAGAAATTAATGGCTTTTAAGCCATATGTGTTTAATTTAAATATATTTAGTTGAGAATTGATTTAAAAGAATTTCTCCGAGCACACCTATTTGGTCATATATACAAGATGATTACTTTTGGTTAATTATATAAATGCATTTTAAGTCATAACTTTTATATATTGTTTCTTAATTATTTATTAAACTTTGATAGTTTATTTTTCTTGTATACTTTGCTTCAGTAGTCATCTATTTCTTTTTATTTTTGGTTTAAATCGGTTAACTTTAATGCTTCATATTATATTATTTTTTACATTGAAATTTCTACCTATTTGCATTTAAATCTTAAATTTTATTTCTTTCATTTATGTTCAAGTTTGGTAATTGTTTGCTAAACTTTCAATAAACTGTAGTTGTCTTTTGAAATTTTGACGTTTTATTATTTATATAAACTCGTTTACTGAAGTTGAGTGTGCTGACACCATAACCTTTGGACCTCGGTTCTTGCTTATCTATCTTTTCATCAACTAGCGGTCTCATAAGCGTAACTTTGACAGTCTCAAAACTATATAAGTGGCGCCTTATAGATGACCTGATTTAACCCCGACCTTCTCCAGATGAGACAGCGGCAGACTAAACAATAGATTACATCAAAGGTAGTGGGCTAAGTGAATGTTTGGGGAGAAACTCACTCTTTTGTAATTTTCAGTTTTTATTTTGATTTTCTTTTGTAAACACATAACGCCCAACAGATGCCATATATATGCTGCTACTTAGACTCTTGCGATTTTAACGTATCAATGCATAATTTGCGAGATATTCGCATAAAACTGTTTTTCGCTAAAAGAAAAAGACCTAATTTCGCTTTTAATACTTTTTATTGTATAGAAATTTGTCGTAAACTTAGTAGTTGACGAGATAGTAGTAAATTATAATTTTCTTTTAGTGAAGTAAATTATAATTTCTTTAAGTGAAGTAAATTTACTACATCCGGTTTACTGATATTACCGAAAATCTAAGAGACAGATTATACTCGTAAATATAAAATGTGTTATTGATAGCTGTAGCTGTTTGGTCGCTATGGTGGTCACATACAGAGAGACAAACAAGAAATTTTCGATATCAGGTCATTTCAGAATGTGGATATTTGCAAAGATCTTGAAAATTTTCATCACAATATTTCTTTATATTTCATATAAAAAAAAGTAAAAAATGGCAAATAGTCAGCGACGAGTAAGATTAAGCAATAATTACATAAATGTAATAATAATGCGTGCTTTAAAATCCTGTAATATCTTAAACATTAAAAGGGACTTCGACGACATGAAAAGAATAGAGTTGTTCAGATACAGTGTAAGATGTGTTTCTGTCAAAAAGTACCTACAAAGTAAGAAAAAAATGGAATTAATAGAGTAAAAACAGGGCAAGATTAGAATAGGGAAAATCAGCTTGCGATTTCAAAACATTGCCTGACATTTAATGTTTGTATGTGATACCGGTGATAGCGTCCTTCTAAAACGATGGTCCAAAGTTGGCAAAAATTTACAGTTCTTAGAATGTTTAATAAGCACATGAGCATAAGTTGCTTCTCGCAGAATTTCCTCATAGACTGGTTAGTTGAAAATATAGGACTTTCTACTCATTATTCATTTTCAAGCTCAGATTTGAGCCCGTAAACCTCTAGTATAATTTGATAGAACATTGCAGTTGCAACACGAACAAGATAATCAGTTTTAGGTTTAAATCAACGTACAGTGCCGTTCAACTAAATCTGGGACAACTCTCTCCTTTCCCCTTCTTCATATAAATCTGGGATATCGTTTTTGTGATTTTCAGCACGTTAGTCCTAACTTTATTTCATTATAAGTGATAGTTATCGAAAGTAGACATTTATTTTCATTTAATAGAGGTGAGAAGTAATGAAAGAAAGCATACAATAGATCTGATTTAACAAGAAATAATTAACAATAAAGGAATAGCTTAAGAAAAAAAAATTTAACATTTTGTTTGGCCACCATTTTTTTCAATAACTTTTTCCAGTCGTCTTAGCATGGAATTAATTAATGAACGCCCTAAATGTTCGTTATTTGTCAGTTCCTCCCATGCTTCTTCGATCTATTGCCGCAATACTTCGGCGATTTCTGGTTGAGCATTTCGTTTATTGATAATCGTAACCTAAATCCGTCAATCATTCTCGTTCGGATTTAAGTCCGGACTGTTGGAAGGTTATTGCAAAATCTCGATGTTATTAGTTCCAAGCCAGGTACTTATAATTTTAGCAAAAAGAATCGGACAATTATCTTGCTGAAATATTAAGTCGGAATTTTGATGAAGATGTGATGGACCGTTGGAAGCATGATATATTCTAGAATGTCTCTGTAAGTAATCGCATTAAACCTGTTTTCAATCCACCAACATATTCATAAACCTTGAGAACTGATCCTAGCCCAAACATTAATTCCGAATTTTCCAGAAGTTCTTCTAAGACGACTATATTACTCATGAAAATGGCTTCCCCGTGACCTATAGACTCTAATTTTACCGTTGGAAGTCGACTGAAAAGTCTTCTCATCACTAAAAATAACCCGGTTCCAATAATTCAAATCATTATTAATATGAAGTCATCCTTATCGACCAACCGTCTTCTATTTTTGAAATAATCCGCGCTTTTTCAATGTCTCTCAGCTTTCTTGGTATTTTATTATAAAAATGTTTTGAAAAACGTAATACCTAAAAAGACTTTTGCACTATGACAAGCTAATACACTACGTCATTTCTTGATGATAGCATGATATCATGAAAACCATGGAAGTACTGTTCAATATATAGTCCACCTTTTCAATCGAAAAATAAAATTGTCCCAGATTTATTTGAACACAACTGTGTGTATGAAGAAAAGCATTTTTACAAACATTGCAATATATTATTGTATGTTGTTCAATGCCAATATTATAACTATTACAATCACAAGAGCAAGAATAAGGTAACATTAGCAAACAATACAAGTAGAAAAAAAGACCAAAATTTCAAGGTGGCTGTATCCAGTAACAGAAGGGCATACTTTTTACACCTAGGTCTCCGTCACGGTAACTAATTAATTAAACAAACAAGCATGGACAACGGATAGCAATTAATTACATATAGTGCTAAAGTGATGTTATTTAATTTTTTCATAGTATATAGGAAAATCGAATCAGATTGACACGCACGAAGGGAGTATCAGTAAAAAATATGACAAGTAAATATGAAATTGAATATACTTCCAAAGTAGAGATAGCGATAATATTCAACTACGGACATCACCATAAATTAAAATTATATAGTAGGATATAGGTTTTCTTGCACTAACCGTTGAAGAGGATATAACAATAAATTGTAACTTTAATCCATGAAAAACAGGTTTTCATTAGACCGCAACAAATGTGATAAACATATATTTCTCTCGATAACAACTCAATGCTCCTAAATTGAGGAGTTTTCAAACCGCTAAATAATTACATGTAGTATAAAATGAAACTTATCACATTATTAATGATATTAGAACTTACGTATTTCCATGTTACCTTTTCGTTAATAAGAAAAAAATAGCATAATATTTACTATTTGTAATCTAGGATATACATATATCTACATATTTGTACTTCGGAAATATGTGTAACCAATAAATAAATATAAATGAATTACGTACATATTACCAGCAAAATAAAGTACTGCCATTAATTAGAAATGACTGTATTTGACGGCCCGTTCGCGCGCTCCAAGTATAACTCATCCAGTTAATTGCATTAAATTCGTGAGCCGGTTTTACGAGGGGCAATAAAGGCAACATGAATCGGAAGCAATAAATGCCCTAGGTATTATTTGCCTAATCAATATATCGTGTGCTGGGGAAATGTCTATGTAGGTACAACGCTGGATTCGAAAAATAAAAGAAACAACAAGAATACCAACAATGTTAGTATATACATTAAAGAATGAAAGCGTATCGGTATTATTAATAGCAAAATGTACACAATTGCAGACAAAGCGTACCCCAAACTGCTTTTTCACTACTGACTTCGGTGATGAAAAATACTTTATTATGCTACATTATATGTATAGGATTACAGTGCCAATAATAACATTCTTTCCGTCCAAATTCACAACAATTAATTGACCTTAAGAGTAATCGACATGTAACAGAGTATTTTTAAATTTATCATCAAAGTGAGCTAATAATTGAGCATGTATTAAAATACACATTCACCTTCAATTGAACATATACGAGATATTATCAATAACATAACAACAAATTGAAGTTCAAATTAACTGCTGTATAACCAGATTGTTGTAACTTTTACACTATACTACCAATAAATAAGTGGGAGTCTAAAAGAGAAACTCCTTTTTCTTTCAAAATTGGTTAAAAGATACAGTAAATGTAGCCGCCTTACTAATATTAATTTTAAGAGCAATGAACTTTAATACGGAATTCTACATAACATGCTTATTACCAGTGTGTGATAAATTTCAATGGTTTTAGCCAGTGGTCAGTGCCTGACAAGATATTTTCAAGTGTTAACATAAACAGCGCACTAACATGCAGTTTGCTTCAAGCTGCAAAAGAAGTGTTACACATTAAATATTACTATTAGGATTTTACCTAGTCTAAATTCCAGGACTATCTGATAACTTGCACCAATACCTCCGACTTCCATGTTGGTGGACTCCTCTAATCCAGAAAGTTGGAGGTCGGGTGTAGTAAGTAGTATGCGCTAGCAGGTAGTCATGGAATTTAGACTAGGCCAAATCAAACACTGTAATTCTCTTGGAGCGTGCTTGGAAGTCAATGATGATTACTATGAGGACTTTGTAGTGATCTTTTACACTATTTACAAGAAGTTAAAAGCATTTCGTAATAGTTACAATTTACAAAAATGAAGTATAGGCACCACACGAGTTTCTTGTAGGTACGTACTTTCTAAGGTTTTTTTAAGTTTAAAATATTTTTATCCTTTTAATAAATCTCTATAGAATCGAAAATTTGCAAGATGTTTACGAAAATCTTCCTTGTGATAAAATTGATAAAAATACTTCCAGTAAATATTTTGAATAACTCCTTTTACAATAGAAAAGTTCTAGATACTTTCTTATTTTCTGTAAAACTGCGTTAAATATATAATTTGCGATATGTTCGCAAAAAAATTGTTTTTCTATATGTGTAAAAGATCAATTTCCGGTTGTTGTTTGCAAAGTAATTTTTGTGTGTTTTTTTATGTGTTAAAATTGTTCTAAACAAAGTAGTTGAAAAAATATTGGTAATATTGATTTTTTGGAGAAAACTATTACTTCCAGGCTCGTACTGAAAAAATTATCATCTCTTCAAAGAAGAATTATACTCTTAAATATAACCTTTTTGTAGCCACGTACACATAAACACAAAAACTGACCAGCATAAAGACATGTTTGCAAAACCACATCGTTGTTTTCAGAGGACTTTAGAACGCGGACATTTGCAAAAATTTCATTATCGCTCATTTTCATTATCATATTACTTATAAGAAAGTAAATGTAATCAACACATCCCTCCACAATTAGCACGTACACATAAACACAAAAACTGACCAGCATAAAAACATGTTTGTAAAATCACATCTTTGTTTTCAGAGGACTCTAGAACGCGGACATTTGCAAAAATTTCATTATCGAACATTTTCATTATCACATTTTTTTAAGAAAGTAAATGTAATTAACACATCCCTCCGGAATTAGCAAAAGCGTGTCCATTTGCAAACACTAAATTTGAGCTTTGAAACAAAATAATAACACAAACACTCTGATAAATTCAGCTACCAAATATAACTAATTTAAAGAAAAGTATAAGAAAAAGGAATTAAAAAAAAAGAACACGCACCAAGTAGGGAACCAAATATATTTTGAGCAGGAAACTAAATGCAATTGTAAGAAATCTAGCTCTAACACATTCAGTACTAGCAAATCCTTTATAAATAAATTCAATACTATTTTCGTGCACATGGTATATGAACATACAAATCGACAGGTCATGTATCCGACACTTGATGGACTTCAGCACGCTTGCTCGACCACTCACAAAAATGCTGTTAAGCTAGAAAATGTTCTAGTTAACGATATAAAAAAAATTAGTCACATATTCTGCACGAAAGAAAAATCAAAATATGAAGATTTTTAAATTACCTGGGCTAAATATAAAGTTAAAACTATTGGACAACCTGCATGTGCGAATTTCATTATTTTTAACAACAAAATTGTGTTATCCGTATGACCAGCGCTTTCATTTTAAATATAACTCGCAAAACGCATGTGAAGTCTGATTCAGAGAAAGCTAAGAATATTTAATTTTGTTGTTCATTAGTTTACATATAAATCTCATCAAGTTCACGTCACCTTTTTAGAAAACACTTTTTGAGGGTTATAGACAGTGTTCGTTTGGTACAGATATAATTATATTTAATATACGTACATAGCTCTCATAATACCATCACTGAGGACATCATACGAACTGTGAAAGTATTTTTTTATTGAAATCTTCTTACTTATAGTTCTGGCAAAAAATATCTTTCCTAACATATTATTTGTAAAATTTGGCAAGAGCAGAATTTTTGTAGGTTGCATAATTTTGCTACAAAAATAAGAAGGCACGCGTAATACCAGTAAGGTTACCAATGACTCCAGCAATTAAATATGATATTTTGTCATCGTTAATTTTGATATTTTATTTATGTCTCAACATTTCTGGAGAATGAAGTACTTTTGTCACGTAATCTCCCTAATTTTTCCACTTCTTTCTGTTTACCTTATGCTTTCTCCAATTCTATGAAAGTGTTGAGAACTCGGCGTTTATACCATATGCTCTTGCTCTGGAAGAATGCTCTTTTCGCTATGAGAAGCTTACGCAGAGGTGCCGACTAACTGCCGTGAGGTAGAACGCAAGGGGGTGGCGCCATATGCGCTAATGTAAATTCCGCCGATGTAAGGCTTCGTTGGGAGTACATTCTTATAATACAAATTATTTATTTACTCCAACATTTCACTCTCAAAGTTGGCAAAATTTACAACATCATAACACAGTTTCAAAAACTTTATTTTAAAGACTAATTCCAGTCGAACATGTATTGAGCCTTTGTTTATTTGTCTTCTAAATTTCGTTTTATATTTCTTAAATAAAAACGGTACTATTGTTTTAACGAAACTTTGTAAAGTTCAGAATTTACATTAGCGCATATGGCGCCACCCCCTTACGTCCTACCTCACGGCAGTTAGTCGGCACCTCTGCGTAAGCCCCCTTAAATGGTGAAGGTGCAAAAGATATTTACAACAGAAGCTTGAAGAATGTAACAATGATGATGAAAATGACGAGAGTGTTACAAATGCAGATGATGAAGATGAAGAGAGTTTTACTGAAGTATAATTAGAATATGACTACGAACATGCGTCTGACGCTGAATCTATATCCAGTGATAATGAAAATTCTGCGTGTAAGCGTCTACTTAATATTTACAAATGTGAAACAGAAAATATGTTGTGATATTACTGGTCGAAATATAAACTTGAAAAGTAGTACTTAGAGCCAGAAACACAAAGTACGGGACGCCAAACACTACTAAATTTTGCGCACCAAGGAGGAGCACCTACAAAGTATGCTAAGCAAATCCAATTCACAATTAGCAGTAGTGCTCGCTTTTTTTCTGAGCATAATATTGTAAACCACATTATTTAGTGAAGTATTGCAGGTCAAACAAAGCATGGAAATTTATTCAAAAATATGAATCCCGCAGAATTTCTACATTTTCTTGGATTGTTGATAGTGGCGTCGATTTGTTACATTCCAAAAATGGGTGATTCCTTCGTTATGAGATTTCTAAAATATCTCATAACGAAGGAATTACCCATTTTTGGAATGTAACAAATGGACGCCCTATATTAAACAAAACTATAAGCAGAAGTAAGTTTATCACAATTTGGTAATGTCTGCGTCATCATAAAGCTGAATCCAGAAGAAGTAGTTGATAAATAATCGCCGATTAGAGATTTGTTGAATTATGTCAACCCATGCTGTATAAAGTATTGATTTCTGCCATGCAGTGTTGGTAGAAATCAGCTTTCAATATTTACTAGTGGTAAAAAAGACACCTTACCAAGGAATCAATTGGAAATGATTTGTATCGCTCATTAGTGAATAGGTATTTTTCCGGTTTCATAGAAACTATATCTTACAATGTAAGAAAAACTCACCACGCATGTTCAGAACATGTAATCCAATTTAATAATACATGCTTTGCTTAACTTAAAACCACAAGCTTAAAATTACTGTTATGTGTCCATTTTATCTAATAGACTAGCTATAATATAATAAAGTATACACTTAACACATTCAAGTTTAATATTCAACTTTCATAGACAAACAAAGAAGTCTTCAAACCAAAATTAGGGTGGTGCCTAGTGAAGTCTATTCAAAAATTATGCGTTTAACTAATTTTCTAAATACAAACTAGACAATAATATATATACATATATCTATATCTATATAAAATATATTAAAATTATTTGCCACATATACAAATGTATTGAAAAATGAATATCTTCTTGGTAGTAGTGGCATAATGATGAGCAAAAGTAATAACAGTATGACAACTGATTGTCATTTAGAAAACATTGACAAATACAGAACGTAATTAAATATGTGTGAATGAAAATTTAAAGAATAAGCATAGGACAATCAGTATTACTTATGCAGTTCTACTACTACCAAGAAGATATTCATTTTTCAATACATTTGTATATTTGGCAAAAAAAATTAATATATTTTATATATATGTATATGTCATATTGTTATTACTTTTATTTCATTGTATGCCACTACTATCAAGCAGATTTTCAATTTTTCAATGTACATATATATATATATATATACAGGGTGTTTAAAAAAGATGCGGCAATATTAAAGGGGTTGATTGTCCAGGTCATTTTATACAAACAAGTTTATAATAAACAAGGTCCGCAAACGCTTCGTTACCGATCTGCAGCGTGTTGAAGTTTAATTAAAAGAAACAGTAAAAATTAGATTTCTCCAAGACGGCATTGAAGATCATAATGAAATTTTAGGCGTGTCATTTTTCAAGAAAAAAATAGGACGCCGCTGATTTCTCTAAAAATAAAAATATGTTTCTATTCTTTGTTCAATTGTGAAGAAAAAAGCTCTCTTAACTTTTTATCGTACAACGTAACGTTTTTTAGTAAAAAAAACACATTTTAGTGCATGTACATTTATCATGCTTACAAAAATATTTTAAACAGTCCTGTTTTATTCACTGACATATTGAATGACATATGATTAATAATTTTGTATGTGTCGAATTTGTTGAATTTTCTTATCATGAATCGCTATACAAATGCAGAGATGACCGACATGCACTACATTTATGAACTTGCTGATGGAAATGCATTAGAAGCTAGGCGGTTGTATACTGAAAGATTTTCTGGCCGTATTGCTCCTGATAGAAAAACTTTCGAAAGTATTCATCGGCGTCTTTATGAAACAGGCACATTAAGACGAAATGGAGGAGCAGGAAGGCCAAGGACAGCAAGAACGGTAGAGCTGGAAGAGGATGTGCTAGACATGATTGAAGAAGATCGAGGTACTTCTACTCGAAAAATTGCTGACGCTTTGGATGTAAGTAATGGGACTATTTGGCACATTCTGAAGGAAAATTTGTTGTACCCATTCCATATACAACGCGTTCAAGCATTACTTCCTGCTGATTTTCCTCCTCGTATTGCATTCTGTCAATGGCTTTTGCAGAAAATGGTTCAAATCCCTCAATTCCTGATGTTGATTCTGTTCACCGATGAAGCGAATTTTTCAAGAAATGCAATACGCAATTTCCATAATAACCATGTATGGTGTGACGAAAATCCACATGAAATTGTTGAAAATCGTTTTGAGTTTTAAGATCAACAATTTATTGTGGTAGTACAACTTCTGGTGGCAATAGAACAAATTGTAAGTATGCACTATATTTTTTATTACTGGCACGATTGAATATGGAAGTAAGTTTTATATTAAAAACATCTAAAATAGTAAAGACTCGATACGATAGGATAGACTGTTTTGATAATGATGATCTTATGTACGCAAGGCCAATGCTGTTTACCCATTCGAATTACTACGAAACCTTTTAACGGTTTCAATGAAAATAAACATTCAAGCACTCATGCAGCAAAAATCTATACGAAATTGCTAAATTCAGTCAATATCTTTAAAATGATAATATCAAAAATCTAGAAGAAACGTTTGCAAATGATTTAATATATTATATTGCAATTGAATGGTCAATAAATCGAAAATAAATATAAACTGTTATAATCTTACTACATAAGTAAGTGTTGTAAGCATTGTTAAACTGATGCATACAGATGTTTTAATGTAATTTTAAATACTAATTTATTCTAGTATGAAACAACTTGAATACTAAATAAATTGAATATTTCATTATTTAAAATTAGAATGCTCTACTTTTAAACAACCGTATATACAATTTGCATTTTGTATGTTCGTTGATGACATTCGTATAATTCTTTTTCAAATTTTGAGGTTACTTCTTTACAAATACTTTCAAATTGCTTTTGCTCGATTTGCTCAATTTTTGCTCGATGGGCGTAATTGAATAAGTTTCTTCACATTGAGTTTTATATTTTCACTTATGACACATAAATCAATTAACACACCTTGTACTCACCAGTTTGCATTTTTATAAAAATGTATGTAATATTCATTAAATAGAATTAATATGTTAAATATTCACTATTGAAGTGACGGTTAAAATTTTTGAGTAAAGAATTTTTGCTGAAATGTCAATATCCTCTGATAACGACAAAATAGTGTTTGCAATCATTTTTTTATCTATCGTTCCCCTGCTGCTCTCCCTCACTCGCAGTCTCATTCTCTTGCCCACTCCTCCGTTTCGTTCCCCACTCTCTTCAACCACGATAGCGGTCAACCTGATAAAGCTATCAATTCAAAATCATATTTGAGTATATATGTTAGGAAAAACACGCTTATACTGAACACCTTTGTGTTAGATAAAACGAGATTTTACTAAGAAAACTGTTTGGGTGAAATTTATTAGTTAAAATCAATCCAAAGTGTTGATTGGGAATACCTACAAACCATGGTCCTGTCCCTAAAGCCGCTTTCATGGCAAGACAAATTTAACTACGACAGTTCTTCCAGCAGCAAGAAGTTTTCCTTAGACACGTCGAATTTCGATTGAGAAAGCTATCTGAATAAAATGCTTGTGACATACGGCATTCGACAATATTGAAACAAATTCAACAATACATACCTGCAATACAATTTGTCGAGTATCTCATATATCGTTCCGATCATGTAAAATAATCATTGTCTTGAAGAACAACTCCAATAATATTGAGGAGACCAACTTTTGCTTTCGCGACATCGGGAATCCGTATAATTATATTCTCTCTCCTTTCCACAGGAGTATCTATTGTATCAGTAGCCAATTTCATTCTTTTGACCTATTTTAAATGAGATTCTTCTCTGGCAGCTGTAATTTGCGGCCCTCAATTTTGTACTAGCTATGCTTCTGAACCTTCTTGTCGTGCTACTACAATTTGAGATTGTCCACTCATACTAGCTAAGTTACATGAGTCTTCTTATCTGACTGCTGTGATTCTAGACTGTCCACTTAAACTAGGTTCAGCTAATACCTCCCCTTAGTTGTTTAATACTTCAGCATCGTCAGGTGCCAAACTTTCTTTATCTATTAAGTTAATTTTAATCAAAGCCTCTTTGGGATTGTCTTCATATTGTACCTCCTTAATTGCATTTAGAGGCAGATTCGAATTCATAGCCCTCGAAGCCTTACTTATGGCTTTGTACCCAACATGGCTTTATATGGCGATTGATTAATATCAGAATGAAGTGCACTATTCTTCATAAATTGTGCAAATCGAAAACCGTTTGACCAATTTGTAGTATTGTTATCCTGCATTTTCAAATCCAACCTCTTTCCAATATCCTAGTTGACCCGTGCAACAGATTCTTGGCTTTGGCTGTATCTTGGTTTTCTGTGAACCTGTTTACACCCAAGCCAAAATAAAGCCAACTCGTTTATAACGAATTAACAAACTCTCTGCCGTTATCAGAATATAGAATACATAGGCATACATATAATTAGTACTTCATAGGTTCCTTTTGACCAATTTGTAGTATTGTTATCCTGCATTCCCAAATTTAACCGCTTTTCAACATCCTAATTGCCCCGTGCAACAGATTCTTGGCTTTAGCTCTGCCTTGGTTTTCCGTGAACATGTTTACACTCTAGCCAAAATAAAGCCAACTCGTTTATAACGGATTAACAAACTCTCTGCCGTTATCAGAATATAGAATACATGGACAACCAATCATAAAATACATATCAGTCTCAAGCTCCCTAACCTACAGACAGATGAGCTGCTTCGATAATATTAAAGATTTCTTCTACATTTTTTCGTCTCATAGATATTGGTAACCTTGAATCGATTTAATCTTCTGTACTGCTTCTGTGTCTTTTTTCAACTAATTGTCATTCTTCAATTTCGACTACTAATTTATTATAAGTTTCTTTTCTCATAACAGTGTAGTCGTTCTGTTTTTTTTTCGTTTTCATCAATCTCTAACATTCTTTTCAAAAATTCTTCTTCCCACCTTGATCCTTGTGTTAAATCTGTTATGACGAATACCTACTGCAATTAACTTATTTGTTTTGAGACTTAATCGACAAATAAAATAACGAAATGAACAAAGCTGTGATACGTTTCAGAATGATTGTGTTGCCAGCATGCTTAGTGTAAGCATATGCGGATGTGCGGAGACCAGGGTTGCCAGGTGAAAAAAATAAATATCACCAGATTTTTATATAAAAAGTAATAAGTTTACTTATTAACTGCGTTTCCATATTAAAATCAAAACATCTACGTTCTGATCCCGAAATTAACCGTTTACTGTGCATAATACCACTTAAAGTAACCGAGCCGTATTTTAGTTTTATTTAAATGTATGGCGCTAAACTGTCTTTCGACACTTGCGCTACTATGAGGCAAAGTAAATAATACAGAAATTGAATTTAAAATATCCGGAAATATTAGAATTCCGTCTCCTCGTTTTGAATTACACACGATTTTCCAAAATTCTTCCTACTTTAATGTAAAATCATATTTAGATGAGTATTATTATAGATTATTAATATCATGAATACTATTTGGAAATAGCGGTGCTAAGGGTCCTATGCTTTCAATACTTGCAATGTTTTTCGGATTAAGAATAGTAGCCAATTTAAGAATCTTTACTTCTTTAGAATGAAATAAAAAACGTTTAAAAATTTGGTGGGCGGCTTCAATATAAAACTTAAGGCAGTTTAAGGAAAAATTGTGTTTGTCGGTGTCCGTTAAAATATTTTCTACAAATGCTGCAGTTACTTTTGGTCCAAAATAGACTTCCTCGATTGAAACGTAATTATGTGGATTTCGATACTGTAAACATTCAAGACTTGTGTTTTTCAAATATTCTGGTTTAATGTAAAAACTTAATAACAATTTGAACGCATCAGATATTCGGGGATATAAATCTTGAATTTTAGCTTTTTTAGTATAATTTGTTAATTGGACTGTGTAGTGCATCATTGATGTCTGCTGCACTTGATACTCTATCAAAGGCTTCGGCTCTAAAGTAAAGTATAAGAGCCTCATATTGCTCTAAAATTCTTACAACCGCTGAATTTAATGAAAGCCACCTGTCTGCGATTGGTGTAATAATTTGTGAGGCTTAATGTTTATTAAATTTTGAAATTCTTTGAACTCTGATTGGCGCTTGAAACTGTGCAGGAAAGATGCATAAGTGTTCCGAACCAGTCCTTCTACAGTATCAGGTAATTTTTCGCACGCATGTGAGGCACATAAAGCCAAGGAATGGAAAATACATTTCATTATGAACATATCGGGAATGTCTTGCTGAAGGAGAGTTTTTAATGAATTATAAACTCCCATCATAGTGTTTGCTCCGTCTGCCCCAAAACGCACCATGTTCTCTTTGTAGGGAATTTCGTATAAGTTAAAGAAGTCCACGAGTATTTTATACAGATTTTTGGCTGTCGCTTCAGTAACAGGGAAAAGACCAAGAAATTCATCTTTAATAATGAAATTTTCGTGGTATCTAACGACTACTGGCATTTTTTTCCGCAGAGATATCGGTGGACTCATCAACTAGTATTGAAAATTTAATATTTTTTAATTTTTCAACTAAATTCTCAAAAGTAGTTTTTCCTAAAACATTATTAATTATTGCTGTACATTTACTTCTGCTGCAGGATATATTTTTTAACTGGCTAGGCTCAGTTGCAGATGCGCAAATGGACTTTACAAGTCAGTTAAGTGGTCAGATATGTTAATCGAAAGATTATGTTCTGCAATAAATGCTGCAATTCGAATTTCATTTTCTTTTAAGAGACGTTCACTTCCAGAAAACTTTAAAACCTCTCGCGTTATCGTAGGCCTTTTCCACATTGTCTGCATTTTGGAAATGTGTTTTTTGGAGCCGCTATGTTTTTTCATAACGGCTAATCCCCCAATGTAATCTGCATTACAAATTTTACATTTAAAAAAATGATTACCACTACTACTTCTTGTAATCCATGTCTTGTATATTTCGTGTGCCTCCCATTCTGCACGATACATATGTACGTACAATGTCTTCCTTTTCTTTGACGGTATGCCACTTGTGCTGTCACTATCTGCATCTGTATTTGAAGGACTACTTGTACTTGTCGATGGGTATGGGGAAACAGATTGTACAGCAGTGTGTTTTGCTGTCGATATCCAAAACTTCTTCATTTCGCTAAAGTATATTTGAAAATTAAAGGTAAGACTTTAGAATGAGACCCGCACATCATTATTAAAATAAGTACAAGAATAATATCGAATAATATGTATGTTGATATACAGGGTTATGATAAAGTAACGCACAAAATTCATAAAACGTAAAATGTTCATTTTTGAAAAAAATGCAAAAACACGTCAAACAGTTTATTTTATTCCGCGTCTTTTCACATAAGTCAAAAAAATAAAACGTCAAATTTGTCAAAGTTATGACGTCATCAATATTTTTTTTAAATATGAAGCTTGGTTTTTTTTACTTTATTTGATAAAGCTTGCTTTTCTGCATTATAAAGAAATAATTGAAGTAGGGGTCACAAGAAAAAAACTAAAAAAGAAAAAACGAATTAGACATGAAATGACTCGTATAACTCCGCAGATGATTGAAGACTCTGTAAATCAGGTCTACCATCGTCTTGGCCTATGTCAGATAGTGAACGGGACACAGTTTGAACAATTCCTGTAAGAAATCGTTTTGGTTTAATGGACTGTTTAGTTAATTTAAATGTTATTACTATAATAAAGTTTATTTTGTTTTTTATTAATTCTCTCAGTTTTTTCTTATGTGACCCCTACTTCAATTATTTTTTTATAATGCAGAAAAACAAGCTTTATCAAATAAAGTAAAAAAAACCAAGCTTCATATTTAAAAAAAATATTGATGACGTCATAACTTTGACAAATTTGAAGTTTTATTTTTTTGACTTATGTTAAAAGACGCGGAATAAAATAAACTGTTTGACGTGTTTTTGCATTTTTTTCAAAAATGAACATTGTCCGTTTTATGAATTTTGTGCGTTACTTTATCATAACCCTGTATATAAATGGAAAGCTTACGTTTCACAGAATCCAGAAATGTAGGTTAGACTGCTAGCAAATGAGTAAAATGTATAAAATTTTCATTTTAAAAGACACTATTTTCGTATTAAATTCCACCAACTTTACACGCTACTTCTGAGGGCGCGCGGATCGTTTATTGTCGGATATTTATAATCTGTCTTAATATAATAATAAATATGACGTGTAGTTTTTATCAGTGTAATATAAGGTAATCAATTGATTTAAGATTTCATGCAGTTACTTATATACTACTGATATACTCGGCATAGATAGGGCACTTGATTGTTGTGTGGCGTCCTTGATATACGAGGCAAATGCACATCCATATTCTCGGCATATGCTGTATACTTGCAAGTTAATTAGTTTATTTTGGACAGAACACGCCACACAACAGTCAAATAGTCTATCTATAATGGGTATATCAGTACTAGAACTATATAAGTAACTGTATGAATTCTTAAATCATTAATTATCTATTATCCCAAACACATGCATATATGCATATACGTTTTACGTATAAATGTATATATGTAAGTCACAGTATTTATTAATTATCTAATATAACATTGAAAAAACTACACGTCATATTTATTACTATATTAACACGGATTATAAACATTTAAATAAAAAACCAAGGGTATACACGAGTTTATTCATTTCAAATTGCCGCCATTCGGCGATTGAATCCCATCAGCGCGCAGAAGTAGCGTAAATTGGTGGAATTTAACCTCAAAAAGTGTTTTATAAAACGAAAATTTGATACTTTTTACTCACTTACTGACAATGAAACCTTCTTTTTTGGATTCTGTGAATTGTAAGCTTTCTATTTCCACACCTACATGCATGTTATTTGATATTTTTCTTGCATTTTAATATAGTAGTGCAGGATCCATTCTAAAGAATAGCTAAATTAAATAATACTGCATAATACAACAGTTATTAAATAAGAACAGAAAATAATTTTAAATTTACTTACGTGTTAGTTCTGCTTAAATAAGACCACTATTAAGGAAAAAGCGCGAATTTTATTATTATTTTTTTAATTCTACAAATGGGAATATATCTGTGGTTGAGTCGCTCTCGTAACCTACATGCGCCACTTATTTAAAATGGTGTCAAATTTGAGATGAATTTTACCTGTCAAGTAATATAACCTACGAAAGTCATTTCAGGACTATAATAAATAATCATATTCATACACCTTTTGATATTTGACATAATTGCCTTTTGACGTTTGTTATAACTGTCATCTAAACAACTTAAATCTCTCATAAATGCTTGACTACTAAACAGTATAGTGAAATATTACATACAATATAGGTGTAGGAAAGTCATATTTAATACCTTTATTCATAATATTTAATTTGTAACTGTATTCAAGTCATAGTATTTTAGTAGAGGAAGGTATATATCCTGAAATATTAATTAATTAGTTCAATTTCATTGTTTTGAAAATGTTCGGGTTGGTCGAAATTTGTAGTGGTAGTGAATCGTCGTCTCCAGTTCGTATTTTGCTCGTGTCGGTTGCCAATACGACTCAACTATATATTGAGTTATTGCATATTTTCTATATTTTTCTTTATTTACTTTAACAAAATAATTTTCCTAAAAATCAACAGAAACATGACATTTTTTAAAAGTTTTCACCAAATCACCAGTTGCAAAAAAATCACCAGATCTGGCAACGCTGGTGGAGAGGGCATGGTTGACCCGTCACGAATCATAAGACGTCGTTTGACCAATAAGAATCGTTCTCAAACTTCACATGTAAGCTAGATGAACCTTGATCCTTCTCGAAACAATTTTAACTGAGTCATTTCATTAAAACTCGTTTACGCTAGGTACAACCCGTTTTAACTGACATTTGTTTTTGATTATTAGCAAATACTAGTTGTCAAAAAGGCTTTCAGTAAAAATTAGGGTTTTCAAAAGTCGGTAGATCAAAAACACTAGTTTTCTTCAGTGGAAACCTTTTACCAATATCTCGTCAAGTACTGAGTTCAAATACATTTTCAAAGAATAAAATGTACTCAAAGTAAGTTTGAGAGAAAATAATAAGTTTTTTGAAAGCAATTCTTAGTTTTTTTGGAAATATCTCGCCAGGCTTTCATTTTAGTCAGATTTATTATTTCAAAGGTATTTCGATCTGGATTTCGTATTAAAAATAATTGAAAATTCGAACCGAAAGTAATGCTTTCACTCAAAGGCTGATTAGATGCTAATTTGGAACAATTTTTGTATAAAAAATTTGGTGTGCGTTTCAAATTTTTTATACAAACATTTTTCCATTCATGTGTATAAGAAAATCTTGTGGCGCGCATGCCTCCGTTTTTGGTTAGGTATCAATCATTTTTATGTTTATATTTACTTCCAATAATTTACCGGATTATATTTGAAGCTTCCATTCTGTAAAACTCAATAATTTTTTAAAATTATTGACATGGCAATTATTATTTTATCGTAAAATTATTGTTCGCTCTACTGTGTATTTTCACAAATACAACAATAAATTGTATTCAATATATATGTTTTAAATTAAATGATTATGTGTAAAAGGAATTTTATTTATATTGGATAAGCTATGTAGATATATAAGTTGTACTTACTATGTTAATATATTCCATCAAACAAACAACAGAAATCTAGACAAGTCTCTTTGAAATTTCCACATATATAAATAGGTATTTTGAATGCAGTTGGATACCAAAGTAGATAACAGCTATTATAGAAGTACGCTTTTCTTTGATGTTTATTAAAGTATGATATCGCAAATGATTATCCTGACAAAATTTGTATTAGATATTTTTTCAATATATTTAAATAAAAATTATTTTATGTGATACTAGAAGAAGGTTTAATAATTATGTAAATACTTCATTCAAAGTATCTACATATATATTTTCTAATCATATACATAAATAAATATTCGAGAAGACGGTAATTGATTTTTC
Organism: Amphimallon solstitiale; assembly: GCA_963170755.1. Classification (NCBI taxonomy): domain Eukaryota; kingdom Metazoa; phylum Arthropoda; class Insecta; order Coleoptera; family Scarabaeidae; genus Amphimallon; species Amphimallon solstitiale. The sequence goes on from OY720678.1 coordinate 1,854,584, forward strand.
TATGAAGTTAATATTTTTATCAGTTATCGAAATATTTAACAAGGCTTTGTGCAATACAAAACAACATGAGTATTACAAAGAAATTTTGTTGGCATATGTTTTATTTATCTGCTCCTTCATTCGAGCAGAAGTTATCATGTAATATATTTATAGAGTTAAGGTATAATTATCCAATTAAAAAAAGTATTACAAAGTAATTAAATGTTTTTAATATTAAATCAGACAAGATAAAGCTTATTTTCTACATACGAAGTTGATAAAAAATTATGGGAAGTTAATCTTTAAGAAAGTTTCCAATTGTATTTACAATTATATACGGCAATAGCAATATGTACTCATTACATAGATTTATTATGTATATGTTACTAAAGATATCGGGGGGTAATTTTAACTACAGAATTAATATGATACAGATACATTCTTTACTTTTAGGCAAAGAACTTTTAATTATCATTGTTTGCTCTTTGTGGAGGGATTAAACCTTCTTAGCTTTCTAAAAATAACCACCATTCACATGAAATTAGAGAACCTTCCTTATCAAAAATGTGTAATTTGTCAACAAATTAATTTAGAAAGATGTATTTACCCTGACAAGTGTTGCTAAATTGAAACAGGGTGACTTTTAGATGTCATGCAAGTAAAACTAATAGACTTATGTAAATGAGTAGAATTACAACGCTGATTTAAATAAAAGTGCCTCAACAACAAATATGACCATCATTTTGCCAAAAGTACACTGAGATGGTTATTTATCGACTTGAGATTTGAATTTGGAAAAGAGACCGACTGTGGTCTATATTTTAATTGAAAACAAATATAGGCTATGTGTACATTTTACACTAAATTAATAAATTTAGTATTAGTTTTATATGTATTATTACAATTAGAATTTAAATTTAAAAAGTGTTCAATACTGTATATACTGCTTAGACGGACATAAGGATAAATCGTAAATGAAAACGTGGTTTGTTTTACGTTACCATTTGTAAAATAATAGCAAAAAATTAAGTCATTACTTGTGTGTGCCCTAAACGAATACAAAATTTTGTCAGGCAAATAAAATCAAACTACCATAATTAGAAAAGAATTGATTATTTTGAATTTGATGGTTGAATTTCAGTATAGCTTGATGCAGTTAAAATTATTACTAGTCAATTCGAATTTTCGGATGCAAATGGAAATAGTTTTGCAATCGATTGTATAGTTAATTGATCATTATTAGAATTTATCTTAGTATTAGTATAGTAGCTGTCCGGAACTTGCCTTGGAAATTTTTTTGAACATATTTGTATTTTATGTTAACAAGTGCTTTCTATTCGTTAAGGTTCCTACTACTTCTGACAAGCATATCAATCACTGGGTTACGCCAGATATCGTGGATCTCATGAATGAAATGTTATGTTTAAAAGATCTCGCCAAAAATTTTCCTTGTTTAAGAGAGTCTTTTTTGGATTGCGAAAAGAAGTATAATGATGTGTTACGGGTTAGAGAGCGTGATCTTAACAATAAGTTTTTTATGACAGACGATAATAAAACCAAGGCTGCGTGGCGTATTATTAACAATAAAAGAGGTAACTATGCGAAACAGTCGACTTTTCCTGATTTACCTATTGATAGATCTGCTTTATGTGGATTGTTTAATCATAATTTTGTGTCATCTGAAAAACTCATATCTCTCAATTATAGGGATGATAGTGTCTCTTTCGAGGAGATTGATAGTTTTGTGACACCAGGTTCGCAATCATTTTACATGTTTCCTGTGAACGAGGGAGATATTATTGAAGCGATTTATAAGCTAAGTTCTAGTCCGGCTTCCGGTGATGACTGTGTACCATCGCTTCTTTTGAAGAAGTCATTTCCTTTTATAACGGGTGTACTGGCATACCTAATAAATATTTCTTTTGAGAATGGTATATTTGCGTCAAAATTAAAACATGCTACGGTATACCCGATGTTCAAGAAAGGTGATCCTAATAATATGAACAATTATCGTCCCATAAGTATACTATCCGTTTTCTCCAAAGTGTATGAATTTGTTGTTAATAAACGACTAATGAATTATTTTCTTCATTTTAAACTCATGTCCGCAAAAGCAGCATGGTTTTTTCCCAGGTAAATCAACAGATACTGCTATGTTTCATTTCTTAAGCAGTATTTACACTTCGATCGACCACAATCTTCCATGTCTAAGTATGCTAATAGACTTGTCTAAAGCATTTGATTCAGTTAACCATTTAATATTATTGCATAAGCTTAGTATGTATGGTGTAAATGGTGTCTGTTTGAAGTGGTTCGAGTCATATTTGTCGGGAAGGAGACAGAGAGTGAGCATCGACGGGAATTTCTCTAGTGGCAGTGTAGTACGTATGGGTGTTCCACAGGGCTCTGTCCTCGGGCCAACGCTATTTTTAATTTTTATCAATGACTTTCCTAACTGTCTAACTGGTATTGCTAAGGTGATGTTATATGCCGATGACATAAGTTTAGTTGTTTCATCGAACAATGTTGAAATGTTGACGATGTTATTAGTGCTGCTGGTGTGGTCATGTCTAAAGTAAATAAGTGGGTTAAGCTTAATAGGATCGTCGTGAATATCGAAAAACTCAGTGTATGCTTTTTAATAAGAAAAAAAATTAACATCTCAAAGTTTGTCATGGCTGACTCAGAAGTTGATTTGGTTAGCAGTTGTAGGTTGCTCGGTGTCATTGTCGATGAGGGTTTAAAGTGGTCGGAACATATAGACCAGTTATGTTCTAAACTCGCCAGATCGTGCTACGCTCTCTTTCAGTTGGGCAAGTCATGCAATTTGTCTACACTGAAGTGTTTTTATTACTCTGACTTCTATTCCAGGATGCGTTACGGAATAGTGCATTGGGGCATGAGTAGTGACGTTTCTCGCATTTTTATTTTACAAAAGAGGGCTGTCAGGACTATTTTTAATCTCCGACAGGGCGACTCGTGTAGGAATGTGTTCAGGGTCAATAGTATTTTTACATTTTATGATGTATATATTTTTGAGGTTCTGTGTTATGTACACAGAAATCGCAGCAGCTTTGATTTTAGTCTGTCGCATAGCTATGAGACCCGCCACTATGATCGTGTTTTGCCTCCTCTACATAGAACGACTTCCTTTCAGAGGACCCTGGTTTTTGTGGGCTGTAAATTATTTAATGCTTTGCCAAATGAAATAAGAACATTGCGAGTTTAAAAAAAAAATTGAAAGACTCTCTCCTTCAAATTTGTTGTTAGTGTTCAAGATTTTATAAATTATTTTAAATAACTTTATATTGTATTGTATGTGACCTATTTCTTTTACTTTTGTAAATTGTACTGTGCTACATACATTTTCTGAAGTACTAAGAAATAAAATGAATTATTATTATTATTATTAACCTTTCCTTTTTTATGTTACTTGGTATATGGTCCGTAACCTCATCTTTTAGTTCTATTGTTGCTGTTTTGCTGAAGTTGTCAAACAGGGAGAAGAGTGGAAAGACGCACTTCGGGCGCAAAGTGATGACTTAAAGCTGATGTCGTTCCAGATGATTGCTGGGAGATATACAGTCATAGATTATTGATAGTATACCAATTAATTATATGCATTATATTTTTATTTATATGTATCAGAGGATTGTTTAATGAAATATATAAGATACATTAACCTAGCAATATCATCATAAAACTTTATACAGCATGTGTAAATTTTCATAGTACCCCTTCTTTCCTTTCCAATGCCAGCACGACCGATGCATGTTCGTAAATACAAGTTAGCGTGGTTAGCAGTAACTATTCGACCACCGGCTTGGGTGTTTGTAATGCGTTCAGAAATAATATTTGCGAGTTGCAAGGATTTGTTTTTCTTTTTCCTTTCAGTAAATGCAGAGAATTATTAAGCTGCGTTCACGCTGCATGACAAAAACAAAAGAGTAATTCTAATAAAATTAAAAATAAAGTAAATAAAAAAGGATTCTGAAAATAATAATAAACTACTAGATCAGGAGATCGCGGCGGCCATTTGATGTTTCCCGTTCCAGTAATAAGACGGCTTTTATTGCAGACTAGATCGCAACGTGTTCGCAGCTAAACATTGAATGTAAAATCTGGTGGGAAGATCGGAGAAAATCGTTGTGATGTCGATTGTTGCCGGGATTGGTGACGGACAGTAGGGGTGCCACGTTGCCATGTATCACTTGTATACGTATAAATCGCACGTAAACATTGAATCCCTATACCTAATGAAAATTGACACATACGGTATATAAATAATTAACACTTTGAAATAATAATATGCCAAATATAATGTGGTAATAATTTAGAGTATAATATGTCATAACCTCAAATGGATTATTTTTTCTTCTAGGAAATATTAATGCAAGGTATAAATTGACATATTTTTTGAATTTTAAAGGTCAATGTATATTTCTGACAAATAATAATATTCATTGTAATTATTAATTTTAAAGATGGTTGCAGATTTTTAATTTGGTATTGTTGACAGTGGCTAAATAGGTCTCAGGTATTAGAAGAAAAACCTGATAATGGAAATGATATCTATTTTGTAGATACTATTAAAGGGAGAACTGTGTACTATCAGCTGGTTCAAGAAATTATTGCAGTTTATCAGTAATTAAAGAAAATGGGCAACAATATTGTAAAGTATATAACACAACAACTTTTCTGGGCAAGTGAGAAATGCCGATATATATAAAAATCGATATTGTTAAACAAGTCGTTAGACTAACAGTCACAACTAGAAGTAAAACATGGTCAATCACTGAAAGATAAGAATCTCAAATTAATGCCAATGTTGCTTACAAAAATAGAGAAAGAAACTAGCAAGTACAATATTTGAAATAAATCAATACCATAGAAGGACAAATCAGATGGTTTGTGCATATTTATTGTGTGTCACATGATAGACTTACGTATAAGAAGAGTATTCTCCGCGAGTTTCGGGAAAAACATGAAGGGCAGACTAAGAATTAGGTGGATCGTTAAAATTTGAGAGGAAGTGGAGAAGAATGAAAAACAAAGTGGAATACGAAATATAACGTGAAATTAAAAATAGTGGATATAAAAATGTAGGAGGCAATTTCACCAGTTTTACACCCAGAAACACTTAGAATTAAGTAAGTAAAAAAAAGGGCATATAAAATTCATAGCTGCGGTTTGAATACCTTTATATAACTTGAAACTTATGATTAAGTGGTCATAATATTTCCAACATAACGTTTGCATGCATCCATACCAGTATCGATAAATGGAATTAATTTTTAAAGGTCAGTAAGAAATCGTTCAATTACTTACTAATTACAACCCACCTATAAAAACACATTTAGGAATTTATAGTTTCCTGTCAGCCATACGTGTACTTGTTATTTATTCATGACTATTTCATTCATAAAAATCTTGCCCAATAAGAATTGATCATTTGAATCAAAAAATAGTTTCGCATCGACAAAATTTCAAATTTTAAATATTGCCAGGGTTGCTCAACCAATAAAAAGGGAGAATGAAGCAACCAACCTGTTTTTCAGCGGCAAATTTTCCTCTGTTTTTTGCAAACATAGTAACCGATTCAACAAGTCGCCGCCATTGCAATAATTTTTGCAAACGTCAGTTGAAAAAGATGTGCGAGAATAATGATCCCAATTCATCAAGATTCGGTGATTTATCCATTGAAAACATTAAAGAGGCCACTTCCAAGGTTGTTCCTGTTAACACAGTCAAAACTAAAGCGTCAGTGTGGCAACAGTTCAGTGAATTTTGTAAACAGCGGCATTATGATTTACTTCCTACAACTACTCCAGAAGAAATCGCAAAAATATTACAAGATTGGGCGTTCAACATGAAGAAGAAAAACGGAGAAAACTACAAGGAAACTAGCGTCAAATCAATATGGAACACAACAGCATTAATGGTACAAGAAAAATATTTCAAAGATTATGATATCAAAATCAATCCTTTCTCCGATATTTGTTTTAAGGAAGCCAGGAATGCTCGTGATGCGAAGAGAAAACTTCTTCAGCAAAATTCTGAGACAAGAAAAGTGAGTGCCAAAGCTCTTACGTTACACGAGATTCGGGCCATGGCAAGCAGCTGGAATGAAGAAAATCCGGAGGGGTTACAGAGAAAATTCTTTCATGTTTGTTCGTTCGAGCTTGCCTGGAGAGGAAACGAAGCTGTAAATTGCAAAGTGCACTATTTTCAAGATGAAATAGATAATGAAGGCCAATTCACCGGTCGCATTGAATTTAATCCCATTTTCTCTAAAACTACGCAAGGTGGGTCCAAAGTTTTGGCTTATAAGAAATAGAGAAAGTGAGAGTCTCTGTCCTGTGAGATTACTTAAAAAACTTTTAGAAAAACGAGGTTTAACAATAACAAGCGACAGGCTATTCCTAACTGTAAACCCTGCCTGGGAGAAAAGTTCTTGGTTCAAAAACTCACCTATAGGCTTAAACACCTTATCAAAATGGACAAAAGAATCAGCACTCAACATTGGGTTAGATGCTAAGAAGTTAAAGATAACAAATCATTCTCACAGATCTTCTGCAATATCTGCTTTAGCCAAAAATGGGGTTGGGGAGCAACAATTAATTAAGCTAACAGGACACGCAAGTGCTCATTCTTTGAAACCCTATCTTCAGCTTGACGTAGATCATCATGGCAATTTAGTTCAAAATTTGAGAGGGAACAGTAACAGCTCTTCGAAACAAGCAACTTCTAAAGAAGGAGAATGCAAAGAATTACACGGATTACAAACTGTAAACGATCAGGGACAAAATGTATATTACAATTGCTCTTTTCACATAATTAATAATGCTAAATAGATTGTTTTAATTGTTAAAATTTACTTTTTCTAAGTAATAAAATTGTTTTCTTTGTGTCAATTTTTATTCATGAAATAGTCATGCCGAACACCATTCGTGATATAATTTCGCCTGGCAAAATTTAATGATTATTCTACTCGAGTTTGTTGCTTTAGGCAATTTCGCTCATGACATTGACAAAAATAACTCGCCTAACGGCTCGTTATTTTTATCTGTCAATGTCACTCGCGAAATTGCCAAGCAACAAACTCTCTTCATAATAATTAAATTTTGCCGGCAAAATTATATCACTCATGATTTTATGTATGACAAATATACATATTTACTGTTGCTCTAACGAATAATAATCAGTAGGTTGAATGTCATATTATTTGAGAGACGTCAGTTAAACCGCATTTTCAGCAGTGCTTTTATCACATTCGCGCATGAATATAATATACTACTACAGGTAATCTTAATATCAAAGGTTCATTCGTTCCTATGCCATTAAAATATTGCAGACAAGATCCTTTTCGAATATTAAAACTTGCTCCATAATTTATGCAATTCTCGTTTCATTTGCCTTCCATATTAGTCTAGTAAACTATATAAATAATTTAATATGGGTACTTCACAAAAAGAATATTCACTCAACTTGAGTGGAACATAATGTAGTAATGCAGCCTAAGAAATATTCCTCCTTTTTTTGGTGTATTTGAAAATCTGCACTTTTATAAATTATGTACCTGTTCTGTTCGAGGACTGTGCTGTTTCCATGATTTTGTTGAGCAGTTAATTTTAAATTAAGAGCATTATACTTACATATGTACATTTAATAGAAATTACTTTCTGAATGGAAAAACATAATCGATAAGGGTTCCTCTTTTAATCTTTACAATATTAACTTATAATGTACTCTAAGAACTAGTTTCGATATTTGTATGTCATCCTCAGCCTAGAATCTAAGCAAATGCAAGAGATCACTTTAAAATGTTCTTATTCATAACTCTATACAAAATTAAATCTATCTCCAATAGTAATATATGCATACAGAATACTCACAGTCATTAATAGAAAATTACTAAGTTAACATACACAATGAACAGAAGCAAAAACCAAAAACAAAAAGTCACACGCAAATATCAATATGACATGCAATGTAAAATGGAGGTAAACAGAGTGAACAACGTAACAGACTCTATAAATTTCTTATAAACGTTTGACAGCATTCCATATCCATTAATTTGTTAATAACAAGACAACCAGATTTGAAAACAATATACCCAACGATGATCCATAGAAAACAAAACTTTATTTTACAGTGCCACCCCTAATTTTGTCGGTGCGTGTTGTTCGATAATAAAAATAAATAAATGATTATAAAAAAGAAATTTTGAAAATATAAACACAATACAGTAATGTTAAAAACCAAATTGCTATAGGATTAATAAGTTTAGTAAAACAAAATTCTATTCTATATATTACAAAAAAGAGGAAGAAGAAAACACAATGGAAGTCACACGATAAATAAATAAAAATCAGAGCATTACAGAGAATAATGTGAATTTTCTCTCTATAAATACAAATATAGTTATTTAAAAATAACATCAAAAAGTAAATAAATACCTGATAAGTTTAATTTGCTATGGGGAAAAGTCCGTTAGCATAAGAGTTCCACACATGGGATACTTGGTTATTTTCTACATTTGAAAGGGAAACCACAAAGGGCTTCAATACAATCTGGACAATAGCAGAAAACATATTTCAGCCTGAAAATTCAACAAAAGGTAATTAAGACATGAATGTTAATTCGTTAAAAGGAGAATTAGAATTTTAATAAAGCTCACAGAAAAAAACTAATAGAACGAAATATTTAAATAAGAGACATACTCACCCAGATATGCGTGTAAATGTAAATGAGCACTTCATTTGATTTAAAATCCAGTAAATGTATTTTAGCTATAGCGCTGTTCTTCTTTTTACTACACGCAATGTTGAAAATTGTCATTATTAATTCGTATCATGTATAATTATTATATTTAATTCTTTAATAAACAACTACGTTGAAAATTTTCCAAAATAAAGTTAACTTACGTAATATAATTAATAAAATAATTGTCAAAGTTAATAAGCTCTAATAATAGAAAATGTACTTTCAGCTTGGTTTCACTTTTAGTAAATAATTTAAAATATTCAATTAAACCAAAAATTCAAAATGTTCCTAATGCATTAGTTTAAAATATATTTCTAGTTCCGTTGTAATAGATATAGGGGACTTTCATCTTATAAAATATGCTGTTTCAAATGTCAGATTCCAAAATATGAATTAGCACATAAATGGTTTTGAATGGATAAAGAAGTAACAGTTTGAATAAAGGCAAATGAAACTTCCCTGTAGAAAAATGGAAAGTGTCCTATCCGTAAACAAACCCACTTAAATTGTTATTGTTGTTAAATACAAATGGACAAACAGTTTCATTTCAATAAACATTAATTATAAATAGCTAAGAACTACAAAAAATGATTATTAAGAAAACAAATCCATTAAATAGAATCATTGGAAAACCCTCGATTTATGAAAAACGACATCCAATAATATTACAAGGGAACAACGCCGATCTCTGTGTTTAATGAATGACATAGAAAGACTCAAACGCGAAATGTGTATTTAAATGTAAAAATATAAAAAATTAAGCATAGAACAGCCGCTACTATCGGTGTAATTTCATTAAAAGATCTAAATTATCTTGGAGAACATTCAATTCCACTGCACAAATAATATCAACTGGTAAGTTTTATTCTAATTTTTTTGATGTTACTAGAATATTCTATGTTATACCGGTTGAATCGTATATACAACACCAAGTTTCCAATATCAGCTTGCTCAACGTAACCTTTTCACCCTAATTAACTGAAACAAAATGGCCGAGACACCTGATTCAGATAAGGTCAGCTATAATGAGACAGGTAGTAGTGACTCTTCATCAAATAACAGAGATAAAGAATACGTCTTACAAGTGATTCAGTGCATTTCCGGTGCTCAACTATTGCTTATCACTATGCTAAAAATAAACTTATTTACTCTAGAGGTAAAGGAAAAAATGTTCCAAATTTCAACAACCTCAAAGAGAAAAAATTCCAAGATGCCTATCTCTTTGGACTTCTTTTAAAAGTCTCAGTTGGTTGATTTTAAATTTTCTAAATCATATATTAACATTAAATCTTTTTTACTGTCTCAGACGTTATAACATTGGCGGCGATTTTTTATAACCAAAATAAGTGCAGCTAAATCGTTTAATTTGCACATTTTTATTTATCAGCTTAACTTGGATGGATGCGATATACAGGTTGGTAAATCAAGAAATTAATTTGCGACACGCCCTCGCTTGATATGAGAGGTCAATATAGCGGATCTGGAGTAAGAAAGAAAAGTGAAGCCGAAATTGTCAAGATTGAAGAACATATAAAAAAAATTCATTAAGAACATAGCATTATGCTACGAATGACAGTTCTAGAAAATATTTAACTTCAGATTTAAGTGTAAAGAATAGGCATCAACATTTTTTGAAAAGCTCTGAATATGAAATTTTTGAAAAATTAGAAAACAATGAGAAAGTAAAACCTGCAATTACACACTAACACTGTAACAACTTTTTGTATCTATTTCAACAGTAACTATTTGTTTCGAAAACCAAAATCCGACACCTGCCCAAAATGTGAGTCATTCAAAATAAAAATTGGTGCAGAAACTGAAGTTAAGAAAAACGTGAGCTGGAAATAAAACATAAGGTCTGTTTACAGAAAGTTGCGGCGTTTTACATTTAAAACCATTGGTATTTTACGTAAAAATTACAACAGCGTTGAAGAAATCTAGTTTGATTTCCAACAAAATTTGCCTTTATAAGTATTATATATTCTCTTCATTCAAATGGTGTTCGTTGGCAGCTAACACTTCCAAAAAATTTCAGGCAATTAATGTAACTCACGCCCTTGTTAAGGATTATAAAAGCGCATAAAGCAATTTTTCAAAATTGCGATATGAACAACGTTTACGATTTCAAAGTACAAATGATTTATATATTCAGATAAAAAAAAAGTGAGGCAACATAAACTCGAAATATTTCTGTCGGTAATTGTTTTGTTGCTCTAAAGCACAGCGTTGATCCACATCTCTTCAATTTTGGCTTCTTTACAGAATTTATATGCTGCTGCAATACCGATAAATCCAAAAAAAATGGGAAATATTAAAAATTTCATTACATTCCGCAGTCAGTGACTTCCGATTTTGATGGAGCTGACAAAGACTAAATTTTTATAATAATGTTTAAATATTTCTTTTGGTTTATATTTACGTATTTTGATCAAATATGGGTTTTCTCAATTTTGTGTTTTTGTCAATTTTTTTTAAATGAGAATCACATTTCGACAATTTCGAAATGGTTTATTTCATCCATATTATAAAAATGATCGAATGTTTGTTTGTCACGTATGCGTTCCTCTGCCATTCATCCGAGTGTGATAAAGCTTTGATGAATTGATGTGCGCATGCTCGCGATGGTTAATGAATTATTACAAATTTTACAATGTCATGCGAGTCGTTTCAACAAATGAGTGTATTTTTCTTCTATGAATGCGCACGCTTGGCAGAGTTGGACTGAATCAAATACAAACAGTTACATTTCAGTTCGTGTGAGGGTATAACAAGTGATGTTGGAAATTTCAATTGCCGGTTGACATTCGATAATAGATATCGCACGAATTTGCTTTGCTTTTTCCAAGTGAATTTTAATAGTAGGTAGTCAGAAAGCAATACTTTTGCTGTTAAATAAATTATGCCACCTAAACCCAAACTACACGGTATTGGTTGATCTACACTCAATCACGAAAGAAAAAGTCGTCAACTTTAGGCATAGACAAGAAACGGGAAGCAAGATTCAAAACCATTCGAGTACGCACTGCTTAAGTTCATCTGAAACAGATGAGCAACGTAAAGCGAGACAGGAAACCGCTCCAGTATGCAATGCCCAGGTCTGTTCGTCTGAACAATCGAGTAACGGGAAGCAAGACTGGAAACCAAACGAGTTCCTTGAGTGGCATTGCAAGGCATGCCGGGTGCAGCTAGTTATATCGTAGTCGATATATTTTAATTTCTGATACGAAAGTAGAAAGAGGAAAAGAGCGCGGCGAAATAAACTAAAGCGGGGCTGCCAAGACAGTACACTCGACAAATGTTTCCTATGAAATGTAAGGAGTGAGGGTCCCCGACACTGCGTTGCTCTCCCAAGCAGGCATCGCTGCACATTATAAGGTCATCTTCTGCATGGGATAGAAGTATAAACCGAAATTAAAATTTGACGACTACGGTATATATTTTTGTACTGACAGCTTTATGTTCTCAACGCGAAATTACTTAAACCCAAGAAAAGCTAAATCAAAAATAAAATTCATTTAATTTCCACAGGTTTTTCTTAATTTATTCAAAACTTTGGTAATTACCCACTTATTATTATCAGGTTTCTATTATAATTTAGTAAGCACGCGCTTGTGAATTATTTCTCAAATACAATGGAAGTTTTTTTTCCTGATAGCTACTTAGAAACGCCTTGTTTCGATCAAATTATTTAGCATATTTTATATCTATGATTTTGCAACTTGTTGTAACCATGTTATACCTGTTGACCAAATCATTAATTTTGTTCATTGTACCTTTAATTATCGGTAACTCCCATAAAGCGAAGTTCTTTTGTTGTATCTGTAAAGTTTTTTCTTCGAGAATCACTCACTTTTGTGATTCTAAGTGTGTTGACACCATATCTTCCGGAAATCTGACTTTACTTACCCGATATTTTACATTAACTAGCGGTTTCTTATACGCGTGACTTTCACAGTTTTTAAACTAATATGAGTGTCACCTTTTTGAACATATATTTTGAGCCGATCGTCTCCAGTTGGGCCGGCGGCAGACTGAGTGGTAGGATATATGTATTTGTAGCTAGTAGGTGGGTTTAGTCAAGGTTTCGGGGTATCTCATTCTTTCAGTAATCTTCGATTTCCTTTTTTATTATTGTGATTAATCAACTTAGAACAAGCGCCATAAAAGTTGCTACCTAAATTCCTGCAATTTGAACGTAGCACATTTCCGACTGTGTGTCTTTATCTTAAACGTGATCTAACTTGCGGTCTCTTTGCTGCTAGTTTCCACTGAGTGGTGGCTTGTACCGCTATCTCTCTACTTCTCTTGGCACTTTAAACAAATGTGCCGACACCATCTTGTTCTATGAAATTTTTGAATCCTATTATGTCCTCCACCTTTAAAAGTTTTCCAATTTCATGGACCATTAAGGTGTAGTATTTGTGCCCTTCTGGCTTTAATTCAAATATTTTCCTGATAATTTTTCTTCATAGTATTCCTAGGGTTTCCTGATTTGTGTTTCTGAGACATAGGTTACTTCTAACCGAATATCTTTTTGACAAATCCAATATTCCTGTTCTACAATGGCTTTTGGTGCCTGTAGTAAGTTTTCTTTTCTGCAGTATTATATATTACTTTTTTTACCACGAACTATCATCCCCAGTACAATATATTTTCCAAACACAATTATCTTATTATGCTTTACATTATTAAATACATTGTTTCATTTTGTACAATTAGATTTTTAGTTATAGTTCAGGCTAGTACCTACGTGCTTTTTGACTTTTGCGTGGGCTAGCATAAGCCTACATCAACCGATACATGCGTTTATTTGCTAATATTTCTGAATTTAAACACATTATTTTATTTATAATTAGACAGACACAACAGTATAAAAAATGTTGATTTTGCTGATATTACTGTATTCATCATAATACACTTTTCTACCCATGTGTTTAGGCTATGTGAATATATAATTATATATTTACAATAATTAATTTACGGAACCTTCTTGTACTACTGTGTTATAGACTACGAGTAAGTCAATACTTTTGAAAAGAAAACAAAAATATGTTCTGGTAATAATAAATATTATAAAATCACCGTGTTGAAGTGATTAGTCTAAAAAATAAACGAATTATGCTTAAAACTACGTTTCCCAGTAGTTTTTACCGATTATTAGAGAAAAAAATTGGCTTTGAAAAATCATGCAATTAGGGATTCTGTTATCATAATAGATTACGGCTTACCAATAAGTTGATAGATACGGTATAAAAATATTTATCTATATTTTCCGCTCTATGTATAGATTTGTCTAAACTCACAGATATTGGATTATTCTAATACTGATCTACAGATTGTGAAGAAAGATATTGGTGACATTAAATAAAACTGAGTGTGGATAAGCACGAACACGATCACAATTACCTTGTGCGAATTTGAAGTGAATTAGTGACACTCAATACTCTATTAATTAATTAGTGTCCCTTACGGTCACTTTACTAAGTTGTAAATAAAAGGGAAGTTAATAACATATTCGGACGTCTTATTTAAGCAACCTAACAACTTGTGTAAACTTTTCACCTTGCGCATCCTATGAATTATGGAATAAAAATCAAATATTTCTTGGTACTCTCTATCTCTGAAAAGAAGTAAGTTTTCACCTCGTAGTCTAGATTCCCTTAAGATGAATTATTTTAATGTTATCTCGTAAAAAAGCACTTTAGATCGAGAGTTAACTCGTACTGTGGAATGAAAACTTCGACTTTTATTATGCAAGTGTCGAAAAGTATAATTAACTTCATAGTCTTTGCATAAGCCTATACTTTACATATGTATAAAAGTTCCTGGTCAATTATTTCAATGTCTGTACTTATATATAAACCTATAAAAACGTATTGGAAGCAACGAAGAAACTGCATTTTAAAACAAGTGATGATATTTAATAATATTACAGGTTAAACATTCAGCAAAGCCAAAAATTATTGAATATTTTATATATTAGGTACCTACCTAAAAAAGCAACTTAATATCCGCTAGATATTTTTTCATATGTAATTAATGTAAATATAGTGATATCGGCTTTAGAATTTTACGAAAGGTTTTAAATTCTAGTTTATATAATTATTAACAATGACAATAAAAACATCAAACATCAAATAATGAACACCTAGAAATATCAAAAAACTTTGGATGTATGTAAATATAAAAACAAATATACTAACAAAAAATAACGTAAGGGATGTAAATAAAACATTGAAAAATATGATTATCAGAGTGAAATAATTTATTCTCATTACAATTTTTATTCTGCCTCCCCAATTTGATATTCTATGATATTATGTTTTATGCATTCAAGAAAATATAAAATATGAAAACTTTAAAAAGGAATACATGCGTCAGAGGCACGTTATTTTTTCTATAAAATAGGCAGTAAATTCAAATCAAAGAGTTACAAGCGAAGAGTTCACCTCATAAAGAAGAGTACTTTTTTGGTCTGAAAAATTACTTTGCGCTATTATTTGCGAAGATAAGCCTCAGATATATATCACTATCATATAATAGGTTGAATAACGTATGTTGTAACGGGCCTGCTAAGGGAATGGAAGACCTTAATCTTATATGATGACGCGTTGGAGTGAGGGTCTCCCAAAAGATTCGCACAAAGTTTACGTGTAGCGTCCCTCTTTCTCAGAAGAAAGAAAGCGAAATGACTACGTAATCTAATATTACACTCGCTCATTACTTTTTACGCCGTGCAAATTTGATTTACATTAGCATACCAATTACCCTCTTTTTTATGAAAATCCAAATATTATAAGTTTGTACTGGGTTGATAAAGTTGTTATATTTTTATACTATACACAGCGCATGTATCAAAACATATTGCTCTGGTTTGCAATATATCAAAATTAAATTGATATGATTAATTTTAAAAAACAAATTTGTATGATATTATATCTTATTATAATCCGCCTATATGATACTTTTATTTTAAAATTATTCATATATACTACTAGATATGTGTAATAATGCGAAATAAAGACACTTGATATACTACAGTATGCACATGAAAATCTTATAAATATATAGATATTTAAAACTGTATATTTGTTATTTTCAAGAACTTAAATTTGCATTTTAGTTGCAGAAAAATCTGTATAAATATTTTGTATATTGACGCGCTAATTCATAACACCTTGTATATCTCTTAAATAACATGAAATTCATATTAATAATTAATGCAAAGCTAATTCAATATTTTCAGATGATAATAAACATGCGTGTATGTGTGTAGTAAAGGTTGCCTGACTAAGAGGCGTTACATACCAAAATATATTTCATTTAGTTTAGGTCACTTAATTTAGAGATTTTTTGTCATGTTATAATTATAGGATAGTTCTATTCCATTGAACAATCCTGAAACCTTCTTAGGATTTCAATACAGCCCTTCTTGTCCATGCCTCGAGTTCCCTGGTGCCTGGCATACAACAAGCTATGTAAAACTCACCAGTTACAGTTCTCTACACAAACACTACCGAACATTACTCATTACAGATACCTATACTTCTGCAACACTCAACTAAGAATGGTAACATTTCCTCCTTATGCAGGTAGACTATGTGTTGATATGGCAGTTTTTTTACATCCTAACATATGAGTATTTTATCTGCAGTATCATTTACAAATGTCCAAGGCGTCTTTTGTTTTGGGTTAAGTGTTTACAATGACCAGAAGATTAATGCCAGGATCATTTTAGTAATGCTAATTAAGATATTACACCAATATAGTATCAATATAACATATAGTTACCCTGATGGAGGTTATGCTCTTAGTCGAAATAAGTAATTAGAATTTATCTCTATACCTAAGACAGTTCATGGTATTTAAGGTATCTTAAACTCGAATCTGAGTACAGTAAGCTCATATGTAGAAAGGACCCTAGTAACACACAATATCGGGCCAACGTTGGCTGTTGGTCGTATATTTGTTGGCCTGACCTCGGCGGCTGACATCAATCCGATATGAAAGTGTTAACTTTTACAACGTTGGATAAATATCATTGCATGATATTGGCCCAATATTTTGCACAGACATTTTTCCGATTTGAGCATAAATCGGCTCAGGGTCGGAAGCTGACACTGGGCCGATTTAAAGCAACATCGGCTGATGATCGTAAGGGAATATTGGTTATTGATCTGCGTACGACATCGTATTTCTGTCACGATGCGACATGTATATGATATTATTTACCTACATATATATGATATTACGAGTGGTATAAATGCAATAATATATACCGCCATTTTGGTCAGAATTAGACTCCCAAAAAATCATTTTCCTATAAGAACATTTATTGCAATAGCCTCTGTCACTGGTAAGAGTTTAACACATATGGCGATATAAATAAACAATTTATTGTTTGTATTCATGTAAAGTGAAACACATTGTATTTTCACATTCAAGGAAGTCAATTATGACGAAATTTTATGAACAGCTATTCTAAGCTATCATATTATGACATGCTACCCTGAAATTGCTACACCATAGTTAATATGAGTACATAAATGAATATTACTATTAAATTTAAGTTTGAGGCAATACAGTAAAGAAATACATGCAATAAGCGTACTACTACAAAATAAAAATGTATGTTTTGAATGAACTGACGTCGTGCACAGATAGATAATGAATGTGAATTAAATGAAGACAAAATAAATATTTTCACAAATTTAATTTCTTTATGAAATGACGCCAAGATTATACATATAATTATAAAAATAAAATAGTTATATTTGTATATAATTGGAAATATAATTTACAAAAAAAAATAATAAAAGTACATATTGAGGAGAAAATTAAAAGGATTGTCTATCCCGCCTTGTTTATACAGGTGCCGATTAACTATATTTCCTATAACCCTATATGGGTAACTTTCTTAATGAGATTTAGGATCGGTTAAATTAGTATAGTTGTTAAGAAATTTGATGAGTATATGATAGCATATTCAGATTTGACATTTATTGTCAACTTTTGAAGATATTTAAAAGAATAATGAAAACTGCCGAAATTTTCAGTTATCCACATCTTCGTAACCAGTAAATGTAGAACAAAACTAAAAATGGCACATGGTAATCATTTTTACGTTGAATTTAATAATCTTAGTTAAAAATGTATGGCACACTTAAAATTATCAAGATATAACATAAACTAAAATTTCTAAAATATAAATATAGCAAACCTATATCTATGAAATCAGAAAAAAAAGAAAGTATTTTTAAGAAGTCACTGTCATTTAAAAAAACATAAGTTTATTTTTTATCTTGATAATTAAGTTGGTAATGAATTCTTAATTCAGATTATTAAATTCTACGTGAAAATTACTGTAAAGTGTCATTTTGAGTTTTTTCCTATCTTCAATGGTTACCAAGATGTGAAATTTCGGCAATTTAAATAATTAATTAATATCTTCAATAGCAAACAACAACACATTGCAAATCTGAAAATGCTATCTAATACTCCTCAGATTTCTGTACAACTTTGCCAATTTAACCGACACTGTATCTTCAAAATTAAAAAAGTTAGGAGAGGGAAGGGAGATAGAAAATGGACAGCCTGTACATGACACAATTTTAGGTTATTGCTGTATTTTTAGGATAGTGCCGTGCAAGTATAGCTATAGTGTTTTTGCTTATAGATTTATATAATGGATAATGAATCTAATTTATACAACTGGATATGAGACAAATAATTATAACACATTTCTCAAAATTGTTTGTTTTAAAGGAGGCACATACTACATGTCACATAATTTTGAAGTTGAATACAAATCTTTGTGACAGACTCTCTATATATCAGATTTATTTCTACCCTCACAATTAAGGTGAACATATGATATTATTATTATAATAAAATTCTTACCGACACTTTCAAATAGAATTATTATATATCTGTGTCGCTTCCAGTCTGTAAAAGTTGGAATATTCCATTAGCAGTGCAGTTAAATAGTGTTGTATCCAGCTTCTTCAGTATCCGGTCAATCCTACCGCCTTCTCTATCACTTGCTGTAGCAAGCCATCAACCAGTACATTTATCGATATCCATATCAGTAGCTTTTTCAAAATGACGGCGTACTGCATCTACAAGCAAACGGAACATATTTATTAATATGATGGTATATATAAAATAGATATACAGGGTGAGTCATTAGTAGCCGCTTCTTCGATGCTCTTTGGTGATTTTAATAAAAGAAAAAACAATTAGTGGAAGATTCATGGTTGCTTGGGGCGCATATTCTAAAACTACTTTAAGCTCTGACGCAATTGCGGTTTCACCGGAAATGCATGCATGGAATTGATTTTTTTTAAATAACTTTCCCTATATATTTTTCTATTTTCGAGTACTGCTTTAAATTGCCTTTCAACTGTTTTTTTTCTTTTTCAGAATTGAGCTAATAGTTTTTGAGTTATTAATTTTTTTTTTTTAATATTTGACCAAAACACGTGTTCAGAAAAGAATCATCTTCACATTGTTCTTAAAAGTAAAGCATTAACTTTGGTGGTGCTTGTAGCCAAGAAAATTCTGCATCATTTGGTGTAAGTTCCACTCGACAATACCTCAAAAAACTTTGTTTTTTCAAAGTCTACTTCCGGAAATTTTCACATATCAAAAACATATTTTTTTTAAATAGAATACCCGGTATTTTATTGTGGCATTTTGTTCCCCTTTTTATTCTCTTTCGTTTTTGTTAAACATGTCCTATTTTGTAATTTCTGGGATAACAACTGTAGGAGCAATCAGTGGTCAAATAGAAAACTACGAGCGCTGTTCTATGCACCCAAATATTCGTCCAATAAAAGCTGGAACGCGGCAGACTGCCTGAGTCAACTGTTAAAGAAAGTCTGTAAACATTTATGTCAAATTTATAAATGCATCGCTATTAGTTATCATCAAAATAATTATTCTTGTAAGAGTTAAGAGATATGATTAACGTTTTGGGTGAATCTAAAGAAACTTTTTGCTAGCATCCAGACCTGATGCACAGCGATCCCTGGTAGAAGTCAAGCGAAGCCAGAAACCTTCGAAAGTATAAAGGAACGGTTCGAGTGCACAGAAAGTATTGAATGTGACAAAAGAGCGGACAATATCATATCTGGTGAGGATAATAAGTTTATAGTACTTGCGAGTGTAGTCGAACACCCCTATACTATTTCTACGAAAATTAGTCGTCAGTTAGATGAAAGTCAAATTTGAAAATCTAGAATAATTAGGAAATATGTAGTTCATCCGTAGCATAGGGTTAGATGAAAGAAATTTTCAAAAGCTTTCATTATTTGTCAATGGGCAGCAGAAAAATTAGACTGACTTTCTCAATTTTTTGTTGTTTACCGACGAGCCACATTCTATTAAAATGGATACGTTAATCGTCACAATTTTCGTTATTATAACACATAAAAACTCTCTCTTACTCTTACTTTTGATTGCTGTTAAGTTGCTCAATAATTATAGGTTATTTAAATTGCGCTATTTTGTTGTTAATTTTTTTCTATCAAAGTTTTAGGACATCAATTTATAATTTTCACAAACTACAGCCATCTATTATAAAGAACTTCAACAATGAAAGAATACAAGCAATTAGGCGAATTAAATTGAAGTGCCTTGTTTAATGCGCCTTTTAGTGGGGCGGCATCTTCAAATATGTCAGTAAACATAATCTTTATTTTATTTCGTTGTTAACTAACAGTGTAAAAAATGAAATACTGCAACTGGACATTGCCTGAATTAAAAAAACTGAAATGCAATGCCCTTCATTCTGTAAAATTATTACTTTTGGGATAGTTGGATTTAACCTTTACTTTGTTTGACAGTTGACTAAGGAAGTCGGGCCCCATTCCAGCCTTCCATTGGTTGAACGAATATTTGAGTGCACAGAACAACAGCCCTCGAAATTCTTTATTTGACCGATAATTGCTCCTATAGTGATTATCTCAGAAATTACAAAAGATAGGCATAGGACATAATAAAAATGAAAGAGAACAAAAAGAGGAACAAATCGTCACAATAAAATACTGGGTGTTCCATTTAAAAAAAAAAACTAGGTTTTTGGTATGTGAAAATTACGGGAAGTAGGCGTTGAAAAAACAAAGTTTTTCGCGGTATTGTCGAGTGCAACTTATACCAAATTATGCAGAATTTTCTTGGCTATAAGATCCACCAATAATTGTTTTCCTTTTCAGAACAATGTGAAAATGATTTTTTCTGAGCACGTGTTTTGGTCAAATATTTAAAAAAAAAATTAATAACTCAAAAACTATTGGCTTAATTTTGAAAAAAAAAAGACAGTTGAATAGGCAATTTAAGGCAGTACTAGAAAATTCAAAAATATATAGGATGTCATTAAAAAAAATAGGTTTCGTTAATTTCAGGTGAAACCGGAAGTGAGTCACAGCTTAAAGTATTTTTAGAATATGCGCCACAAGCAACCATGAATCTTCCCCTAATTGTTTTTTCTTTTACTTAAAACACAAAAGAGGAATCAAAGAAGCGGCTACTAATGACTCACCCTGTATAATCCAAATAAGTTTATGCTAATGTTTTATCTAGTATTACGTTGAAATAAGCAGTAATGTGTTGAGAAATAAATTATTATTAAATTCTAATTGGTAATTAAATAATCAGTTAATGTAGTTTATTTTTTTAAAAAACAAATGTTTGGAACATGCTCAATTAAACCACCATGCAAATTAATATGTCTCTCATTTAAATTATATACAGCGTGTAAAGAAATTCAGTAACTTCAACTGTTAATTAAAAAAGGCAGTGCCATTTGGAAAACAACACATTACCTACAATCGCCTAGTATATAGTTGTTTGACATAAGGGTCTTTTCTTCTTCTTCCCTTTTAGTGAAAATTGCATGGATAACGTTATACGTCATACATTTCTTCATGATGAGATGTACTGCTTCCTTAGTTGATTCTCCACCACGGTGAAATAAAACTTGTATCTAAAAAGTAAGTTTGGGTTAAAAACGCGCAAGTATGTCATCAAATAAATATTTTCTTCTTTATCGTTTTTACCTGCCAATCCCACAACATATCTTCATAGGCCTGTTTTATATTTGTCAATTAATTCATGAATTAGTTCATGACCAAAATTTGATGAGTGTAATGCAAAAATCGACGTCAATTTCAGTTCATGAATTAATTGGTGAACTAATTCATGAATTGGAAGATGTTCTAAAATATCGTCAATTTTCTATTTTTAGTAACTTTTACATTTTTATGTTAGATACCAACCAGCGCCACTATTTATTTACGTCCTAGGTGATTTAAAATTTACTGTTACAGGTGATTACGGTTGGTCATCATGATATTCATGAACAAATTCATAAGTGTAAAATGATTCAAGATCATCAATTTATTTGTATATAAATTCATGGATTAATTCATGAATAAATTCTTGAATTAGTAGACAAATGTAAAACAGGCTATATACTAGTAATCCTAGTAAGTAATTTAAATATTTTAAAAACTAAAATTATCTTTATTTTTTTTTTATATTTACCCAATAAATTCATTTATTCAATTTTGACATTACAAAGTGACATTATTAACTCCATAGTAACCCTAAGTAATCCACTATTGTTTTAAAAATTGTCAAGATGTGTCTAAACCGATCAATGTAATTTGAATTATTTTTTGTTTTTTTTTGTCCAAATTGAATAAAAAATTGTATAAAACACGTGAATTAAACCTATTATTTGCTCGAAGAATTAATCCTTCTTTCTTCTCGCAAATAAACAGTGGTTTAATTCACTTGTTGTATAATATTTAAAAATCGAGATAGATTAGGTACTTATTAAAAATGTCAGATACATTACTAGTAACAAATTAGTTAAATTCCTATTGAATATTCATACATAAATACAGATTGCCCTCGGTTTACGCCGCAGTTCCGTACTTACAAAGCTGGCGTAAAATGAATCCATGTTTATAGTGATGTATATATACATACACACTCAATAATATCAAACAGAAAAAATAAATATATTCAATAAAAATCTTTGTTTAACGAATCCACAACGTTGCGGCTCAGTAAATAAATACTTCAACACTGAAACGAAAATCGGTCTTCTTGTCTAGCATAGGGAGAATCGAGGAATTACCCGATTATGTACAAGTCCAAACAGAAAATTACTCAGCCGCGTTATGTGAATCTGTGAATCTGCGTAAATTGACCCAGCCTATAAACCGAGAGCTACATGTATATTATTGTAACAAATGCAAACTTATTTTGTTTTGGTCTAAGGCTGCACACCAATTATACAAAATACATATTCGTTCAAAGTATAATACACATAATTTCCACAAATTATTAGGTTGTTGTACACAAATTAATCGACATATATAAATGAAAATAAAATTTAACACAACATTAAGTAAGAATTTGAAGTTTAAAACGTTGTAAAAATTTATTGAATGCTGATGCATTTAATACATTTTCTTTGACAAATTGTTTTTGTATAATTGGTGTGCAAGCAGGTAAAATAATAACATTATTTTATTATCATATCTATACAATTTCTGTTAGAACGTCTTATTTAATATTTAAATTTATGAAATGACCTTGAAAGTTAGTCTGTTAATGGCGTCTACCGTCATATAATTATTATTATAGTTTTATAATTTAAATTAATATTACGAGTATGACAATTACAAGACCAATTCATACATATATATATACACACATTTGCATAAGTTTAATAAACTCAATAGTATATATTATTTGTTAATATGCAATGTACTTACTTACGTCTGCATTTTCACATGATCGCAAGAGCCAAGAAACACATACACTTGTTAAACAACAGCGTACTAGAATCTAGAATTATATCCGACTCCCCCTCCCACTTCTTCGCCTGGCGCCTTGAAGGCGCGGAGACAGACGACATTTATGACCCTTCTTTTTAAATCTTATTTACAAGTTCTCTTTAATCTAAATTTATATCGAACACCGACCTACAACCAACATCACAGTGACTTTGTTAACTTGATATTACCTAGACATTTTTCTTTAATGTTAATAGTATCTAGATTTTTGTTGTCAATACAATATCAGTATCAGATATATATCCAATATATAACAAATGTAGACAACGTTGGTCTGATACTAATCCAACGACATAAATTGACATTTTCTTGATATAGGAATTTTATATTCGTACGACATTGGGTGGGAGTCACTGATATTCTACCGATCTTAGAATGTTGGGCTGATGTTGGCCTACTTTGATAGTGACGAACTTGGCTACTAGGGGACTTTACCTATACTGTGTTTAAACTTTTAATGCCAATATTTAATTCAATTTTTTTATTTATTCCTGTGTACTTGATGTACATGTATCAACTTTAAAATCAGTACATATCTTGTACGAAACTTACCATTCAAAAAAATAAATGTGAGAAAGGCACTGAATAATAATCGCTAATCCAGTTTGTACAACCATTCAAGAACCTGACGCTTATCGAGAAAAACAAAATATATGCATGATGAAACCCTTCAACTCCCCAAATACACAGCTCCAGATATCGTAATTTGTTTTAACCGCATGGAAATATTGAAATTATAACGATCGATATGCATTTCTCTTTTGGTAGAGTCAATGCAATATATGTTTCATTTTGTGTTTTAAAAGCATTATACTAAAGTTTCTGATATAATGTGGAACGTATATAAGTTATATAGTTTTTAAGATATTGCTGTTGTATAATATACGAAAACCGACGAAAACAGCCGCAACTTCCTCGGATTTAATTATTTTGTCGGAAGTTTTGTAGCACAATCGTGCGTCTGGTTTTAATACACGAGGTTGTGAAGACTGAGCGGCCTCACTGAAGTAAGCGTTTTATTAAGAAGCGTAGCATACACTTTCGTACATACATATCTTGGTATCCTATTTACAAAGAACATCTTTTGAATTGTAATTAATTTAATTAGGATGGTATGGTGGCTTAGATGGTCTGTGGGGGAAGTCGACGTTAAATAAATTTGAACTGTATTTGTTTCATTTAAGCAAAGTTTGTATACCGTATGTGTCTATTTTCATTAGCTATAGGGATTCAATGTTTTGTTACGTTGTAAATTTACTTTGTCTATAGTTCGCAAAAGATTGTGTACCTATTGTCTAAATACGTGGAATTTTGTATAAAGTTCATGACTTTTTGAGCGTACCCTGTATATTGTCTATTTCACCGGTCGCTAAGACTGCCTGCAGTATGCCTCCGTGGGTACTAAACCTACTATTGAGCCCTCACCGCTCTAAATCACATACCGCGAACATGACAGATACATTTTGTGTAAGATCGGGCATTTACACTCTATTTTTGTGAAAGCCTCTTTATCTGAATAACTAACTTTAATTATCTTAGCTCTAGCTTAATCTAACCTACCTGTAGTTTCATATTTTACGCATTTGCAATTATTTCTACGCCTTGTTTAAGTATATAAAAATATCTTCTTATATATATTACGACCGATCCCTACCTAATGCATTTATTGTAGTTTGTAAACGTTTTGAAACGATAATCAAGATATTGTGCTAACTGTGTCATATATTTTGCGTTTTGCCAAACACAGAATCTCGAGCAGGTCACGAGTATTATTGTTATTTTCCTTTTCCTTCGCAGTCGTCTCTCTAAAAAAAAAAGGTAGGGAGAATTAATTAAAGAAATGCTGGATTGTAGGGCATACTATTAACTGTTGCCGATCCCCCTTGCTGCTCTATCTTCGATATTCTGGTATTAGGGACTTCTGTTAATTCGTTCCTCCTCAGGACCATTGTGGGGGTTAGGATCGTAATTTCGCTGTAACATAAGTTTTGATCGGTTTTTCCACCGTCTTTTGCAGCGTTTTGATATATACAAGCTTTAGTATTTCGTTATTTACCTGCAGAAATTCTGTCCTTTCGCCTAATAAAAATAGAAATTACAGGTGGAAGAATGTTTGTTGATGTCTGTCAAATCTATCGTCCATACTGCTTAGGTTGTCTGCACACGCAGTATTGCCAACGTCCGGCATAAAGTTCCCTCTCGTGCGGTCGACTTTAAATCTCCTATTTTACAATTGTTGAGTATTTCGCTCATGTTCTTCCGTCAAAATTATGTGTGGGGTCGCGATTAATTGTGTTTAAGTCTCGATGTTGTTTCCCATTATTATCAATTTAGTTGCGAGCTTGTGATGTTTATTGGGAGATTCCCGCCTTTAGTTTGAGTCCTTTTTCCAGTACGGCGCTTTGAGCGTGCGCGATCTTGGATTGTAACGTATCTACCGTATAGGTCACGGTTAGGTCACTTTAGAAGTCGAACTTGTTACAAGTGCATGGGCACGATATGCTTATTGTCTTTTGGTGAATTTTATCACTTTGTCTAAAAGTTAGACTAACGCTTAGGCGGCTTTAATGAAATAAGTGTGAGTTATCGATACCTTTATTAGGTGATTTATCGTGAATTAATTTTTATCGCAATACCGTTATCTAATTTACGAATGCCACGAGGTGGATTTTGAATCGTTTTCGTGCTATGTGTGACTTCTGAGTCCTTACCGTGGGATCTCCATATTATTTCTTCATAATTGGGGTAAGTTTTCAGAGCTCTGTGATTAATTTTTCGGGATTTTATCTTTGGGTTTTTTTTAATTTTAATAGGATTCTTTTGTCGGGCACTAAAGCCCTCAAAGGCTGTTAGGATGCCTCTGACGACCATTTAAGCCCTCCGAAGTCTTATTTTTGGGGTTATCGCCCACAACAGGGGTTTCATCCAACATCCAGCCCACCTGTTGAGTGGAATTATTCCAACAAGGGAGACGTCGCCATCTTGAACATCTGCAGCGTCTTTCCGTCAGCCATCTTGCCAAATAAGGTTGTAATTTTCACCTTATATATTTTCGACCGATTTTCGACGACCTAACGTTTGTGTGCAAGACTTATTTCGCCTAGTTTTGAACCAAGAATTTTGAGTGGCTTATTACCTTACGCACCTCTTAGTCAACTGCGAGGTCACAAAATAATCTTGACTAATTTACCGTTATAATTTTATTAATTTTTGTAATAATCAGATTGATCTGAAATTTTGTATTTGTCACTACCGTAATTATTGTAGCCTTATTTTGAGGAAATTATTTAATTTAAACTTAATCTAGTAAATTCATAAATTTTATCTCATTATTTTCTTTTGGGTAGATGTTAGACGATCAGTAATATACCTAGTGATTACTCTTCCGTTACAATGACTGTAGGTTACTTGAAGTATTGCAATTTTGGAATTTATAATTTGTTTATAATTTAGTACGTTTAAATTTCGCTGAAATCTTGTAAGATTTTGCCTTTAACTCTTGTCTATCAATTATTAACTTTCAAATTCATTTAACGTAGTTCATGTAGGCAAACCTGACGTTTTATTTGTTTTATAAGTTAGCGAATTTTACACACTTTAGGCTAAGACTTTATTTTAATACATTAAACTTTCTTGCGCTTAATAAATTTATAAATATTATTTCACCTTTGTATTGACATTGCCAAATGGCATGTAAGTGATAACTTTTGTACACCTAATTGTGAGGTGAAAGAAACGTTTCGGCAACCGACCAACTCCCGCTGATGCGCAGAGTTTATGTCTAATCTTTAAGGTTTTTTTTTATCATTTATATTCTTACTAATTTTTGCAAATGTCACCTACGCTTGTTTTTTTATTACTTACCATCTGTCTAACTTAACTACGATGTAACTTTCATTCAACGCATTGCTTAATTTCAGATTTCACAATTTAGTTTTTTATATTATACTAATAACCGAATCACACGTCAAATTCAATTAAATTTTGTTATATTACGAATACCCTATCTATTATTTCTTTTACCTCTGCATATTTATTTATTATTGTGACAAGTACGCACATGAGTGTGGGTGCTTCATATATACAGGGTGTTCAATAGGTAACCCGCTGGAGGGACACAGCCAGTGGTAGATCGTAGGAGGCGCAGGTAGGTTATCTGTAGATAGCATAGTGTCCTGGTGCCCGGACAATCGTCGCAAGCGTCGTTGCCGACCGACGCTCTACTATAGGTGTTCTCTTTTCCTGAACCGTCACGCCGTCTGCGACAGAGTTAGCTCGGCCCTGCGTTATCCTGTTTAACAACCCCCTATTGCGACTCCCCGTTTCATATCTTAATCAGCCGTTATCTTATTGCGACGTAGATCCGGTAGCAGTTTATATGCGATTTATACGTATACAAATAATACTTGGCAACGTGTGTCTCCCGGCAACAATCGACATCACAGCGACTTTCCCCGATCTTGCCACTTCTACATTAAATGTTGAGCAGCGAACACGTTCCGAGATATAGTCTGCAATAAAATCCGTCATCATCAAATGGCCGGCGCGATCTAGTTGTTTATTATTATTTTCAGAATCCTTTTTTATTTACCTTATTTTTAATTTTATTAGAATTACGCTTTTGTTTGTGTCATGCTTAATAATTCCCTGCATTTACTGAAAGGAAAAAGAAAAATCCTTGCAAGGCGTAAATATTATTTCTAAGCGCAGTACATACATCCAAGTCAATAGTCCAACAGCTACTGCTAACTTGAGCTTGTATCTGTATCTTGTATCATCGGTCGCGCTCGCATTGAAGAGAAAAGTAGGGGGTGCCATGTTGTCACATATTGCATGAATTAATCGCCTATGGCTAATGAAAATTGACACGTGCTGTATGCAAAATGCACATTTTGTAAACCATGGTATCTATAGTTATTTTACTATAGCATTGCGCATCTTTATATATATATTCCTTTAATCAACGGTATGACTATTCAATAGTACGTGGATGTTATTGTTGAACTAAATATGAATGAAAAATTTTCAGCGTATATCTGTATTTCAATGGATCTGTGGATATTTCGACTTTAGATGAAAAGTCATGAAGAGTTATTCTTTAGTAAATTTTTACAGTTCGGTGTCCTAATTAATATTCTGATTTTGCGACCTTGTGCGATCACCGCTCGCGTTGGAATATTGGAAAAATGGTACCAAAAACAAGTTTTTCGAGAATATCTTCTTTGCAGTGCCACCTATATAAAAAATATTTATTACAAAACTTATAGAGTACTAAATTTCCTGAAATATATATACTAAACATTTTCCAATCAAATGAATAGTTCAGAAGTTACAGCGGAGTTAAATTCAGCAAATTTATACAATTCTCAAAATCGCCACATTTTTTCTCTAAATTTCAGTAAATACCGATTACCTAATACGTATATACTACCTTTTTTTTACTCATATCCGCCCCACCATGAGGTAGAGTGAGGGGTGCGTTTTTTTTTCATGTGGTGTCCCCAGTAGGCCTAATACACATTTCGTTATTTACTGATACCTTTTCTTGCGTTTCGATGCCCTGCCCTAGATGATCCAGGGTCACTGATATCAATATCATCTTGCAAATGCCTTTCCTCCTCTTCCACTTTTTCGTGCTAGTTCCTCGTCCTCGTGTGCCAATAATTTCCCACAGGTCAGGTTTTTATTCTCGTCGTAGTCTTCTTCTTCTTTTTCTTCTTCAGAGCGCGCAAAGATCTCTGAGAATGTTGCCCTGCAGCTTCTCTATGTAGAAAGTAGAGGTAGAAAGATCGAATTTACTCTTCGTCACGGATCTTGCGAAATTTTAATAAAGCAGGGAGCCCAAAGTAGTGGCGTTATCTTTGGAAACGCCGTAAAGGGCAATAAAAAAGCGATTTGCTCTTTGAGAGCTTGTATAGTTAGGCTTAAATAATTGTTCTTTTCAAGCGTTTTTAGGAATTTAGTTTTTCCTACGTTGAACACAACAGAAGTAGTGTCATAACTTCTCCTACTACGAATACAGAGTCAAACGATGCTGACGCACTGATCGCCGTGTTAACGATCACTGTGTCAGCATCTTCTGTAACTTGTTTTACTGTGAAATTAAAACTCTCAAATTTCTTCTTTCGCATCGAAATCAAGCTAATTTTATTTGTTTCGTTTGATAACAAGATGAATGAGTGTGCTTAAAACCACACAGCAGAAGTGTAAACTTCATCAAGGCGAGGTTAATAATACGAAATAGACGCGTATAATATTTCAGTAACATATTAAATAAAACGTATTCGCACATTTATTACATTTATACATGTACACACGCGTATAATATTTAGTAACGTATTATACGACTGATGCGTCATGCTCTCCCATGTAACGGTCGCCGAACGAGTATAGTAGTGACGTATGTACAGTGATGTGCAAATGTATGGAACCAAGTAAATATCTCTGAAGTTTCTAGAGATGTAGAAATTAAATTTGGTGGGTAGATATTACACTATATTTTGTATTTAGTTCGAATGTTTTTATCGCAATTCAACTTCCAGTTTAACCGGAAGTAATGTCAGCTTGAAATTTTTAAGTAGAACACCCTGTATATTATTTTAGTTTTGAATAGAACACTTTATTGCAAGTACAAAAATAATGGGTTCGATATGTTTTATTTCATGGCCAACCGTGATATTAACAAAAGAGTGATTTTTGTTACAATGCTAAGATCTAGTATTTTGCGAGTGTAAATCACAAATGTAACAATAACATTAAATACCAAAACTGAAATTGAGTACAACAGTACTTAAATTACTGAAAAGGGCGCTAAACATAGTAAAATAAAACATGACTACGACAAAGCGTTAGGATACCGTTAGTGTATTAAATGTTCAAACTGAGCACCATTTACCTCTTGACAGTAGGCCAGTCTATTTTTAAATGCCATTGTAACATTGGCCTTTGTTTCTGGTGGAATTCTTTGAATCTCTTGAGTTATTCTCTCAGCTAATTCTTGCAAATTATCTGGTCGATTAAAATAAACTTTGGACTTCAAAAAACCCCATAGAAAATAGTCCAGTGGATTAAGGTCTGGTGATCGAGGAGGCCATTCTATAGCACCTCTTCTTCCAATCCACCTATTAGGAAATGTCCTGTTTAAACGATCTCGAACAATGCGAGCGTAATGAGGTGGTGCCCCATCTTGCTGAAACCAGATATTATTTGGCAGTTGTCCATTTTCCTCCAGCGCCGGAATTATTTGTGCATCCAAAAGTTCTAAATACATATTCCCGTTCAAATTTCCTTCTAAAAAGAAAGGCCCAATAATTCTGTTATTGTAAATACCGGCCCAAACGTTCAGTTTTTGAGAGTGTTGCGTATGAGCTTCTTGTACCCAGTAAGGATTATTTTGGGACCAGTAACGGCAGTTGTGTCGATTAACTGTACCGTTCAAACAAAAAGTTGCTTCATCAGAAAACACTACATTTTGTACAAAATTATCGTCACGGTTACAAATATCCATAACTGATTCACAAAATTCTAGCCGTCTGTTGAAGTCGTCGTCGGAAAGTTCTTGAACAAGGCGAATTTTGTACGGGTAATATCTTTCTCGTTTTAATATCCTCCCTACTGAACGACGGCTAATTTCGTGCATATTGGCCAGTTCAGTAGTAGACAAATTATGATTTTCCTCTAAAGATATAGCAATATTTTGAGCTACTTCTTCATTTGTAGCAGTATTTATACGTCCACTTTTTCTTAAATTTCCGACGGTGCCATTTGTATTGTACCTTTGCAAAGTCTTTGTAACTATCGAACGTGTTATTTGCCTATTCGGATGAATATTGTTAAAAAGGTCACAAACTTCTTGATGCGTTCTTCTTCTGTCGCCAAATCCAATCATCATTAGTATTTCAATTCTTTCTCTTTCGCTTAAATGAGCCATTTTTGCGTTAAAACTAAAATACTACTTATTTTGACAATAACTGTCACTGCTACAATTATTACATGGACTACCAGATATTATTACATTTTCATTCAAAAATAATTTTTTTTTGTTAATATCACGGTTGGCCATGAAATAAAACATATCGAACCCATTATTTTTGTACTTGCAATAAAGTGTTCTATTCAAAACTAAAATAATATACAGGGTGTTCTATTTAAAAATTTCAAGCTGACATTACTTCCGGTTAAACTGGAAGTTGAATTGCGATAAAAACATTCGAACTAAATACAAAATATAGTGTAATATCTACACACCAAATTTAATTTCTACATCTCTAGAAACTCCAGAGATATTTACTTGGTTCCATACATTTGCCCATCACTGTATATGTATAAATAGACGATATGAATAATAGATTACGTGTCCCGCGTTGGTCTGATGCAACATGCCAGCGTCATACATTGGTCATACCCGTTCGGCTCGGGTTCGAATCTGCTCGGGGACATGAATTTATTTATTCATTTAAATGTCAATTTAATTGAAATTAAATACCTCTATATGATATATTTATCTTGTTCCCTTAGCCAACTTTACCTGAACGAGCGTTACACATATCCGAGCGTTACACATATCCGAGCGTTACATATCCGAGCGTTACATATCCGAGCGTTGCAAGTCAGTCTTGTTCACTGCCTACAATCAGCGCAGCGAGCCTAAAGAAGTTTACACTTCAAAAATCTTTCTTGCGAAATAGTTGGAACCATTGACTCTGCGAGATGTACGTTAGCGGAAGTTTGTTTATTTGAACGGCGAAGTCTTTCTGTACGCTTTGTACTTTTATTATCTGCGTTAATTGGATACCCGTCAAAAACAACGACGTTGTTAGAACCTTAATGCCTGTGCACGTACTGTACGTAGTTTGTGCAGATCGATGCAAACATTTCGTTGCGATGCCATATGACTCTATGTAGTAGATATCCGCCATCTATGACATAAATGAATTTTTCGAATTCAGTATCGAGTGGCAAAGGCGTAAGATTTTGTAGAGTGAAGATTTTGTTCCCTTGCGCCTATCCTCTTCGCTAAACAGAGCTAAAGGAAATGGGGTCAGTTCTAATTGAAAATATTCCAGCTCTTCGTGACTTTGCTTAACAACACAAATTCTTTGATATAACACTAACGTTTTTTCCTCGAACTTAGACGGCAGAGGTTTTTAAATATTTGCGTCGGACTGGGCGAAGTCGTCTTCGCTAATATTTGTTTACTGCTAAGAAAAAGATCATACAACGTAATCTAAAAGTTGTGTAAATACCGTTTATTTATTGTGCGGAAATGAGTAAAAAAGGGGGACAACGTATTAAGTAATCGGTTTACCTTCGCAAACCAGGCAGACAAAAAATTGTACAGAAAATTTACTCTCCTAGAAGTCCACAATATGAAGAAATAGTGGCAGACAACACATTGTTCTTGCATGCGCTCAGCGGTTATGATACTACTTCTGTTGTTTTCAACGTAGGAAAAATTAAGTTTCTAAAACCGCTTGAAAGGAACAATTATTTAAGCCTAACTATACAAGCTCTCAAAGAGCAAAACGCTTTTTATTGCCCTTTACGGCGTTTCCAAAGATAACACCAGTACTTTGGGCTCCCCGCGTTATGAAAATTTCGCAAGATCCGTGACGAAGACTAAATTCGATCATTCTACATTACCCCCTACTAGAGAAGCTGCAGGGCAACATGCTCTCCGGACCTACCACCAAGTTCAGGCTTGGTATGGTATACACGAGAGTCCCGAGAACTAGGGTTGGAAGGAAGCAGGATCGAGCTTACTCCACTGAGAACAACAAAAGAACCGGCACTCGAAGTACTGAAATTCACTTCGTGCAAGTGCAAGAAGGGGTGCGGTCGAACCTGTGGGTGTAGAAAAACATGCTTGAAGTGTTCCGTTATCTGCACATGCTGCCATGGAGCCGCGAGTGAAAACAGCGCAGAGATCTTTGCGGGCTCTGAAGAAGAAGAAGAAGACGACTACGACGAGAATGAAGACCTGACCGGTGCGAAATTATTGGCACACGAGGACGAGGAAATAGGACGAAAAAGTGGAAGAGGAGGAACAAAGGCATTTGCAAGATGATATTAATATCAGTGAGTCTGGATCATCTAAGGCATCGAAACGCAAGAAAAGATATCAGTAAATAACGAAATGTGTATTAGGCCTACTGGGGATACCACATGAAAAAAGAAAAACTCGCCTCTCACTCTACCTCATGGTGGGGCGGAAATGAGTAAAAAAACGGTAGTGTATCGGTAGTAGGTAATCGGTATTTACTGAAATTTAGAGAAAAAATGTGGCGATTTTGAGAATTGTATAAATTTGCTGAACTTAACTCCGCTGTAACTTGTGAACTATTCATTTGATTGGAAAATGTTTAGTATAGATGTTTCAGGAAATTTACTGTTCTATAATTTTTGTAATAGATATTTTTTGTCTAGGTGGCACTGCAAAGAAGATATTCTCAAAAAACTTGTTTTTGGTACCATTTTTCCGATATTCCGGCGCGAGCGGCGATCGCACAAGGTAGCAAAATCAGAATATTATATATATATATTATATGGGATGATATATATATATATTATATATCATCCCATATAGCTATATTTTGTAAAAGTTCAGTAAGTAAATCAATCAGAATATAAATTCTGCAAGTAACGATATTGAAACTCCTAGCAACTGTGTCATATATTATTATATTATGTAGTATAATACGAACAAATTGTGATTCTTGATATATCATAGTTTCACCGTGTATGCATTTATACTTTATACTGAAGCTAACAAATACTTACATTACCATAAATAAAACTTTAGAACAATTACAAATTATTATAAAGAAAGTAATCTGGGGTATTCATTCGACGCTTGTATGTATATATTATTAATGACTTTCAAAATTGGTCTCAAAAGATTCGCTAATTTCCATTCGAGCATTCACTGTACTTTCTCGGTTAGCAATTGTGTAAATCACCTAAATCCGTTCTTTAATTGGACGCAATTGCATTGTGAGAAGGACAACTGTACAAGTAAAAAAGTTGTCACCAGACACAAAATACTTCCGTCGTGTGTTTGTACATGGCACAAGACCGGAAGAAAGGCGATTTAAAAGGAAGCTGTATTTTAATTAAGTTCTGACGGTTTTTACACTTTTACAGCCTGCATTACTTGTTAAATATTAGCTCTTTCATATTAAGCATGAAATATAATGTTGCGTTTACCCTGCTTTATGCCACTTACACTTATGAATATATATTTACATATTCATCCTAGTTTTACAAAGTTACTTTGGACTGACTTCATTCAGCTAATTTTGGTTTTAATATCAATATAGCTTATTTTTTGAAATGAACTTTTTGTACATCATACAAGGAGGAGAGTATTTCCTTTTTTCCTA
The DNA here is from genome assembly GCA_963170755.1 of Amphimallon solstitiale. Classification (NCBI taxonomy): domain Eukaryota; kingdom Metazoa; phylum Arthropoda; class Insecta; order Coleoptera; family Scarabaeidae; genus Amphimallon; species Amphimallon solstitiale. The sequence goes on from OY720678.1 coordinate 1,889,580, forward strand.
AATAAAATAAATATAAATAAACCGTTCCTCCTGATTTTGCAGTTCTAAATACAAGTACATATATGTGAATGATTCTCCTAACGATAATAGATATTAATTATTCCGTTTTCAAATAAAGTTATTAGTTCATTTTCACATATGAATTTTTGTCTCTATTTATTTAATTTCATATTTTTGATAATTTTAATTCATAATTTAGATATGGTGTGACCACTATTGTCCATTTACAATTAGTATCAATTTAGTGTTTTATGTATTTTGGATTCAAGATCAAGTGTTTATAGCTTCGTCTGCTTACTTGAATCACGCTAGTGTTTTGTGTTGCTTTTCCTTACTATTATCGGAATGGTATCTTCTTCTTCGATTTGAGCTATTAAAGACTTAAGTAGTATTGTTTAGAAAAGTTATTTCCAGTTCAGGTATAATTAGTTGTGAGTGGTCAGGTATATTATAAAAGAAAATTTTTATAAAAATTAAATTAAAATTTAATTTTTATAAAAATCTTGGAAGGGTATAACGATTTTAACAGAGGAAAATATGTTCATCACATTTTCAGTTTCTCACGTCATTTGTTTTTCATGTTATGACGTCACCATTTTTTTTTTAATGACGACCTGTAATTTCTGTAATTGATAGTACTTTCAATTCCCTATTCAACAGTATGAAACCTTTAATATATTACATTTGAAAAAAATCTAGAAAAAGGGTCTGAATGTTGAAAATATTAAAAATTCATTAAACAAATCTAGTCAGATAAATTTTATGGAAAAGTTGACAGTACATTCGTTTTTATTATAAAATTATGAAAATGTTGAAAACCCGAACTATAAATTTACTATCTACTCCATACAAAGATAATAATTACATTAAAACTAAATTGATTAACCAAAGAAAAACTCTAACTAATATCAAACACAAAACTAAACCTAGAAAGAACACAATTACATTTAAACTAAGTGTTCAAAATGTCGACATTGTACCATCTGACAATACCCAAGACGATTATAAAACTCATTTCTCACATTCTGAAAAGTTTGAGCTGATATTAATCCAGTTTAATGTCAAATTCTGTGCTTGAGATCTTCTAAATTATTAGGTGGATTTTTATACACTTTACTTTTATGTATCCCTACAGAAAGAAGTCTAATGGCGTTAAATCTGAAGACCTAGCCGGGCTATTCCATCGGACCTCTTCTTCCTATCCATCTTCTTGGGAGAACTTGATCCAAGTAGCGTCGCACATTAATTGCGTAATGAGGTGGAGGAATATGTTGTAACCATATCCCATTAGTTGGTAGCTCAGGGTTCTTTGCATTAGGAAATAATGCAGCTAATGCAGGCATCAATTCGAACTGTAGAAATTGCAAATATCTTTCTTCAGTCAAATTGTTAGCAAAAATGAATTCTGTCACCAATACGTTAATTTTCTGAGGATATATATTGCTCAGTAGTGCCATTTTTATTAATAAATGGTTTGCAGAAGGCAAAGTATTCTACTTTAGAAAAGGGAATAACACTTATTTTATTGTGAAACTGAAAAATTAATTTATTCTGACAGCCGTAACTAATGTTTTTTGTTTTATGCACCGGTATTGCCAATATAGTGAATTTCTATTATTTGAATTTTAAGAGCCGTTTTCTCAATTTTTTTCAAATGTAACATATAAAAGGTTTTATACCGTTAGATAGGGAATTGAAAGTACTATCAAAATCAATTCAAATATGTATGTATATGTGTATATGTAAAGTATTCCTCTTAGTTAAAGTCGCTATACCCCTTCAAGTTTTTTTTAAATAAATGTTAACGAAGTTATTGCCATTATCCGTTACTTTATTTCCACACTGTGTGTTAAGTTAATGTCCTGGCAACCATTTGGAAGTTAAGGTTATACCGCGAGATCAAAAATTATATTGATAAAGGGACACTAATGCTCAGTTTTTCAGTGCTGGTTCAACTTCAAGTTCAACTGATCCATAAGCTTGAACTTAAACCTTGAACTTTGTATAACCGTATTTCAGTGCTTCCATTGAACTAGTTCAGTTGAACCTAAAATCACAATTAACATGTCGTGGTTGGTAACGTTAAAAACAGGGGTTTGCAGTTTTGTGATGTTTGTGGCATTGAAACTTATAGAATTTCTCAAATTCAAACATCTGGTATTCATCTGTGGCTATTAGCGAAACCTCTATAAACTTCAGGTAAAATGATGAAAGCGTTCATTTACGTATTATTCGTCTTTGAGTGTTAGGTGTCTCTAAAATTGTGTGCTTGCTGTATCAATATTTTATATAACAAACATAAATATAAAATATGGCAGAAGAAAGCAATAGAAGATTATCTAATTTTTCCCAAGAAGAAGTAGATTTGCTTATAAGTATTATTAAAAGTTACAGAAATATTATCGAATGTAAAAAAATAGATCGTGTGTTATGGAAGGAAAAGGATGCGACGTGGGAGAAAATTGCAACACAATTTACATGCGCAGTGAACAGTATTATAGAACAGCAGCAGTTTTGCGAAATAAATATGAAAAGAAGCGCACTAAAAAAAAGTATGCAGACAATAAGTGTGAAGTATTTTCCACTGGTGGAGGACCAACCACCAACATTGTATTTACTTCAATAGATGAGGAAATAAAAGATTTGCTAGGTGTTCGCTTGGATGGATTGCCTTGTGCAGTTAATAGTGATGCTGATAGAGGTAATTAATAATCAGTACATATTTAATTTCTTAAGAACACAAATATGTTCAAAGTAAAAATGTTTAATACAGTGTTCTATTTATTGCATAGCATATTACACATGTAGATGGCGCAGAAACAATTATAATTCAACCAGGGGTTGCCAGTGTGGAAGATGGGGATGATGCTCAAATGGGTGAGGATGCCAGCCAATGGCAATATTACTCCATGGCCAAGGTTTCGCAGCCTATCTCATCTTCCCTGGAGCCTCAAGATGTGTCTCAGGCTTCCTCTTCAAGAAAGAGATTTGCTTCTAGAAATGAAGAATTGATGGAGAATGCCCCCAAAAAAGAGAAAAATTACAGGAAGCACCACCAATGAGAAATGGTCGAAGCTTGCAGATAACAAGAGCAAGTTTCTATTGCAACAACAAGAAAATTTATTAAAGAAGCAACTGCTACAGCTACAAATAGATGAGCAACAACTAAAAAATTCAATTTTAAAATTAGAATTGGAAATGAAAGAGAGGGAATTGAGAAAAACGATGTAAATTTATAAATAAAGATTCTAAAAATATTTTAATGTTTATTTACTCAGTAAGTTTATAACTTTGTATTTGCAAAGCAATTCTGTATGACCACTTTACGTCTACACTCACCAAAAGATTATTAGTGATCTATGTTGAATGTTTGACATTTATGTATTGTTCAATAATTGAATTTAGTTGATAATATCGTAACACAAATAAAATTGTCAATTTAAAAGAAAAAATCCAAATTGCTTTATTATATTACAATAAATTTTGAAAATAATTATTAATTAGATTATTTCTTCTGTTGTTATTGCCATTGTGTAATTCAAGATGTGGTTGGATATTGCCCTCAAATTCTATTGCAGCTTGCATATCTTGCTGCACTGGAGGTACATCCTCATGGGCATCACATGCAATATTATGCAACACTGCTGTTGCCACCACAATGGTCTGTACTGTGGAAATTTTTAAGCGCACACCATTGGCTAGTACAGGTAATCTTCTTTTCCAAACCCCATACATTCTCTCAACACAATTACGTGTTCGGATATGAGATTCATTTTATAGATTCTCTGCTGGAGTAGCTGGATTCAAAAGAGGAGTCAGCAAAAACCATATTTAGTTATACCTGGTGATTGAATTTTCACATGAGTACAATCGATTGCACCTACTACTTGAGGAGAGCTGGCTAGATTGTAGAAACCCTCATTGTTTAAGAGGATTTCCTCATCTGTTATGGGAAAACAAATGTACTGATTTCTCAAAGTAGCTATTGCATTTGAAACTTTTTTAACAACTTTGCTGGCATTTGATTTATGTACACCTATTAAGTCCCCAACAGTATTTAAAAAAACTTGCAGTGGCATAAAAACGAAGTATCAGAAAAAGCATTTCTTCAGGTGTTAAGGCACAATTCCTGAAAGTATATGAATTATTAGTAAGTTTTATACATTCTATTACTATTACTAGTTCTTGCTTACCAATCAGTAGCTTGAGCTATCGTTTCATAAATTTCATCCAAAATACGCCTAACAGAATTTTTACTTAGACGATACCTATCAAAAAAGTCGTGATCATCCCAAAATTGAAAATTGCTTTCATTCAGCAGACACAACAGTTGAGCAACTTTTCAGTGATCATGTCCAGTAGACGAGCGCTCACTCTGAACATGTTCAGGAGCGGCCACCATTTTTGTGAGCGGAAAAATTCTACGCTCACTTATTGAGCGTATTTTGTACCCATGTGCCATTGATGCATTCCAAGACCAACCTAATACATCATTTTGAAGAAAGTTACTAGAAAAGTAAGATACAGCAAATTAAAGGTACTGTGCAGAAATAAATGTATTAAAATATTGGAGTTCATCCAGTATTTTATTCGGGGTTGGAAAAACCAGCCCTTCCATTAAAAACTACTGCAAAACTTAATGCAGAAAAACAATTTGATGTTATTGTTTATTCGGTTTAATCTCTATAATTTTAACATATGGCAGCAATGAAAAGCACCAGATGACAGACGATGACATAAAGGTGAGCGGTCCTGTCCAGCGAACACTCAACTGTTGTGAAGTGAACGGTTGGAGCGGGATCGTTTCCCGATCCGTCTGCTGAACGAGAGCATTGTTGGGTCGTTCCCGTATTAATTTAGGTCTTCTATTGCGCCCTAGATGCTCAATGAAATCAATAATTTCTTCATCGTCGGAAGAATCAATTAAATTCAGAATATCCATATTAACTTATGTACTTATTCAAAAAAATTACACCGATAAAGAACAATAAATGGAAATATCGCAAAGTACAATAATTATAGAAGATATCTTTCAATGTATAGGTTATGCTAATACTTTAAACCAAAAACAAGGCTTGAACTGAGTAGTTTACTGGGTTAAAGTTCAACTCAAATTTTAGTTTATTTTTAAATTTAAGCTGACTGAAATACACCTTGAACCTTAAACTTGAACTTAAACCTGAACTTGTGCTTGAACCAATACTGAAAAACCGGGCATTAATGATATAACTTAAGACAGACGTTTTACATTCCATGGCGAACCTTTATCAATATAATTTTTGATCTCGCGGTATATAAAACTTTAATTCAAAATATATTTGTCGCCAAACATGTTTGGATATAGGAAATTAGACCTATATAATTTCGAGTAAATCAAATCCGACTGTAATCTTGAGTAGTAACGTGTTTTTGTCTATCTTATTTAATAATTGTATAGTGACCCGATGTAAAATTCATACCTAATTTTCGAGTTCACAGTTAAAGAAAATTATATTTCCTTCTGACATAACAAGTATAATTTAGTACATTTATCAACATAACTTTTTATTATGTTTATATTGATAGATAGATGTATAGGTGGATGACTTTTATTTGTGTATAAACATATAAGTTATTTATCAGTTTACATACTATTATAGCTTTTGCTACACGTCCTAGTTTTAACCACATATATTAGACATATATTATGTGTAAATATACAACAATACACAATACATATATCGGCTGTCAAGAATAACATTGTTCTAACTCCGTTCTTTCATGAAAATGGGGTATTGGCGACATTCCTGTTCTATCTCCTTATTGTACGTGTTGGTATACTAACATTGAGAATAACATTATCCTAAGATTTAAGATTTAGAGCGCATCTTAAATCTTATTATTTACATTGTTCTAACTGCCGTCTGCATTATATTTTTAAAATAATATTATCTTAACTCCTCTGTATAGACTAAGAGTATTCTATCGCAATTAAACTTTGGAGTTCCATTGAGTCGTTATTATAACAAAAAAGTTATTGTAATAAAAAATGACAACTAAGTTAAAATAAGGAAACTTATTAAATACTAATCTTAAAACTGCACTTACATATTCTTGTAGATTCTTAGCTGACGTTTTTGACTAAAATTTAATTACTTTGAAAAGAAAAGATACAGCACAGGACACCACACAATTAAGAACTTTATAATAGAAGAATGAATAAGAGAGTGTCCAGTGTATAGTGTAGACGTGTATATATCGGCTCCGGATTTTTAACCCAATAATAGGGAGAAACCGAGTTAATAATACACAGAAAGGTGACACTGTGAAGAAGAAGAAAAAGTAGAAGTGATACAGAAATACAAGAAGAAAGTAGAAGGTAAGACAATTTATTCAGATTAATAAAACATGTGTTGACTGCCTCCGAGAGGTCCACTCGGGCATTCGACACACACGGATATATTTCAACAATAACAACTAAAGAAAAAAGTACGGTGCTGCGAACCATACCAGAGATTTGGAAACAGAAATAATAAAATAAAGTACGGTACCCTGAAGAGAAGTCGGGCGTCAATAAAATAAATATAGGCGATAAGAAGAAAAGGCCCGCCATAAGACAAACTAAAATAGCAAGAACACTGTTGGAAATGGATAGCGATGGGAGCACAACAGATGAGGGAAAAAGAAAGAGGGGACAAAGAGATATAACCGAAATGCTTAGGAAGAATAAAAAGACAACTAAAACAACGGAGAAAGGAGCAAGCGATGACGAAAATAAATTAGACAAGTTAATGGAAATGATACAAGGACTGGTTACACAAGTGCAACATATAGAGGGAAAACAAGATAAATATATGGAAGAAATGAAAGGAATTAAATTGGAAAATGAGAAAATCAAAGAAGAAAATGCAGAACTGAAAAAAGAAATTAGGAGTGTGAAAGGAAGACTAGATAGACTGGAGGGAGTGAATAGAAGAAATAATGCAGTTATGCAGGGATTAAAAATAGATGTGAGTGATCAAGGGCACCTAAAAGTAGTGGTAGAAGAAATTATCCAGAAGTACATGGAAATACAAATAGAAATTAAAGCGGTGAAACAACTGGGCCCAGAAACTTGCTTAATAGAACTGAAGAATACACATGATAAGATACAAATGATGAAAAACAAGGGTAAATTAAGAGAATACAAAGAACAAAAGATATATATTAACGATGATATGACGAAGGAGGAAAGAGAAATACAAGAAAAGATACGTAGAAAGGCCAAAGAAGAGAGAATGAAAGGAAAAACCGTCAAGATAGGATTTCAAAAGATAATAGTGGAGGGAGAACAATGTAAATGGAATAGAGAAAAAGAGAATTAGAATAAGAAGGAAGGAGAATTGGAAAGAAAAAAAGAAATCGCAAAAATAATGTCAAAAAACTAATAATAAAGACTAGTAGAAATGAAGATGATGACCCGGGCAAGAAAAAGGACACGATAAAGGAGAATAAACAAAATAATGATAAATATGATAACGATGACACAAAAAAAATAGAAAAGATAACGAAAAGTAAGGATAAAGAAAACATAATATGGAAAATTGGCACGTGGAACATAAAAAGTATAACAGGAAAAGAAAAGGAATTAGAAAAGGCATTCGAAGAGTTAGAAGTAGACATATTAGCAATTACGGAAACGAAGAAAAAGGCACAGGGAATAATTAAGATGGACAATGGTCACACTTTATTATACAGTGGTGTAGGAAAAGAAAGAAGAGCAGCTGCAGGAGTAGGATGCATTTTACACAAAAAATTAGAAAACCAAATTCATGACTGGAAGGCATGGTCAGAAAGAATATTACTAATAGAGATGAAGGAGAGAAACATAATGAAAACAATAATAGTAGTATACGGACCAAATGAAGACGACACAGCAGATAACAAAAATAAGTTTTGGGAAGAATTAACAGTGGTGGTAGAAGATGCGAAAGGAATAATTTTTGTAATGGGAGACTTCAACAGTAGAGTTGGTATAAGAGACGATGAATACACTGAAGTATTAGGAACAAACGGAGAGACGGTTAGAAATAACAATGGAAGAAGAATGCTAGACTTTTGCATGATACACAACTTGGTAATAACTAATAGTCTTTTCCAACACAAAAATATACACACATATACCAGGGAAGTTAAGAGCAGGGGAGAGAAGTCCATAATTGATTATATATTAGTTGACAAAAAGAATAGAAGAATCGTGACTGATACAAAAGTAAGAAGAGGACCGGAAATAGGGAGCGATCACTTTGTCGTTATATCAAAAATAAAGGAAAAAGTTCAAAATAAAGAAAAGAAATATATATACAAACAGAAAGAAAACCAAAAAGAATTACTTAGAACATACAAACTAAGAAGTAAAGATATCGCTGAAAGTTACCAGAAAAGGATAACTGGAAGAGTAGAAAATGTAGAAATGAATAGAAATATTGAAGAAACTTGGAATACGTTCAAAGAAATTATAATAACTACAACTAAAGAGATATGTGGAGTAAGCAAGAAGAAAAACAAAAGACAAACGAAGTGGTGGACAAATGAAATAAGGTATCAAGTAAAGTCAAAAAAAAAGGCATGGAAAATATATTTAGCAGAACAAACAGCGGAAAAATACAATATATACAAAGAAGAAAGAAAAAAAGTGAAACAGTTAGTGGCAGAATCCAAAAAAGAGACATGGCAAGAATTTGGTGAAAAGATGGAAAAAAAATAGTAAAGAAAACCAAAAACTATTTTATAGAGTTTTGAAGTCAGTAAGGAATGAAGAAATGTCTCAATCTACACACCATAATAATATACAAAATAAGAAGGGAGATATACTAAGCGATAAAAAAGAAATGATAGAAAGATGGAAAGAATACTTCCAAGAATTGCTAAACGAAGGAGTGGAAAATGAGAATACCGATGAACAACAAACAATAGAAGAAGAAGAGACGGAAGAAATAATTACCATGGACGAATTGGAAGAAGCAATACATAAACAGAGAGATGGGAAAGCACCAGGCTGCGACAAGATTACGGCAGAAATGATTCAAAATATAGGACAAAAAGGAAGAGAAGTAATGTTGAAAATATATAACAGAATATGGAGAGAAGAGGAGATACCAAACGATTGGAGGAAGTCATTAATAGTACCAATATACAAGAATAAAGGAAACAAAAAAGAATGCAATAACTACAGAGGAATAACCCTTCTAAGCACTGCAATGAAGATTCTTGAGCAAATAATAGATAAAAGACTAAGAGCAAAACTCGAAAATACGCTACACGAATCACAAAGTGGGTTTAGAAAAGGAAGGAGCACACAAGACCAAATATTTTCCGTGAAGCAAATAATACAAAAAGCGTATAGAGAGCAGAAGAAAGTATTTTTAGCATTTATAGATCTAGAAAAAGCATTCGATAAGGTACCAAGAGAAAGACTGTGGAATATATTAAAAGAGAGAGGGGTCAATGGAAAAATAAGACGATTAATACAGAAAATATATGATAATAACACCAACGCTGTAATAGCTAATAATTTAGAATCAGAAACCTTCAGAACAAAGGAGGGACTCCGACAGGGAGGAAGCCTGAGCCCAATGCTGTTTATAGTTTATATGGACGACATTATCAAAAGGTGTACAAAAGAAAGTAAAAAGATCAGAGTTGGACACATTAACTTAAAGCTAGTCGAAGTTTCACAGGGAGCATTCGCAGACGACATAATAATTACAGCTGACAGAGCGGAAGATCTACAACGGAACTTAATAATATGGAATACGACACTAAATAACAGTGGAATGATGATGAATAAGAATAAAACCAAAGTAATGGTAGTGGGAGATGAAGAGATAGATATGAAAATCGAAATAGAAGGAATTGAAATAGAAGAAGTGAGAACGTTCCTGTACTTGGGAGTGAGAATTGATGGAAAAGGGACCCAGGACGCCGAGATTAACCAACGAATAGAAAAAGCAACAAAGCTGTATTATAGTATGAGGAATAAGTTCATTAACAAGAAAGAGATATCCCGCGAAACAAAATTAAAAGTATATAAGGCAATATACCGACCGATATTAGTATATGGATGCGAATCCTGGATATTAAATACAAGACAAAAAAGTAAAATACAAGCAGTAGAAATGAAATATTTAAGAAGAGTCAGAGGAGTTACAAAGATGGAAAGAATAAGAAATTCGGAAATAAGAAAAGATCTAAATATACAGTCAGTGTTGGAACATATTGAGCAAAGACAGTTGGGATGGTGGGGACATCTATATAGAATGGAAAATACGAGACAGACAAGAAGGATATGGGAAGCAAGAATAATGAAAAATAAAAGAAGAGGAAGGCCAAGGACGACATGGAATGATGTCATAGCAGAGATTTTGAGGAGGAAGGGCAAAACTTGGACAGAGGCGAAGAGCATGGCGAGGAATAGAAATGAATGGAAAAGATTCATAAAAAGTTAGAAGAGGATAAACGCCCCACACCATTAATATGGTAGAGGGGATTATTAGATTATATATATATATATATATATATATATATATATATAATAGAAGAATGTAGTAGGATAGAAGAATTACGCCTGGAACCACAACATCTCGAAAATGAAAATAATAATTTATAAGACTTCTCAGTCAATTATTGTGACATAAAAATATGTACTAATTATAATATTATAATGCAGGAAGGACCACTAATTAACTAGAAAAAGAAAGCAAAACGTAAAGATGTGGAAAAGTAACTTCAGGAAGAAATGCGACAAAATAGAAATACTTACAGAGGTAAAAAGCAGAAGACGCATCGTACCTGAATTTTTTATTATAAGGAATGTACAAAGTGTCCCTTTAAATATTCTAATCACATTTCAGTAGAAGTTGCAAAAAAAAAAGACTGAGTGACGATGAAAAATCAAATATTTATGATATATCGACCACAAGAATTTCAAATAAAAGGGTTGGTAAGAAAACCAAAATTCATCTAGACGAAGAAGATATAGTTTTAAACTACTTGTTTTAGTTAATAATCAAAAAATTTGTCTTTCTCGTTACTTCTACTTGTCATTTTGGCAATAAGCAGCAGAAAGGTTTCCTACTTCCATTCTCAAAAAAAAAAAAGAGGGATTAGAAATACACCTAAGCGTGACCAAGAGAGACAAAGAGTACAATTAAAATTCCTGAAAGCATCAGATTATTAGTGAAGGACCATACAAATTCTTTTACTCGATTTCCAGTTCATTATTGCAGAACAAATACAAGAAAAGAATACTTTGAATTTCGCCTCAATTTGGCTAAACTTTAGCAGCTCTATCAGGACGATTGCCAAACAAGAAACATTGAACCAGCGAAGAAATGGTTATATGCACAAATCTTCAACGAAGAATTTAACATAGAATTTTATAAACCCAAAAAAATCAATGTGATTTATGTTGCGAACATGAAAACCAAAGAAGGCTGAGTAATCTGACCGAAGAATTAGATAAAAAATTTAAAGTATATGTTAAAGGAAAAGAATATACTAGATGTCAGGCAAAGCATCTGTAGATGAAAACAACATACAGTAAGATCTGATTTACAGAGAGCACTTAATATTCCTCAATCAAATGTTTCAAAGGCATACTTTCTAAACAAATGAACGTATTCAATCTGACTACTTGTGATACGTTAAATAAACAAGGTTATTACATTGTTTGGCATGAGGGTATATAAAAACCTAGAATTTCTAAGATAGTGTTGTGATCTGATGCTTGTGTATCACAAAATCGCATTTCTACTATTGAGCAGAAGTTTTAGGAGTCGGGCTATATAGTTGTGTGCAAGAAGTTGACGCCATCGACAACACCATAGATAAGGCTTTATCATGAGCTGATATTAACGAATTTTTTATCCGCAGTTTAATCAGATTTATGTAGAATTTTGGGAATGTGTTTTCAAGGAGTCTCAAAAAATGTTTGACAGTCGATTTTTAACGAATTTACAAAGAAAATTCGGCAATTTAATTAATAATTTTAATTTTTAAACACATTTCAGGCATATCTTAATATCTTGTTGACTTTTTTTCCTTTTATATTGCCTTACTTACAATATTTGATTTTTAAATGACTATCATATGCGTCATCTATTAATGTTCAGGTCTTTAGTTCGCTTTTTCATTTAAATAATTTTTCTTAATAAAGTTAACATCTAACTTTTTATGAATATAATTTTAATATCTATTTCCAACTCATAATATTTTTCTTCTGTGATGTATCTACATTTTGGTTGTTTTTATTTCCAACGCTCAATAATGGTTTAAATAAATATTTGTAATTGTTTATTTGAAATCTTGCATATTATTGACATTAGCTATTGTAAACCCTTCTCTTCTTAATACATTTCACTGTTGAGTGGAGGTTTGAAAATTAATTAATATGTGGCGGCACTACATTTTAACTATCGTATGGTGACTATTCCGGCTATGGACAAGGATATAGAGACATTGAAGAAAATCTGTGTTTAAAAACTCGATTGCAGTAAAACAAACACCTGAGGGCAATGGGTGAGCTAGACAAGATAATGTATTTTAATAATTTCGTGACACTTCACTATTTGAATTATAAATTAATATTGTCGTGTACTCGGCTTGAAGCACAAGCACGCTGTTTTAATTCAAAGTTAGAATTTACATTCTTGCGAACAGTATTCTTGAGGTAGGCGTCCACATTTTCGTATCGTAAGTATCGGACGCATCGCATCGAACGGATTATTTTTCTACAATGCGTCCACAGTATCAGCAGCGATCGGATTTGCCGACGCAACTACCAACAATCGGATTGCCGACGCCACTTTCATTCGGATTTTCGTAGTGAGAGATAGCGTAGTGTTCGGTGGAATGTACAAGATAATGGAGGAAAACGATGCTGAGCGAGGGAGCAGACGGACTCCGCGCCGGAGTCCGTCCACTGATCGGCATTCCGTATGACGTCATCGGCACGCATCGTAAAAGTTGCCCCTCGGAGCATCGGCATCGGCATTGCCGACGGGTAGATTTTGTGCGATCCGTACGATGCGGATCAGAGGAGGCACTTGTATGACTTTCTATACTAAGAATACTACGATCCGTTCGATGCGATGCGTCCGATACTTACGATACGAATATGTGGACGCCTACCTTTGAGCGGAATTAAGTTAAACATTTCAATTTTTTTTGAACGTTATGTACAGAATGAATGAAAGCACTTAAGTCAGTCGTAATGCATAAAAAAATTGTAGATAAATACCTTAAAGAACTTTTATGTTGAGATTTTTTACTATATTTTTAGAAATTTTCAGTTATATTCGAGATTATAGAAGACAGACATAATAAAATGCATGTATCTAATAAGAAACAAAAATAGAAAATATTGTTGGTAACACGCTAGTTATACGTATAGTAGCATAAAAACGAGTGTTCATAAGAACATATGGGCAATAATAATAATAATGATGATATAATAATAATAATATACTTTGCTTTTTTGAAATAACAGCGAATCTTCGGAAACATTTAACAAGCATACAAATAATAATAGCTAGAAAAGATATACATTAAATATGATTCTTCGGCAGGTGGTAGCTTTCGTACTGTTACGCCTATAACAATTTTGTTTCGCGTATATTGTAGTAAGTTTCTTATATAATCGCATACTTTGTGGTAGGTAATGAAGGGAACATTTTACAATGTGTTATGCATGAGGAAATTACTACATCTGTCCTCATACACACACTGAGCGATATTTAGCAAGTTAGCAAGCAGGCTAGTACCTATACAATAACATGTTTTATAAATAGTGTAAGTAGGTTAAGATTAATAGATTATAAAGAGTAGAAATAGTATAGCAAGGGGAAGTCTCTCCGTATATTGATAATTATAATGTCATTTGTTAGTAAAGCACAATTAGTATCAAAGTATGAGATTAACTAGGTAAAGAACTCAAGCTCCTAAGCTTCACCGTCCGCCTGGGGCCGAACATTCTAAGATGCTTTCATTAATAACTAACTTAGGTTGTTGTGTCTATTCGGAAAGAATGAGAAAATAAAAATGATTTTTTTTTACAGAATTTTTATAAGAGTAATACATTTTAAATTAATATAAAATAACAATAGATTTTAAAAAAATGAGGTATGGCTACCACACGACTTTCTTATACGCATGAACGTTTTAAATTATAGAATTTTTTTATACAAAAATTATTCAAAATCCTACTATAAATACTTCTATTCTCTTAATAAATTCTATAGAATGCATGCTTTGGAAGATATTCGAAAAAAAGTGCTACTCGATAGGAGTAAAAGTGTTACTTCCGGTCCGAATTTTAAAATTGTATGTATACAAAAGAAATCGGAAATCCAGTTCTAAATACTTTTGTACTCTTGACGCCGGTGAATTTTGCAATCCTTGCATTGGCGGTTGCTGAATATGATGGTGGTCCATTGGGAGAGAGCGATCGCCTTATCTCCACGTGCGGCACCCTGTTAACTAAAGTGACAAGCACCACTGCCACCTCCTCCCAATCAATGCGCATGCTGATGCTATTCATGTTTAAACTTATTCCAGGCTTAAAATATTTCCAAACGTCAATATCAAAAGCGCTGCATTTTTCTGGATTGGTAATGGGATATTGAAAGCAGTTGTAGTAGTCCTGTTGGAAATATGGCACAGTCACTTTTTTTGATCGTGGTTTAGTAGATGTAGTAAATCGTGAAGAAATTTAGGCAAACAAAATTTAGATAAATGGGGTGAAACTTACAGAAATGAAATTTAGACAAGTGAAATTTAGATAAATAGTGGGAGGGAATTACCCTCACTCCGGTCTGCTTTTTTGGTTCCTTTCTAACAGCTCTACAGTCACTTTTTTTGATCGTGGTTTAATAGATGTGGGCGATCGTGAAGATCGGAAATTCCTACCGGAAGTAGGTCTTTTACTCCTTTCGAAAAACAGTTTTTTGCGAATATTTCGCAAGTCATGCTTTTTAGACAGGTACGTTACGGGTATAGAAGTATTTAAAACATAATTTTCAATATCTTTTGTACAAAAAAAAATCTAAAATTCAGATCGGAAGTACCACTTTTACTCTTAGGGAGTAGCACTTTTTTTCGAATATTTTGCAAAGTATGTACCTATTCTATAGCGATTTATTAAGAGAACAGAAGTATTTAGAAAAGAATTTTGAATATTTTTTTTTGTAGAAAAATCTTAAAATTGTATAGTTTGAAACGCTCATACGTATAAGAAAGTCGTGTGGTGGCCACACCTCATTTTTGGAATCGGGAAACTTCAAAACGTGGACATCTGCAAAAATCTCGGGATCGAAGATTTTCGTCATCACAATACTGCAAATAACGTCATTTAAATAACCACCTCTGCTTCTTCTGCAAAACCGAATTCGTTGACCATTTCAAAAACTCTACTCAATAAATTTGGTCACATATTTATGACACGTTTCATTTCAATGCATTCTGGAAATTTTATTATGGCGGGCTTTGTAAAGTCGAATAATAATATCCCGCGCTTTTACTGTATATAGCGCGCACTTATCGTCTGTGAAGCGTATCACACGTTTTGTTTTTGCAACGTCTAGATCTTAAAGGCGTTTATGCCTTTTTAGATTTTTATTTTTATTTATTTCTTTACAACACTTGGAGCACTGGTTTAACTTTTCTTTTCTTCTTGAATATTGGAGATCTTCGGATGGACTTCCTCTTTTCTGCAGATGCACGCGTTTATATACCCTTCAACAATTGCCAAACGCTTTATTTTGTTTCAAATTATTTTTGTTCAGTTTAAATTTTCTTCTACTGCGCCCTCCGTGTTTGTTATGGTAACTATCGATGTCACGTGATCATGTGACCTTTCTTCCGCCATGTTACTGTTGTTGTTGTTTACATATTCTATACTTGCATATCCAATGGACATCGATTGATTTCATCGATCTGTAGGTATTCTTAAGCTGTACTATATTATATACTGACCTAATGTTTTATTTATTTTTAGCTTGGAATCTCTTGAAGCATTTTTATATAAGGAAATTGTGTACCAATCGCATATTTAGATGTGCATACAATAATATCTTTTATCAGTGAAAATTGCATATCCTACATGATGTTTTATTTTTAATAGTGAAACAGAAATGAGTGGAATATATTTATTTATGTATAGAGACCTTTGTTCTTGCCGTAGTGTTTATTATTAATGCAATATGTTGAACGCAGGCTTCTATTCATCGATTATTATTACTGCTAAAGAATGCATTACCGAATGACCTACTTTCTATTAATTACTAATAATAATGTTTAAATCGTTACATATCCTTTTTTAGACGGAGGTCAGTATTTAAGCATCATGTTTTGTATGATATTTAACACAATTTTTGTGCTCTAATTTATTTAACATTGTTTTATATAATATTCAATACCATTTTATTTTAATTGCTAGTGCTTTCATTTTTACGGGTATGCAACCCACATTGCATTGATGTGTATTCTATTGCATATTCATCAGTTTGAATACCCACTGTTATGGGATAATTTGAATTATATATATATTTATATAAATTAGTGGATTATTCTGTATTTATCTGTTGAAATATTAAATTATAATTTATATCAAATATGTAAATTTATATTTATTTAAAATAAATGTGCTGGTATTTTATTTTTGTTGACTTTTTATTTGTTTGATTTCTTTATTTATCTATTTATTTATTTGTGCAGAAAATACCACAGCAATATGTGAATAACCAAATAGATGTATCCATTCATTTACCAAACGACTACAGTTATCAATAGATTTACAAAAATAAGTATATTTTGATAGCAATAGTTTTTAGATATCCTTACAGGAATAAATCTAGAGGTGTTAAATCACAGCTTCTTGAATAATAATAAACCAATTTTTCCACGGGGTGTGTGGTTCTTAGCGGTATTTTGTTGAAATCAGCAATATTTTCAACATTTCAGGTTCTCCATCTTAATTATGAGTATCATAAATTGGAAGATGAGCACAATAAGCTGCAATAAAGGAATGATTACATTGATAAAAAAATAGGATAATATCCAAAGATTACTGAGACGTATACCTTCCGTAATGAAATTGCAGACATTATTAAACACTCTTGACGACGACAGACAATTTTGGAATTTTATGCTATGTCAATCTCAAAACATATCATCCTCTTTAAAAGACCCTTTATTAACCATTTTTCCTAATCCAGTTACTGATATAAACTGGTTTTCAACCATTTAATCTAGAAATAATTACATCATATAAATTAATCCTTATACGTGCAATTTAATGTGTAAATGATGGAGTCCTCACAATTAGACCTATTTCTGAATATACACAATTGATGGTTTATTATTTGAAAATTAAAATAACACGGTACGCTTTATGATAAACTACCAAAAGGCAATTAAAAAAAATTCTGACTGGTTTTGACGATTGCAACTACTTTATTTGGTAATAAAATATATGTGTATATAAGTTGAGGTCATTTTGCTTTTCAAGTAAAGTAAAGTAGAAGAAAGGATAACCAATATATGAGGGGCCTAGTTCCAAAGAGTACAATCTCCAGCTAAAGTAAATTTTCAGGAAACGAAAAAACCTCTAGGTCGAATGAAATGCTTCCTTTTTAAAATTTGAATATTCTAATGAAAGGTTGTCATGGTTTTTATGGAGTTCTAGAAAGAAAAATATTCCGTTGCAAAAATATTTAAAAAAAAAGATATGGATATTGTACGATATGACATTGATTGGTGGAGATTGTTCACTTTGGAAATAAAATAACTTTTTTTAATTCGGATAAAAAAATGTATTTAAACTTAACTAGCGAACATACTTCAGACTCAGCTAACTAACATAGACGAGTAGGCTCTTAAGCCTAATTCCATAAAAGTTTTAATAAATGTTCAAATACAAACTGTAACTAACTAGATTAAATAAAGGCAAAAAATTAAAATGTCAAGCCACACTCTTCTTCGTTTCTTACGCATATTAACGTGTTATCTTCGTCTTGGCTTCCTCCTTCCAGCACAAATCTATAAAATTTTAATCTAGGATCACTTTTCCAGTCTTCTCCATAATGTGAAGTAAGAAGTTTATTGACATCAACTTTTTTGTTTTCCGCTACTGCATTCTTCTTGTTGATTATGGTTGAATCCATATTACGGACGCATTTACCTTTTTTTGAAATTGTATTTCCCATCCCTAAATCTGATCTGTAGGTACTTTCTCCCGGGACTATTACTACCCCATTTGAATTCTTGGTAAGTATCATTCTTTTCATTTTTGAAAAAGCAAAATGCCACTGGCCGGGCGACTTAATGAAAGTACTTGTTTCTTCCTTCCAGTTTTTAATTTGAACTTCTTCTCCTACTTTAAGCACAGTTGCAAACTGCGAGAAGATATTTATATATTCCTCTGGCTCTAAAATGACCTCTTTTTTGCGAATATTTCTTTCAATGTGACCAAATACTCTATCGGGAGGTATAAATGAATGTCCTCTCACTGGAAAAAGAACTTCAATTTTCGTTATTAGGTTTTGCTTAGAGAGCCAGTTACAACACATTGTAATCAGGGTTGTATTTTTGTTTTGACCCCTGCATCCATCACACATCAGTCTAACAGTGTGAATATTGGTAAAGTCAGAAGTGCTCAAGATGTGATAAATGCAGGAGGCAATCTCATTAGATCCATTGCTATACTCATTTTCGGTCCAACAAAAACTTGTAACTGTTGAACAGTTTAGTTTAGTTTTCGAAGTGCCTCTAACTACGGTGAAGTTGTAGATATAAAACTGTCTGGAGTAGTACGCTTGTTGATCTGGAACTTTGTGCAACACCTGATTCTTTTGACAGTCGAAAGAGTAAATTGCCACGCCATCCTCTGCTTCTTTTAGCAGGCTGAAATATGCTTGAGCCCTCATTTTGTGTACTCTCTTCTCTGTCATTAGATTAGCCTTAATATTCTCATCCCTGCAGCTTTTAATCTTTTCTGTCAACTGCAGACATGTAGAACATACATCAGTGCGAGGAGTTCCTAAACCAAAATTATATTATGTGTTAAAAATGTGTCTAAAGTAACTTTGCTTTACTGGTTGCTCCTTATTATCATTTTGGTACATGATCCACATTTTTGTAATATTTAAAGAAGAATCAAGGTACAGCCTTTCACTTGCACTAATAACCCTCAATAGCCTTAAAGTTATTAATAAAATTCACGACTGATTGTTTTTTGCTCTGATATTTTTCCAACTTGGTATCACCACCACGATTTTCCCGTGCTGGTAGCGAAGTTCTAAAATAATTTCTTGTCACTGTGTCAATCCTCCTCCTTGTAATTCCCAAAATAGCCATGAAAGACTTTTTACAAACTGGAATATATTTTTTTTGTTGACTAAGAACAAAAAAACTGGATTTGAAAAACTTTACCGCTGTATCTCGAATTTTTTGGCCTCTTGCGCTTAACCGGAATAGTTTTACAGTATTTTAAAATAAAGTTATCTCGATAAATTTTTTGTTTAACTTCATAAAACTTGCTGTGGAAATTCTTAATTTCAGCCATTGTGAGGCAAATGCACTGGAATGCAGAAGTTTTGTGGCCACATGTTGGGTAAACCGGAAGAAAATGTGGACCATATCTACAAAAACAAACATCTCTTAGAAACTAGAATTAGTCCTCAAATTTCTAATCAATCTTACCTAATCTCTTTTTCCTTATTTTTCTTCCATTGTGTAGAATCTTTTCTTCTTTTTCCAGCCATTTTATCACTACTTAAAGGTTTTACATTACAACAACCACTTCCAAATCTAATTTTATAAAACAATTTTATAAAAACATATAAGCACTAAAGCACTGCACGATTAATAAAGCAACCTTTCTGTTGAATGGAAATCAGAATAATGGATTATTGCGCGTTATAACAACTTATAACCTGTTAATACGACACAAAAACAGTTGATTAGCGCGAAAGAAATATTGCTCACTTTGAAAGTTACTGTATAATAATGTGTTAATATGCATTGGAGATTGTACGTTTTGCTTTAGTTGACAAGTTAGGAGTTTGCACAGTTTGGAACTAAATTATTATTGGTTATTGTACATTATGGAACTAAGCCTAATTTTACACACCAAAAATGGTCTGGAGTTTGACGTTTCTAGTACGGAATAATGGTTTATTTGAATTCAGCGCTAAAAATTACATCTGAAACACTATCTATCTCATTTTTCTTGAGAACTGGAGATTGTACACTTTGGAACTAGGCCCCTCATATGTAGAATGTAATTTCAACCTAAATACCCACATACAAATTTGTACAATTTATAATTAACAATCAACAAGGTACTAACTTGTAATAAGCATATCGTATAACATGCTAAGGGACGTTTATTTATGCTTATTAAATCATTTAAACTACTCAGCTTGCTGTAAAAATTTATTACGATATGTAATGTATGTGCATTGATGCTATTGCTCTTCAATTTGTGAAATGTTTTTGTCTAATTAAATTTGTAAAATATGAACCTTTTAAGAGCACTTTTATTTTTCAACTCAGCAGAAAGAAAGCAAACAAGACATATATTTGGAGGGTGCAGATATGTAGGGTCTGAGAAGAAACTCAATCAAACACAAACGTTCCATTTATTTTTATCACCTTCATATTTAAAGAATAAATTTACAAAGTGAAACACATCTAACACCAACGGCAAACAAAGAAAAATTCTATCGTCGCAGTTTCATATATCATTTGGCAATATAAATTCGAGCGTTTCCAGTGTTTAAGTTTGAACTGAGATTTCATATTCAACCATATTTCTTCATATTTACATATCTCATAAACTGTCACGTGATGTACGGGGTGAGATATTTCATGTGATATTCGGCACTGTGAGAGCTGACTGTCGCCTTCGCTACCGCCCTTCCGAACATTTCCCTGTGAATAATACAGTCGTTCTATCTGTCTTTCGGAAAATAAATGTATGTTCTACACATAAATTGTAGAAATTCTAAATATTGTTGAACAAATTAATTGATTTAATAGATAGTAGAACTATTTATTTATCTGTGGTGCAGAAAACTTTGTATGACCCTTTTTTGATTTGAAGCAATATTTGTATTTTTGCAGCTTTGTTGTGTTTAGACGAATAAATAATCAATTTCTTTAATTATTTCTTTCTTTGAGACATAGTTTCGTCTCTTCGATATCGGACCTACTCCACCGGATGATCTTTCTTTGTCATGAATATATAATGTTTATTGTGTTGTTATTAAATTATTTCGAGTAAATTTCAAAAGGAATATCTGGTTTCCATTGCTTCAAACCTTTCGAAATACATGAACATTTTTAATCATGATTATACATCTTGTGAAAGTTTTAACTGCAGCTTTTCTCTCGCTAGTTGCTGTGCCATATCTCTATACTTAGATCTGAGAACAAAATCTGCCAGAAAGTTATATAGTAAAAATCAAATTATTGAGGATAAGAAAAGGTAAACGAATCTAGAAGGCCCTCAAGTAAAACTGATGTTGCAAAGTGTACCTAATACATATACATTTCGAGTAGAAACTGAAATATGCCTCCAAAAATATAAGTGGAATGAATTAAAGAAACTAAATATTTTGTCTAATAATAACCCCGAATTACCAATTGATTTAAGAGATTCAGACGGTATAGATATATTTTTTTTTAGATTGGTAGCAAACTTCCGTAATCATTTTAACAATACCTTAATATCTTTAAAAAAAATCTACGAAAATTAATATCTTATTGTCACAATAAAAACAGCCACTGCTCATATAAGTAACATGAAGGAGAAGTCAGCTATATCGGATAATATTACCCTTCAAATGAGCACATAGTTTATATATTATTAGAATAATAAATACACCCTTTACAAAAACACGTGTCCTTCTGTGGAAAAGGGTATTGTTCATATTTTTATGAACAATAGTCCAAGATAATTTAAGGATCACTTTATTACACTTTTTGTCAAAAAATTTGCAAAAGAGTAATTTCCAAAGCTTTCACCGCTCTAGTAACATTTACTTAATTGTTCGAGATCAACCGTGTACACGTCATACTTATTTATTTTGTCTCTTTGTCAGGATTTTAGTGGTAGACTAAAAGTGTAGAGTCTGCAGGATATTGGACCATGCCCTGTGATCCTCAATTTGCTTTTGTTATTTTTATAATTTAACATTTTGCTTTTTGTTTATCTTTTGAGAATAAAGAGTATTATTATTACTACATGAAGTAGATTGTGAAGGGATTGATTATATTATATAGATTTAGTGCTTTATCTGAAGGCTATGGTGGAATTATTATACAACAAAGGAGTAACATCTTCTACTAATACTCTAGACTCTCAGATGAGCATGTTCATTTAAAGAAATAAAAGTACGTTGAAAATCTAACCAATACAATTTTGATTTTGAAATAATGGTAAACTAAGTAAACTTAAAATGTGTGCAGAGAGAAGAAGTTAAAGCGGTTATTGAATTATATTCAGATGATATTGATTATGCACCTAGACGTGAAATAAAAAAAACAAGGAGGGCTGGCTACATTTTTTTCAGAGAGAAGGAATTAATGAAAAAGAAAGATGTCGTCTCTAAAATCATGATATTTTTGTGGGAAATATAGAAGAGACAATTTTTATATGGATGCCCTCAGCATTCCAGAAAAGACTTTTTTGGAAAACCGAATGTAGACTCAGGAAAAGAGAAAGAAAAAGTCAAACAAATCCAATACGGAAATGTACCTGTTGGCATAGCAACATGGTTTAAATGGTTTATAAAAACATCTACGCACAGTCTTACTGTCAATCATTTCATGACTCACTTAGTCTATCTTCTGTAGATAATAAGAACACAATTGACAGTAAATTAAGAATATTTCCGAAAAAGTCATGTTAAAATGTAAATATTGATATCAGTATAAAGCTAGATTGATTCGACATATAGTTTACCTAACATTTGCTCAATTTTTTTAAGCATTTATTTGTAACAAAAATTATTTTATGAATACGGAAACCTCAAAAACAAAATCGATGTGTACATCTCAAGTAAAAAATATACTTCTTCTAAAGTAACTTTGTCAGCCTATGTAGTATCAATAATAATTTAAATTCTTGATAATGGTTTTCTAGTATAGCTTGTGTTGTTTCTGACCATATTCAAAGTGTCTGCACGGTATATTACTGCGGAAAAAACCATAATAAACAATTCGTTATCGTCGTCTTTAAGTTATTTTACTAAATATTCTTTACTATTTACGAAAAGAAATTTACAATTTGCTAAATATATTTTTCATAGATATGATTTTCCATTTCACATCTTTCTATATTAAAATTTTGAAGTATTTGGAAAAACGAGAACGTAAATATTGAGAATTATTCTTGCTAAAGAAATAAATTTGCGTTGTAAGTTCAAAAGGAAATAAACCGGGATTAAATACGTATTTTGGTAAAGCTTTCGCGGTCATTTCAACAATTTCATCGTCAATTACGTACATACTTACGACTCCATTAAAACGAAAAGTAAATATAAATAATTTTAATTGAAAATCTACCGAAACATAAAAAACGAGTAAGGATTAAAACCATTTTAGGGTAAATATTAATTTTAAGGCTGACAATTTAAATGAAAATGTAATATAGAAACCCGTTTGGAAATTTCAATATACCATATCCGGGGTAGAAATTTTAATAATAGTCCCTTATATTGACGCAGAAAGGATAGACCTGAAGGAGAAGAAAGAAGGGAAATCTCACCCAAAACCTCTCGTTAATTTGTCGAAGATTTTATCGTCTATAAATTAGTGAGTTCCGAATTACAAAGTGAATGATAATCAATAGAAATTGAATCTAAGGTAAATATTTAGAAAGACTTAATATTTGCAAAACATATATGTATTACAATATAAATATTTGTTTCTTCTTCAACATGGGTTCTTAACAAAAATAATAATGATTAATAGTTTTTTTATTTCAGTAAATTAATCATTTTATTTAATAGTGTTCATTTATAAAAAAAAATCCTATAATTTTAGTAAAATTTTACACTTCTATTTCATTATTGGATTGATCCGGTCTTTACTTGATGAAGATCCATAGTATTAATTACTAAATAACAATAACTGTTCCGAAACAATTGTCATATTAAATACTAAATATTCAACAGTTGTTGTTATTTACTAATTAATTTCTGTTTTTTATTATTTATTAGAAAATCGAGAGATGTGTATACTTAGAATTACCTAGTATCTACGTCAAATTTTCATCAATTCGTAACTATATCGTATCGGTCGCCAGTTTTCCAATTAAAGCTGGAAAAAGAAAAATCGGGTTCGTAGTACAATCTTTAATTATTTTTCTGTCAAGAATGTATTAATATCATTAAACTTTGCAATTGCAATTTGCTTTTTCGTTATGTAATGTATTGACTTATAATGAAAACTATAATAAGACACAAAAGCATTAGAATAACTCCGTGGTGAATAATTCAGACATAACTTGCAATTCTGCATGAATTAAATTATAATAATTTCAGCTTATGACACAGATGTGCTTCTTTTAGAGCTTATAATGTGTTTTTAGTAATCAACATAAAAATTATCCACATAAACTATTGAATTCTGATGGCATATGTATCTAGAAACTTTTTGTTAAATTTATGTCATTGTATTGGCGGATGGAAGATAATTCGAAATGATTTACTGAATAGTGTTATAAAGTTACGTGTATAAGGTTTTTATATATTACGCCGAAACCTTTGCCTCATAATATGAAATTGGGGAAAAACATCGATATACTGCAGAAACTGCAGATCGGTGGTAGTGTGATGATAATAATAATATAACAACTTACTATTTAGATAATTAGTAAATTAACGTTTATTCATCAATCTGCAAGTTTGCATAATTTAAACAAAATGGTAGTCTGCATAACTAGGACCTGGTTTTTTTTTAATAATATAGATATTTCCTGTATATCTTGTAGATATCCCAGAAGAAATTTTTCTAGATAGACGAATATATACATGACTTTTAATCGCAATCAATTTGGATTTGCTTCATCTGCTTAAAATTTAAGCAACATATACAAGTCCAATAGAATATGTGATGTGATTACTGTAATACGTCTGGTTAAAACAGTAAATAATTAGAGATATCTTAACTAATATAAGAAGCGATTACATACCTTTCTTTCTTTATTATGCCCCTGCTCTAATCGAATTCTTTGATGTTGAAAAACCTCTTTAGATAACGTTTTTTAAATTCATTCTTTAGTATATGTATTTAGTAGTTTTGTTTCAAAAGGGAATTTGAAAAATTGTTTGGCACCATTCATTACGTGGACTACATAGCCTCATGTTAGACTTTTTACCAAATATCTGTTTATTCTCTATGTGGCACTCGACTAATGGTTGAGATTTTGTTTGTGCAATCAAATCTTGTAAGTAAGCAATTTTTCTTTT
Organism: Amphimallon solstitiale; assembly: GCA_963170755.1. Taxonomy (NCBI): domain Eukaryota; kingdom Metazoa; phylum Arthropoda; class Insecta; order Coleoptera; family Scarabaeidae; genus Amphimallon; species Amphimallon solstitiale. The sequence goes on from OY720678.1 coordinate 1,915,073, forward strand.
CCGCTAATCAGAAAACGTTCAAATTTTATATTAGTTGTACGACTTAATAGTTTTATACTTACTAAAACAAACGAAAATAATCTATTGCTAGCCAAAGTGAGACTTGCCTATCATTGTGTGTTTGCAAAAAAGGAAATGGTATCATTTTTGAGTAGGACATGCGTTTGCAAGAGAATATTAAATTTTCAATATCATGTGATGTTTAGTTCGACAGATAGAATCGTTAAAGAAGACGTGTATACTGTGAGTTGTCAATTGGACAAAATGTGATTTGCAGTACATTCAGCACTTGGTTTTTAAAATGAGCACAACTGAGATTTTGACGGATATGCAACTAACATTGGACAACAATGGCTCCGTTGAAGGCCATAATTAGCTTCTAGGTTGCTTGCTTAAAACTTGCGACATCATATATATCATTCATATAGTGTGTTACGTGACCAAATAAGATTACGTCTACTGAAAGTGTAAACCACGTTGTGGAATTAGGCAATAATTTGGTTTTTCGAGTAAGTAGTCGTAATTTTTGGTATGCTCACTTTTAGAGCAAGTTTTTTTTAATAATATGAGATTGTAATATCTATTCGGGATTCAATATGGCAGGAAACGGGAGCAAAAAAGAGCAGTAACAGATAAAGAATTGGAAAAAGAAATACAAAAGTTGTTTCAGGAAAAATATGAAAATTTAGGTGATAATATAAATTACGATAGCGGAAGTGAAATTAAGGCCTTTATGCTGTCAGAATCAGAATATATGCCATCAGATATAGATCATACGGACGATGATCAACCTGAACCTAGCAAAAGAAGAAAGAATGATATTAAAAGATCAATACTCAGCAAAAACTATAATAAACACAGACATATACATTTACCTGCTTCGGAACTGTTCAATGACAAATTATGTAGATCAAACTATAGATCAGCCATGGCCGAAGCGAGATTTAAATTGAGATGAACGTAAGCAATCCGATGAATGCATCCGATGCATTTATCGGATTGTTTAAGTTCATCGCGACTATCTTTATCATCGTGTCTTAAACAGTTTATAAGAAATTAAAATCTCGCTTCGACAAATGGCTGCAAATGCGCAGCCAATCGTCAATTATGGGACAAACTATCAGTGCAATAACTTATACAAAGCCTGGTCTTATGTAACAATTGATAAGCAGCTGCTAGCCTTTCAAGGCCATTGCCCGCGTATATATCGAATGAACTACACAATACGGTTTGAAGATTGTTAAGGTTTGCGATGTAAGAACAATATAAATGATGGATGCCACCCCATACATAGGGAAAACTACCCAAACTAATGGAATGCCATTAGGACAGTATTTTTTTAAAACCCTTTCTAAAATTATCCACAATTACAATAGAAATATCACAATGGACAACTGGTTCACAAACGGTAGCCTCTTTGCATGTTCGATGGTATGATCAGTATAGTTAGTATAAATGCGTACGTCTTGCATTGTCATAATAACATGAAATTAGGTAAAAAACTATGACTAGAAGACAATTTTTGATGAAATTACATCAATCATTAATCGAACCGTGGTCAGAGCAGCGAATTCAGATCAAAGCTTTGGAATCCTCAATCCGCAAAAATATTCAAAATGTCTTTCCTAAATTACTCAGAATGAACAAGTGACACCTGCATCTTCAAACCGGAGCATGTGTTACATCTGCCCAACAAAGAAAGACACATGACGACATATTTCTGCAACCGCTACAAAAAGCCATATTTCTAGAACATCGGGCCATGTTTTGGAATAAATGGGTGCATAATATGTAGAAACTGCTGTTTTTCTTAACTAGCTATGTCTATTAAAGTTTATTGATAAAGCTACATTAGTTTTCTTACTAAAACTTTTAAAGAACTTTTTTAAAGTTAATTACACATTATGTGTCGTGAATTTTACGAGGGTTATCTTTAAGGTATCTTGAAATAAGGTTATCTCTCTAAAGTTAATGTGAAAACGTAACGCCAGTACTATGTTATATAATCGAAACGGCGATCTTAGCAATGGAGGCATCGTGGCAGAAAAGGAACCAAATGTTTCCTTGAAATGGAAAAGTTATGCCAAAATATCTTTAGATTTGAAGAAGATACATCGTATTAATTATCTCACAAAACGCTAAACTATCAACGCAACAGATTATACTGTCCTTATATCCTATACATTACCTAAAAAAGACCAGTAACGGATCGCAACAAGGTGCTATTCTATTAAGACAATGCACTATCATACACCAATCGCATTGTTCGAGAAAAACAGGATGAATTGCAATTCCCAACCAACCTATTTACAGAATCTAGCTCCACCAGATTTCCACTTATTTCAAAACTGAAACTGTTTCTCACCGAAAAGAAATTCATGATATACGCAGAATGTATGTTGTGATTTATTTTTGAGCAGAGCATGTTGATTATAAAACAGGTATAAAAGAACTTCAGCAGCGCCGATCCAAGTCTATTAATGTTGAAGAGTATGTTGAAAATAAGAGGAAATCATCGCGTCGCCGTATTTCAAGCGTTTCATTTTAAATCTCAGTTCCGTCAAACCATTCTCGTACTATGCTAGCTATGATGTTTAGAGCACTATGAAGCAAATAATGTTGAAATTTTAGCAATAAACAATTATTATATTTGCTAATATCTTATTTAAATTATAATAATAGCAATACTCAGCTATATGTCGTCGCAATACATAACTAAATAAACCTGTCGCTAATATACTCATGTAAAGTACAGTCATGTATATCCTGTATATTGCTTCTCTTCAAGGGTCATTTGTTGCCTTATAGTTGCTATTAGTGAATAAACTACAAAATTTCTTAATAATACCCAGACAAACACTTTCTCTATGAGCCACACCACAACACAGCTAATTCTTTATAATCAATGTGTTGTGTCAACACTCCGTCCACTTTTGATACCAAATATGTCTAATTATTGTTATTGTGAAAAGATGTGAGTAGTGGAACCAAAAGCGATTAAATTCATCGAAGACGTTATGTACCTTTTTATCTCTATAATTATTATATATAGAATGATTATTACATAGGTTGTTGAAATTAGATGAAGCATTCTCAGGAATAGAAAGCTCTTATTAAGGAAATAAATTTTACGTCTCAAATCTGGAACTGAGAAATTAATTATGTTATATTTACTATGATTTCTTAAATCTTTACGTCAATTGGACTGTCAAGCAAAATCAATTATGGTTGCTATCGGTTGTATCCTATATTTTCTTTTACGGTCACAGTTTGACTGTAGTGCTTGTCCCATTACTCACCAGTACACCTATTATTATAAATCCGTAAGAAGTACTATTTTCGACTAAAACTTTTATGTGAAATAAAATGCAAAAGGAAAAATCCCTTACCACAAAAAATATATAAAAAATCTATATACGTATTTCGAAAACTAAGTTCCCATCTCCAGTAGAAATCTATATGAAACAAAAAAAGAGTTAAAAGTTAAACGTAGTACTTTTGGCTAAGGTGTAACCTTAGAAGATATGCTCTTCACCAAATCACCAGTGGGATATCACATATCTCTTAACAAACTGAAGCGTGACAAACTAATCACATAAAATTACAATAATTCCTTACAAGCTGGACTCGGGTATCAGTCCATTGTCAGCATTTATTAACTTACATCTATTTCTATGTATATAAATATTACGTCTAATAAACTTAATTCTTATTAATCTAATTATTTGTCTAATTATTAGACAAAGGCCTAAAATATTGTTTGCCAAGCACTAGGGTTCCTATGGAGGAGATTATTGCAGACATCGACACCTCTATCGGAGGTTTTGCAGATCCTGTAAAATCTTTTATAATAGGAGCCTGTATGGTTCAAATCCAGGAAAACTTACAGCAGCACAAACAAATTGCAGTCAGTGATGAATGGAATACGATTAAAAATCTCAGAACCAAAGACTGTTTTTACGTAAAAGCTGATAAAGGCATCAAGTTAGTATTTATGAACAAAACCGATTATTTTAACTGGGTGAATCATTTAATATTATGTTCAATTAAATTAAAAAAAAAGAAAATCCTCCTGAAGATGATTAAATAAACTAAAGACGCGTTAAAAAATCGTCCACATTTAATAACTTCTTCCCTTAAATTTCGTTTAAATGTAAGCAATCCATTTGTACCGAGGTTATATTGTTTACCTAAAATTCATAAGCCAGGCAATTCGATGAGACCTATTGTTTCAGGTATCAACCCACCGACATCCCTGATATCGAAATGGTTAGTGAATCAATTTAGAAATTTACTCGACAAACCAGATAGTTTCTCAGTTGAAAATTCATTAGAATTTATTCAAAAAGTCAAAGATCATAAACTGGAAGAGGGTGAAATTTTAGTTTCATTTGATGTAAGTTCATTGGTCCTCTCAGTAACGATTCCAGAAACATTGAAATATTTAGAAGATTTGTTGATTAAGAATAAAATTGAACGCGTAAAAATAGATGAATACTTGAAGTTGACAACTCTTTGCATGTCCCAGAACTGCTTTCAGTTTGAAGGCAACTTCTATGAACAGCGACAGGGTACAGCAATGGGCAACAGCTTGTCTCCATTTATAGCGAATTTATTCATGAGTCACTTTGAAGCCGAGTTTGAAAGGAACTCTAAGTATTTCCCTAAAGTATGGATTAGGTACGTTGACGATATTTTCGCGATTTTTAATACTAATTTTGTGATTTGGATGACTTCTTATTTGAAGTAAACTTGAAATTCACAACAACTAATTTCACAATAGTAGAGGAAAACAATGATCAACTACCATTTTTAGATGTTTTGGTTATAAAAAATAATAATAACTTAGAAATAGATATCTTCCGAAAAGAAACCAATGTCAACAAATTTATAACAGCGGATTCAAATCATAGTTTTCAGCAAAAGATGGCATCTTTTAATTTTATTATCCATCGGTTGTGAAGTTTTCCGATTACAATAGATAGATATGAAAAAGAACTTAGTTTAATTAAAAAGATCGCGGAGTACAATGGTCTCGATTCAGAAATAGTAACTAAGCTTATTAGGAGACATAAATTTAAGAAACAAATTCAGAATACTACATGTTTGCTACCTCAATAAACTCTTGGTAATAAATTTGTTTCTTTGCCGTATCATTCAGTCACACAAAATTTGAACAGCATTTTTAAAGAGCAGGAACTTCAAATCGCGTTTAAATCGGACAATTCATTAAAATCTTTCTTAGGGAACGCTAAAGATAAAATTGAGGTAGATAAAAAATCTGGTATTTATGAAATAACCTGTAAATATTGTAATCAAAAATATGTAGGGCAATTTCAACTCGTTGCAAAGAACATATTGCACATTTTAGATATAACAGACCGGAAAAATCAAGTGTTGCTCATATTTTCGACACAGGTCACGGCATGCCTACAGATAGTCTTAGATTAACTAAACTGAAAATAATTTTAGAGAATTTGACAGTTACGAAAGTATTTATATACATAGAAATAGATGTAAGTTAATGAATTCTGACAATTGACCGATACCCGACTCCAGCTTGTACGGATTATTGTAATTTTAGGTGAGTAGTCAGTCACGCTTCAAGGTCCCGCCGTTTGTTAAGAAATCAATGTTATCCCACTGGTAATTTGGTGAAGAGCATATCTTCTAGGGTTACACCTTAGCCAAAAATACTACGTTTACCATTCTTTTTTTTTTTTTGGTTTTATATAGATTTCTACTGAAGAAGACTTAGTTGCCGAAATACGTATATAGATTTTTATATATTTTTTTGCGGTAAGGGATTTTTCTTTGCATTTTATTTCAGATTTTTAGCCCCAGTCTCCAAACATTATTGGATAAAACTTTTATGTTTTTTCTAAATTAGGAATATAGCTCTATGTAGTATCTACAAAACATTCACCAAAGTGAAAGATATATTCAAAAATTCTAGTAACGCAACTTATATGTGTATGATATCAGTAAGTAAACGTCATCAGCCGAATTGTAATTCTAAAATAAACTCTTTATTTTAAGGACAATTTTATTTAGATTAGTCTACATACAAATATACAAATATAGAGTTTCCTATTTAATGTATTTTATTTGTTACACTTGATGGAATATATTTGTTGTGAGCAGAACGTTCTGTCCAAAAATATTCCAGCGAGTATCACTGTACCACCATCATTAGAAAATACAAATGAAGAACTCAGCGAAATCCCTAAGGATTTCGTGAAGCGGATCATTTGCAAAACAAATTAAAGAGTTAACACGGTGCAGCACTTTGCGGATTAAAAGAGAACACCGCTATCCATACTTCTACCAATTTTATGAGATAGAAATTAAAAATCATTTTAAAGGAGAGAACAATTCTCCACGATGTTTCAGATGTGGAAGAATAGATAGTCAAACAGTTTTAACACATTCATATCTCTAAACATTTGTATATACAGCTGTACTAGTAGTTCTTAAGATGGGTATGTGTGTAGATAATTAAAAATAATCATTAATAATGTAGATTATATGTATTATTATACAGAGTGTTCATAAATGATTGAAATGCGTTTGAATTTCCCGCTTTCTATTTTTTTGCTTTAAGTTGGTACCAAGTCCTAGTCAAATCTCTGAGGCTGTAAATATTGTATATCATAGGCGTAACATAAAAAAGTGAGAAAGGGAACAATTTTAGTTACTTTATTAAAAGGTAATTACAATAAAATTGTTTCCTAATGTTGATATTTTAAATTGTTCTTAATCTTACTTTCAGGTTAGACTAGTCAATGAAAATTATTACAAAAGTGTAACAATTATTCAAGATATTTATTATATAAAATTTTTAAAATTACAATATTCGGTGAAAATTATTACAAACCTATAACACTTCTTCAAGATTTTATAATTTAAAATTTTAAAAATTATAACATTTATTCAAAATGTTGCTCGTGTAAATTCAAACACAAGTTCACTCTGCTTTCATATTGTCGAATTCATTGTGAAATATTTCTAGTCTATTGTCATTTACAGCTTCCGACATTGTATGTTGTAATTCCTTCAATGTATGGATACGGTTAGAATGAACTTTATTCTTTAAATAACGAAACATGAAATAATCGAAAAGTGTCAAATTTGGTGACCGAGGAGGCAAGCGGTCTCTACTTATCAATTTGTCCCCATAAAACTGCTGCAGATAAACTAATGTTCTCTGCGCAGTATGGGCTGTAGCACCATCCTGTTGGAAATAACCACGTTGCTACCCATCATTGTGAAGTTGATCAATAAAAGGGTTTAAAATTATATTTTGATGGGTATTCGCATCAATATTCTGATGAAAGAAGAGAGGATCGATGATTTTTCTTCTTGACATCGCTAACCACACACCGATCTTTTGAGATTGTAATGGAGTCTCTTTAAAATTATGAGGATCATCCGGAGACCAAATTCTATTGTTATGTGAATTTACATATCCACTGAGGTGGAACCATGCTTCATCACTGAAGAAAGTAATATCCAAGATATCGTCATTGTTTAAAACTTCATTGAACCATTTACAGTACTGTATACGACGAGGAAAATCCAGAGGTAACAATTCATGAATTACGGTTATCTTGTATGGATCTAAATGAAGAACTTTCTTGCAAGGCTTTTGAGAGGTACTAAGTGATAAATTTGTTTGGGCTGATATGCACCGTAAAGATTTTTTAGAACTCGCATCCATTCTTTGACTATATCTGCAACAACTTGTTCAGTTAGAACAGTAGAACGACCTGTTGATTTCCCTTTCGCAACACTCCCTGTTCTGCAAAATCTGTCTATTGCACGACGAACATGCTGTACAAAACGATCATGTGTAAATTCTACGTTGGGAAATTCTTCTTGAAATTGCTGCTAGCAATTTTGATAGGAATAGTCCCATATTCCTTGATTATTGCGTATTCCTGAGCGAAAGTATGCTTCAACGATAAATTTGTTGTGCAGATCTGTGAAAATCATCATTAACCTAAAAGCGAGTGTTGATTATATTTGTACGGATCTATTATGACTAGTTTGTCGCTTACCGATACTAATATGCGGATGCAGAAAGTGGTAATAAGAAAAGCCTTTCTAGAAATAAATAAATAAAACAATAAAGTAAGTAGACGAAAATGAAAATCAAAATAAAAACAACAAGATAATAAGACGCTACTGATCATTAATGGTATATCTTCAAGAAGCACCAACTTTTCGTCATAAAAAAAATGAGGTGTGGCCACCACACGACTTTCTTATACGTATGAGAGTTTCAAATTACAGAATTTTAAGAATTTTTTTTACAGATATTATTCAAAATCCTATTCTAAGTACTTCTATTCTCTTAATAAATTTCTATAGAATGCATACTTTGCAAGATATCAAAAAAGTGCTCTTCGCTAAGAGTAAAAGTGCTACTTCCGGTCCGAATTTTGAAATTTCATATATACAAAAAATATTGCAAATCTAGTTTTAAATACTTTTGTACTCTTGATAAATTTATATAGAATGCATAACTTACGACATATTTGCAAAAAATCGCTATTCGATAAGAGTAAAAGTGGTATTTCCGTTCTGAATTTTGAAATTTTTTTTATACAAAAGATATTGAAAATTACGTTCTAAATACTTTTATATCCATAACGTACTAGCCAAAAAGGCATGACTTGCGAAATATTCGCAGAAAACTGATTTTCGATAAGAGTAAAAGACCTACTTCCGGTAGGAATTTCGGAAAACTTTTTAGATAAAATTATACTCAATTTTAATTTTAAGTATATATGAATTCTTTATAAATTTGTTAAAACTTAGTAGTTGACGAAATATTGGCAAAATTCGATTTTTTCGCTGAAGTAAACTGCTACTTCCGGTCTACCGATTTTACTGAAAAACTAATCAGATCTCAAGAGGGAGATTATACACGTAAATACAAAATTTGGAATTGATATCTACAGCGGCTTGACCGCTATCGTGGTCACACACACACACACACACACACACACACACACAGACACACACAGACACACAGACACACAGACATTTTTTAAAAACCACTTTTTCGGTACCAGGGGACTTCAAAACGTGGACATCTGCAAAAATCTCGAGGTCGAAAATTTTCATCATCACAATACTTCCTTATACTACGTATAAGAAAGTAAAAAGTGAGGGCGATTCAAACGCTTTTCAATCATTTATGAACACATGGTATGAATTATTATCGATCAAAATAATTGGTAAATGGAATAAATAAATATTTAATATTTCTAATGGATTGTTTTCAGGTTTCGCCATATGTACACACACACGCGCATACACACACACACACACACACACACACGCGCGCGCACGTGCACGCGCGCACACACGCACGCGCACGCGCACACACACACACACATATATTTTACTTCGAAATCATGGGTGTAGCGGCCCTGTATTTGAATAAGGTTTGTTTATGGAAGAAAAATAAACAATGGTTTTTAACGTTTCGATATTATTTATAATATCTTTTTCAAAAATATATAACTGTAACAGAATTTAAGTATATCAGATTAAATGTAAAATAGTAAAATAACTTACTTGTAAGTATAATAAAATCTGAAGTAAAATGTATTTAACATTGTTATTCCAGTGGATTTCTTGATAGATTTTCCCACCTGCATATTAATTGTAATTCTTTTCTATGTCTATATGTGTATTTTTACTTGTGTTTGTATTTCACGATTTTTATGTGTGGATGTTTTCATTTTGTTTGTTTTTGTATTTTTATTTTAAAAATTCGTATGTTTAAGGAAAACACAGTGTTGTCCATATATTTGTTATAAAATAGGGAAATATACATTGGAAAGATTATTAATGTCTATTTTATCATTTACTGCGTTTTTATGTTTATGAATGTGGATGCTTTCTAAAATGTTGCGAGCTTTGTTGTTTCTTTCAGTGGTTATGATTGCAGTTTCTGAATAGTTAAAAGTATGATTTGTTTGACTTGTATGTTTTTTAAGTGCAGTACTGTTATTTGAAAATTTGTCTGCATTTATTCTGTCCTTTAAATACTGTTGTGTCTGGCCTATATATATATACCTATATTCCGTTACAATCATTACATGGTATTCTGTAAACTATATGTGTTTTTTTTAAATTAGGGATTTTGTCTTTAATGGCGGAGTATAGGTAGTTTAGGTTATTGTAGTTTGTGTGTGCAATTTTTATGTCATATGGTATTAGTATTTTATTTAATTTTTCGGAAAGGTTTGGTATGTAAGGTACTGGGACATATTTGTGAGTTGTTGTTTTTTGTATTTGTTTAGGTTTGTTTTGATTGTAATATTTGTGAAGCTGTTGTTTCACAATTTTATCAATTTGTGAAAGTGGATAATTATTCTTTTGTAACGATATTTTTATTTCTGTTATAATTTCAGGTCTGTATTTTGGAGAAGTTAATGTTATTGCTCTACTAATTAAATTTGTTATTACGTTTTTCTTGAAAGATGTAGCTGGCATGAATTGAATTCTTTGATTGTATCAGTAGTTAAAATCATGTTATTGTCTTGTGGTCCTTCATTATATGTTCCTATGTCCTTGGCTGGTTTTGATATTGGATTATTGTTATTTTGTGTTTGGTTTGTGATAGTATTTGTCTTAATTAATTTAATTTTGTTTAGGATTGTTTTTGAATATTATATTGTGTTTTAGTTTGCAGATTTTTTTCTATATTTCTTTGTTTTATTTTGTCAAGGTGTGTGCATATTCTTTCTTTTGTAACTGGTTGAGTGTGTCATAGATTTGTTTCGATACAGTGGTCTGGAACTTTCCACACAAATAAGGAACACACACAATTTTTTTTTATCAAAGTCGATTATGTAGTTTGCAAGTCTATAAATACCAAATTAAATATTTTTTATTTTTATATAATAGATAATCCACAAATGTTGGATATTTTGTAATAGAGAGAAATTTGCTAGAAACATTAAAACTTCAGAATACTAAGTTATAAAAACATTTTCTTTGACGACTAGTATAAATTTGTGTACATGGTATACACATGAAGATTCTGAACAGATCAATAAGTGAACTTATTTCATGCGGTTCATCTCTAGTGTGAAGCGACTGAAATTTTCTTTTCGAACTAGTATTTTCTTTATAAATAAAAACAATGTGACATTCGTAAAACTTATCTAACAGCCGTTAGGGAAAAGAAACCAAGACGAAAATGAGGAAAGAAAGAACGGAGGTAATAGGGCGAAAAACGCGGTATAACAAATAGAACGAAACATCTAGTTGAGTAAGGTTTGTATCAGTGCGTCTCGCTGGAGAAGAAACATTTGATCATCAATAGAGTCACAGCACACTCCTTCAATGGATCGCCTCCCCAGCACTGAGTAGGACAACAATCCCTCCTGTGCGACAAGAAACCACCCCTTCGAATCTCAATTTAGATGGTCCCTCCGCAATCAACAGATGACATTGCGGATGCCACAGGGAATTATGTAACATCTTTTTATTAATCGATTTCTCTTCGATTACTGTTGAGGGTGCAGTTTATTTACAATGCACATGTGTAAGCACGTAGAGATGTACTGTTAAGCGATAAATTACTAACGAAGTACGGTGATTATTTAATAAAGAGATACGGTATAAATTATTTACATTTAATGTGGAAAAACAAACAAGCTACCATTGCAAGTTCGCCATCAATACTAGGCGAAAGAGAAAACGTTTTTTTTTTGATACAGGATTTTGTTCCGCATTATCATCATCAAAACTTTCTCCTACCGGTTGTTCCAGATAGAAGCACTGCTTTGAGGTTGCTGTTGTAATTTTATAATAGTCAAGTTAAACAATATTATGGAACTGATACAACATTATTTTCCTTTTTATTATAAAGTGACGTTTGCACTATTTAAATATATCAATATCTTAACAACTAAAAGATCGATTTTAACTGATTATCATACATATATAGTTTTACAGTTTTTTCTTTTTATAGCAAATTAGTAAAATAGGGGCACTGCAAGAATTACTTTATTTTTTTAAATAAACAATAATAGGTGTATATTTTTTTTCTTTAATTACTTTGCGCATATCTTGTTACATATTTTTTCAACATTAATTGTATTTAATTGCTTTATTAAAATTTACTACTATTCCACTAGGTTACACCAAATAAACTTCCTTCCTTGGACCAAAACACTGTGATTCAAATTCGCATGTTTGCCCCAAAACCTATCTAATATTAGTAGCTCAAAGAAAAATTATGGAAATCACCTATATAAAATATGAAATTATTATTACTTTCTAATAAATACTAAGAGAATACTTTTATTGCCAGATAAAAATTATCTAAAAGTATTAATACATTGGAACATACTCCAAAGCGTATTTTAATTATTTTCATATGAAATGCTATATTTGTGGAAGATTAATTAATTAAATAACTTTTGCTACAAATACATAATAAAATCGATTTCGTCTCTTTTCGCCGGACACACAGGTGATAGATAGAAACTCCATACTTTCTAAATGCGCATACGGTGCTAAATAAGTTTCTATGTAGTGAAGTTATTAGAGTATTACTTGTTTATAGCTTTAAGTAATAACGCACTGTAGAGAATATAGTCAGCATCATATTATTAATAATTATTTCGGAAAACATTTGACAATAGGTACTTGAAACTTATTATGCTTAGATTAAATGGTCTTATAGTGTTTTCGAAAAATGCTCTTGAAAAAATATCGCGATAAATTGCTCCTGTCAGTGAGTACAACCCACTATTTTCATTTTAATAAAGATTAGATTCTTTTTACGCTTTAAAAACGTACGTGTTGTTCAAATGATTAACATCAGTGCTTTATTGATAGTTTAGCCTGTATGGCATTGATCAGAAGCCACATTTTATAGGTTCATTGTTAAAATAAAATTTATTAAAAATAAAACTTGTAAATCAATTATAACAATTTGTAAATAATTCTTAATCTTTATTCAATACATATCAAGTCAATATTAACTTATTAAATAAAAGTAATATTAATAATGTGATATTGAACTTTGCTTAATTACCATATTGTCCTCGCAGCTTTCCGCAGTTAGTAAAATTGAGATCGATGACAAACGAAACATAAACATGCCTCACTGTTTTTCTAATGTACACCCAGATTACGGTATATGGATCTTATCAGTTTTTTTCCAAATGAGTAATTCCACAACTATATCTACTCATCTAGATTAGTGTTTGGTCATTAAATGACTGAATCAACCCCAACATTAGTGTGGTTTGAATAATAGATTTGTTGCTATATTTTAAGAAGTTTGTGTTCATATTAATGGTAAAAACGAATGCATAGAAACGGATTTATACCTTTTTTAATTTATTTACTTTTAAACTGTAAATAAGTAAATTATTTAGTAATTATTGAAATGTTTTGAAACTTATTTGATTATTCTGCGATTTCTTGGTATGCGAGAACAGAATTTTACACCTTAAAGTTAACCAATTGTTTAATAAATTTTTTAATAAATCTGTGAGTATTGAAGCCAATTGTTCTGTCATTTTAAATTAAATATTTTTAAATTCTATTATTGCAGGATTTATACTATTAAATTATAAGCTTAAACATTATTCAGTAAGTTGTTGGCTGTGCCTTATTAGTTATTTATGGACAGTACCCGAAAATTTGCCCATTTTAACTCTCTTTCTCACGTCCGGCAGTATAAATTACTCTCATTCTGTCTTATACAATACATATTATTAATGTTATGACTATTATGACTAATGTCTACAAAAATTAATTTCTAAACATCTTGTTTACGAATAAACTTAAAATATTATTTTAAAAAACGCAGCTTGTATCATATTATTATAATTAATAAGGGGAGGTACAGAATCTTTTTAAATCTCTCACTACATACATAATTTTAAAATAACTATAGACAGCTACTTTGAAAGAAGTATAAGACAGAATGAAATAATTTATAATTTCGGACGTGAGATAAATCATTTTTATATACCGAGTACCAGCCGGGAAGGTATACTACTTTATTTGATTATAAGTTTTGGTTTAAATTGTGCATATTGCTGTGATATATACTTTTTAAATTGATGTAAATAATGGTGATCCTTTAATGTATGATTTTAATGTAACAACATAGATATTAAAATTTATACGTGGATTCGAACAGCGGTTTACTTCTTGCTTTATAACCTTTCTCTAATCTGGTCTAGTATGGGATAGGATAAAGAAATTAAACACAATATCTATATCTTAATAATAACAGCGAATATATTTCGAATAACTATAATGATTAACATTAAGTCATTCTATCAAAATGAGTCTTCTATAGAATTGTTTTAAATGCGATTTGTTTATGAAACTATATGAAATTGATATGATAGTGATTTAATGGATGTTCACTATGTATTTGTTTTTCTTTAAAAGTATTATTAGTGAAAATTTAACAGAATGCAAGCACTATTTCACAAAAGCAAACATTCGCACGTAGTACCTCTATGGTTAATTCAACATCATTAAACATATTTCTAATTAATAATGAATAGGCTAAATATTTAAAACAAAGTGATTTCAATAAAACGATTAGGACAAAAATTCTATGTTATAATTCATAAAGATTTTGCATGACTCACTTAGTTTGACTATACAATACTTCAAATTCCCTTTTGTATATGTCTTCCATTTTATTTTATATAGGTATTCTAAAGAAACGCAAATTCTATCCTTAATAATATATTCCAATCTTTATAAGAACAAATGGTACATATAGCCCTACTGTATATGTAATTATATAGATATATGTTTATCTCGCGTGTAAAGAATACCGCCGAAGCTTCGATTTAATTTTTGATTTTTCCCTGATGTAGCCAATGTCGAAGTCTGCGTGTCCAGTCTTGTTCCTGCTTTATATATCTTCGAACAAAAGATGATCGGTACTTTTGCGCCCTCTGCCTTAAATTTTAAGTTGGTCATACTGCCACTCACATAGTTAACTTTCTTTCTTGCTGATTTTAAGTTGTTATTTCTTGCTCATACACTTTGATAGCTATACAACAATGTCCGCAATCCAAATCTACTCTTTTTAATTTTACAAATTTACCCCACCTTATTCCAGGTAAGTGTGTTATTCCTTTTTCTTTTTTTAATGTAGACATCTGTTGTGTCTGTATATGAACTCATTACTCTTGTAATTATTTGATAAGTATTTTCTTTTACCATTTATTAATCGTATTTTACTTATCTGTTTACTAGTTTGTTTATTTGGAAATAACGGAAATACGTCGCAAATAACTTCTATCCTCCTTTCCGACTTCTTACCAGGAAGACTTATTGCTGTTTCCTTCTCTTTATCTTCAAACCAGTTTCTTGTCTCAGGTGAGGTTGTTATTTCTAATATGCTACAAATAAATTATTATATTATACGTTATATAATCTTTTCCAGGTATTGGACAATACATGATCGTCATTGATGTTTCAGAAACACAAAAAGTACAAATATATGAACCAAGGAATATATTTTAACATTTCATTATTGTATATAGAATGTTTTATTTACGATTGAAATTCTAATATGATAAATCTCGTAATTATATCCTTTTTTATTAAGACCGTACGTATTTACAACCTATTTACTTCTATTGTTAGAGCTGTATATGAATTTATCTTATTCATATCACACTTATATTTTTATTTGAGATGATGTCATTTTCTTTGGCACATCTTCTGTCATTCTATTCATATAGAAGCATTTAAATGTATCGTTTCAACATATTAAAGCTTATTCATTTACTTAGCATGAATTATACTTCATTTATCTTTGTATATCTAACATTTAAATTTCTAAATACACTTTATTGATAATTATATATATTGTTTTATTTACAATATTTTTAACGAAGGAATTTATCCTTTATATTATCTGCAAATATTCAGTTTAATTATAACGCTTATTCAATAGCTAAATTAATTCTTAGTACAACATATTTTTTGTCTATTTTAATTTTCTGTTATTTTAATTAAATTATCTAAACACCCTTACTGCCATTTTGTAAGTAACTTTTAAGTTTCTTTTTCATATAGCTCATGAAACTCTTGTTCATACCTTGATTCCAATTTTCTGTTCTAATTGTTTCTATTCTAAAATACAATATTAATAATATTATTTAAAAACTTCTCTGTTTCTCATTTTTAATTTCTTTTATAATGATATTTTGTATTTGACAATTCAAGCATTAGCTATATACAAACTATAATAAACATAATTTAAAACAAATGAATAAATAACATGTCCGACTTTTGCAGTGTAGACCTCGTACTTTCTTGTTAATTTTTTAAAAGCGCGGGTACTTACTGAAGACTCTTTTGAAAATTATAACTATATATGAGAATAACATTAGATAATAACAACTAACGAGTATAACAAAAATTAAACTAAGCATATGAAAAAGTATGGTGTTTTGAATGAAGACTGAGATGTACTATTTTATATTTGAATGCGCCCGTACGCATGATAAAGATGCTCTCGTTTCCCGCTTTACCTCGCCTTTTATAATGAGGAACAAATCAAAAACACTGCCGTCACGCCATCTACTTTGTAATTCCATTTGTTGGGGCTACTATTTGAAGTTTTAGTTTACATCACTGCAGATCCAATATGGCGAGCAATTTGTTATTTTGACAGATGGATTTTATTTTCTAGAAATGTCAATAGTATTTTCCAAATGTGTAACACAGCAGATCATAAGTGTCTAAGGTATCTATTTATTCTACTTGTAGTAATGTATTTATATTTATTTGTTTGTTTTCTTACTTCTGTAATTGTAAACCCAGATTGCGTGCATAAATTTCTGAGTTATTATGCTTTATTCTCAGCTACAGAAAATATGTTTGTTTATTGAAGAGTATAACAATGATTTTCTCACTCTCCACTTGAAACCTTTGCTACATCTTCCTCCTTCCTATTTATGTTCTAGAATTTCAACTATATGGCGTCTGTTTAAATTATATAAACGAATCATCCTTGAATTGTAATGAAAATAAAGTAGGTACTTCTTTACTATATTAATTATATCCTAGATAATATATATTTCATTATTTTTAGATGTGAACTCAAAACAACGTTTAAAGAAAATAAACAAGAATCTTAAGCTAAGATTATTGTTATTATGAAGATTTGTACAGTGATATCTTTTTTAATCAATATTCTGTACTTATACATTTTCATTTTATATTGATTAAATGTGTTTAGTCATATCTTTTTGTTTTATTAAGTTCGTTATATCCCTAAATTATATCATTTTACCTGCAACCAACATTGAATAACGTTATAGTTCATTGTTTAATTAGGTGATAAATAATATTTGTGATCAATTCTTTATTTCTTTCAAATAACTAATTATAAGATAAACAATATATATATATATATATATATATATATATATATATATATATATATATATCACTGAAATTCAATTATATTCAACTTAATATCTAAAAACTTTATGTTGAAACATCTTGCCTTTGAATTTATTAATTTTTCTTATTTCTAGAATTATTGGGTTCTTAGCAATATGTTCTATTTTTATAGTAAATGCTGATGTAGAGTGATCATGGATGATGGATACTGTTTCAACTGTTCGTATAAGAGGAATCTAATAATATGGTTTCTATTTTTAATGCTAAGTCTAAATATACAAGTAGTTACTGCAAATGTTTTTACCAATTACTTTTTGTTGAACTAAGTATCGCTTTCCCTTTATAATACAATGTTGTTGACAAACTATTTGTTTTAAGGCATAATACATGTGAATTGAAAAAAATTATTGTTATTGTACACAAATTATACAAAATTCCTGTAAAACTAAAGTATATATTAATCTGACATTTATAAAAACGGAAAGTATGATTATAAAAAATGCTTCAAATGTTTGTCCAACATACACACACTGACAAATATTATTATTCGCTTGACTGTACCGTATATGTATGTACTACAAATATGTGTTCATAATACATAAGTACATAGGCATATACATACGTAATTAGTGACTTTGATCGGTGATTTTATCTCCAACCACTTTCTAATTTCATAGGATACACAACCCTATTATTATGCAGACATATACTCGACCAAATACTCACACTTATGAACGTACAAAACGAGTTCTGCCGCATCATCAACCTCCATTAATCTAAATCGAAAATTTATCTTTTGTAATTCTACTTTATGCATAAACATATACGTCCAATGTGAGTACGTTTTGTGTTTTGTCTTGCGATAGACTCATCTTTCGACGCTGTGGGCGAACCCTCTCCACATACTAAACTTTTCGATAAAAATACTGTCTCTAAGGCAGAGTTAACAGACCCCGGGTTTGCTGTGGCTTTTTCAGATTGAAACCTTTAATCGTTGAAATTCTTGGTGCCGGTTTCCTAAAGACCATTGGGTTTTGTTTGATTTTTATTATGTATAGGATTTAATATCCAACCTTTAATGATATTATTTTATTATCAATAAATATCAAGATGATAATTAAAACATTTGTGTTTTCTTATACAGCACATGTAATAATAGTAATAGTAATTATATATTTAAAAAAAACTGAACATTGCCATCAACCCGGGAATGGGCGACGTCAACAATGTACGTCGACAATGCAATAAACGACGTGTCGACAATGACGTCGAGGTGGACTTCAGCAATTTACAGATGTCGACAATGTCGACAATTGCGACAATGGCAAGGAAAACAATATTAATATTATTAAAAAAACATTTATTCAAAAAAATTAACAATTTTATGCCGACAATGGCAAGAAAAACAACATTATTAAAAAAACATGTATTCAAAAATATAAACAATAATTTTATGCCGACAATGGCAAGAAAACAACATTATTAAAATAACATTATTTAAAAATATAAACAATTTCATTCCATGTCAAGATTTAATTCTTCTTTATCACTTTTTTCGTGCAATGTGAAATACACGTGAAGAAGTTTTTTGGATTTATCAAACGTTAATCTATTTCTAAGTAGAGAATGAATATTTCCCCAATTAGAAAATAATCGCTCTATGTTTGCAGAAGATGCAGGAATGTTTAATAATTTTAAAACTAAACTACCCAATTTAGGGCACTCCATTTTCGCAAAACGCCAAAACACCAAAGAGATTTGTAAAAATGCCGAATTTTATATTAAATGAATCCCATTCATTAAGACCATCGGCGTCTAGGTTCCGAAATAGAAAATCATGAATAATTTTTTTATGATCTGCGGTGAGATTTTTTTGATTATATAGCGGATGAAAATAATATGCCACTAACGCATACGTGTTAAGTGCCATTTCCTGTCGATGTTTTAATTGTTGTTCGAATTGAGCTGGTAACTTCAAATTAAGCCATAACTCGACAGCGTCAGCAATGGATGTCTCCGCTTTCTGACAAACATTAATTAGATTACAAATAGGGTCATGGAGTGCTAAATTTTCTCTAACTTCATCAACAAATTCGTCGTTAAAGATAAGTTCCTTAACTCTTGCCTTGATTTTTTTTTTCGTAACAGCAGTTATTTGTTTCAAAATTTCCAAATTGTCTAAAAAGTTTTTAAAACAATCCCTGTAAGTGCACCATCTTGTTTCCGCTGGTAGTTTGATTCTATGTCCGCCCTTTTTAACTATATCTTTTTCTAAATCCGGTTGCTTAAACTCTTTCATGATGTGTACAACATTTGCACAAAGATCTTTGTCTAAAACATCTTTCGCTAAGAGATTGCCAGTGAGGCTGTTGCAAGTACTGTGCCACATGGCATGTTTCAGTAAATTTCCCATCTCAACCATTGCACTAGCGTTGTCTGATACCAGTGCATACGTGTGAACATTATATTTCTCTTTCGCAATGGCAAGAAAACAACATTATTAAAATAACATTATTTAAAAATATAAACAATTTCATTCCATGTCAAGATTTAATTCTTCTTTATCACTTTTTTCGTGCAATGTGAAATACACGTGAAGAAGTTTTTTGGATTTATCAAACTTTAATCTATTTCTAAGCACTGTTATTACAGTGACAAGATGTTCACCTGTTTCGGATTCAGTGGTAAAATCCCAGGCATCTAGGAAAGCATTTTTTCCGTCTGCAGTATGTAACATAGTTACAACAGTTTTGGTGTTGTTAGATGAATTCTTCCAACCGTCACACAGGATGACGGAGTTTTCTCCTAAATTACCTATCCTTTGCGCTCTGGATGCAGTCTTCATAACATTGATTTAGTAATGTTGTGCTCAGTTTTTTTCGGCCAGGAATTTTATCTGCATACGCAGGTCGTAACGATTTAATAAAGTTCTTAAATAATCTCGATTCAACTAAACTGAACGGAACATTACATCCAAACATAAATTCCGATAATGATTTATTAATCTGTTGTTCTTAACGATCATTAAGCTGATCAAAGTAGGCAGCAATGCCTTTTCGTTTACGTTTTTTTCCTGATAATGTTGGGGTACCCTCACCCTCTACGGGCGTCTCTACTAATTCTACTATCTCTCCTGGCGTTGAGGAAAAGCTTTCTGCTATAAGTGTATGATCGGAGCAATTAGATGAGGTTGACGCTACACTGTTGTTATTGTTGTCATCATTATTTAGTACTTGTTGAATGTGCTTTTCAGCATCCAATAAGAGAACTCCATCGTTCATGACATTATACTCTCCTTCCATTATATTTTCATTTTCTGCAACTAACAAGGATGGCTGAAATAAATTTTCAGCTTCAGCGAGATCTTCAGCAATTCCTTGTTCTTCTGCATTCTCATTACTTTGAGATATTGCTACAGCACTCCCAGACGTAGATGGCTTTTGCACAGAAACAGTGCAAATATTTCTGAAAATTGTAAATGGAGTAAATATATACATTACACAAACTTGGTTGATGGTAATAACATATTTTTAATTCAGTTTATATAAATAGTAAACTTCGCTGAAACTATTTTCAATTTAAATCGATTATAATGTACCTCTTTAGAAGTAATTTTACTACGAGTATTATGAACAATCTAATCTACAAACAACGAAGCACGAAAAAACAACTTACTGGTGCGCTTGTAAACGTGAAGCGGCTGTATTCTTCACAATATTATTACAATAATTACATTTTGCAGCATGTCTTCCTTGTACTTTTACAACTTGGAATTTCAGTTTGCTGTAATTATTGTTTGGTTTACGACCAACCATGATTTATTTTATTTGTAAACTTCCAAGAACAGTTACTTGAGTCACTCACAATCACAAATAAATAATAATACGGACAAACATAACCTCAGAACTCAGAGTCAAAAGTCAGAAAATGTATTGTCGACATTGTCGACTGTTTGTTAACATTGTCGACTGGTTGTCGACACGTCGAGGTCGATAATCAAAGTCGACACGTCGAGGCCCATCCCTGCCATCAACCTTACAATTTCTAGGTAAATATGTAGGTGGTGGGATTGCAATTTCGTATAGACCGTTTTCCTGACCATGCATTTAAAATATGCGTATGTTTGTTTCTATGTTTCACATAAGTATTTCGTTAATGACTGATATGCGAACATTTTCTGTTCGCTTAAATGACGTTGTGTACGATAATGTTTATTTTTTAAGTTCATGATGTCTCTTCCTCTTCTGTCTTTGGGTAGATACAAGATTTCCATATGGATTCATGGAATTATTACTGGCACACACCATACCTATGTATTGTTAATCTTGTGTATATTATTATCCTGTAGCTTAAGTAGATTTACGTATTTTTTTACTCGTGTTCCTTATCTTTAAAATTTCTACCTCAATTACATTATTGGGCAAATTTCAGAAATATTTGCATATTTGGTCATTAACATATCGTCTTCGTATGTAATATTTTATTATACCATTTCATTATAAAAACTGTATTCCTGTAAATAAATTACTATTATTTTATTCTCTTATTTATATGATCTGGGATAGGATTAGCAAATGAAAATCATGATATAAAAGTTATCATAACACAGAATTTTAATTTAATGAAAGATAAATAAGCATTTATAAAACATTGTTTTCTTATTTTATTATAATTGAAGGCATTATTCCAAAAACCAGACAAGTCCAAAATATCGTATTTTGAAGTTGCCGCCATTTTATATACGTGAAAATAGCCGCTATTTAATGGTGTAATTTGTTTCACCAAAAACCAGACGTGTCGGGAGATATAAAGCTCTGAAATAAGTACAATTCTACAAAAACAAGATAAGTCCGTGGCAATTCCGCCAAAAACCAGACAAGTCCTGGACTTGTCTGGTTTTTTACGACACACGTGTGTGATGCGTTGTGACCACTCACTTGCTAACAGGTGTTTAAAGAGTAGAGTCATTATAATTGTAGCCGTAATTATTATTATTACAATGGATACTACTGAGTGGCCTAAAAAGAGGCAGAAAAGTGCAAAAAAGGAGAGTATAATTCGAGATAAAAAAGTACATGGTGAAGAACATGTGAACCACGTGGGTAAAATGGTTGCAATGAGAAAAACCGGTGAAGATTGCAGGTATGTATCTTAGGTTAGGTTACTTGTCTTGTGTGATTAAACCGACTGTTACATAAGTCAGATTAGGTGAGGTTTTGACCACGCAAGGTATTAGGTACCATAGGTGGTCAAATTTTGTTTTCGTATTACATACTAAATACATACTTGTAAACAATAGTTTTATATCTTTCTAGATGTGCGAGGTTGCAATGTTTCAACAAAGTAGGCATTAACACAAGGAATAAAATTTTGGAAGATTTTAACAATTTGGCTTCAAAGGATGAGCAAGACTCTCATCTATGTGGTCTAGTAGATCTTTGTCCAGTTGCAAGAAAACGTCCAAGAAAAGATGAGCCAGAGGCAAGAAAAGACCACGCTGCAACTTACTCCTACAAAATCCGTAGTGAAGGTATCGATGTTCCTATATGTCACAAAGCCTTTTTAAGCTTCCATGGCATTTCCAAGAACAGAGTCACTAGATTACAGCAAAGCTTGCTATTAACTGGAAACTCTCCTAAAAGTAAACAAGGCAAACATAGTAATAGACCTAGAATGCTTCCCGATTGCATAAAGTATCTTGTAGAGAATCATATTAACTCATACCAAGCCAGAAAATCTCACTACTCACTCAGAGACAATCCCCACCGGAAGTATCTTTCTGAGGATTTAAGCATATCTGTCATGCATAAACACTTTCTTGAGCTATATAGGATAAATATTTCTTATAAGTCATATTGGTCTGTTTTTAATACTTTTAACATTCATTTTGGTTATCCGAGGTCAGACACATGTGCTATTTGCGATTCCCTTCAACAAAAGTTGAATGCAGCTACTGATGACGAATCAAAAGCTCAATATACCAGAGAACAAAAGCTTCATCTACGAAAAGCGGAAGCTTTTAAGGCAGAAAAAAAAAGGTATATTATGAAGGCTAAGGAAGGGAGCGTGACATGCCTGTCGTTCGACTTTATGCAAAATCTTCCGCTTCCACACATTCCAAGTGGTCCTGTTTACTATTCGCGCCAATTGTGGTTTAATATTTTTGGAGTTCATGACTTATCAGATGATTCTGTGACCATGTATCGTTACCTAGAAAGTGAAGCACACAAAGGTGCAAACGAAGTGACATCTATGTTGCTAGACGCCATAAATAACCTTCCGGACAATAAAAGAAAGGATGAGCTCGTACTGATCTCTGATGGCTGTCCCGGGCAAAACAAGAACAAGACAATGGTCCAGTTTCTGTATTGCTTGGTCCATGTCTTAAAAATTTTCAAGCGAGTTACCTATCTCTTTCCTATGAGAGGACACAGTTATCTTCCTAATGATCAAGATTTCGCTTTAATAGGAAACAAGAAAAAGAAAGCCAACATAGTAACACTTCCAGAACATTGGGACAAAGTAGTACAGGATGCACGACAACATCCTTCACCATTCAACCTAAAAATAATGACCCACAAAGACTTTTTCGACATTAGAAGCGCTGTGGAACCTTTGTTCTTGAAAACACCTAAACCTCCACTAAAACTTCAACAAGTAAGAATGATGTTGTTTGACAAACATGATATTCATGTTAATCTGCGAACGTCGTACCATGGATTGTGGGAAAGACATATTGTGGTAAACAAGTCCTACATAAACAGAGGAAAAAATACTCTTGACATTCGAAAGCTTTACCAGTCACCTCCAGGAATACAACCTGCAAAAGCCACTAACCTGCGAGAACTCATCCAGTACCTTGAGAACCCAGTTCACCGCCAGTACTATGAATCTCTATTGAAAGATCCTGCTCCTAATAATACTAATCAGGCAACTGAAGAGAGCAACGTTGATATTGATGACGACGATAATTCCGATGGTTGTGAAGATAACTAAGCGACTGTTATTTTGGAAATACCACTTTTTGTAATAATATTACATGTATAATATAATATTACAAACAGAAATAATGATTATTGCTAGTAACTTTCTGCAAAAACCAGACAAGTCCAATGAATTTTATTTTTTTTCTCAAAATATCTTACATATAACCACTTTATTATAGTATCCATGGGACGTTATTAATGAGACCTAACCATATAAAAATTATAAACATTTCCCGCTGTCTGCAAAGCAAGCTACACTGTTTTTTCAAGTTTCCCAAAATTCTCATTTTTGGACGTGTCTGCTTTTTGGTATAATGCCTTCAATTTAAAGATATTTAATAATTTTAGTTGTATGCATTTATTTATGTTTGTCTTGAAAATTATCCTTATAATCAAATAAAATTAATGATTTTTATTTTATTCACAATATTATTATTATTTTATTTAAAAATTGTTGTATAAAAACAATATAAAACTCTAGCATACAGTCGTAAGGTTTTAAAAGTAACTTTAATAAAATATCCAACAATATATTTCTTGAATGCATTCAATTCTGGTCCCGCCTAAACATTCTCACATTTGGGACAGAGATTAGGCACCTTGCACAATCAAGAAAATTACAAATTTTTTTTATTATGATTAAATTAATATTATTCATAAAATATCAATGATTACATATTAGCTAATAGACAGTCTAAACATTCCTATATTGTGAACTGTACTGATTAGTATTCTACTATCATTAATATTCCAATTGAATATGATTAGAAATTATTGATCGTTTTGTTAAATATGTCGGACACCAATACCATGTAAAAATTCTCACAC
The DNA here is from genome assembly GCA_963170755.1 of Amphimallon solstitiale. NCBI lineage: Eukaryota > Metazoa > Arthropoda > Insecta > Coleoptera > Scarabaeidae > Amphimallon > Amphimallon solstitiale. The sequence goes on from OY720678.1 coordinate 1,940,320, forward strand.
TTCAGATGATAGTCGTGACACAACACAAACAACAACTAAAAAAAATATTATTAAAAATAATTTTTCTCAATGTTACCTATGAGTATTAAATTTGTTTACAATAAATTAAAATTGTAATTTTGCATGTAGTTACCTTTCTTCAAATTCTTTATTATACCTATTTGCCATTTTTCAAACTATATTATATATTTATATGTATATATATAAATTAAAAAAAATGAGGTGTGGCCACCACACGACTTTCTTATACGTATGAGCATTTCAAACTATACAATTTTAAGAATTTTTTTATACAAAACTTATTCAAAATCCTATTCTAGGTACTTTCTTTCGCTTAATAAATCGCTATAGAATGCATACTTTGCAAGATATTATCAAAAAAGTGCTCCTCGTTAAGAGTAAAAGTGCTACTTCCGGTCCGAATTTTGAAATTTCATATATACAAAAAATATTGCAAATCCAATTCTAAATACTTTTGTACTCTTGATAAATATATATAGAATGCATAACTTACGACATATTTGCAAAAATCGCTATTCGATAAGAGTAAAAGTGGTACTTCCGGTCTGAATTTTGAATTTTTTTTTATACAAAAGATATTGAAAATTATGTTTTAAATACTTTTATACCCGTAACGTACTTGTCTAAAAAGCATGACTTGCGAAATATTCGCAAAAAACTGATTTTCGATAAGAGTAAAAGACCTACTTCCGGTAGGAATTTCGAAAAACTTTTTAAATAAAATTATTCTCAATTTTAATTTTAAGTATATATGAATTCTTTATAAATTTGTTTAAACTTAGTAGTTGACGAAATATTCGCAAAATTCGATTTTTTCGCTGAAGTAAACTGCTACTTCCGGTCTACCGATTTTACTGAAAAACTAATCAGATCTCAAGAGGGAGATTATACACGTAAATATAAAATTTGGAATTGATATCTACAGCGGTTTGGCCGCTATCGTGGTCACACACACACACACACACAGACAGACAGACAGACACACAGACACACAGACACACAGACACACAGACACACAGATACACAGACACACAGACACACAGATATTTTTTAAAAACCACTTTTTCGGTATCAGGGGACTTCAAAACGTGGACATCTGCAAAAATCTCGAGGTCGAAAATTTTCATCATCACAATACTTCCTTATACTACGTATAAGAAAGTAAAATATAGTGTTTTAAAAATGGTTAAATAACGTGGTCATCTACCCGTACCGCGTTTCTTTATTTTGTATGGCTTTTCTTCGAAAAACAAAAATTTTACAATTTACCAAAAAAACAAAACAACACAAATTACTCTCGAGTTGCGTGGACGCATATGGCCTCGTATTTAAATTTAAGTTTAAGCGAGGGTAATTCTTCTGCAAATCCCTGATCTCAGCTCCGTAGACTCCTTTTATAAAAAAAAAATTGACTGTCTGCTTACTCTCACTGGTGGATTAATTCCTTCTGTTGGCATCACTTGCAATGTATATCTAATTTGATGTTGGTTAATCTAGTCCTCGTTTTCACATTTGACAATAATGACATTTTATTTTTCATGTAAAAGACATCCTTTTGATTTTATTATGAAATTTCCATTTTATCACCTATCTGTGCGGTTGAACATTGTACATTTGGCCTTATGCATATTGTAGGTAGGTAAGTGTTTTGAACTATGAATTAATGTTTCTTTACATTATTTTAGTCCTTCTTAACGTAAATGCTCATTGTGTTCATATATTATATTGTTGTTATCTGCGTTATTTGTTATATATATTCTTGTTTCATTAACTAATTTAATGCCCATCCTTTTATTTTTAGTATTTTTGATGGATAATACTGGAAAAACATTGCAAATGACCTTATTTTTCTTGCTGTTTTTTTATCCTTATGATTTTCTTCAACTTCTATTTCCCTCTGTTTGAACCAACGTTCTGTACCTACTTGTTGAATTTAGCAAATTAATTATCCTTAAATTAAATCAATAATATTATATTTTCTAATCTCTTTCTTTTCTTATTTTGTATAGATATACATTGTTATTGTTGACGAACGTCTGTCATATGGTTCATAAAGAAATTAAACAAAAACGTTTTAACTTAAAGAACTTTTAACATCTAAAAAGATAAATAACTAAATCTATGTTATTGTTACATATTTTACTTTCTTATACGTAGTATAAGGAAGTATTGTGATGACGAAAATTTTCGACCTCGAGATTTTTGCAGATGTCCACGTTTTGAAGTCCCCTAATACCAAAGAAGTGGTTTTTAAAAAATGTCTGTGTGTCTATCTGTCTCTCTCTCTGTGTGTCTGTCTGTCTGTGTGTGACCACGATAGCGGTCAAACCGCTGTAGATATCAATTCCAAATTTTGTATTTACGTGTATAATCTGGCCTTTTGAGATCTGAAATTGAATTTCGCAAATATTTCGTCAACTACTAAGTTTAAACAAATTTATAAAGAATACATATGTACTTAAAATTAAAATTGAGAACCATTTTATTTAAAAGGTTTTTCGAAATTACTACCGGAAGTAGGTCTTTTACTCTTATCGAAAATCAGTTTTTTGCCAATATTTTGCAAGTCATGCTTTTTAGACAGGTACGCTACGAATACAAAAGTATTTAGAACTTAATTTCCAATATCTTTTGTATAAAAAAAAATTTCAAAATTCGGACCGGAAGTATCACTTTTACTCTTACCGAATAACGTTTTTTTGCAAATATGTCATAAATTATGCATTCTATATATATTTATTAAGAGTACAAAAGTATTTAGAATTTGATTTGCAATATTTTTTGTATATATGAAATTTCAAAATTCGGACCGGAAGTAGCACTTTTATTCTTTATTCTCTTTTTCGAATATCTTGCACAGTATGCATTCTATAGCGATTTATTAAGAAAACGAAAGTACTTAGAATAAGATTTTGAATAAGTTTTGTATAAAAAAATTCTTAAAATTGAATTTGAAACGCTCGTATAAGAAAGTCATGTGGTGGCCACACCTCATTTTTTCATCGTATGATAATTTGTATATCTTATATCGCTTTCTTCTTCTTCTTCTTCTGTTTATTTTCTTAAGACTTAGTCTTTTGGGATGTCGACCAGAGAGTGTCCTTAAACTCGGCTTTTTAATTTTTGCCCAATTTGCCCATCGAACCTCTGTCTTTCTGTCGACGTGGTCTCTCCAATATCGTGGTCTCTCCAATTTCTTCGTCTCTATCTCGTAAACTGCACCACATTTTGTAGTTTGAGATCTTCTCTTAGGCCGCTGCTTCTTATCTGGTCTTTCAAGCTTACTTCCTTAATGTTTCTCAATGTCTTCGTCTTTGCTGCCCTCATCATATTCTTGGCTTTTATTGTATCCGCTAGAGTTTCCACTGTATATGTGTGTATAATTCTCACGGCGGTTTTATATATCCGGACTTTGCTTTCAGTGGACATATATTTGTTCTTTCACATGAGGTCCCTCAGATAGCCAGAGATTCATGAGGTTTTGTTCACCTGAGTACTGATTTTCTGTTGTAAGTTTTTGGAGCTCGTTATCTCAGCTTCTAACATTGCATACCAACATTGGTGGATGGGTTTATTGTTTACAGCTAGCTTATATCTAGTGGGCTCCTTTGCTATGATCATTGATTGTGTTTTTTCTATAGATCTCTGCATATTAAGGTTCTCCGCTCTTGTTTGATACTTATATAGTAGTCGCTGTAGATCGTCTTCGTTATCCGTCATCAAAATTGCGTCGTCAGTGTAGCATAATATTTTTATCGATTTTTTCGGCAACCTATTTAGTAAGCAATTTGTAGTGTTTCAGTTACATATATCTTTGAGATTTTGCAGGCTGATCTTTCGGAGAACCAGTAAATTTGTAACAAATTCCTAGTAGGTAGATGCGTGCTGGTTTGGTGCCATGCCTTGTGCCTTTGTACTGTTCAATACTGATTTGGCGACCTGTATAGAAATAATTAAACAAAATATAAATTTCTCCAAACAAAGGTATCACTAAATTGTCACTACTCTAAGATTTTGCAATATGTATTTTATACTTTAGATTTTTTAAAAAATGTACAGGAACAAAAAACAGCGGCAGAAATTATTTGTCACAATTATATGCGTGGTTACAGGAAAATTGCTGTATTTTGAAAAGATATCTTAGTTTTGAGTTATAGTTTTTTTTTTTGAAAAATGTGTCTATTATTTCTTTAAAAAAGAAAGCTATGTATTTTTTTCTGAATGTAATTTATTATTTTTTACCAAAAATCAGTTTGACAATATTTCTTGTTAATCAGGATGTGAAAACCCAAAAAGGGTTGAATAAATGCGCTCCTTCTTTATAGTAACGCTGTTGACAGTCAACATAATACAACACCACAAAATTTCATAATGGAGTGTTTATTTTAACGAAATATAAAAATCTATACTGAATAAGGAAATAATAGAACATTGAAATATGGCGAAATTAGGAACAAATCAATAAAGATTGTAAAGTTAATTTGTTTTAACGAAATTCTGCATATCACTGAATATTCAAATATAAATTTTAAAGGTATAAGCTGCCAAAATATACGCGAGAGCATATCACAATCTATTCTGGACAGTTTTAATATAACTATACGTAGTCTAAGAAAATAATATTAACTGTATTTAAATTCTCTTAAAATGTCTACACAGAAGTTGAAACTCCTGCAATTAATTATTGTGTTTCAAAGTTAGTTTTACGGAACCTTAAACCTTTTTTATTGACACATTGGCTCTCTAACGTTAATGATACAATAAAAAAGAGTAAGCTAAATCGCTTGTAACGGAAAATACGAAAACTGTAAAGCTATTAAAACTTCGAAATGATAATCTCTAAAAGGTCAGTCGCCTATCTTCCCTTTTTTTCTTGTCAATGTGTGTATGTGTGTATGCGTGTATCCAGAGTTTTACTCCATCGTTCGCAGTCGTTCGTTCATCCGTTTGCTTGTTGTTCACTGGGTTGAATCCTAATGTAATCCCTAAATCCCAGTCAAAATACAATCGAATTTCTCCAATACAATATTTGAACATTAGAAACTGGCAAATATAGCCGTATCTAAAAATTTAGCCCCAAGTACAACTTCTTATTGCTAGAAATGTTTAGTAAAAAAACGTGCATATTATGGGAAAAATGATATTTAGCGGTCATTAATACACAAATTTACACTTTTTAAAATCCATGCTCTTTGTTTATTTTTGTATAAAAATCATATTCTACAAATGTTAAATATAAACTGTAAGAGAATACATTAAATTAAAGATCTATTTAATATTTCAATAGTCAAAAAATTGACAGATTAACCATGTACATTGTAAAATTATGTTTATAATTATAATGTAAAACGATTATATTACTCTTTTCCATTCACTATTATTAACGCTAAGGAGCTTATTTGCAGAGATGCACCATCCATTTACGAAATGAAAGTAAAGAAAATGCCTTAAGTTATGGAGATTGTAGTACATACCAATCTCCATAGCAATAAAACATCTAATTGGTCGACACCAATAAGAAAATATGTCCTTTCGATATAATTGCCAAAATATAGTAAGTACAGTTTATCCAGCCAATGCTTTCCATTTCTGTTATGCGACAATAATATACAACCGGATTTCAGCACATTTCATTAAATTCGTGTTAAGGGAAAGAACAAACATAAGCAAATTAAAATTTGGTTGTCTATGCAACCAAATAGATGATACTCAAATATTTGCTACTTATGTAAAAATAGAATCTGGCCCGTAGATTGCTCGTTGTCGCGGAAGGTGCTCTTGCGTAGCAAAGTTTCGAACTATTTCAACTTTGAACATAGAATTTGTAAGTCTGAAAGTATAGTATGCACGGACAGGAAAATCCTAAATTTCAGTTTGGTGGTTAATTGTTTTAAAATAGCATCACATATTTACATAAACATATTTGTTTGAGTTAGTGGAATACGAATTACAGTCAAATAATTAATAGGAAGATATATGTAGTATTCGAGTCACATTTGATAGTTTCTTGGTTAGTTCACGTAATAATTACAGTTAAAAATTATATTACATATTATGTATATTATATATATATATATATATATATATATCAAATATGATTTTTCTGCTTAAGCACTGAGTAATTAAGGTAAATTTTTAATTAGAAAAATTTACCGCCCAGGGCGAGATTCGAACTCACTTTTCCCGATCTCATGTCAGGTGCTCTACCAAATGAACCACCTGGGGGCGTTGTGAGTGCGAGTCTACTTGCTCTACAGCGGGATTACCCACTATTTTCTACGACTATATATATATATATATATATATTTTATTAGAACATCTGAATATAAGAAACAGTATTCCTTGAAAAAAAGGCGTTTCAAGATTAGCTAATCCGTAGCTTTAAGTTTGTAGGATGACATATAGATGGCGTCACTATTGATAAAACCCAAGGCTAACTGGATCTCGCTATCGCTGCGCGATGTAAGGCCATCACACAACTTCGATTTACATTGATGAATTTGGTGCCGGTAAGCTCAAAATATTGATCCTTAAGTAACACCATCTAGTAATAGAATAGTACCAAAAGGAATGGTTTCTCAATTTTTGTTAAAATAATCTTTAAAATAACACTTTAAACGTTAACATTACAATAATTAATATTAATTATCTAAAATGATGAAATAAAGCCAAATAGAATTGAAAAAGTGTTGCTGACAATTAGGTTGTTTTGTCGTTTTAAGAATAACAGTTGTACTTACAATTCTACTTTTTTCTAATAATTCAAAATTTTAATTGGGTATGAATTATGTTGTAATGTGTTTGTTTGGATTTTGTAAGTGACCTCTAGGATGCTAAAAAAATGTTGCGGCACGAACGCAATCGACGCTTAGAACTGTATTGGAAGATTTTAAAGCTTTTACTATTGCGCATCTCAATAAATATTCAGTCACTCTGGCATCAGTAGCATTATTTGCACATCTTTTAAGCCTAACTTGTAAAAACATTTCTGCTACAGCATCGGAACTAAATGATTCTGTTGACATCAGGAACTCTTAAATTTTTCATACACTATACTCAAATATTACAATAAACTGATGTACATATTTATACATTTATTAAAAGAAATATACAATATTCTCAAATAACAATGGTTAAAAATATTTTATTCTCTAACTTATTTTTTCTGTATTTCGGTAAATATTTAATATACTTTTTCCACTTTGGCAATTTGCTAAATAGTTAGTTACAGTGACGCACTCTTTAGTGCTGTCTATACCAAATCTATTGTATTTCTACGCACACATTTCAAGACAGACCAAAATTTGCTTCAACAACACTAATCCCTTTCTTCTTGGCACTTTTCAACTTTACAATGATAACAACGGTGCACTATTGCTAATAATTTCAAAATTTCAATAATTACAGATGCATCTCTATTTATCTAACAAGTCTAATTACCGAACAAAAATTAGCAATGCTGATATATTCATAATAAGCCCATTTCTATCCTTTTTAAAATTGGACTTAATCAGCCCTCCAATACCTTACAGTTCACAGATTCAGACATATTGTTAATATTAGTGACAAAATAAGGTCTACCAAAGCAGCTTCACTTCAGACCGGCAACCTTTCCATTATAATGTATATATAAGAAAAAGTCACTTTACACATCTACGAATATTATCATATAAATCTAACTATAAAATGCAAAAAAATATAGCTATTTACCAAGAATTTTCTTTATAGTACACTTCGGATAATCATTTTTCATTTTCCGAAGTACCCCGAAAATAAGTTGCCTTGTAGCACTGATTATTTTGGTAAGAACTAAATGACCCACACGAGCCAGTAATTTTCGGGGAAAAACTAGATATAATTTCTATTGGTACTCGCCGTAACTTCCAAAATATAGTAAATATGTAGCACACATTATTAAATTATTAAATAAAACTGATGAATGTTTATAATATTATAAGAAATTATGCAGAAAAGAATAAACAAAATAACATTATATTAGTCAAATGTCAACAACAGTAGGCTCGGTATAGTTCTATCATATTGCATATTTTTAGCACGTGACTTTAAAATACTCCAAGTAGTTTATAATGCTTTGGACAGATAGCGATTCTTAAGAATCGATGTTTTGAGGTTACCTACCAGAATCAGAAAACCTCGTTATGTGACGGCCATATATCGCGCAGCAATTACAAGATCCAGTTGGCCTTGCAAATCCATATGACTTTTAGGAAGTACCAAGCTTCAAACTATACGTGTCAAAATTATATGACACTCTAACGTTTAGATCACAAATTACAGTGGTTTTAGTGACGTTACATTGGTAACTTTCAAAACGATAGAAAATCCGAATTCCGTCTGTTGGTAAAGCATTGCTTTTTGATTGGAAGGAATACTGTTCAAGCAAAGCAATTGCTTGAGAAGTACTATCCAGACTCTGCTGTATCGAGAAATGGTAGAGAAGTAGGTTGGTGGTTGAGACACGGTCGTACAATCATCGATAATGCTGGACGCTCTCGTCGCTCAAATTCGTGCAGTTAGTGTTTGCTGGCAAATTGTTGTTTTTGAAGAAACTAGCTTTTTCTTGGCACATTTTCTCTGCTGCTGCAATCATGCACCCTTTGATTAATTTACCTTCAGTAAATAGCTTCCCATGTTTCTTATTGAAAGAGCCATGTGGAAACTTGCACCAGTTACTTTTTCTTGTTCAGCATTTACTCTCTTAAACACTACTTACTGAGATTACACTTCGCGTATCAAAGGTTCCTATACTTATTAACTCCAGATTCCTTTAAATTTAAAGTACTTTTATGATTGTTGAGTCTCAGTATAACATTTTTTGTCATATTCTTTGAAGGCTGATATCGTTTCATTACATATGAAACATATTGCCTCATTACTTAACTCAATCACTATACATATATTGATATCCCCGGCGCTCTTTAACTGTTTTGCAATCAGCGTCTTTCCTGTCCATGTGGTATTACTAACGCCTTCGCTACTCACTTCCAATCAGTTTTTACATTTTCTCGAAATACTGCACTTTCTTTGTTGAAAACCGTTTATAACCCGATACTGTTATTTATGTTAGCTACGATTTCTTTAAAACCTACTCTAACTATGAGTGCTAACGTTGTTCCGTCCTTTCTCGTTAGAGACTGTAGACTATCATAATTGCTAGAAAACCAGCCGTGTCACGCCAGTGTTTAAGAATGGTAATGAAAATGAGACTGGAAAATACCGCTCTATTTCTTTTATACCGAGCGTGCCTAAGGTCTAACAACTTTAATATTGCGAACCACATTATTGAATTGATTCAAACATATTTAACCGATACAAACAACTATGTAGACTATCGAGGGGTCACGTCCTTTGATTATACTTCTATTAGTGGATTACCTCAGGAGTTGATACTGGAACCTCTTCTATTTCTTGAATTTTATAGACATCGTCGATGGTCTCACTTCGAAATGCTTGATGTATGCGTATAATTTTTAAAAAAATCGTAGTTTAAATCGGTGAAAGATTGCGAATCTGTGTAAAGAGATTTATGTTTTATTCGTAACTTGTATATGAAAAGAACAAATAATATTTAAATATAGACAAATGTAGGGTTTTGGTATATAATAGAAGTCATTTCTCGACTATATACAGGTACTCGATTAAGAGCGTCGAACTACCACATTGCCAGACAATAGAGGTTCTTGGAGTGACTTTCGATAAGGAGATGATATTCAATATTTATATATCTAACATTACAAATAAAGCGTTGAAATTAAGTAGTTTTCTAGCACCTAACGCTAAGGATTTTCGTCATAATGATGCACTTATTTGTTTCTACGATTCCATCATTAGGTCTAAGTTAGAATACTGCTATATGGTTTGAAGTCCAATGTTATAAGAATTGACTGACCTTGTCGATAGCGTATAACGTACATTCTTAAAGACATTATTTTATAGAAAACACGGGCGTACCTCTTCATTTGTGCACGGAATTAGGCTTCATGTTCTTGCAATCGAGGAATGGGAATTATTGTGTTTCTATGTGCCACAAGCTAGAACTAGGAGACGGTCTATTTTATATGTACTCTTAGCCAATACCACTCATTATCTTTTTTCGCCGGTTCTATCAATGTGTAGAAATGATAACTATTTGTGCGCAGATATTGACTTATTTAGTATATCGTATGTGGGGTTGAGTGAGTACTTGTTTGACGGGTAAGCCTTTTCTTGCTCATTTATTTAACATTAACATTGGTTAATTATGTTGTTAAGGTGAAGTGGGGTAAGGCTGTAGTAAAAATTTGTTAGTTAAGATAAACTATGTTCTAATCTAGAATATATTAAATTGTTTAATCTCCTGTTTTGACAGAATCAAGCTTGTAAAGTTACTAACAAGTCTGCAAAAAATCAAATAACTAATTTCAAATATTTTTTATTTTTTGTATTTCTTTTTATTTTAGAAACAGTCTACTACACACTTACCCAAATAGAGGGCAAGTATGTAAGGACATGATATTTTATATTAGGCATAATACTACATTAGAATGGGGTAAGTTGCTACCCTCTTGTAATTAATTTAAATTGGCCGAGGCCTTAAACAAACGGTACCCAGAGAATTCCAAGAAGGTAGTGAATTAAGCACCACCACGGTAATTAACCTTCTTTTTTAAAATTTTAAAAGGACGCTTGTTTATTAATTAATCACCAACTTATAACACTCAGTCTTACCTCTTACTTCCCCAAGGGTCGATGTTAAATATGGGAGTCAGCACTGCCTCCAGCTACAGTCAGAGAAGGGCGAGTTCGAACACCGTACTAAGTCGAAGGTTATGATGTCAGGGCGCCTATCCGTAATAATGTGCTGAGCCCAACAGATATTCAGACCCCGGACCAGATCCAATATAAACTCCCCCAGGTGATAAGTAAATAAGACCAGTACACACTCATTCAACTTAACAAACAGTTTATTAAAATTTAATCTCAGATTTCAACAGCGTATTTCCAGTACTGTACAAAACCGGCTATATATAAAATCTCTAACTTCCAAGAGATATTTAAACCAAAGGCAAAAAAAACAATGAAAGTGAAACACAAGCGCAACTCGGTTGCAAATTATCAGTGACGTGATATTACAAAATTTAGAAGTTCAATTAAAAAAAAAAAAAAAGGTGAACACAAGAACAACTTAAAACTAACATTGATTCACCATCAATATTCTTACTAGTACACAGTTATAAGGCAATTTGCCAAAAGTCCCTCCAAAGTCGAACAGCTTGATCGTATAATGCAACACGTCAACCAAAATGAAACACTCTGTATACCAGAGGCATCCGACAATCTATTCGACGTTAGAAAACAGACTCTAAGTTGTAAAATATCTAATTCTATAAAAGAAATAGCGCTAGTTAACTATGCTTTACAGGTAGAATATGCAATTAAATAAAATTCATTAGTTTCTTACGGAATTATACCAAAATTAAATTACAATCATTGATTAAATGCATCAAATATTATCTACGAATTTACACAAGACCGATGTGAGGCCACACTGCCCACACACATCCAAAATTTAATTCAATTTCTAAATCCAAAAATAAAAATGGCTACGTAACGTCTCCAAAAATGTCAAAGTAACCTCCAAAATGGGGTCACTATTGTTAATAAAACTACGTTAAATTAATTAATTCAATAACATAAAGGCTCACAGGCCATAAGAAGTTAAATTAGGAAATTACGATTACTTAATTAATAAATTAGGCCGGAAAATTGAAATTCACTGTTCAAATTGTACGATATTGACACAAATTTAGTCAAACTGTTTAGTCAATTAAATTCTACCCTCTGGATAATAACAGAGAAAATTTTCACAGACACAATACCTTAAAACATCACATCCACAGCTTCCAAACACGACAAATCCTACGGATCCACACGTTACCAGGAATATGCCCTCCTATCTTCGGCTTACGACACCTCAAGTGATAGCGTTCGAAGGCTACAGTGTACCAATAAACTGCACCTTAAATGTGCCCTCACCGCAAGATCCAACAACAAGTCCTGGGCACCGTAAAATTACTAGCACGTGTTTCTCTCGTATTAACTCCAACCAACAATGCTCAAATGAGGTTTATATCAGGCCTAACACCAGCAGCTAAATTGAATATAGAAACGACACAAATTAGGATCGATTAGACACGTGGAAAAATATACTTACAGCAGCTTAACAATTCCCAAGCCAGAAGAAAATATCCTCGTAAGAATGAAATAAACGTCAAAAATTTGCCAATAATCCCTGAGAATCACCATAAAAATCCGCTTTTGTTAAGCGATTATAAACGATACAACTCAACTTTCCATATTCTCAAGGCAGCTAAGGGAAAAGGTTCTGCTCTCGTGTCTAACCTTTCGCTACGATCGTTAAAAATCAAAAGAGAAAGATCTTAACATCTCAAAACCGACCATACAAACCAAACACGTCAAACGCGCTAAGAGAACAAATGAACCAATTAATACTTAAAACGTACGACAGAAATACAGGTTCAAATGACCATAGAAAAATGGAAAATAATTATTACCAATTTGTTGCATAACTCTGGGCCCAAAGAAGTTCAAAAAAAAGAAGTTAGTCAAAATTAAAAGTAACAAGTTAATTAAATTAACAACAGACGCCATCTACCCGGCAATACCAGATTTACGTTACACCCACCTATGCAGGGCAGAACGCGTGTAATAGAAATCTTAGGCACTCCTACGCCAGATGGCAGTAATAGTAGGAAGATAACACAAATTTAATCAAAAACTAATTACGTATTCCGTCACTAAAATAAACCATTAAAAGGGTAAAATACAACCAAAAAAAAAAACGTAACAAAGTATGTAAAACTACAGTCGTTCTTCTTTTGATTGCTTTTTGGTAGAAAAAAATCCATCAATAAATATAAACAGTATAAACTTTTTATTAAGAACAAAATGACAATTGAAATGAAAAATCAGATCACAATTCTAAAACAGTCTTAAACCTCATGAACAATAATTCTCAAGTCTTTTATTCAATATTATAGGTGAGAAAATCTACATCAAACCGAATGAGACCTCATCGGCCTATAAGTGTAGGTTTTGGTAGAACCATAATAATATCGTTTTTAGATACTGTGGCAATATCTTCTGGAGTTGCCCAGATGAAAGTTGTGGAAGATTTCTGTAATACCTTTTTGGTAAATTTCACTTCTATTTCTTTATGCTTTTTATTGAACACTGTTACTTGTCCCACATAATAGCGTTTTGACTTTTTAGAAGCAAACATTACCACCACCCAATCGTTGACAGTAACCTATTTATTTCGTCCATGTAATTGTTTAGTAGTTCGTCTTCTATAGCTTCGTCGTCATAGTCCTCATTGCTATTGTCATCCCACAAGTTTTCTTCCAACGTATTTGACGATCATTCTTCCTCTTCAGCTTCATCCTGATTTAATGTTTTCTGTTTTTTCTAATTGCTAGCCCTATCTTTTTCAAGCGCATTACTACCTCTGCAGAAGTTATAACCTCATATCCTCCGCCTACTTTCCTTTTGGTCTGCTTTGTTTCAACTTTATTTTGTTTTACTGTTGTCAGTAATAGATCCTCAAATGTGCAAGTTAAATATCTGCAATATTCACTAAAGTTCTCTTTAGTTTTTGGATGAAACTACAGGGTTTGCGTTAGACGTAGATGGTACAGGATTGCTATCTTGGGTTGTAGATAAATTAGGTCGACCAGAATCAACAACAATTTCTTGTTGATCTTCTACTGTATGACCATTACTGTATTGGGTTCTACAAAATTCTTCACATCGTCTATATGCTGCAGGATCGTATTTTTCTTTACTGATAATACTACGATTGTATGGAAAGATTCCGGCTTTACGAAAGCCACTACAAATAATTTCTGGTCTAGTTTCATTCCACATCTTGCCAATTAATGTACTGAAAGTCTTTTTAGGATCGCGATCGCACTTGGTTTTAAGAGATTTAAAAACGCTCAAATCTAATGGCTGTAATAAATGGGATGAATGGGGCGGTAATTTTAATATGGTAATATCGTTTTCCATTGGTGTCATAATGAAGAGCAGATCCACATGAAATACATACCCGTCATATATAAGCAAAACAGGCATTTTCTCACCAAAAGCTTATAAAAGTGATTTTTCAAAAAAACGTAAAAGCACCTTCGACTCTATCCACCCGTTCAATGTTGCGGCATAAGTCGTACCAGGACAAGCATCTGTCTCAGCTGCTACTCATTCATTCCATATATTTTTCCCCTTGTAAATAATTAAAGGTGGAGCCTTAAATCCAGCGGCATTTACCGCCATCAAAACCGATATGTTCTCTCTACTGCTACCAGCTGTGGTTCTTGAAGATGCAACTCCCTTGTTGCCGACTATCTTCGTTTTTGACGGATCTAGAGAGAAATTTGTTTCATCTAAGTTCGATATTAACTTCGGTTTGTCGTGTAGCTTTAAATCATTCATGCATTTTCCTAGAATTTCATAATTTTCGTTAATAATAAAGGGATCCATGCACTTTTTTCGTGCATATTCCACTGACTGTAGTTTCTTAATAGACAGCTTGTGTCGTTTGGAAAAAGCGAGGGATCAATCTTCGCACGGACGGCCTTCCTTAAAGGGCGTCTGCAGATTGTTTTGTTTCACATAATTTTCTACTATTCCAAAAATATCTTTCTTGTCAGGCCCCAGCCCCATTCCTCCATTGCTTCTAATACTGCTGCTAACTTTGCTTCCTCGTGTAATGGAATAGCCGTATTTCTCCCCATTGATTTACTTTTTTGTCCTCTTAGACCTCTGCGATGGTAGCTGAGGGTCATCTGTGGAATATTATATTTCTTTGAAGCCACATAAGCAGTCGTAACGTCAGCATTTATTTCTTGAAGTGCCCTTTCCAATATAGTCTTAGTGTAGCCATTGCCCCTATTGGATTTTCTTTTATAAACCCTTACCATGGCGGCTGAAATTGAAACAAACATGCCAACAAGAAGCAACGAATATAAAGGGGCAAGTGTGTAATATACTACACACTTTACCCGACTGTTTACTACACACTTGCCCCGCTGCACAATTTTGCAGGGGCAAATGTTTAGTAAACAATATCTAATAATTACTTACTTATGAAAAATATGTATTATGGTAATAACAAATATAATACCTGTTTTTGGTATTGCTACGAATTGTCAATTAAAACTATTAATTTTTGGACAGATAACAGTGTATTAAAAACTGTTTTACACACTCCCTGATCACGAATACAGCATGAACTTTTTCTGTCGTACCAACCGAAATCATGAAACACGCGCAATACAGTTTCCTTCTTTATGGACGCAAAGATAAAAGAGTTATGCACTTGTTTTGAAAGGTGGAGGCACTAATGCACCTTCTTAAACATAAAAAAATGGCCAACTACACACTTACCCCGAATAAACACTTACCCCACTTCACTATACATAGATTTATGTATAATTTTGTATACTTATTTTGCTATTGTGCACTCTTTTCAATTACATTATATTATCCTGCAACAATTAGCTAATACAGCTGCATAATAACTATTATTATTATTATTATTATTATTATTACATTTCAAGTAAAGAAGAACTATGATGGTGGCTACTTCAGTGAAACTAGAAATGCAGTATCGATGAAGATATTTTACCTAAATTTTCCATGAACGCATTGGACTGTAAAAATATCTGTCCACCTTAGTCGTAATGTTATAAATTTCTAATAGACTACTTTGGTAACATATTGATTGTACTTGTACATATTAAAATGAAGACTAATAATAAGTTATTAAAAGAACTGTAGACATTCTGCTCTTTTCTACATTCTGCGAACCGTTTATTGAACTGGTTATTACTTTAGAGTTATTCACATACATATCATTCCATATTATAAAAATATTTCTGAATATAATATTCTTATTTTCTCTGCTCTAATCAAAATGAAATGAACAAATATTCATGCATGTTACTTCAAAGAATGACTCATAGAAATCCAATTCTAAAATATGTCAACTTTACTGCGCGAATCACTTCTGAAATTTAAAAAGTTACGTGTGAAAACACCTTTGACTGAGCAAATACGACAGCAGTGACAGAATACGATAGGAGACACTGTCAAAGTATTACTGCAGCCGAAGTATGAATAAAACTTACAAAGACTGTCGAGAGCAGCAAAAGCAGTACGGCAACGCTACAAATGACACCCGCCGCCGGTCGAGAGAAAATAAGATCAACTGGTACTCGGTGCTTGAATATAAAGATATATAATATTCAATTTGCCACGAGACCCTCGGAAATATTACATTTAAGGTGAACAGGAAAGGGTGGATAGCGCACCACTGTTGCTGCGTACAAATTGAGGTATCCTCGAGAATCTTTCAGCGATGACCCTACGTGACAGGAAGCGTGACTAGCATAGTTAGGCCAACATCTAACGGGGAGACAACCCCAACAATAGAAAGAAC
The DNA here is from genome assembly GCA_963170755.1 of Amphimallon solstitiale. Taxonomy (NCBI): domain Eukaryota; kingdom Metazoa; phylum Arthropoda; class Insecta; order Coleoptera; family Scarabaeidae; genus Amphimallon; species Amphimallon solstitiale. Next base: position 1,956,860 of record OY720678.1, read on the forward strand.
TCTAGAGTAGATTAATGCTGCCTAGGAATACGCCTCCTTTCACAGCTAAACGAAGAAAAGGTGATATTATAAATTAAATTAAAAAAAAACAGTTACTTAATACATCGGGTTATGTTCCTAATGTACAAAATAATGGTACTTTATCTGGATTTTGTTTTACACTTACGATGCAAACAAATTGCTTTATTTTTTATTATTTCGTTAAATTTAGACAGACAAATAAAAAAATCTGTTAAAGTTTTATGCACCCCGAATATCGCCTTCTTTTACATTAATTGCACTAATTGAGATGAAATAATATGCTACCGCATTCCGTTATTACTAGATTTTGTAATAATAGTATGTACTAATACAGAATTCTTTTGAAGTGAACCCAACCGTATACAGGGTGTAAAAGATATATGCGGCAATACTTACATATGTAATAGATAGGTAAGACAGCAATTCAAATCTACAAAAAAAAAAAAATCTATCGAAACTTTCACTTTTGCGTAAATTTAAGTATTCAAACTTTTCAAATACGGTACTGTATTCACAGTAAATCAAAATAAATAAAACTTATATGTTGTCTATTCAAGAACAAGAATTTCTGTGTTTACGTTAAAAAAATCCCCATCTCCTTCTTCTTCTTCTTCTTCTTGTTCATTTAGTTAGGCCTTTGGCCTTTTACTATTAATCTGTGTACGGTTAGATCGTGATTTAGATACTTGGGGGCTGAGCTCTAAGGAGAATTATTGTGAGGGAGAAGCGAGGCGATGCGAGGGCGTTTGTGCGGCAGGTAATCCTGCGGATCGCATATCATTTTGGCTGGTAGGTCTATATCTGGTTTGTTGTCCATTTTCTCGTAGAAATCCGATATAATTTGCGTGATAAATTCTTCTGTTGATTGGGTATGAGTATCCCAATGTAACTGGGTATTTCATACGAACCAGGGGGCTCTGAGGACCATTCTAAGGGTTGTGTTCTGGATGACTTGTACGGCTTGTATATGTGTCGGTGCGGCATATAACCATATTGGTGCAGCGTATGTAAGCATTGGTCGTAATATTTGAGAGTATATTCTGTGTTTCAGTTTGCTGGATATTGAGCTAGCTGCTCCCCAGAAGAGACCATAGTCTTCCGCGGGCTATTTGGGTCTTTTTGCATGTGTTTCTTACGTGGTTGGAACAAGTTAATCTTCGGTCAAGTGTTACCCCGAGGTATCATCGGCGTAGGTAGTTAGAAGAGTATTTTCAGTTTTTGGTATGTCAGAGGTAAAGATGGCGTAAAGATGCGGGGAGAGGGCTGAGCCCTGTGGGACTCCTGATGGTAAAAAAAAATCCCTGGCACAATGAATTGTAATACAAGTTAGCCCATTATTTACACAAGTGTGTTTGTTGTGTATCTTTTTCTAAACATCCCTTTATTGCCCATCAGCTGCTCGCAAGGCATTGACCTTTATAATAATATCAGGCAATAAATAAATGGTACATAATTTACATTACAAATTCTTTAAAAATTCTATTTTTCGTTGCCCTTAAAAGGGCAGATTTTGGTGAAAGAGGTCTAATGATTAAAGTAGATGTTCAAAGTGACCGCCATTTGCGTCAATACAAGCTTCTAGCCTTTCGGTAAACTTTCGAAGTACACGATTGAACACGGCACGGTTTTCACGGATATGAGCCGCAGCTTGAAAAATACTTTGCTGAAGGTCTTCTTCGTTTACAACTTCAATGCCGTTATAAACAAGTGCTTCCATGGAGCCCTATACGAAAAAATCCAATGGATTTAAATCGGGACTATGTGGAGGCCAAGGAATTCGTCCACCGCGTCCTATCCACCGCGGATATGCGTTATTTAAAAAGTTGCGTACTCCACGAGAATAATGGGCAGGTGCACCATCGTGCATAAACCACATACGGCGTCGTGTATCGAGAGGTACATCGTCTAGATACCCGGGTAGCGGATTCATTAAGAAATCCAAGTAGCGCTGTCCATTAAGTTGTGCAGGTAGTACGTGCGGCCCTAGCAATTGATCACCGACAATTCCAGCCCCCACACATTTATTGAAAAACGGTGTTGGAAACGAGATTGATGTATGATGTGAGGGTTCTCATCGGCCCAGTAATGAAGGTTTTGAAAATTTAAAATACCTCCCCTCGTAAATGCACACTAATCGATAAATAACACCTTCGACGCAAACTGCGGCTGTTGTGTAAGTTTCCGACGAAACCATCTACAAAATTGAATTCGTAGCAGGCGATCGGCTTCCATAAGTTCCTGGATGCGTTGCACATGGTAGGGGTATAGCGAACTCCTTTGAAGAATGTTATGGACTGTTGTATGTGAAACGCCTATCTCTCTCGCAATCGATCGAGTACTTGTTTTTGGATTTTCATCTAGAATATCCAAAATTTCTTCCTCCGCATCTAGTATCCACATATAACAAGAACCTTAATCGAAAATAACTACTCCAAAAAGACATACATAGTCCCATTCATTTACATTCAAATATACTCAATGACATTAGAAGTGTTACATCTAGAAGGAATAATTTGTTCAACTTTATTTGTGCTATCAGAATTACTATATTTAAAGCATGCTATGGTAACAATGTAAACTGTTTACCTCTGAAAATTTTTTGTGATAAAAGAATTTTATCATTTTTTTTTTAGGAAACCCGTTTATACGAGCTGACTAGTACAGAAATGTTTAGTTATTGCGCCTCCGCCGTCTATGAATGTTTAGCGTAACAAAATACCTCGAGTTCGAAGACATCAAAATTATAACCATGTTAGTGACTTCGACGGGCGTAGAATTGTTGCCTATCGAGATGTTGGTATGTCCTACCGTGAAATTAGCTGCCGTTTTAATTGTACTGCAATGACGGTAATGCTTGTGTGTTGTGACTGGACAGAAAAAGGCAGAGGAACACGAACAAGTCTAACTGGTTAACAGAGGCTTACCAGAGAGCGTCAGGATAGGCGCTTCAGACAACTAGCTTTACGAGACAATTTTACTATTACACGTCAAATCACTGACCAATGGTTTGGAGAAGAAGGTAGACCTGTTATTATGCGTAGACTATATCGCCGCATTCGAACCTTTGGACTTTTTTCATACCGTCCACGCTTAGTGCTTCCTTTGACTGCGCACCACTGTCGTCAACGTTTGAATTGGTGAAGAGAACAGTAGCATTGGGAGGCAGAATGGCATAATGTCATCTTCAGCTACGAATTGCGATTCTATCTAGGTATCCACGATGACTGTAGAAGGATAAGACATCGACGTAGAGAGTGACGTGATATTGGTTTTGCCGTTGAGAGGCATGCATACAGGACTGTTGGAGTAATGGTTTGGGGTGTTATTGCTTCTGGTAGCCGATCGCCACTTTTGTTTATTCGAGGCAATAAGACAGCTGCGCGTTATATTGGTGACGTCCTACAAACCACTTTACTACCTTATCTAAATGGCCGTCCAGACGTCCTTTTTCAGCAAGACAACGCGCGTCAACATATTGCTCGTCGAACTATGGACTTCCTCGAAGAAGCCGACGTTAATGTTTTGTACAGGAATGTACTCAGTTACGGTGTCGCCCAACACATTGCTATTTTTTTTTCATATTACTTGTTAATAAAATTTCTTGCAAATATTATCGTTTCATTTATGATGTAAAACTATCCTTACCAAAAAATAAAGTTGAACAAATTATCACTTCTAATATCACTGAGTATATTACTAAAACCACACCAACTCACACTTACGGCCCTATAGGCGCTTACGTACCTTATATACAATGAAATCAGCAAAACCCTAAGCAAACATAACATCAAAACTACTTTCAAACCCAATTCAAACTATCCGATATTCTTCGAGCATGAGCGTTTCACCGTCTGCAGATTAGAAACCGGACACCAAATCAGTTCATTTCCACAGAAGTCCTCTCCAAAGATTCCCATTATTAGAGTCGTTAATCCATCAAAATCCAGAAACTTTTTAGCAACTTGATCCGAGACGAAGGTTACTATCTCCACTACTCTTGGAACTAAATTTTGACAAGGAAAGAAGTTGTTTGTGTTTTTGCACAGAATCGTTCAAAATTAGTCAGGTGTTCATTATAATTAAAGTTTCCATTTCTACGTCAATTTTTGGGATTTTCATCTTTGCTGCATTATACAGTGTGCTAAATGAATGGTTTCATATAGGAAAAAAATATTTTAATATGAGTTTTAGGAGAAAAACTTATTCTTTATAAAAAAATGTTTATTATACCGAAACCCCTTTTGGTAAATAAGAAAACCAGTCATCATTTGAAATAAGATAAAAGACTTGAAATTATGTTGAGTTGTTGATTTTATATATGACTAAATGCGAATGTTACATTAGTATTGCATTACCCATGTATTAGTCATTAACCAACGACATTGCCTGACAGTTCAGCTTTTTTTTTGTGAAAAATGTTGACGTTAAAGCAGCGAATCCATCTGGTGTAATGTTATGCTATAGGAGAAGTCTAGTGGTAGTCTAGTGATGCAGCAGCGTTTTCGACAAATGGTACTATCCCCTAATAAAATTATACATATTGGTCAAAGGATAATCTAAATTTTTGAATTAATGTCCGAAATCTGCGATATCAAAAAGTCTATGTTTGGTGCGGAATGTTATTAAACAGAATGATTGACGTTGCTTTTTTAGTAGAAGTTTAAATCCACACAATTTCTTGGAAATGCTTCAGAATTTTTTATTGTCATCACTTGAGCAAGAGGAATTGTGGCGCATCTACTTCCAACAAGATGGATGTCCGGCTCATGATACCTTGATTGTATGAGAATTCTAAATTTACACTTTTCTAATAGATGAATTGGACGACATAGACCAATACATTGTCCAGCTCGGTTAGCGGACTTAACCCCCATGGACTTTATTTGGGTGTTACTTAAAGCAAAATGTGTACAGAGAAGCAATAGGAAATGATTTCAATTATCTGAAATGGCGGATTACGGAGGCTGTTCCAGAAAATAATGTTGAAATGTTGCAAACAATTTAGAAAAAGACTTGAAGATTGCGCTGGATGTGCAGGAGATTATGTGGAATAATGTAGAGTTTAGTGGTCATCCTTTCTTACAAACACAAAAACAATAAAAGTTTTATCGAAATGATATTTGCTTTTTGTCTAACATTAATAATTTAATATATCATTCGGATTTAGTCATATTTAAAATCAACGACTCGATATAATTTAAAGACTTATCAAAACTACATTTAACTTGCGAAAATGACATAGGCTGCGATTTAAGTCTTGAAGCTATTGTCGAGAATCTCCACGTACACTGATGAGACCTCACAGGTCGAAACACCCGTGTCTGTGCGTTTGATTATCGACAATGGCACTTAATGTATGTGTGTATCTCAAACACATGCATATATACATATACGTTTTACGTATAAAGGTATATATGTAAGTCACAGTAATTAAAGACTTATATCTTATCCTAAATGATTGCTGGTTTTTTTATTTGGCAAAGGTGTTTCGATACAACAAACATTTTTATGAAGCATAAGTTTTTTTCCTAAAACTCATATTAAAATATTTTTCAACATAGGAAACCAGATTTACAGATTGTATATACAACAATTTACAAACACAATATATTTGTTATATCTATTGACTGATATTACGATATTATTTAGTGCAAGTAATGTAATAAAATAAAATTATGTAATCGTACCACTTATATAAAAAATGTAACTTAAAAGTAAGTCAAAATTTGTCATACGTATGACAGGTTTGGGAATATACAAACACAAAATTTCGTCATTAAATAGCAACATTTACAAATTGAAAAGCAATGAACACTATCGGACTTTGGTCATGTGAATAAATTAAAGCTTAGGCCTTCTAAATTATTAAACGCGTGACAAAAACATATTAGATATCTAAACAATCATCTGTGACAAAAAGTTTTATATTTTCCCTCAGGTGGAAAAGTAATTATACTATTCCTTTTATGGTGTTCAGCCATTTTAGTTTGTAATTGTAGTAGACAAGTGCGTGTATGTTTGTTGCTTGAATATTACAAATAATGCGTTAGTAAATATATCGGCACCATCCAGCCAAACAATTTAAACTGTTATATATGAGTACTAAGGACCGCTAAGGACTGATACTTGTGTAGTATTATTATGTGAAAAATATATCTAGAGCTCAATACCATATTGCATTTCCCCCCAATTATTTTAGTTATTAGGGAATTTACTACTTTTTACCATATCTGCAACATGTAATTATATAGAATACATAAAGTCACAAAATACTGTAATAGCTCCATTAAGTTTTGCACAAAACAATATGGGTCACTTTACAGGAAAAATTCAAACAAATTTATGACTCTTATTATAGATAATTTCGTATATGATGGCAAGATAAGAAGAGTATTTTGATGAAAACAGGTAGTCATAGTAGACTCATGTTATTATCAAAGTCACTACTTCTGTTAATATCATATTTTTGGAAATTTGGAAACAAGGAATACATTGGTCGAAATTTAGTAACGTACTATAGTTACAGAAATAAGTTTCTGCAGAAAAATTACTTATAAATTAGAGTAGTTGTTAAAACATTAGGCTGCATTTTAAGAACGCATGTCTTTTAGCAAGCATGAATATGTTTTACGATTTGGTGTTCAATGTATGTAAGTAATCTATATATTGAAAATTTTCAAATTATGAAGTCGCTATAAGATGGTGATCATCAAGAAAAAAATATAATAGTTTGTCACGAACATATTCCAATTTCCTAAGTAGCCGATGAATAGTAAATTTGTTCAAATTATTTAGTTTTGTGTTTTATTGCTCATGAGGCGTTTATTTTCTTTTTCATGATATCTTATCATAGTAAGGAAAATAGTTTTCCAGTCTTACGTTAAAATTTACTGAATTTTAAAATCTGAGGATGTCAGATCTTCATCTTTGATAAAAGCGGAAAGTTAATCGTTCCTGAACATTTAATGTCTTTAAGTTTATTAAAACAAAGTTTGTAAATGGTAGGTGCATTATTTCTTATATTGAAACATTTCTTTTTATATTGAAAAAAATATAATCTTTGAAAATATCATTGAAAATCAAAATTAGCAGTATTTTATTAAACAATGAAGAATGCATTTAGGATTATTTGATAGAGCAGAAGTTTCTTTTTAAAACAAATTAAATGAAAATTATATTTTTAATAATTTATATTGCTAATGTATCTGGTATCCATGGCCAAAACATGATATCATCATTGCCATGATGTGTAGCAGTTTAGAAAGGCATCTTTGAATGTAAAGTTGTGCCGTCAAGGCCGCGGCTGTGAGATAAGTCCAATCTCAGAAATGGCACACTACACTAAAATTTTGTCTTCAAATTTAGATTTACCTTTGAATTTGGCACTGTCTGGTGTGCTTTTTATGTTCATCGGTATAATAACCGTCGTTTCCTTTGAATGAGACAAGGTGAAATATATCATCCATTACAATCAGTTTATTGGCACAATGGATGCGCCTTAGCACACGACAACAGCTGGGTGTTCTTTAACTGGGCCACGGTATATTTTGATGCTTCCTTTCGATTTAGAAACACCATGTTATTTCGCGAAATTGTTCAAAAAAGTGATCTTTGAAACGCCGGACCTTCGACTTATTTTTAGCTGTGAAACTACAACTGTCCTTAAGGGCTTCAATGATTCTTCGTTCCCTAACCTCTTCATATTCGTTTATGGTTTGATAAATTGTTAATGAAGAAATATCTTGTTCACGATAAATGGCAACAATATTACGCTTAGGCATTCGCCTAACTAGACTGAAAATTCCTTTACGAATATCTAGCTTAAAAGACATTTTGCTCAACCAGATCACAAAAACTAAACTGACATAATTAAAACAAGTTAATTGAGATAACTTAACCAAACGTCATTTAGTAAAATTACAAATCATCTAAAATTTTTCCGAAAACTTTGGGACCATACATTATATATTTATATTTTATACGAATGCCTATTGCTAAAATATTGACATATTATGTCTATTAATTTTGAGTTAAAAACTATTTATATGTTTATAATTTGAAATATTATAAAATCAAAGTGTTGATTTTTGTCTGGTATGAATTGCTTCACTCTACAATTAAAGATATACTTATAAATGTTAGTCAAATACGAAAACAGCAATGAAGGAATAAATGCATGACAACCACTGTTTAGTATCATTCTCGTGTCGCTAACTAAATACTAGAAGCCCCGTGTGAGTGGAAATAGACGCTTCCCAGTATTAGCTATTCAATTAACATGTATACTGGAGAATGTATCATTGTTTATAACAGGGGCGGCTTGAAACCGCAAAGCACTTGTGTTGAACCGAAATTCCCAAACGTATGCTATTTATACGGGACACGAACAATATACCTGCTTCTACCTACCTACCTTTCTACTTACAATTGTGCTCAGCCTTCTACCTCCCCATATCCCAGTCCGCGAAGAGCGAATACAATTTTACTAATAACAAACAGTTGTAAATTTATAAAATCCCCGAGGCCATTCGAAAGGTAAATTTCTCCAATAACTTTCGTTGCCCTGTTCACCGTTCTGGCACGTGTATATGACGAAATATAGTTACGTACGTAAAGGGGTATAGTGACGTATAAACGTAGAGGTTTAATACCGACTGGAAAATATTTCTATAATCTAATGAATACTATATACATATCTTCCTACATAATTTATTTACCTCCTAAAAAGTTGGAATAAAATACCTCCGTTTGACATTAATACTGTGCGAATAGAATGAAAAGCTTAGTCAGATTTTTTTAAATGGTAATAAAAACATCAGGTAAATATCTTAAATTGAGGCTATATTAAAAAAATATATTTTCACAATATATCTATATATATAAGAAAAATGTATTCTTATCCAGCATCACCACAATTTATTTTTAGTGAAGCTGAGAAAGGCTCATAAAGAAGCCGATACAGTGATTTGCAATATTTAATGGTGATATCATCCTGAACTTATAAGCCAAATAATATAATGCGGTTTTAAAGCCATAGCTTAGTTTGAAAACATACATTTGAAATGACTATACGTAAAGTGGTACCTACTTTTAAATGAATTAATATTTTATTTGAAAAACAAGAAGTTTTGGAGAATAAAAATCATAGAAAAATTATATAATAAATTTTAAAATATGTATTCGTAAATTTAAGATGTCAATATTGCATTAGTAGAAATAAGCTAATATTAAAGTAGTATTTATAATACTGTAAATTGACATATGATAGCCATGAGATATAAAATTTGAGAATATAAAAGAAAGTAAAAATAATTGTATATAATTTGTATAAAAATGTAAACTATTTCTTGAATTAGTACAAATAATAATAACTATATAGAAGAGCTACCTGTAAACCGAAGAAAAAGTCCAAATAGATAATTTAAAAAACCGAATGGGCAATATGTTTTAGAAGTCACCTATATGTCAGTAAAAGAAAGCAATCGGAAAACCATCTAAAACTAAGTAATAGGTATATTCATCTGCATAACTAAATAGAAACTCAGGTCTCTAGAAGTGTATAATAGCATTATTATTTTAAAAACAAAATATAATAAACTGAAGATTCAATCAAAAAATTATTGATTTTGTGTTATAATCGTCTTAAGGCAAATCAAAAATAATGACCAACCGGCCTTTTGTAAAATATTAATGCCGTTATTATAAAGTAAATAAATTTTAATCGAATTGAGTATTGAAGTTAGACCGTGAAGTTATGAATATTTTGGCAAAAGTATTTTCAACCACATTTAAACTCGACTAAGAAACAATGTGTATAACTTTTGTAAATACTGAATTCATGATAAATTAGAATAAGCTAATTTTCTGGTAAAGTATTTAAGTAGTTTTAGAGTTATATGTTGGAATTATACTATGTGAAATAAAATAAATAAAGCATTATCAAAATATTTCTTAAAACAAGATCAATGTTTTTTTAGCTATACAAAAATGTAGCTGAGTTTATTGCATCCTGATAAGATACAGCAACATTACTTTAGAAACAAAAAACACAACTTGTGAACATACCTTCTTCATACATGTTGAAAGTATATCAGTTTCAAATATAAATGTAATTAGATCTTCACAATGGTACAGTTTATCACAATTTTCAAATGGCCAATGATTTGTTACTGAAACCTTTGTAATCTAACTCATAAAAGGCTGCTAAAGAAAACACTGCTTTCATTCAGCAGACACAACAGTTGCGCAACTGTTCAGTGATCATATCCACAAGACGAGCGCTCACTCAGAACATGTTCAGGAGCGGCCGCCATTTTTGTGAGCGGAAAAATTCTATGCTCACTTAGTGAGCGTATTCTATACGCATGCGCCATTGATGCATTCCAAGACCAACCTATACATAATTTTGAAGAAAGTTACTAGAAAAGTAAGATACAGCAAATTAAAGGTATTGTGCAGAAATAAATGTATTAAAATATTGGAGTTCACCCAGTATTTTATTCGGGGTTGGAAAAACCAGCCCTTCCACTAAAAACTACGCCAAAACTTAATGCAGAAAAACAATTTATTATTATTGTTTATTCGGTTTAATCTCTACAATTTTAACATATGGCAGCAATGAAAAGTACCAGATGACAGAGGATGCTAACAGTCAACTGTTGTGAAGTGAACGGTTGGAGCGGGATCGGTTCCCGATCCGCCTGCTGAATGAAAGCATTGTATCCGCACCCAAATCATGGAGGCAATGACTCGATGCCGACAACATTGATTCAGCCCCAGACCAAATAGTCTCGGTTTACTTCTCTCGAAAAGTGAACTAATATAGTATACAAAAGTTACTATTTATTTATTTTTATTTCACCAGGCTGTCATATCACCACTGAATTACTCACTATCTCAGATTCGGCAGATTCATGTTGCGTAAACATAAGGTATCTTATAAAGTTCAACATCAATTTGACCTCTACAACCGGTCAAATTGTTGCAATAGTTGCTTGTATTTTATGTGTTGCACTACCTTCCTCTTGTGTATATATTTGGACTGACCTAATTTCACTTATAACGCTTGCTATTGTTCAATATACTAGTAACAGAATTTTAAGAAATATGACTTACTTAAAATTAAACGAATTAATTAACGAAACGCTCTTCGCTTTCCCAAAATCTGAATTTTATTTTTAAATGCATCAAGAATGGAGGAACATAAGTCGTTAAAGTTTTATTAGTGATTTTAAGGGAGCCCAATAATAATACATATTCTAAAGAGATTACATTGAGGATATAAAATAAGTCAATTCAATCAATTTCCCATACAACTAAGATACCTATTTTCTAGTACATATCGAGTAATGGAAAGGTGCATATTCTAAATAATATTAATGACTGAATTAGAATAATTCAAACAACAATATTTCTATATATATTTCATAATGCTAGTGGTATATTATGAAATTATTTATATACTATTGAATTTTAATTGTTTCCACAAGATTCATTTACACGTCACATTTGTGTCTTTCTCGATAATTTCGGAACATCAATTCAACCGTTTATTGGAGAGGAAGAGATTCTAGACAACATTCAACTCACAAAATGAATAATCAATCAAGCCGGTAGTTTTAGAGTATATACTTAGTAGAGAGTAATCAGAAGTTCGAAAGCATGTGTTTAGGCGGTGTGACGGTGGCAATGTCGAAGTATGTATATATACACATATACTATGTATTCTCTACGTGCTTGGAATTAACACTGCGGGCGGAACGCCTACCTACCGACTGATTGGATAACAAGTAATCCCTGTTAATTGAAAGTGGACTGGATTGATCATCAGTGTGCCGAAGGTTTAGTGATTAGGAATGGGATTGACGGACCTCACGACTAGAAATTAAAGGTTATCACTTCGAACCCTTTAATCTTATATAGATTTTCATTTAATTGTGATTCACTCTATTATAAATTCCAGGATATTCTCAGAATATCATGACATTTCAAAAATATAGGAATCTTCGGAAGTATACATTACGTTATGCGCTAGTACGGCCTATATAGTGATGAAAATGTATATTATAACTATACAGCAATCAGTTACACCGTATATTGCCAAATTATTGTGCTATTTCCCATTGGTTTCATAGTTCAGGATCCCAGAATCGAGCTTCAATATTTCTTCCATGAGTAAGGTTTATCTATTGTTTTTCAAACCAGTTAGCGAATGCAGTCATAATCCTATAAGTGGCTTAAAGGATAGTGGAAGTTTACGTAGCTATGAATTATTTCTAAATATTAGAATATATATAAACAAGTGCCATAAAATACTCAGCGAAATATTCTTGTTCTCCAAAATAGATATAAAATATTGGGAATGTATTATTAATGAGATTATAAGAGACCATAGAAAAAATTAATAAAGAAAATAATGTGCTTGAATGTATTTTAAATAGCTTTATAAAATGAGTAAGATTATGTGTTTTTAAATGGATTGAAAAATCTTTATCATATTAAAATTAATTTCAGACGTGAAAGAGAAAAATTTATAGCAATTATCATTAAACCCCTTTGACGAGACTTAAGTTAAAGTGCATCTCTGCATTTGTCTGTCATTTGTTTTCTAAAGTCACCAAAAGTGCAGAACTCAGAAAATCACAAAACTGGGATAAAAATTACGAGCATTCAAGCATTCAAGACACTTTGTCAATAACCTTGTTGGAGCCGCTATCAAAACGAAAAAGTCAATTAAATAACAAAAAAGGGAAATTAATTAGAACTCTAGGCGTGCCCCAGGGATCCGTATTGGGACCGACCCTCTGGAACGTCCTCTACGATGGAGTACTGGGCCTGGACCTGACGGAGGACGCCATGTGTGTTGCATTTGCGGATGACCTGGCATTGGTGGTGGGGGCGGAAAATGAATATGTCCTAATGCGAAATGCCAACGAATTCCTAAATCAGATAAGCCAGTGGATGAAAGAGCATAGGTTGGGACTTGCACCGGAGATGACGGAGGCCTTGTTAATGAGGGACAGAAGAAAGAGGAGCCATGTAACCTTCACGATGCACGAAATGGTCATAAAACCTGCCAAGACCATTAAATACCTGGGCGTAATGCTGGATGAGAAAGGGTCATTTGGTCTGCACTTGGCCAGTGTGACTAGCAAAGCAGACGTACAGACTGCCAAATTAAGCAATATCATGCAAAATATAAAAGGGCCGAGTAGTGGCAAGAGGGCGGCACTATGTGGTGCCATATACAACACTATTCTTTATGGTGCCCCCATATGGCAACAGGCAATAAGAAGGCAAAGATAGCAAAAAATCATAGAGAGGTCACAAAGAAAGATACTCCTTCGAGTGGCATCGGCCTATAGGACTGTGTCCCTGGCGGCTCTACAGGTCATTACTTACATTACAAGAGAGAGCGCTTGCATACGTGTATAGGTTGGAGGAGAAGGAGACCGCAAACTGTACGGACAAGACAAATTCAAGTCGAAATTGGCAGCAGAGGTGGGACGCTGAAAAGGAAAAAGCACAGTGGACAAAGCGCCTAATTAAAAATATAGATGAATGGGTGGGATGTAAACATCGTGGCATTGACTATTTTTTAACACAAGCGCTAACGGTGCATGGCACTCTCCGCACGTATGCCAAGCTCTTTTGGAAGGATGTTTCTGACGCCTGCATCTACTGTGGTGAGGTTGATACAGTGGAACACACCCTGTTTCGTTGCGACAGGTGGCACCAAACTAGAAGAGAAGCGCACGCTACTATACGGCAAACAATATCACCAGACACAATAGTACCGCTGATGGTGGCAGCACCCTATAACCGGGAAATCATAAATAAGATGATCAGATCCATCATGGAGACAAAGGAGGGTGAAGAACTGGAGAGGCAACGTGGAATAGCCAGAGCACGATAGACAAGAAGATGTAGTTGGGGTGCAGCCAATGGTAGTCGATGTGATATTTACAAATGGTCCCAACTATCATCAAGGGCTATGAGGGGCTTTAGTGGGTAGGTGGTTTTGCATTGTAAAACTGAGTCCCACACTCTTAAGTCGCATATATCTAGCGCTTGGAGTGCGTAACGTGTATTTCCCTGGCAAAAAAAAAATTAGAACTCTAGGGGTAATAGTACCGCGCGATCATTTAAATTCTAAATTAGAGCAGGCTGTGAAATTTAAATTAAGTTGGTATATAAGTACTAATTTACAATTTGAATTGTCAAAGTGAAGTTTCAAAATGTTAATTAATCAATAATTGACATTCTGGACAACCTAATAAAAAAAATCCCGCCTGCTATAATTTAGAATTTAAATGATCGCGTGGTACAAATGTCTTATATTTATAACTACATACCTAGCTTGTTTTTAAACCATTCTGATAAAGGATTTAATGTTTCATAATTAATGTATTTGTCAAAAAGGAATAGGATTTGAAAACGTTGGCATATTTTGACAACGATTCTTTCTTTACGGAATAAGATGAATGATAGTACTGATGCTACTGCTTCTTCAGCAGAGGTTCTAATGGAAAGGGGATACGAGCTCAACAGATATCGTTGCTGTCACGTTAAATATATCTATTACTCACAATTCAGTTCTTAACGTATTATAGCTATTTCTTTTAATTACCTAATGTCAAAGCTACTTTTATATTAATTTGAACAAAAATCGAGTAAAGCTGCCCTTGTAATTTGTATACATATATATGTATCAATTTATGAAAGCTTTACATTAATCATGATGCATTAATAAAGACACTGAGAGCTGACATTATATCTTAGAACAAAATATAAGTCTGTAATAAATTCGCACATTTAATCCATGTGTTTCATATATTTGATACATTGCTATGTCCATACGCCGGCATGGAAGAATCTGTGGACCCAGGCCGAGGATGTGCACAAACAGACATAATAACGTAGAGGGTTCGGTTTATTTCATATTCTAACCCAGGGAATTCGACACAACGCAACGCAACGGCGCGCAATGCCCAACAACGATTTATGGCGCATGTTTTTAAATATCCGGAATTAACAGTTCCATTCCACCCCAACCGAATGTTTCCGGCGTAAATCTAAATTGATCGCTCCAACATATGTTAATTTCAATGGTATATGAAGCCTCGTATACGCCGACGTAATCGTATAAATATTATTTTTTTGTCTGTTTAATTAGATTTTGTTCTTCATATGTTCGATTTGGTCAAAACTCTTGGAATAATAAATATTTAGGCGGCGTTTATTTAATTAAAATAACTACATTATTATATTCTGTCCTAGAACTACTATATGTATGCACTACTGACGAAACTTAGGTATCCCTAATTTAAGACAATCTTAAATCTATCATAAAAGATTTAGCTATAGCATTGAAAGATCGGAAAAAATCCTGTTGACGAGTACCGTATAGATACTACGGAAAAAAGTGAAAGAAAAAAATGAAGGATTTATTAATAATGAATCTGAGTAGTTAAATAAATTCATTGAATTATTCTCCACAAAATCATGTAAATTATCAAGATATCAATACTTGTAGATCAAAATGATTTATTATCAAATATTATTATATGTCCAAATATCCTATAAAATCTGTGAATTAAATTGAAATATTAATCAGCCTGCAAACATACTTAGCACACATAGCCAATATTATAGGGTCATCCATAGAAGAACATTTTTAGCTGGTTTACTATAAGAGATAGTCTTTTCACATTATTTGCACAATTTAAATGTCTCTTTGTAATATATATAAATTTAAGGCAATGAAAAATAAGATAGTCTTCTAATTGTGTTTCACGGGAAACACAATTAACACAGCAATTTTGGGTGGAGCAATATTAAGCGCCTAAAACAGGAGAGGTGTAAATAAGTTGGTACAACACAAATCTACTTTCAGAGTAGTATTTAATGAAATAATTTAAAAAGAATTATATATTTGTGCTAAAGTGAAGCATAAAAAGATGCCCGATCATTAATGTCAAGAAAAGGAGAGCAAGAAGAAAGACACTCGGCCGAAAATTGATTAACACACATAATACACACCAAATATTTGATAATAAATATTGAGTTGTATATTATTGTAAAAGTATGAAAGATATTATAATATGCCATAGTACTGTAATATAATTTTTCATTTAAAAATTCCAAACGTGTAATTATCTGAAAAAATAACACTACAGTATATGTAGATAAGTCCGTCTCGCCAAATGAATTTTAACTCTTCCTTTCATACTATACGTTGACTATTTAAGTAAAAGTAGTTTACGTTTTATGATAACAATTTTACAAGAAATTCATTCCATTGAAGATTGCCTGCTCGTGTAAAATCAGTTAGGTAATTTGATATCCTTTAAAAGTTGTGACAAAATAAGGTGTGAGCATCACACGACTTTCGTCGATGCATATGTGCGCTGTGCGCTTCGAAATGTGTATACAAAAGTTGTTCCAAATTATGTTCTAAATTCTATAAGTATCGTCTTAACAAAACAAACCTCTCCATAAAATTGTTATTTGCTACCCGAATTTTGAAATTTTTTAATACAGAAATTAGGCCAAATCCAGGTCAATGCACTTTTATTCTCTTAATAAATCTCTATAGAATGCATAATTTGTGAAATATTTCAAAACACTGCTGTTCGAAATTTGATTTTTTTTTTTTAAATTATTCCATCTGCAGATCTAAATACTTTGTGTTTTTAATAAATCTTTATAGAAAGTAAAGTTTGCAAGCTAATTGCACAAAGCTGCCCCTTGATAACAAGTATTACTTCCGATCCAAATTTTAAAATTTCTTTTATACAAAAAATGTATTAAATCCATCTCTAATACTTCTGCATTTATTATAAATCTAAGTAGAATGCATAATATTTGCTGTATATTCGCAAAACCTGTTATTCTATAAGAGTAAAAGTGTTACTTCCCATCTGAATTTTGAAATTTTTATAAGCAATCATTTTTCCAATTCAGGCTCCGAATGTTTTTTGTCGGTTTTCTTTCTTCCGTCGCGGGTCGTGGAATCATCAAACCTACGGCAAGTTCCTAGGAGTTCGAAATATTTAACGGTTACGGTTGCTATAAAGAGAGGTCTTCTTGGCAAATCCTTTACGAAGAGTGACGTCACATTTTCATAGCCTAATTTAGAAATTGGAGTGAGCATTAGCAAATCTATAAAAAACCTGTCTTTCTTCAGAATCAGTGTTTCGGTAAGTCGACCTATTACTTTTACGATTTAATTTGTTTGTAGCAGTAATTAGTTTTGTATTTGTATAAGTGAAATAAACACTCCCACACTTTGTTTGATCAGCATTTACCAACTGGGTATGTAAATGTCGTAGAATATTATACTTCGGCGTTTTCGAATGATACAAGTTGCCGTTTTTAACGACTGTAACTCTTTCTCGTCTATTTTTCTAATAAGAATTGTTGTTTTTTTCCTTTCTTTGTTGTTTTGGCGATCACTTTCTTCACCAGTCATTTCCCGTTCTGGCTTTAAAAGATCATCTGCTTCACTACTCTCACTTCCATCGTTTTCTTCTACATCTTTTGATTGCGTGGTCTGTTCTTCATCAGTTATTATGTAGCCTGGATTCATGTCCGAGTCGTCATCTCTTCATTTTCATCAAGCTCATTTCTCTTCGTAAATACCACAGCTTTTATTAATTTTTTTAACAAAATAGCTGATTCTCGCACCTCGTGGACATTTTGCAACATTTCCACTACTCGTAGAATGAATACCCATAATGCTAACTTAAAAAAAATAACGATTTCCTCATAGTTAATTATTTGAATTCATGCTTCTTTTTAATAGTTACATAATGCGAAACATACGTGATTACATATCTATACTAGCATAAAATACTGGCGTAATGCGAAACAACCGGTGTGTGAGACCGAAATCTCTTAAAATACTAACATGTTCACAAGAGGACAAATACAAAATTTTATAACTCACACTATATAGCTCGTTGGTTTGTGGTAGCATATTCAGGAGGAGAATGGCGCTGGTCTGACAGGATTGCAACAGCTTAGTCTAATCTGTCACTAAAGGTCTCAGAGATCGGTGCCGCGGTGTGAAACAATGGAATAATTTTAAAGAATTTTGATTGATTAACATCATTATATACGAGAAGTGTCTACGAAATATAGATCATGTTTAGGACTATCAAGTGTAGTCAAGATTCTTGAAAATAAACATACAATACTTAATAGATTTAGGCAATTGCTGCAAATAACAACAGAAGTCCTACATGGTTATAGAATTAATGTATAGAGCGGTGGATAAAGTGAAAAAATCAATACAAATGTAGTAAATCGGTCTAGAATTAATTATGTTATTTCTAAATATTATACATAAAGAATAGAAAACAAAAGACATGCTTGAAGGAGTTTTCTAGTAAGGCCAGAAATGTAGATGTATTGCTTATGAAAATGTGAGATCAGTTTTACGATGAATATAAGGTTCGTGAAATAATAGCCAGAAAGGAGTAGAAAAGAAATAAGAGAGAAAATGGACGAATGCAGCACAGCTTAAGCACTGGTATGTAGTTTAACTTTACTTGTTTGTATTCCTAAGAAACTATACGTGAAGGCTACTTAGGAGAGATAATATTTAGCAAGAACAAGAGAGTTGACTGTACGCTAAATCTATATGCAAAAAATATAAGCTTTAACAGTGCCATAATAAATATTGTAACTGAAATAATAAGTTCTAAAATATTACATTAAATTATGTTCAAAGCTTATATATTATTATTTGATGTGCTTGCTTTTACTTTCTTATACGTAGTATAAGGAAGTATTGTGATGACGAAAATTTTCGACCTCGAGATTTTTGCAGATGTCCACGTTTTGAAGTCCCCTGATACCGAAAAATTGGTTTTTAAAAAATGTCTGTGTGGGGGTCTGTCTGTCTGTGTGTGTGTCTGCCTGTGACCACGATAGCGGCCAAACCGCTACAGATATCAATTCCAAATTTTGTATTTACGAATATAATCTCCCTCTTGAGAACTGATTAGATTTTGAGCAAAATCGGCAGACCGGAAGTAGTAGTTTACTTCGGTGAAAAACTCGAATTTTGCCAATATTTCGTCAACTACTAAGTTTAGGCAAATTTATAAAGAATTCATATGTACTTAGAATTAAATTTGAGAAGAATTTTATTAAAAAAATTTTTCGAAATTCCTACCGGAACTAGGTTTTTTACCCTTATCGAAAATCGGTTTTTTGCAAATATGTCGTAAATTAAGCATTCTATATATATTTATGAAGAGTACAAAAGTATTTAATGTTGGATTTGGAATATTTTTTATATAAATGAAATATCATACGTAAAGAAAGTCGTGTGGTGGCCACACCTCATTTTTTAATTGTAGATGTATTATCTAGCAAAATCGACTGGATTGCAAAACTATACATGTTAAAAGTTTACAATTATTTAGTTAACATTTTACACGAAAATAACATATACCTTTATTGATGGATTATGTAAATTCTTCTTCTAATGCAAAAAATTTCTTAAAATATGTCGTATATTTTAAATTTTTAACTTCAATGAATTCCCAGATTTCCGATAGTTTCCGTAAGGACAAAGTGTAAAGAGTGACGGAAGGACACAAAGTTTTCCTGTCCACCAAATTTGTGGTTTGTGGTTTATGATTGCGTAATTGAAATATTTTATGAAAGTACAGAAGCTAAAGTGTAAAAATTAACAAATTGTTAATTTTTACACTTGTCGAGCTTCTGTACTTTCATAAAATATTTAGTACTCACATGTTCTCGATACAGAACCTAGTGAGATGGAAACAAATTTCTTATTTACTTTGGACAAATTGTTTATAAATATTGTGAGCATGATGAAAGAAATATACAACGTGCTGAAAATTGTTTAGAATGAGAATTTCTCGATGTGATTTTTCGATAAGATTACACTGAATACACAACACGTGTGTTCCCGATCGCTTAAAATATTTAGAAACACTGCAAAGGTTTACTGCAGTATACGTGTTATTACCGCAGTATACAGGTATGTTTCGATCAAACCTTCCTGAAGTTGTCCTGTTACACATATTTACTTATATTAGTATATGTATATCTATTAACCTTCATAAGTTTATACGAATGACACTTATAATGTTAATAGTGTATTTATTACATTGAGACAAGTGGTGTTTCGTATCGATATACATAAATTTCAAGAGTATACTTATTTAATTAAAATCACAAATACTGTTTGCTTAAGATAATATATTTAATTTAATTATAATTATTTTCTTGCCGATGACGATAAATCTGTTTCAAGTAAAAATCTGGATACTTAAAGTTATGAATATAATAGAAAACCGAAAAATTACATAAACATTTACATATTAGATAATTACTATCTCACTAGCTTTTATTATACGCTAAAGAATGAAACCTCTCGTCATGTCGAATTGAAACATCTCTATTCGGGATAGAATGTGCCCCTATTTTTACTGCTCTTCTGATTGCTTTTGCGGGTTAAATCAGCACCCTTGTAATGTTTTCATTCGTTTTCTATAAAGATATGTTTCTTTATCTCATTTGGCCTGCGAGATTACAGTACCTTTGATCTGAAGTCGGTGATTTCCAATCTCTCGGCTCTATAATTTTGCTGTTTTATTAACATGGTTTTCGAATTTAACTTATGGTTTTTCTAGCGATATGGACCTGATTGATATTTATTCTGTTAATTTGTTTAGACCCTCTTTTAATAATTCAGTCAAACCAACAAGAGCCTTTCGTTTTTTTACTTTCTTGTACGTATTATAAGGAAGTATTGTGATGACGAAAATTTTCGATCTCGAGATTTTTTCAAGTTCCCTGATAACGAAAAATTGTTTTTCAAACAATGTCTCTCTGTGCGCGTGTCTGTCTGTCTGTGACCACGATAGTTGTCAAAAGGCTACAACTGTCAATTTGAAATTTTATATTTACGAGTATATTCTTCCTCTTGAGATCAGATTAGATTTGCAATAAAATCGGTAGAGCGGAAGTAGTACTTTACTTCAATGAAAAAATCAACTACTAAGCTTAAACAAGTTTATAAAGAATTCAAAGGTAATCAGAAGTGAATCTGAAAAAAAAATTTTTAAAAAAGTTTTTCGAAATTTCTACCGGAAGTAGGTCTTTTACTCTTATGGAAAATCAGTTTTTTTGTGAATATTTCTTAGTTATATTTTCTACATTCATTTTTTTCTTCCAGGATTTTTCTGTCTCGAGATATTTAGGTTATAACAATCGCGTAAACAACAGTACAGAGCTAGTTGCAGTTGTTATATTATATATATATATTATATATCCTTCGAATGCTATACTCACTAGTGTGGTAGACAGTCCTTCTCCTTATGCTCTCTATATGTTGACTGTTTTCAATGTTCCGTCTGATATAAGCATATTTGTTTTTCATAGTTATGATAGCTAGTGTGTGTTCTATTTATCTCTATAGTGTGTCTTTATGACACAGGTTTGTCACCCCATATTATTAGGCTTAAATTATGGATCCTTTGTAATAATATTTCTGCCCTTTGTTAAAATAGTGCATTCATTGTTGATTACATCGAGTTCTATTACTATTTCCCGGGCCATCTGTATAACTATATTTTTGAGTGTTCTTTAGAAAGCAAGTTTTCATGTTTTTAACTCTCTCTATGAAAGCTCTCTATTGCTTTATTTCATTTGTTTTAGTTTTCATACAGTTCTCTATGTTTCTCTAAAGTTGCAAGGTCGATTTAAAATTGTAGTGTTTCCTTAAAATTTCATACTGCTTCCTATTGTCTTCTTTATTCATTTCAATTTCTTGCATCAAATTTGAGTTTCCTTTTCAATTTGTAGATTTTCCTGCCAGATGCAGTTTTACCTCTTAATTACTGCCTATTAATATTTATCTTTCAATTAAAAAAAAAATTCGGACAGATGCTGGTGGCTAATAATCATTGATAGTAGCTATTTTATGAAGCTCTCAGTGAACGACTTCTCAATAGATCAACAAAATACCTAAAACTTTCAAAACTTGCTCTTAATGAGTAACTATTATGATAGGTTGCACAATTCTATTGTTTCACAAAAATCTGATCTTTTAAATTAGTGCTTTTCGAAAGGCTGCAACAAATTTGTCAAGCCTATACATTTATGGGTTTTTCGTCAAAAACTAAGAAAAATCATCTCATATCTACTATAAATATTATATTTTGAAATAAACAGAATTTCCAAACCAAAAATACACTTTAAATTCTATTTGATTTTAGTCTGCTCTTATTTATTCTTTATCTCTTTTTCCAGGCCGGTGCACTTTTTCGTGCTCAAACGTCAGATTCCTTCGCAAGTTTATTTTCTTATGTGATATTGATTAATGTGACATTTGTAAAAAGAAATAAATTAGATATATCTCGGTGTGCGAAAAATCAATAATATGTCGAGATCTGCTTTCATCAGTATGTTAGAGCGTCCTGGTAAAGTCATCGCACATTTCTCTTATGAAACATAATGATGGGTATAGTAAGATGCATTCACCGATAAATAAAATCAATAGCTGCGGTAGTTGCTACATAAACAGCGTATGACGCAAAATATGATACATAACTTGTCGTCTACAGCAAAAGCAGCAGTACAATGTTAAATAGTATTACGCCCATCACTTATAAAAATGCTGTGGAAATTGTTGAATTTACGTACATATAACATATATAATACTGATTTTGATTATTGATTTTAGTGTGTGAACTATCTAGGTATATTTATAATTACTGAACACGAAAAAATAAGCAAAATATCTACCCAGCTTCTATGACATATTTAAATTAATGTGAATATTAATATCCCCTCTTATTACTAGCCCGAAAAAATTAAAAATTCATCAGACTCCATCGCTCGATTAAAAGTTTTCCAATTAATTTTAACTGAGATTCACATTAAAGACATTTGTCTGTAATAATGAAATTTAAAGGAAAAACTAATCCTAATTTTCATTTTCCCACTTATTTTCATTATAGACTATTAAATCTATCTTCGTAATAAGAAATAAGGATCTTTAAGGAAATTCTTTCTATTCTTTTATAAATACACATAGAGACAATTCAATTTTATGATTATTGACAATGTATTTCGGCCTATACAACAACATATGTGAGCTAAAATATTCACATTAAATCACAAGAAACAGATTCCTCCAAAGACAATATTCGCTTCAAGTAAACATCAAATAACATTGTAAATTTAAATTTTCGGTTGGCATCTCGCGTCGTCCATCCAGATTTAAATTCAATATCTGAGAATATATTTATGTTTATACCAAACGAGATAAATCTTGTACAAGTTTGGCTGCTGTATTCCAGATGATTTTTACATAGACCTTCCTGTAATTAATACAGTAATCTTTTTTGATATTTAAGGCATAACCTTCCAATATTTTTCTCACATTCAAAAATGTCACTATTCTAATTTAAATTAAAACTTCGCATTTCACAAAATTTAAAACACTTCTTCCACTTTGACTGATATTACTTCATCTCTAATTTTATTCATATTCAACTAATCACAATGAATCATTTATAAAATTACGCCAAATTCACCATATAAATTAACAGCAACTGCATTTTCGATAAAAACTATAATATGTTCATATGATTTTAGAAACGTTCAATCAGCCCGGTTAAATACAATTATTACTTAAATTGAGACTTTAAAAAACTCAAACATGTGAAGCTCAAACCAGACGACAGTCAAAGGTAAGTCCCGGATAAATAGCTTGTCTTATAAACAAGAACCCGATCTGGTGGTTGAAGACGATATACGCTGGAAGAAGTTCTTCGTCTTTGACAAAGAATTGCAGATGGAATAGTTTGGAACGGTGATTTTGATGATATGTTTGTCAAGAAGTTTGCTAAAGTGATCGGTATGCCGTGGATATATATATAGGGCAAGTAAGCGTACGTCGGTTGGTCTTCCAGAGTTTGTGCCAGTGTTTTTGCAATAGGATTTAAATGGTTGCTTTGGAATTAGGTCGCAGTTATATGGGAAATATTATAGGTGACTAAGAAGTTTATAAGAAACTGCTTTAGAAAGGTCGGTTATGTTAAATGACTTAGGAGCGTCTATCAGATTAAGTTCCCAATAAACGGAATGAACTAGTTTATCAACGTTAGTGATGTTAACAACTTATTCTCCTGGTCATAAGACACTTATAAGTTTAAATATTTTAATTCAAATGAATTTTCAAGGTATATGGGCTTAAGTTAAAATTTACCAGTTAGAAGTTTTGGAAGATTTTCCACAAGAGCTTTTTTCTGTAGTCCTTCTTACTTAAACTGTGACTTTTTAATTTAATTTAAGTAATTTTTTAATCTCAGGAAGAGGAAAAAGTCAGAAGGATTCACGTCAGGTGAATAAGGAGGCTGAGTAAAACATTCTTGCGGTTCGAGAATGTTTTTCTGGCCAAAACTCATTTTTTATAATTGCTATGTGAAAATACGCATTCTCATGATTCAACACCCAGGTTTGATCTCACAGGCATAAGTCTTTTTTGAAGTTTTTCAGGAACATGTGAATAATAGTGTTGACTGGCCGTTTGGTTTAGACGCACAAACTTTTTGCTGACTATTTCCTGGCTATCAGAAAAGCAAATCAGCATGCATTTGATACCCAACTTACTCATTCTTGCATTTTTTGGTCCTTGGAAAAGTGAAGTGTGTCACTTCGTGTTCTGGCGCTTATTTACCGGATCGTACTCAAACGCCCAAGACTTGTCACCACCAATAACATGTACCAGAAAATGGGGATCATTATCAATCGATTCCAAAAAGTCAAGACGCTCTTCTATCTGATGTTCTTTTGGTCCTGCGAATGTGATTTGGAACCTTTCTTGACCAGATTTTTCTCTTCACTAAGTCATTGATAAAAATCCGATGACCGGTGGTGTTAGTTAACTTTAATTATTCCCTTATCATTCTGACAGTCAATCGACAATCTGAATGCACAATGTCCTAAATTTTGACGACATTTTCATCGATTCTTAAAGATGAAGGCTTTCGGTGCTTTGACTAAATATTGTCTCCGTAGACCTGCTGAAGTTTTGTAAAAGTCTTCGTTGCCCTATGCCCAAGTCTGAAGTCTTACTTAATAGCACACCATTAGTCGATATTAATTTTACTTAGAACGGATTAGAAGAAAGTGTTTCAGAAAAAGAAAATCGTCACGGACAATCATATGACCAGCGATTTTAAACTTGTATTAAAGGTGTATAACATGTTCACTTGATGCCTCTCCAAGTCTCGCGTCCCAAGTCTTGCCAGATAGAACACTACCGACAGTCTCATTACTTAAATTGCTCTATCTGACACTATTCAAAGCAAATACCTTCTAACTGTATAAAGCAACTAGATGTCAAAAAATTGATATGAATTTCTTGTTTAAAAATATACTGAGACAGTACTAAAGTTAGGCAAAACAATAAGATATGAAATAAGAGAATCATATTTTAAAATGATAATACAAGCAAATAATTGTATAGTATAGTATAGTATAGTATCATATAAAAAATATTTACATTATTAATGAGTGTGTTCGTGCTATTCCACTTTTAATATCTACTAAATTCTGTTATTTGAATTAGTATTACTATTTTTCTGAATTGGTTTCAAAATTTATATTTTCTTGGCGTTTAAATAATAAATTAAAAATCACTTATTACCGCTACAGTATATATCACGAATTCGGTGTAATTATACGGGAAATGATTTATTAAAGCGTAGCCAGCAATGCGGTATATTCCAGTGCTAAACAACAGCGGTCTTGGCGCGAACACTTGATATTTATAATAATAAATTAGTTATGGCGAAGTGTATAATTACTGTTTAACCTATACATACACACACACAGTACACGCTCACATCCAAACTCTTATTCAAACTTATACATACAGCACGTAACTAAACGATAGCGAATAGTCTCACATTTTAAAAGCGACAACCACTAAGAGTGATATATTTGCAGGTGGAATGTCCTTGCACCTGGTGGAACTAAGGATACCAAGCCATGCGGTGCGTGACCAAAGCGCACGACTGGAGTGTCATTTTGATCTGGACGGGGAGACTCTCTACTCAGTGAAATGGTATAAAGATGGGAACGAATTTTATCGGTTTGTGCCGAGAGACCAACCCCCAGTTCAAACATTTCAACTTCCGGGAGTTACAGTAGATGTAAGTTGTTTCATTCTCATCACCATAATTTCTCTTCCTTAGAGCGACAGTATATATTCTAAATGTGTAATAAATTTTTATCGCCAACGATGGTTTTGATAGTATTATTAATTATTCAATAGCCATATACAGGTTGTACCACATAAAACTCCCAAGTTAAATATTTCGGAAATCGATAAAGATATTTGAATTTTGTAAAAGGCGGTTACCAAAGAATGTAATCAACTCTAGTTTGCTCTCAGAATTGTGTTCTATTATGTGAATATATAGATGGCGCTGCGATAAAAAGAATTTTTTTTTTGATCGCCATAATCTTCATTTGTTTTTTTTATTTGAAAGAGTATTAAAGTTAATGTAAATTTTATTATTTGTGTTAGTTTCCAAAATTTAACGATTTCATATATATTCGTGTTTAAAGAAAATAAGACTAATTTCATTTTTTGTCTTTATCTTGTTTAAATATTTAAACGGATCAAATATAACGAAACAAGGATGTTCAAAATTGTTGCCTTCTTGATTGCTATATAACGTTTATCGCCTTAGTAGTTCTCTTCCGCAAACATTTAGCAATGTATTTCTAGTAATTTTTTGAAAACTCGATAAGTTTTATTATAAAAGTCGCCCAATCTGTTATGGGTTTCTTGTAAACGTCAGCTTTCAAGTAACTCCACAAGAAAAAATCTAACAGATCCGGCGTACGAGCCGGCCATCTGCGGACGCCATTAGAACCAATACGTGGTAACGTTTGATTAAAATCGTCAGTAACTATGTTGGCATTATGAGCAGGTTCCGATGTAACCATATATTATTTCGCAGCTCTATTGGTACATCTTCCAAAAGTAGTGGTAACTCATTTTGCAGGAATTGTTAGTAGCGCACACCAGTTAATGTTTCATAATAAAAGTGGGGGGTCATGATATATCCGTTAAAATTCCAAATCAAACGTTAACACCAAAAACTGTTTAATTTCTTGTTTGCCTTATCCACCTAGGATTATCTTCTGACCAATAACGAGCTTAATTAAAGTACCATTGTTGTGAAAACAACATTCGTCACTCCAAATGATTTGATTTATAAAGTCATTATTTTCCGCTAACAATACAGATAATTCTGCCAGAAAATCGAGTCTGCGTTGATTTTCCCTATTCTTAAATGGTGTACTAAATGACCTTTATACGGAAAGTAAGTCTTTTCGTTTAGAATCCTACAGCAAAAGGTTACAGATAGTTAATGTTGTTCTTTTAATTGACGAAATGATTTATGTGAATTATTATTAACTGTTTGTAATACCGCTGCCGTAATTTCATCATCTCTTACTCTTTTCTGCCTTAATTGTTTTTGTTTTTTGAGCTACCGTAATTTCTGAGATTTGCACACAAACTTATAAATGTTTCGTGATCTGGTAAAGGCCTATTTAGAAAGCGATGCTCTACGCTTTCTAAATAGTCGCACTGCTTCAGATGCATTTCTATGAGATTCTCCATAAATTAAAACCATATTCAGTTTGCCTTCATTTGTGTGTAAAACCATATATTTAATACAATCTCAACGCAAAGTGAGTAATTGTTTCAATGAAGCAAATTAGAAAGAAATTAGTAATCAAGCAAATGTCATTAATGTCAAAATATTTCCTAAATTATCAAAACAAGCATACATACATATAACACAGCCATGAATGCTTTTCTGCCTGCATACCTATGGGTCCTATGAAGTGGCTGTAACTATAAAATTTAAATTGTGAAGTAACTATAATAGCAAGAATTGTGAATATGTTTACTTCTATTTTTCCCTACGAATTAAATATTTAAACAAAATAAGGACAAACATTGAAATTACTCTTGCTTTCTTTAAGCACGAATATCTATGAAACCATTAAGTTTTGCAAACTAACACAAGTAATAAAATTTATATTAATTTTAATAATTATGGCGATCAAAAAAACTCTTTTCATTGCAGCGCCATCTATACATTCACATAATAAAACATGATTGTGTAAGAAATCTAGAGCCGATCACTTTCTTTTTTAACTGCTTTTTACAAAATTCAAATATCTTTATCCGTTTCCGATATATTTGACCTGGGAGTTTTATGTGGTACAACCTGTGTAGTGATTTTGTATCTATCGAAAAAAACTTTTATCCTGTAATTATATTATAAAAAAACTTCATGTTTCATGTTTTTCTGTTGTTACTTTCTTATACGTAGTATAAGGAAGTATTGTGATGAGGAAAATTTTCGATTTCGAGATTTTTGCAATTGTCCACGTTTTGAAGTCCCCTGATACCGAAAAAGTGGTTTTTAAAAAATGTCTGCGGTCCAAACGCTGTAGATATCAATTCCAAATTTTGTATTTACTTGTACAATCTCCCTCTTGAGATCTGATTAGTTTTTCAGTAAAATCGGTAGACCGGAAGTAGCAGTTTACTTCAGCGAAAAAATCGAATTTTGCCAATATTTCGTCAACTACTAAGTTTAAACAAATTTATATAGAATTCATATATACTTAGAATTAAAATTGAGAATAATTTTATTTAAAAAGTTTTTCAAAATTCCTACCGGAAGTAGGTCTTTTACCCTTATCGAAAATCAGTGTTTTGCGAATATTTCGCAAGTCATGCTTTTTAGACAAGTACGTTACGGATATAAAAGTATTTAAAACATAATTTCGTCAACTACTAAGTTTAAACAAATTTATAAAGAATTCATATATACTTAGAATTAAAATTGAGAATAATTTTATTTAAAAAGTTTTTCAAAATTACTACCGGAAGTAGGTCTTTTACCCTTATCGAAAATCAGTTTTTTGCGAATATTTCACAAGTAATGCTTTTTAGACAAGTACGTTACGGATATAAAAGTATTTAAAACATAATTCTCAATATCTTTTGTATAAAAAAAATTTCAAAATTCAGACCGGAAGTACCACTTTTACTCTTAGCGAGGAGCACTTTTTTGATAATACATATCTTGCAAAGTATGCATTCTATAGAGATTTATTAAGAGAATAGAAGTACTTAGAATAGGATTTTGAATAATCTTCGTATAAAAAATTCTTAAAATTCTATAATTTGGAACGATCACACTTATAAGAAAGTCGTGTGGTGGCTACACCTCATTTTTTAAAGATGTAATAGTACAGCACACAGTCAAGAAAGAGTGAATTAACTTACGAGTACATTATGTTTTTTATGTTTAAGCAGTTATTTCTATATTTCTTGTAGATATTTAGAATAGTTTACCAGCAAGAATGTAGAGGGTCCAAGTACATGGCTTTTATATAATAATGTTTGTATTTATATATACATAACTTTATGACCAGTGGCGTAGACAAAAAATTTAGGCCCCCCGCAAAATTTTTAGGGGGCCCTTCCAAAATACTTGTTTAGAGATAGTGGCATAGAATGTGAATATCGGAGTAAGTAATTATAATAAATTTATTTTATAATAAAAAAATCTAAATTATATTTAATTATTTATTTTATAATAATACATTTGAAAACACAAAAAAAAGCTAATTAGAAGACAAAATACCGAAACGTCTTTTTTTCAATAGTAGGAAATTTTCAACTAACTTCCAAATCAACTTTGTTCATGTTCAATACTTATAACAGCCAAGGCACTTAACCGAACTTGTTTAATGGTGCTGCGTATGGGTTTTAATTAATTTTAATTTCGAAAACGATCTTTCTGCTGTTGCTGATGTTACCGGTAGTGTTAAATATAACTGAAATAGTGTACATAGATCTGGAAGACTAGTTGCTAAACATGCATTTTCCACTCTTAATAAATTGGCTAAGTCCTTAATAGAAGGTTTTTGTTTAATTTCACTAAACAAAACAGTCTTAAGATTAATTAATTAAATCGGCAAATCTTCTGAAAAATCAATTCCATATTTGCTTAGAATATGTCTTCCGTATTCCACTATTTCTTCATTCGTTAACTTAACAAATTTTGAAGGATTAAGAAACGAGAAAAGGTTTACAACTTCATTTATGGAGTAAAATCTTCTAGATAACTGGTTGATAATAATATCAAGTGACGCATTAAAAACTTCTACTTGAAATTTTTTTATCGGGTTAGGCATTACACAGTCATTTTGCTTTTTGCACACCAGGATAAAATTTGACAAACATTGCATTACAGACTGATAATTATATTTTATTGACAGTAAGCATTCAAATCTAGAAGACCATCTTGTTACGCACAGCTTTTTCAGTGTGTACTTAATTTTACTTCCATGTGGTGCAGCTTGATGAAGGACTTGCTAGCGTGGCAAGCTTTCACTAAAAAACACATAAATGCTTTGCAAAAGATCATAAAAACTCTGTAGTTTAATGATGTTTTTGACAGAATCATTTAAGACTAGGTTCAAATTATGAGCTGAACAATGAATATAATCAGCTGTAGGAACTTGATTCTTAATTCTGGCTTGTATACCATTATATTTTCCAGACATATTGGCAGCCCCGTCGTATCCTTGCCCTCGACAATTTTCTATTTTAATTTGAAAATTTTCTAAAGTAGTTAGAACAACAGCTTCTAAACTCTGAATCTTGTTCGGTTAGCTCTATAAATCCAATAAATGATTCCTTTATTTCTAGAGTGTTTTGTTTATTTGAATTTTTCTTCATACTTGTATACCTTATAACGAGACTTAGTTGGTCCTTCTTGGATATGTCTTGCGTTGTATCAATTATAAGGGAAAAAAAGGAGCTTTATTAATATTTTCGTTAATTTTTTTAAAACGGTTTTAGCCAAATGTACAATTATTTCATTTTGAATATCGGGGCTTAAGTATTTGTTTCGAATATTAGTGCTTGACAAATGAGCTTTTAGAACAGGGTCATAATGTGCTATCAAGTCAATAATATTAAAAAGTTACCACTAGTTGCTCCAATTTCTTTAACATTTTCTCGATGTCCTCGTAATGGCATATTGCAAATTGATAATGTTCTTATCACATCACATATTCTTATTAAAACTTCTTTAATTTTTTCATGACCACTTATTTGACTATCAATGGTTTTGTTTTTTTCCCAAGTACTATAAACTATGCATGCTTGCAAATGAGCATCACTTCCCTCGTGGATTAAAATTTTTTTACTTAAACCCTTCCAGTCATTAATTGTGCCCTTACACCAATTTACTGATGTTTCATTACTAGAGGACATCCAACACGGTTGACAGTAAACACTATTCAACTTTTGGGAATAACATAACCAAAAGCGATCGATTTTTTGACAAGTTTTAGTTTTAATGGTATAATAATCACTACTGAACACTCTATTATCGTTTTTATTCCTTGGGAACGGTCCCATAGGCTTATTTGGCCCTCCAGTAATAATTTTTGTTTTTAATTCGTCGGAAAGTGATTCCGAAAATATGGCTCTGTCGGTGTTAAAATATGTTGAATCCTCCTGATTGCAATCGATTTCATTTTTTTCCAGAACTATATCTAATTTTTGTTCGATTATAACATTTTCGTATGGTTCAACATTTTCATCTGATGCAGATGTACTAGCTGTTGAAGCACTTTCAAAAAAACTGCTAATCTTCGGTAATTTACGCAATTTTACATTTTCTTGTTTCAATTTTCGTTTTTGTGCACCACTCATATATTTTCTTTCGCTCATCTTATTTTGAATACCGCGAACTATACACTTTGGAACACGTTAATTTACTTAGTTAAATTTTGATAAAATTAAATTAGTATACGTACATATGCTAATCACTAATTCGTCACAAAAGTTAATGCACTAATACAAATAGAATTTATTTTCACAATTCGAACAAACTCGCTGTTAAAATAAAACTGAAGGAATGAAAATAATTTTTCGTATTTATTCAGTAAAATATTTTTTTACAACTAGGTCATTAAACCAAATGTGCAAATGCAGTTTTATGAAATAAACGTGCCTTTTCATAATTTCGTAATTTCAAGTTTTATGTATTAGTTTATGTACCTACAATCTATATGCATAACATAGTCATATAACTTCATAGTACATGTAAAATGCAAAATTATTATCGTTGTCTGTCTCTAATGAATTTGCAATTTTTTTTTAGCTCATAAAAGCATGGTATGTTATACGGACTATATATTACCTACTTGTTAGAAAGCATTTGTGACATCTGTTGTAAAACTCTAAGACTATGCAGGCCAAAAGTTAGGTAAAAACATGAACCTTTTTTTATATGGACCTGTGTTAAGGCAGAAAATGTAGTCATACTGTGGGTTTCTATATAAGTAGAAATATTTCATTTCTTTTTAAGAGGAAATTGTTAATACCAGATGTGATATTTTCTTGGAACTGAAAGAGAAATATGAACAATAAAAAAAAATAAAACTGGACGAACGTTATCAGAGTAAAAAATACAAATACACGTACTGTTATAATTTTTAATACTAGAAAACATACACATTTTTTATACGTGAAGGATAAAATAGAAATAGTTTTGTAAATTTCATTACTAGTGCGGGGCCCTGAATTTTTGGGCCCCCCCCCGCATTGCGGGTTCTGCGGGCGCCTTATCTACGCCACTGTTTATGACGTAGATACTAATGATGTAATAAAACAGCCGCTGTCGACACAGGCGCATGTTCTCTCGAAGGATGTTTGAAAATAAATAATTTCACTCATTTGAAATGGTCTTGCCATCTTTTATTGTGTAGTACTAACTATGCACCGAACACTAAATTACTTGACTGCAGTTAACATTTTATATGACGCCTATTGTGCTTACTTCACTCTTAGTGTAAGGTTATGCATTCTTTTTAACAGAAAGTATTTAAATTTAATGATCTATTTTTATTATGCGTGACTCTATAACTAAACTAGAGTGAATAGTTTATGTTGACGTTAATCGTATGTTGAAAAAATGAATTTCATACTGGCGGTTTAAAAAAAAAGAATATACATTATGCATTTGCAATAATGTGGCTTCCGTTACCCCATACTAATTCTCAATTTCCAACGTTATGTTTCCATTTGAAACAGAAAAAGGCTTTTGGACAGCAGATACTCAAAATGCAGTCAAACTTGTGAAGGAAAATGGAAATTGATTTATAAAGTTGTCTAAGGGATGAAAATTTTTTACAGTAGATTACGCAACGTAGGAATATTTTCTAAAATAGAAGAAAAAGCGCTTAACCAATATATAATGAAATAAGTAACATGTTTTTTTAACTTAAACCCCGAGCAGTTAGACGAGTTACTTGTAAATGTACAGACAACGTTCTTCTATGAACAACACATAGCGTTTCCCCATCCCATATTTATAACATGGACAAGATGGAATCTCTAACATATAGGAACAGGGAAGAATGTTTTTAAAAGGCCATTAAAGACGTAACACTATCATCAGCTAGGCGAGGAAAAAGTGTAAGGGTTATATGCAATGAGTGCAACTTCTTTCATTTGCCCTTAAATGCGTTTTTTGGTTTATTTTGAAAAGAAAGATCCACTTGATGGTCGATATTATTTCAGTTCCAATGAATGAATTAACAAACAGGTTCTTGTTTCTTGGTTAATGTATTTTAAAAACAATTGCCAACCTAACAGAAGACAATTGCATTATGTTTATCTTGCACAATCACACTTGTCATGCCACAATAGGAAGTACTGCAGAAAAGAGCACATTGTGACGCTAACCTACCACTGCATTCATCACACAGAATACTATTAGACCTGAAGTTTTTTGGATCATTAAAAAAAGAATTTTATCAAGAGCGCGATATGTTCATAAAGTCCAAATAGAGTGCTATAGGGTCATAAAGTCAAAACATTAGATGGAAATAAGATCGTATGAGACCGCGACCCTATTTAAGTAAGCATTTTGCAGAGCTGCAAACATACCAAACGCGTTTTTGGTTTCTGTTGCTCTTGTATTTTCCTAATAAATCCAGCTATATTTGATGATAAAGGTTTTCTTGTTCATGATGAATTTGGAAATAAGGAAAAATTTCGACCTGCAATTAGTTTCTCTTATAAAAGGCGTATCGACTATTGTTTCGAGAAATTTGATGAGTCACTTACAATTATGAAAACTTTTTCTCCACTTCCTACTATAACAAGTAAGATAGTTCAGAAATCTCGTCAAGAAAGGCAATACTTACGGAAACACCAATGAAGACAGAATTTGAAATAAAACGCAAGACGTTTTTGTAAAAGAGTATAAAAAATGCGCGAATGAGGAAAATGCAGACATTACCGAAAAATAAACCGCCTTACAATACAAAAAAAATACTCAGTGTAAAACTTCATCAGACGATATCACTAACATGTCTCGAATTTTCCACCATAAACTAAAAATTAAATCTATATTTAACACGCCTAAAGTTAAAAAAATATTTTTCTAATTTATCGTCTCATGAAAATTATGACAATAGTCAGACATGTGGTACATGCAATGACTCTGGTAAGGACGGAAATATGCGGAGTCGTTGCATATGATGTGGTTAATAGGCTCACGTAAAATGTAGTCGAAAAAAATTAAGAATGTCCTTAAAAAACAAAAAATATATTTACTAGTTTTCTACATTTTCTTTTGAGTGATTCCTATTTCACTTGTTCCCCTACGCGAGGCGACCGATGTAATTCTGTTAAATTTAAGTCTATTTATATCCAATATAATAAATCATGAGGAAGTATACATACATAATTTTTTATACTATTATATTATTATCGTGTAGCTGTCCCCAGTTACACAAGAATGATATCAGATAATATACAAATGAGTTGTTCACAACTAAATTAAGCACGAAGCAAAGAAGTCTTAAAAGATGATGCAACAAACTAGGTCAATTAGCTAGGGCAATCGTCAACCCAAAATTGTCGGGCACTAAATCCGATAGCCCAAATTGCATCCTAATAGCAACAATCTAATAGCTTCTATAAATACATTATTTTTAAAGCCAGAACTTGTGCTTACTTCTTGGACACCGAGACAACAAATACGTAGATTGCTACCAAGTAAATATATTAATTAAGTTACAACAACACAGTAGCTGGTTACTGCAAAGGAATTTTGAGAATAGAAGTCATGCAGCCATACGTTTTTCAATTAGATTTGAAGCAGTGTACTTTTACGATAGATAATTATCCATCTCCAGTCTCGTAACTCTAGATACATTAACACTATTTTTTATTTTGGCTGTAAAATCACTTTCTTCCAAGAAAGCCAAAAAAGAACGTTGCTGTTATTCCAGATGGATATTCGCGTCCTTGCAATTCTACAATATGCGGAAAATCACCTATATACTACATTTTTGTATTCCCCATATAATTCCTACTGAAAGAGTTATAAGAGTATAAGTCTAGAACTTAAGGTTTTCGACTTTGTTTTCTGAAAAATTCAATGTTTTTTATAAAATTATATTTCTCCAACGCGACATTTTTGCAATTACTAATTGAATTTGCAGAAAACTGGATTAAAATTACATGATATATTTTTGTCTAAAAGTGACTTTTTTCAAATGGAATAATCTGTATATTGGTTCATTTTTGGATTACTTACTAAATTTCGCAACAAAAACATGTAGACTTTATTAATTACTAAATAAACAACAAATGTTGGATTTTCACTATTTAATATTGGAAGTAATATTTGACAATTGTTTCCCCAATTGTTCTTCAGAAATGATAAAAAATATTACACAAACACTTATATATCTAACAATATAGCACAATTTATGTAGAGGGGGTGATCTATTGAACAGTGTACATTATGAAAATAAATTTAATAAGGGGGAGTTATTTGTTTCTAACTGATCGTTAAGTAAATTATTAGAGGGTCTATTTTTATTAAATTCAAGGGATTCTAGTAGGTTTAATTTAACACCTTTATTTTCTATATGTAGGATATCGAAATGATGACTAAAACTATGGCTTTCTTCTATGAGGTGGTTTGCATATGAAGAATCAGTTTTCTTCATTTTGAAGGATCTAAAATGTTCTGACATCCTTTTCTCAAACGTTCTTTCTGTTTGGCCTATGTAAAACTTAGGGCAATCACTACATTTTAACTTAAAGACTCCTGACTGTTGGTTTTTAGGTGTTTTATCTTTATTGTTCTTAATATATTTAGATAATTTGTTGTTTGTTCTAAAAGCTACTTTTATATTATTGTTACTTAAAAACTTAGCAACTTTTTCACTAGGTGGACCGACATATGTAATGGTTTTATATCTATTATTTGTATCTTTTATTATCGGATAGACTTCTTAATAAATTATTTAAGAAAGCTATTTCACAAGTCTATCCGATAATAAAAGATACAAATAATAGATATAAAACCATTACATATTGCTGTGACTTCTTCTATATTGGTTAATAACCAAAAATTGAATTAATAAATTAATGTACTTTAGTAATCTCAGGGTCTAAGTGTGAATTTATTATATTTTTATAACGGGTGATGTGTCGCAGCCTTGTACTTATTGTGAGTCCTAGCTGTGATTGTGATGTTTACTTTCCTTAGATTCTCCCTGGGATGGGTATAAATAAGTAGATATAGAATGTCAGCACAACTTATTTTATTTTATATAAATTTTTACAAAAACATTGTTAAATATCATTACTATGCAATAATAAATAAAAATAAAATTCACTGCTCTAATCCTTCATGTATGCTCATATTACGAAATTGCCGTTATTCAACTAAAGCGTTATGCCTCGTTGAGTCGCCCTGAACCAAGATTCGCACGTCAATCCAGAGCTTACTCAAAGAAGAATTTATTCTTAATTATTTAGATAATATTCTAAACTTTATTGCTATCCGAAAAATTTATTAATGCTTCGTTAAATCGCCTTGAATCAAGATTCGCACGTCAACCCAAAGCATATTCAAAGAAGAATTTATTTTAAATTATTTAAATAATGTTCTAGATTTTATTACTATCCGGAAAATTACTAATGCTTCGTTAAATCGCCTTGAATTAAGATTCGCACGTTAACCCAAAGCATATTCAAAGAAGAATTTATTTTAAATTATTTAAATAATGTTCTAGATTTTATTACTATCCGGAAAAATTACTAATGCTTCGTTAAATCGCCTTGAATTAAGATTCGCACGTCAACCCAAAGCATATTCAAAGAAGAATTTATTTTAAATTATTTAAATATTCGAAAATTTTGTTGCTCGGTGGTTTATGAAACACTCATGAAGGTTCTTTCATTTATTTATTTTAGGATTGCAAGATGGAGTTTATTTTATAGTGCTTCTACTCACTTTTCTTGGTTATATAACATCTCGAATTCCTCCTGGTGGCGCAGTCCCTCCATTTTTAATTGAATTTATTGTTGTAGCTTTTGTGCGGTCCAATCCCGGTATTTCGCGCCTCTATATATATCTGGCGCGCAGTTATCGTTGCCGCTTCTTACGACTACGGCGTCTGAATCTTAAAGCGTTTTATGCCTTTAGATTCTTTATTTCTTCGGAGCACTGGTTTAACTATTTCTTTTTAAGTCTTGAAGAGCTTCCGGTGGACTTCCTATGGACTGCCTATTTTTCGCCTGTGTGTCGCCTTTTATAGCGATTAACATTTGACGAACGACTTATTTTGTTTTAAATCGTTCCTTTAGTTTGAATTTTCGTCTGCTACGCCCTCCGTGTTTATTTTGATAACTATTGAAATTACGTGATCATGTGACCTTCTTTCCACCATGTTTGTTATTGTTGTCATTTACGTATTTTATATGTTTATATCCATAGACATTTGATTGTTTTCATTTTAATGGTAGGTATCCTTTTATTGTATTTTATTGTATTTACTAATGCTTTATTTATTTATTTTTAGCCTAAAATGTCTTAAAGCATTTGTACGTGAATAAAATTATGTACTATCGCATATTTAGACGTACATTCAACAATGTCTTTTTTATACTGTAAATATCAGTGAATTCGCATAGCCAGCATAATGTTTTATTTTCAATGTTGAACCAGGCCACAATATTTACATTCTGGATGCGTTTAGTGTATATCGAAAACAGATAGATCATATACCTTTGTGTGCATTTCTATGTCCCATACAGAAGAAAATACAATTGATCTTGTGACCGTGAAATAAGTGGTATATATTTATTTATTTATGTATATAGACCTTTGTTTAATATTGTATTTTTGTTTTAGCTTGGACTTTCTTGGAATATATTCGTGTAGAGAAGAAAATAAACAAATCGTGCCTCTTTACGTACACTCAATAATATTTTATGCAGAAAATATAAGTGAAACGTGTATACTGATACATAACATTTATTCTCGACAATGTTGGTGGTTATAATATTGATATTCTTGGTGATTAATTCCTATTTTTGAACTATTATTGCTGCTAAAGAGTGTATTACCGGGTTGACCTACTTTTCTATTGACTGCTAGTAATACTGCTTTAAGTTATTATATCCTTTTTATTTAACGGAGGTCAGTATTTGAATATTGTTTTATAGGTATTTAATTCCTGTGCACTAATTTATTTAAGTTGAGGTTAATATTTTTTTAATTCTTACGTTATTTTTAATTGTGTGCTATTATTTTACGGGTATGCAACCCATATTGCATTTATGTGTATACTACTGCCTAGTTATGAATTTGATTAAAATACTAAATATTTACAATTTTAACTACATACATTTGTACTGATTAGTGGATTATACTGTATTTATTTGTTAAAATATTGAATTACAATTTTTCAAATATGTAGAAAATTTATTATACTTGCTAAATAAATGTGCTGGTGTTTTATTTTTGTTAATTCTTTTATTTGTTTGGTTTCTTTATTTTATTTATGTATTTATTTATTTAACAAGAAAATACCACAGCAATATGTCGGTCCACCTAGTGAAAAAGTTGCTAAGTTTTTAAATAACAATAATATAAAAGTAGCTTTTAGAACAAACAACAAATTATCTAAATATATTAAGAACAATAAAGATAAAACACCTAAAAACCAACAGTCAGGAGTCTATAAGTTAAAATGTAGTGATTGCCCTAAGTTTTACATAGGCCAAACAGAAAGAACGTTTGAGAAAAGGATGTCAGAACATTTTAGATCCTTCAAAATGAAGAAAACTGATTCTTCATATGCAAACCACCTCATAGAAGAAAGCCATAGTTTTAGTCATCATTTCGATATCCTACATATAGAAAATAAAAGTGTTAAATTAAACCTACTAGAATCCTTTGAATTTAATAAAAATAGACCCTCTAATAATTTACTTAACGATCAGTTAGAAACAAATAACTCCCCCTTATTAAATTTATTTTCATAATGTACACTGTTCAATAGATCACCCCCTCTACATAAATTGTGCTATATTGTTAGATATATAAGTGTTTGTGTAATATTTTTTATTCATTTCTGAAGAAGTTGGGGAAACAACTGTCAAATATTACTTCGAATATTAAATAGTGAAAATCCAACATTTGTTGTTTATGTAGTAATTAATACGATGGATCTTCATCAAGGAAAGACCGAATCAATTCAATAGACTTTATTATTTTAAAAGTGACCATTACTGAGCTATTGTCGTTTTCTAATATAATTTTGCCATTTTATGTTTTTTTAATGCGGAATACGGTATAGTGAGCGATGATATTTGCGAAATTGACACTGAATAAATGATATTTAATATGTTGCTTTTAAGTTTTCATGCCTGATTTTATAATGATTTTTTCTAAAAATGAGCTGAAAGATATGATTTATATAGGCATATACAGCTTGAGCGCGCGGGATATGATCACCCGATGTCAGTCGATATTCTTCGGACGTATATTCGGAAAAATGATCTTCGCTAGCTGTGTTCGCCAGATATAGATATTTACATCAGTTGCGTACTGGCTGCAGAGAGGAATGTACGTAGGTTTATACTTGGCACTGTTTGCGTATAATATTTCATAATATTATTTTTCTTAGTGGTTGCTCATTTTATAAATTTAAGTATGGACATTTTATCCATCGAAGAACGATTAACTAGAGTAATTATTTTATTTTTGAATGCATAATTCTGCTATAAACTTATTTTTCCAGAGTTGTTATTTCGTTATATTTACTGGAGAGAATCTCTAATTTTAATTTCTATTTCAAGGGTCGTTTTTATGTTATTTTATGGTATTTCTGTTATACTTATTTATAGTTTTTTTTTTTTACCATGAAATTTCTATTTATTTATTTTTCTCTAGACATCTTAGTTTATTCTGCAGATGTTTCAGGCGGGTTGTTTTTATTTCATTCTAAAACCCAGTTGTACTGCTATAACTTTTTACACAACTACATTATTATTTAATTTCATAAGGATAATCATAATTACGTTATAAGTATTACAATCTTCGCGTTATTATCGACTTAGTTATCTAAGCAATCGTCATCACTTAAAGAGAAAATTTAATTTGTTCTTTTTGTCAATCTGCGAAAAAATAATCAGATCACTATGAGTTCGAATATGAGCAGGCAATGCTAGTATGTTGTGCCGTAACTCTAATATGTATTATCGGACCACGTTTAGATGCGAGTTTACGTATACCATCGGGTGATCATATCTCGCGCGCTCTTGCTGTATACTGGAGTAATGACAAAAAAAATTGATATATTTTATTTACAATACAGCAACATAATTCAAAGAATATGTAGAATATGGGGCAATAAGCAAATTTTAAAGCAACAAAAAAAAATAATAACTTGATTTTAGTAAGTGTAGAAACAAGTACTGTTATGTGAATGGATTAGTAAATAGAGGAACAGAAATTGTAGAAAAGCAATAAATATAAACAATAAAATAGGTAAAAATTAAAAGTGTTTAAATTCGCTTTTAAAAGTAGCTGAACATGCTTCCGAAATGATAAATCGACATTAATAAGGCGTTGAGTACTTATATTTCCAAATATTTGTGGAATATGTTCCCTCATAACTTCTTTTGTTACAGGTATACTGTATATTTGCTCTTTTGATTCCTATAAAAAGAAACTAATTTTGTAATCCCAGAAGACCTAGCAGGTTAGTCAATAGGGCCTCCAAGAGCTAGCCGCTTTGTTGGAAACATTTTATTGTAATATTTCGTGTCTGTAGCATAGAATGTGTGGATTGGCCGTCTTGTTGCGTCTACATATCTTCGTAAATTTAGTGGAACATATAATAATTCCACTAAATGCTTGACATAAATTACTCATCAGCTTCTCCGTTAATACTGCCTTCAAATAAACGCGAGTCTATCATTCAATCACCAAAGATGCGTCCCCATACACTTATGCTCCACCTATGATGATAATCTATTTATTACAATTGAATAGTAATGATTTTTTTTGTTAACTGTTCCATTACTAGGAAACCATCTTCATCCGCAAATAGCACACT
Organism: Amphimallon solstitiale; assembly: GCA_963170755.1. Classification (NCBI taxonomy): domain Eukaryota; kingdom Metazoa; phylum Arthropoda; class Insecta; order Coleoptera; family Scarabaeidae; genus Amphimallon; species Amphimallon solstitiale. The sequence continues at coordinate 1,998,434 of OY720678.1, forward strand.
TTCAAAAAGAATTGCCCGGGCATTCATTTTAATTACTGCTCATTGTCAGAACACTCTTCTATCTTTAAAATGATAGGTGCGTAACTCAATATTTAAATGTATTCATTACGACTTCTTTCATGCGTAGTGACGTGTGGGTCATATGTTGTTGTCATAAGAATTCTTAATTAATTTTTATCATTAACCACGTATTGAGGTTTCCTTGGTTTTGAATTAGCAATACTGCCAGTAGTAATAAAAGCATACATTACTGTTCTAAATGCATATGCTTTGGGACATCTTCTCTCAGGGTAACGCTGGGGGTAAACTCTTTGGGCTGATACATAATCTTTTTCACATACATTAGTACAAAAAGACCATATTAAAATAAAAAACATAAAGTTGGTAAAATTACATAAAAAACAAAAATAGTTCATGTAACTTTAATCCAGTTTCCTACAAATCCTATTAGTAACTGCAATAAAATAAAATATGTTCGTCTTAGGACTTTTTTCGAATTGAAAAACCCTAATATTTCTGTATTCTGGATTCACAATGAATTTAATAAATTAGTTTAAAAAATGTATATCCCACTTAGTGTCTAAAGTTATATGTAGAATATACAGTATATGTATACAAAGTGAGTCATTAGTAGCCGCTTCTTTGATTGCACTTTTGTGTTTTAAATAATATAAGGGTAAAAAAATTAAATCATCTTTAAATCTTACAACATTTTTAATATACTCTAGGGCATGTTTTGGCTTAAAGCCATCATCAGCTAGAATCTACAATAATTTAATTAATAGAAGATATAATAAAATGGTTAAATACTTACAGTCAAGAATTTATACAGTAGTTGAAATTTAAATGTTTACCTGTTACAATGACGTAATTAATATTAAATTAAAATTCAGTAATTGTAAAACTATAGAGTAATACTCATAATAGAGGGATGATTTAGATAAAATTAAATTAATATGAAATAAAATGGGGAACTTTAGGTGGTTACATTTAGATTTTACGTTAGATTCAAAAGGCAGGCGGAAAACAGTAAACCTTGTTACTGGGTTGAAGGCTGTGAAACAACAGGTGGACGTGAGATGAAATGTCAAACTAGTTAGGTGGGAGGTAACATAATAAAAGTAAACTTAAAAATAACTATAAATATGAATGTTAGAGGTATAATAATTAAAGAGAGAAAATATAACATAGGCAACCAACTAATCATGTGTGTTATTCAGGATATTGGGATATAGAAATATAGGCTTATCAGTAAGTTCTAATTTGTCATTTAATAATTATGATTAAATTTATGTTTTTGAATTTCTAAAATTTCGTGTAGATTTAATTTTTGGCATTTATGACATTTATGTAGTAATTTTGTACTATTATAATTTATAATGTGACCAGTTTCTATTTTATGTATACAAATATTTCAGTTAGGTTGAAATTAATGTCGTTAATTCTTTTATGTAAAGTTCTACCTGTTTGACCGATATATACTGTTACAATTGGAGCAACTTATAGAGTACACCCCGCTCTAGTTCATTATATTATTATTAATTAATTTAGAGTTGTTAAGTAATTTGAAAAGTTGGGTGTGTGTTGTTAAGGCAGGTTGAATGTTATATTTCTGTAATATATTTATAGATTTGAGAGTGATAGCATTATAGGGTAGGGGTTTGTAAATGACAAGTTGTTTATTTTCTTTACTATATAAGGGATTAAATTTTGGTAAGGTTCTGTATAAAATTCTATCAATGTCTTCAATATTAAATGAATTGTCTGAGGCAAGTTTGCAAATAAAATTAAGTTCAGTAATTTTTAAATCTTGATCTAAAGGGTAGTTTAAAGCTCGATTACTCACATATTGGAAAGCAGCAAATTCATGAGTGTGGTGATGATTTGAATTGAAAGGGATTATAGTAGGTGCGGCTGTAGGTCTTCTGTAAATGTTGTAAATTAAGTTATTATTTAAATTAGAAATGGTGAGATCAAGGAAATTTAGTTTGTTGTTTTCTTCAACTTCAATGGTAAATTTTAAATTTTGGTGTAAATTATTTAAATAGGCATGAAAATTGTTAAGTTCTTGATCATTGCCAGTCCAAATACACAAAATGTCATCTACATATCTAATCCATCTCGGCTTGCACATCGTAACGATCTTTCATCCTGTCGCTGGCATCCTGAATATGGTGGCGTACTCGCTCGTGGGTATTCTCCAACCTTCGCCTAAGTCCGCTGACGTAGTCTTCTCCTGTCAGGTCTTCTCCAGGCTTACAGGCGAACTTTAGGTCACACGGCAGCCTGAGCTCCCTTCCGAATAACAAATTTGCTGGAGATTGATCGGTAGTCTCGTGGACCGCAGCTCTGTATGTCATGAGGAACAGGGGTAGATGTTCATCCCAGTTTCTTTGATGGTCTGCCACTACCTTCGACAGGTGTTTGAGCGTTGTGTTAATGTTTTCACTCTTAAAAACAATGTGAAAATGATTTTTTTCTGAACACGTGTTTTGGTCAAATATTTTCAAAAAAAATTAATAACTCAAAAATTATTGGCTCAATTCTGAAAAAGACAAAATAGTTGAACAGACAATTTAGAGCAGTACAAGAAAATCCAAAAATATATAGGGTGAGTCATTTAAAAAAATTATGTTCCGTGCATTTGCGGTGAAACCGGAAGTGCGTCAGAGCTTAAGGTATTTTACAATATGCGCCACAAGCAACCATGGATCTTCCACTAATTGTTTTTTCTTTTATTTAAAACACCAAAGAGCAATCGAAGAAGCGGCTACTAATGACTCACCCTGTATATTTATTTACGCATCTTATCACTTGCTTAATTTGCTTCTGGAATATTATCTATGTTTCTTGAACATGGTCAAACTGAATTTTTTTCCAGATTACAATTTTTAATAAAATCATACCCTTGTAGAATTTTATGTCAGAAATTTTACATCCTGTAATATAAAAACAGAAATGATGAAACAGTTCTTGTATTTATACATTCTGCAACACGTACATAGATTGTAGTAGCTGTATGTGTATATGTGGGGTTGGAATTGTACTTTTCTGCTCGGAAACCGTAATGAATTCTCCTAATAATTCATTTCCATATAATAAGAGCAGATGAGGTAGTACGTACGAAACGAAATTGTACCCTACGCTCATACTACTCTGTACAGATAAAATATTCAGTAGTGCTTCACTGGTAACCGGAGAACGAAACTTATAGAATATTGCCTCCGTCTTTTGTGAAAGAATATCGTGAACACAAGCGGGGTACTAGCGTGAGAAATGTCCTCTTGTTCAAGTCATCCTATAAACAATTCTTAATCGCATAAGATTAGTGCTGATTTCCGTAGTTATTAGGTATTAGCAAATTTACTGCATTAAATTCTCAAAGAATAAAAATAATTCTTATTATATCTATAAATATGATATACACAGTGAGGTTACATGTATTTTGGTGATGAACTGTAGAGACGACTCCACGTTGTTTTCTCAAATGATGTTGTATCGAAGAACCAAAGGCTATTCGTAGAGTCAATAAACCTGCAGCGCTGTAGCACTAATTATTTTATTTCAACTACACCTTGATTGACACGTTTGTTTAATTCAGATTACTTGGTTGCAATCCATTGAATTATGTTTGTAATGATTTTCGTTTTATATTGAAGTAACTGTTTTTGTTTTTACATCAAGAATCAAACTACTTTAGTTTTAGTTTTAAATGAAACGACTGTTTGATGTTACATTATGAATTGTAATGTTATTTTAAGTCTTGAAACGAACTGTTTGGTGTTACATCTTGAATTGTAATGAATGTTTCTTAACAGTAAGAGTACCTTCAAAATATGAGTTTCTCCCACCAAATGAAATGCTATTGGTAGATCAACCTATTTGTTGACGTCAACCTAAACATTTCATTTATTAATAATAATGTACCGATTTGAAAAGTTCTAACTGAAATTCCTGATAATGCTCTAGTTTGTACTTCAGTTTAAATTATATACAATAAAATTTGAAAGATGCTGTCTCTTTGTCAAACAAAGCAAATTGCAGGCAATGTTTATGGAACGGGAAAAAAAGGTTTTCTGTACTAAAAATATGTGCGTCTTTTGACAAAGGATAGTAAACATAAAAGTAGTGTTCTACCAAAATTCTTAGTTACAAATACATATATGTACACATGCGGCCATAAATAACCGACAAGAATATCATCGTAAATATACCTTGCCCCGCAGGTATAGATATGACATATTGCTATAGCTTTGTTTTCAAATTAAAAATATAATAATCTTATACTAACAGTAATTAACCAAAACAATGTCAATATAAAGCAGCATAATATATAACAAATGCAGAGATTGCATTGACATAAAAAAAACTACTTCAATAAATTTATAAATTCAATCCCTATTAACATTTGTATTATTTTCGTAAGTTCTAGCAGTGTTTTCTCCTCCATTTGCCAACTAAATCTCATAAAATATTTGTATTTTATTCAATACTAAATAGGATCGATAAATAAATTCTTTTGCCACATGTGGCTGTAAAAGAAATTATCCTTTTACTTTCCAATCACAAAACAACAAAAAAAGAATTCATATTTTTACATGTGCGAAAAACACATCGCTTTATAAATGCGCATAACACATTGCTTTTTAAATATATCATATAGATTCTTAAAATAAAATATTACTCTTTGCTACATTCAAATTTTCTAATATTGTATAGTTCCAAAGAAATAAATTTTTCCCTTTACGACGCAGAAATTTCATTTCAACAAAGACATTCATTTGCACGAAATGCCTTTGAAGATCTAAAATCTCGCAAAGTAAAAAAACACCTTGATAAAACTTTCACCAATAGTCATATGCAAATATTCTCACGTTGTACATACCACATATTGGCTATTTGTCCATCAAAAATGTTTACACCTTTACGTAATTAAATATACTTGAAATCCTTACTAAGATTTTATTCAATAACTTGTTAATAATGCACAGTTAACATAACTGACAAATATTCCCACGTTGTCCCATCAATGCCCTTTTAACATTATTAACAATACTCCCATGACTTGTTAAATTAATCTACTTATAGCAAAGAAAATAATATTTCTATTCAAAATATTAACAATGTTAATCGCTTTGCTAAAGATGAATATTTTCACATAGCATCTTTAACATAATTTATTTCAAGAAAAACTTACTTATAATGTTCATACATTTCATCAAATTCTTCTTGATATTGATCTACCATATTAATTATAATAAGAAAAAATGAAATTAAACTAAATGACAATAAACTAATTATGATATGATAACGTACTTATTGAAAATCAAAAATAACTCAATACATTTACTACAAATGATTTCTATGCAGTGTATCTGTACGCCTGCAATCATCAACCAGAATTTTTACATTCGAGCAATTTAAAAGATTGGCAACTTATCTCAAAGATCAGCAACTTCTCCTATTTTTCCGTCTTTGCCGGTCTTTTATCAGTTCTCGGTGATCGGAAAAGAACATTCTTCATCTGCAGCGCCACAATCCACGCACTAATGTTTATGTTGACATTGTCCTGCTCATATTTATTTTCTTCACGTTTTCCCTAGGCTAACCTGTACCCATATCATTTTGACATTTAGAAATTACACAAAAATACACGCACACAAATTATTTATTGTTTATGTCTTTGCATATTTGCGATTTTCTTATCTTGGGTAGGTACATTCTTTTTTCCATTGTTTAACACTATCCGTATTTTTCTTTGACATCTCCTTTAGAAATAATAGGAAAGACATTGCATACGACTGGAATATACTTCCTTTTTTAATTACATTGTTAGGAGCCTGGACCTTGACAACTCTATTCCTGTCTTCAAACCATCTTCTCTCGTCTTCGTGTAGGTTAATTTGTATGCAGCTATTAACAATATTAAACATTGTTTTTTCTTTGTAGATTTATTCAGATTTAACCAATTATATCCTGTTATTTCCGGAATTTTCCTGGATTAAACTGGATTTAACCTGCTATTTCTGAAGTTTTTTCTTTATTACATCGTGTCGAATAAAAATATACCTTTTTACATATTCCTCTTTAAAATTATGCTTAGATATAAGTATCATGTATTTATCGTATTGTAAAGTGTGACCATAGAATGTCTAACAAATAACAATCTTTTATAAACTTATTTATTTCTTACGTCTACTCATGATGAAAGATGTTTTCATGTCGTAAATGTCTAATTTCCCCTTTTCATACAACTTTACGGCATTCAAATGACTATACAATCCTTCATCATTACTCTCTCTCTGTTATTTATTTTTAAGACATTATTAAGCTTGAATAGTGGTTTATTGCTCAATATATTTAATGCCACTCTTACACAATGCATAAAATTTGGTTCGGCCTTAGTATACTGAAATTGCATATTGTGCTCCTCGTTTCTATAAATATAGAATACATGAATTTTATTTTTGTGTTTATTTTTGTACCTTTCATATAAATTTTGTTTCAATTTCAATTATCATATACCTAACATTATAACATTACGCCGTTGCGGTTATGCAACTCATAATTCATTTATCAATAATTATGCTTACTACTCAAAATTGTTTCCTTATCCTATTACTTAATTATTTATTTATCTTATAATGCCTAACCGATATAGGGGTCACGGCAATATGACGACACCTTTGTACGACGGAACAATTTTAGATGACAGCTTAATGTCAAAGTGTCATTACTACTGCCGCAAAACCAAGAAAAATATTCATTTTTGATACGTTTAATGTGTATTGGCAAAGAATTTGAATATATTTATATACAGGGTACGGCAACGAAGCGGGGATGGAAGATTACATGCTTATTTGAAAGTTAGTCCAATATTTAGTCATCGGATATTCTTGCGGACCATCAAGCGCAAGTTTTAAAAATATTTTGATTTATACAGGGCGTTCCAGATGGAAATGCCAGACTAAAGTTGCTTTTTTTTAAATGAAACCCCCTGTATATTAATAAATAAAATGATCCGCGCTTGAAAGCTGGTTACATCGATATAATGCTGTATGGGTTTAAAGTTGATAGTTTCTGTGTTACTAATTATTTTACTTGATAAATTAATACATTTCAGTAGGCTATTCTGCATAAGGAAAAACAAAAGATCCAAAACCAACAGAATAGAATATTTTTTACTAGTATTGAGTTTCGTTGCTACGTGAAATAAATTCTGTAACTGTTCGCGTTATACAGAGTGTTCACAATTTCGCAAAATCGAAGAAATCTCGTAATTTTTAAATAGAGCACCCTATATATTTTCAGCTCATTAAAAAGCCCTTTTACTACGCTTTCTATTGATACCTCGTGTAATGCATCTAGTACAGATCATCTGCTAATTATTTCTTTTTAAAGTTGAATTAATGAAAAATACTTGTCAACGTTAAATAAAACAACAAATTTGTTTATATCTTCACTATATTTATTTACAAAAATGTAAATGCTGTAACGCATAACTACTCTACAACACTTGTAGAGTAGTTATTATACCACCGCTGTTTGAGAAAGCTACAGTGTTAGCGAAACGCGTTACAGCATTTACATTTTTGTAAATAAATATAGTGAAGATATAAACAAATTTGTTGTTTTATTTTACGTTGATTTCAATGGATCTTCACCAAGTAAAAGCCACATCTATCCAAAAATACTTGTATTTTTAGTAGCTAATTTGCACTTTAAAACCTTCTAAACCTTCTGTAAGGTCGGATATTCAACAAATAATCCATAAATGGTCTATAACAAGAGGAAACTCCATTTAGTTTGAGAAACAGTTAATTTTCACTCAGCGGTGAAAGCAAACATTAAATTAATATAAAGCATTTTCAATAGATTCACTGCTCATCAAGTTATCTGGTGTCAGTTTTAAGCTTGTATACATAATAACCAAGTTGTCAAAAATTTCGTTTCATGTTACAGAGTATTTGGTTCAGTGTTTAAAGGAAATTGCTATAATGAGTAATTTTAGTATTCTAGAAATGGTTAATATGATATTTATTCTTGGGAAGTGTACAAGAAATTGTCTCCTAGCAAGTAGAGTATATGCAGAGAGATTTCCAAACCTTGAAAGAAAGCCAAGACTGGAAGCATTTAAAAAGTTGTTAGAGAGATTTATAGAAACTGGTAGTGTAACCTACAAGAAGAGAGAAATAAATAAACTAGTAATCAATGAACAAAACGAACTGGCCGTATTATTAACAATACAGAAAAATCCACATATAAGTATAGACGGTATTTCAAAGGAATTGCATGGTGATGATTTCATTAAAAGAACAGACTTTTGTGGTTGGTTGTTAAATAAAATGCGAGAAATGCCAAATATAATAACAAAGATTTTGTTTAGTGATGAAGCTACTTTCAAAAGTAATGGCGCGGTAAATAAAATAACATGCATTATTATGCAATAGAAAACCCCTATTGGATACGTCATGTAGACAATCAGAATAGATGGTCCGTTAACGTCTGTAGAGGTGTACTTGGCCCATATATCATTGGGCCGTACTTTTTCGATGCAACCGTTACAGGCAATACGTATTTGGCATTTCTGCAGAACGAACTGCCTAATTTACTTGAGCATGTGGATGCTGACACCTGCCAAATTTTCTGGTTTCAACACGATGGTGCACCTGCTCATTAAAGCCTTAACGTTAGGGAGTTTCTAGGGCGATGGAAGGAAGACAAATGGATAGGACGAGGTGGTCCAATCGCTTGGCCTCCACGAAGTCCAGATCTTACTGTATTAGACTTCTACTTTTGGGGATATGTCAAGGCTCTGGTTTATGTGGAAGTTCCTACAACAAGGGAAATTATGATGGAACGCATAAGAGAGGCATTTAGAAATGTTCGCCAAGAAACATTACAGCATGTTCAGCAGAATTTCACCAGCCGGCTTCATTTATGTATTGAGAGACATGGAAGGTCATTTGAAAGTTATCTTTGATTTATTTGCATTTACTATTTACATTTGTTTAATTTTTGATTTACTGTGCTATTACTTTCGTTAATTAAAATTTCTGTTGTGGTTTATAATTAGTATTTATTTAAAATAGCGCAAACTTTCAATACTACTGCTGAGTGAAAATCAACTGTTTTTCATACTAAATAGGGTTTCTTCTTGTTATAGACCATTTATGGATTACTTGTTGAATATCCGATATTAGAGAAGGTTTTAAAGTACAAATTAGCAACTAAAAATACAAGCATTTTTCATTAATTCAAATTTAAAAAGAAATAATTAGCAAATGTTCTATCCTAGGTGCATTAAATGAGGTATCAATAGAAAACGTAGTAAAAGGGATTTTTAATGAGCTGAAAATATAAAGAGTGTTCCATTTAAAAATTACGAGATTTCTTCGATTTTGCGAAATTGTGAACACTCTGTATAACGCGAACAGTTGCAGAATTTATTTCACGTAGCAACGAAACTCAATACTAGTAAAAAATATTCTATTCTGTTGGTTTCGGATCTTTCGTTTTTCCTTATGCAGAACAGCCTAATGAAATGTATTAATCTATAAAGTAAAATAATTATTAACACAGAAACCAGCAACTTTAAACCCATACAGCATTATATCGATGTAACCAGCTTTCAAGCGCGGATCATTTTATCTATTAATATACAGGGTGTTCCATTTTAAAAAAAGCAACTTTAGTCTGGCATTTCCATCTGGAACAGCCTGTATAAACCAAAATAATTTTAAAACGTGCGCTCCATGGCGCGCAAGAATATCCGATGACTAAATGTTTGACTAACTTTCAAATAAGCATGTAATCTTCCGTCCCCGATTCGTTGCCGGACCCTGTATATACAAATTTCTGCAAAAATTGTCACATATAAACTACTAAAATATAATATAGAATTCTACTATATCATAATGGTTTAAATTAAGAAAATAACGCAAAAGATTAAAATAAAACTATGCTGCAATTACAAGATGGCGAACTACTTTTGATTATACAGGAAATTTATTGAAAGATAAAAGCTGATTACAAACTATTGGAATATCCACAGGTTGAAGAGTCCCTTACAATTATCCTGATTGTAGCTGACTCAATAAGTGGAGTCTGCGAAAGTCAGACAACACGTATCATTGAATGGTATGCCTACTCAAGTACAGGGTAATTTAAGCAGTAATTCTTATCAGTAGATATTGTTGACTATGCAGAAAGTTTATATCGAATATGTTTCTCTCTAGAAAGTTTTAGGCTGTTATTGGGTTGATTCAGTTGTGTTACCCACACAGCACGAGAATATCTGGTAGATGTCCTGAGGATATCTCAGTCCAGCAGTTAGAATATCAGGGGGTTGTTCTATGAAAAGTAAACGGTTATCCTAGGGACATCCATGGGATGGTAAAATGAAACGATGTAGACATTCTCACGATATCGTACTAAGCTTATCCTTAGGATATCCTGAAAATTATATTCTTAGGATATTTTGAACTCAATGTCCTTGATATCCTTAATCACAGCATATCCTTAGGAAATTCATTCTAGGATATCTATAAGGTATACGATTTGGGTATCCTGAAAAAGATATTCGCCTGATATCTTGAACTCAATGTCCTCGGGACATCTATAACAGAATATCCTTTGGACATCCATCTATAGGTGCCCATTACGTATGTCGGTAATTTGTTTATTGATTTACGCTTGGTAATTAGTTATTAGCCAGTTTATCTTTTTTATTTGTTTTGATATTTATCTATAATATTTAAGTTCCAATTTGTTGATTAGATCTAAATGATGCTACTAGAGCTGCTTCCGGTCGAAAGGTTTTTTCGCATCCTTCAAATACTACCGAATTGGTTTTTCAGCATCCTTTTCATTTATGTTAAGATTCCTATCAAAATCATCTAAAATAATATAGAAATATCAATTTTTTTGTTATATAAATTAAAACTAATTTGAGATAAATTACTTAACAAAACTGCTGCAATTTTAAATGGTCCTCAAATTCAGGTATATCCTCAAACATTTTAGATAAAGTGCTACATTTATTATAACAAGAGGAACTACATGCATATGACCCACAAGACACAAAAGTGTCTATTTTATAATCTAAAAATTTTTAGTTTAATTGCGTTTGAATTATTTTGAAACCATTTGCAATCACTGTTTCGATAGTTTTATTAGCATTTCTATAAAATGTTACTGTTAAAACTTTTATTAATTTTAGGCACTTTAAAAAACTGTAAATTCATTTTTTAATGAATTTAAATAAATTTATAGAGAAACAATACTAAATCTACATTTATATCTATAACAACTAGACTACCAATTACTTGCTTCTATTGCAGATTATCAAGGAAAGACTAATAGAGTACCTAATTAAACAAGTAACAAATATAATAATACTTACCAAATAACTGTACTCTCGAAACGAAATATCAAGGAGTATTATGTCTGTAGTTACTAAGTTACATCGACACCAGACTCAGTCTTGCCAGTGGTCTCTCTAGAAATTTTAATGCAGCGTACCGTCTAGATGTACTATACTGAATATCTCACGGACGTCCATTACATGGGCGGACTATCTATCTATACCTGGGATATCCTCAAAACAACTTGTGTGGTATATCGTCTGGATGTACTATATTGAGTATCTCACGGACGTCTATTGCATGGACGGACTATATGTCTATACGTGGGATATTCTCAAAATAACTTCTATGGTATATCGTGTGGATGTACTATATTGGATATCTCACGTACATCCACTGCATGGACGGGACTATCTGTCTATACGTGGGATATCTTCAAACCAATTTGTGTGGTATATCATCTGGATGTACTATATTAAATATCTTAGGGACGTCTATTGAATGGACGGACTATCTGTCTATACATGGGATATCCTCAAAATAACTTGTATGGTATAGCGTCTGGATGTACTATATTGGATATCTCACGGACGTCCATTACATGGACGGACTGTCTATCTATACGTGGGATATCCTCAAAACAACTTGTACGGTATATTGTCTGGATGTGCTATATTGGATATCTCACGGACGTTCATTGCATGGACGGACTGTCTATCTGTATCTCGGATATCCTCAAAATAACTTGTACGGTATATCGTCTGGATGTGCTATATTGGATATCTCACGGACGTTCATTGCATGGACGGACTGTCTATCTATATCTTGGATATCCTCAAAATAACTTGTATGGTATAGCGTTTGGATGTACTATATTGAATATCTCACAGATGTCCATTACATGGATTCCTGGGATATCCTCAAAACAACTTGTACGGTATATCGTATAGATGTTCTATATTGGGTATCTCACGGACGTCTATTGCATGGACGGACTATCTATCTATACCTGGGATATCCTTAAAACAACTTGTGTGGTATATTACCTGGATGTACTATATTGGAAATCTCAAGGACGCCTAAAGCATGGACGGGCGATCCATCGATTGACTGGCCATATATTGGATATCCCTAGGATGTCATGTGCTATATGGGTAGCATTCAGCAAAAGTGTCGAACCTAAAACGCATAAGTGTATGCTAATATAAAAATATATTCATAAAAGGCAGTTATTAAGAAGCAGAACTAATTGATACACAATTTTTCAATAATGTACAGTAGCGACACTTTCTAATTGTACGAGCTAACGCTCAACGTAGAGCCTACATGCGTAGCATGGATAGTCGACAGCTTATAGCATTCATCGGCTGCCTCGCAATGTGTAAACACAGTGTCTGTGTGTATTTTAAAAATACCTTAGGTAAATTTATAAATGTGAAAAAAGAATCTATTATTTGACGTATTTGAGTAGGAAGAAATTTGTTTGATGTTTCAAGTATTACGAATAAAATAATACTGTAGTTTTATAAAAGTGTTTTGAAAGGTAATTTCATTACTTTATGCGGTGAACTTTTTTGTGGTTGAAGTAGGATAAGATCTAAACCAAAAGCATGTTTGTTATACAATAAATAACAATATCAAAGGTTTAGTACAGTTGTTTATTGTGGTCTTTGCGTAGACACAGACAGGAAGGCAAAAAAAGCATATTCAGTATTTCTGGAATCTTTATTTATGCGAATATCACAAAGGCCCATTGATAAGTATTGATAGACCTGCAATCCAGATAAATGTGGAAAATATTCATAAAGAGATATTACCGATGGCAACATAACATTCTCCAAAATATCCTTATATTGTAACGCTGTCAAGTGTCCATTAATATCCCAAATAGTACCAGTTCCTGCGTATGACCAACCCCACACTTCTACAGAAAGCCGTCCACTTCTATTATTCTGATGAACATATTGTGGTGCCAGCCTACGGTTACGGGGACGGGTAACTAGGCGCGTATGGGTGTTTGGGGAGCTGTAGATTACCATTTTGCAAAAATCTATGGGCATATTTTGATATTGTAGTGCGAAATTTCTTCTGTCTTGACGATTGCGCTCGGAAAGTTCCGTTTTAATAGCAGCACGATAGCTTTTGAGGCCACTAGCCCTCAACCTTTTTCTTGCCGTCGTTACTGAACCGGGAAAGGCGGTAGCGGCAATGGCTGCCTTGCAACTTATGAATGGATGCTCTGCATAAAATTGCCTTAACATGGTATCTTGATTAGCAGTGGATATTCTTTGTTTCGAAGTTTTTGGTTCGTTTGCAACTGAATGTGATATTTGCCATTATCTTTTTAAGCAAAAAATTGTATTGGGATTAACACCAAATTCACGCGCTACAACACGTAGACTCCACCCGTCTTCTAACATTGTTATTGCGCGCACCCTGTCTTCTGTTGACATCATATTTGGCGGCACGTATTTAACTGTTCCTAATGCGGTATAAAGGACTGAATGGTGTCCGGGTATCTGCTTGTTTTTATATACGTCAGTGTCTAATATGACTCATCATTCGAGAAAGAATATTTTCCACATTTATCTGGATTGCACGTCTATCAATACTTATCAATGGGCCTTTGTTATATTCGCATAAATAAAGATTCCAGAAATACTGAATATGCTTTTTTTGCCTTCCTGTCTGTGTCTACGCAAAGACCACAATAAACAACTGTACTAAACCTTTGATATTGTTATTTATTATATAATAAACATGCTTTTGGTTTAGATCTTACCCTACTTCAATCACAAAAAAAGTTCACCGCATAAAGTAATGAAATTATCTTTCAAAACACTTTTATAAAACTACAGTATTATTTTATTCGAAATAATAGATGCTTTTTTCACATTTATAAATTTACCTAAAGTATTTTTAAAATACACACAGACACTGTGTTTACACATTGCGAGGCAGCGGATGAATGCTATAAGCTGTCTACTATCCATGCTACGCATGTAGGCTCTACGTTGAGCGTTAGGTCGTACAATTAGAAAGTGTCGCTACTGTATATTCATAGCAAAAGCACTCAAACTTAATATTAGTTTCATATAGCACTTATGAAAGACAATTTCTTTTTTAACTTCTAATACACGTCGAATGCAATATTTTGTTAACAGCATCGAACGGTATGAGTGTCATTTGTGCACTTCAATGGAATTTTGCTCTTTCAATGAAATATCACATTTTTAATTAAAAACTGATGATCGAAAAAGACGTCTCTCTCTACTCAACTTAAAATATACTTGTTTTAGATTACTTAAAACATTCTAATCAAATTATCAACGAAATTACGACATTTTAACCGACTAACAAACCCTGCAGTTCCACCAGAAACAAGAAAGAGACAGCGAGTACAACAAGGTACAAGAAGGAACATTACATTTATGTTGATAAATTGGTGGAAGCATTTATATAGAGTCAAAATGTATTATTCCATAATGCAGTCTCAAATATTGTCAGAATAATTAACAGATACCTCTTAGTGCGGACAAATTACAATTAGGAGAGCACAGAACATAATTTCTTAATGTGTTCGAACAATTTTATGTTCTGCTATTGCTAATTAGATCAATTTATAAGTCTATCATGACAAAGTCTCAGATGTAATGAAAGAAACATTTCTTTAGAAAAAAACATATATTGTGTTTCAGCAATATTTATCAGAATCTATTACATACAAAAATAACGTTTGCCTCAGAATGCAGCCCTGAGGAACACTCGTGCGCACACCTGTTTTGATAGAAAAATTTCGTTTCCCACCCAGCTCATATAGTAAAATTAAAGGAATTAAACGCAAGAATGAGTATTTTACTCTTAATACGTTTGTTATATACGGCAAGATAATGTATTCCGCCCCTGCCTGAAAGTGTAGATTTCCTAATACAAACGCACACGTGGATTAGATATGGCAATCTGAAATTCGTTGGTAGTTACTTCGTCGGAAAATAAATGCAACTAAATTGGAAATGAAAGTTTTATTTATGACAGGTAGAATGTCTAGTTTCATTACCAGTCAAACGAGGTGTCTGCAGGGAAGCGTAGTGTAATTCCATTCAACCTGTAATAACTACCGATATTACGGTTGATCGTTCTTATATCAGCGTGTCTTACTTCTGCAATATCATGTAGTACTAGTACTAAAATATTAATAGAGTTAACAGTCACAGTAATTCCTTTTACATTTAATACTCAATTTATATTTATACAAATATTGATCACTTCCTCTACATATTTGGAATATCATGAGTCGTTATATTTGATAACAAACAATGTTAAAAAATGGAGGTGCAATATACAATATGCAAAATTTATATGTAACTGTATAGCCTGTTGTAAATTGTGATTTTTAAATGTATACTTAGCAATTGAATATACATATTGTATAAATAAAATTGGAAAGATCAAAAATAACTCTATCTCTATATCTTTTGATACCGTACTTGTGCTATTTTCATCATTTAAATTTTGAAAGAAAACGGACATTTCGGAGGACATTCCGTCTGCTATATTTAGGATAGCCCTATAAAGGTCTGTTTATTACCAAAAAACTAAATTAAATCTGTGTTTGTGAGCTGAAATTTGTGAAAACTCATGATATTTCTAATGTGTCAATCTGACGAATTATGTCATACTTGATCTGAATCTAACCTATGTGGTGTAGTATTATAAAACGTGTATATTATCTCATGAATAACTGGAATCCAGATCCCTTTAATCTCCAGGCTTAGTGTAGGATTAGTTACTGTATGCCGCTTCTTGTATCTTCCTTCTGATGCATGTTTTTCATTCTTCAGAATTGTCGCGTCATTCCATTTGATTTGATGGCCTGCTTCCCAACCGTGTTGTGCCAAGAGGAATTTTTCAGTTTCTCTTAGGGGAAATAATTTCTTGTGTTCTTTGATTCCTACTTCTAAGGCCATCCTGGTTTCTCCTATGTATAGACGTCCACAATCACACACGATACTTATATACACAGTTTTTTTGTTATTTGGTGCATGTTGCCTGGGTTAGTTCTGGATAGGATAGACCTAACATTAATGGTTGTCCTAATTCTTATATTTGTTGCCTATTCTTCGGATTTTCTGATGACTTCTTATTTAGTACTTACGGTCGCCGGTGATATGTTCATTTAATTTAAGGTGTTATATTTCTCTTTTCTTCTTTGCTATCCCGTTCTTCCGAGCAGATTACCCTGACTCTATCATATAAGCACCTAGCCACTCCAACTTTGACATTACTTATATGTCGTGATTAGAATCAAAGTGCACGTAAGGTCTTTTATTCGTAGGATTTCTGTAAACTGAGGTTTTTAGTGTGCCATTATCAAGTTGCCGTACTAGTACATTGAGGAATGGTATCTTGCTTCCTGCTTACGCGCTCATGGTAAATTTTATGGTGTTCTCTATGCTATTAAGGTGATGCAGAAAATCTTCCAATGCGTGTTCTCCGTGTGGCCATATAACAAAAGTGTCGTCGACATATCTTAGTCACATTTTTTGTTTTAGGTAATAGGTGTTGATTGCTATTTACTCTAATTCTTCCATGTATACATTATGAGAATAGCAGAAACGGTGAACCCATTATCATTCCAAAAATCCTACTGTTACAATTTCTCCCGAACTTGGAAGTATGTAGTATTCACACAGGTTGATATTAATTCTATTATGGCCTCTACTTCTAGAGTGTTCTTTTCTTGTAACGTGTCTTCTGTTGAGAGTATGCTCTTGACTATCGCTAGGGTCGTTCTGTTGGTACGTTTGTAAACAAGCTGGGAACATCCAAGTTAGTCATAATATCTCTCGATTCAATATTAGATCTTTGATTTGAGACGAGATGTTCCGTGTTTCTTAACGTGGATTGGGTGCTTCCCGATATAGGTTTTGTAATATACAGTAGGAATATTGCTAACGGATGGAACGGGAGTTCCTTGAACTGAAAATTGGTCTTAGAGGGAGGTCTTATGGATTTTTGGTAGTTCGTACAAGTGTTATGGCTTACTGTAATGTGGAGTAAATCTGTATCTGATATTATGGTTCGGGAAAGAAGGTCTATTATACTATCGTCTTTCTAGCTAAGCTCTGTGGGTAGAAATTATCATCGAGTATGAAAAATAAATATTAATCTCAGGATTGAATTCTTTTGTAAAAGTTATTTTAATATTTATTTCAAAATAATATTTTTTAAACACAAAATAATATATGTTGACTAAATAAGTTAAGTAATTATGGAAAAAACTCTTTTTAACGGAAACACACTAAATTCAATTTCAAAATTAAATTCTCCTTCTTAATGAAAATTATTAATTCAATAATATAAATATGACTATTCAGATGATGTTAATATAAAATAGAATCGTTTTTTAGAATAAATGAAAGATCAATTCTATTATTCTCTTTATCTTATAAAGATTTTACTTCAATGTTTGATATTAACGATTATGAAATGATTTTTTTTTAATGTTTATAATTTTACTTTACGATTTTCTGTTTCCGTCTAGGACTGGCCCTCTTCATAAAATACATCTATCCTGGATTGCAGGTACATTTTCTTAAGGTCCGGATACTATGTCATATAAGGTGCAAATTAAATTCATCCAATAGGTTTCTTTCGTATTTGTATACACGTTATGGGCTTCTTCTATTTCGGTAAAACGTTTCTTATATGTATTTTTCAGTTTATAACTCCAATTCCATTTATTTTTACAAGCAAAATCAAGGTAATTCCGGGTCAATAATCACTTCGGTCCAAGATATGAGTTCGAAAAGTTTACGATTTATCAAAAATGTAGATGATGATAATTAACTTATTAAAATCAGGTATTTAGTACTTTTATACCAATTTTCTATATAAATTCTTCTTTACTCCAAAAATCTCGTTCCATTACATAATTCTTTACTTTTCATGTTAAAATTCAGAAATCATCTCCTTGTTTATTTTGTAACCAGGATATTTTTTCCTTAGTTTCCATATACGTATTTCATTTTTCATGATAATGACATTTTTTTGTATAGTAATTTAAGTTGCCTATCTTATGTCTTGACAATATTACTAATAATGTGACTTTTTTAAAATATTTCATTAAGAGTGAGATTACAATAAATTTAGTTCCTATCTATCATTTTATACATTTCATTACTATTCTAATAAAATTCTTCTATTTTATATATGAATGATCTTTTATTTGTATAACATTAATTTTCTTGAGAAGTTAATTTTGATTTTATACTTATAAATATTGAAAATTTAAATCATTATATTTGTGTCTCCTGTTAGTTATGAAAAAAATAAAGTTCAAGTTATAACAATTTACAAGATAGTTTCTCTCGAATATCTACTCAAAATAATCATGAATCATTGACACATGAAATCTACCACTTATTAAATTTGTTTCAGGTTCAACCAATTCATAGGTAGTATCACCGAATATTTTTCTTACCTCATAAGGTCCAACAAAAGTTTTTACAAATTTGGCTACCTGATTTTTATGTTTGTCTGTACCTCTACTATTACCATTTTTTTAACGATTACAACACAATTAATAAAATAGGAAGTTGATTTTACTATAATAGCTTGTTTTAATAATTTATTGATTTCTTGTTCAACTTTTTGGTATTGATATGGAATAGGATAATTCTTTACATTTAATGGTTCATCATTAACAATAATTATCTTGATTTTATAATTTCTAGCAAATGTAACTTCTGCATTAAATAACCTTTTATTTTCAATCATAATCATCATATATAAAATTCTTATTATTATTAAATATTGTTTCATCCTCTTAATTATCCCTTAATTCATTTATTTCTTCAACATTCCTTATAATATTATAATTATTAATGCTAATATTCTTATCTTCTTTTGCTAGTTTTATTTCATTGTTTTTAATACGCAAGACATTATTCTCAAAATCAATTAACATATACTTTTTAATATTATCAATCACTAAAATACATTGAAATTTCATGTTTTCAAACACATAGAATTCAAATAAATAACTTTCCTTATTCAACATCGTTTCAAGGCAAACCTTTTCCTCAGTTATTCCTATTTTTTTTTTGATTTGTAGCAATAATATCCATTTTCTTAATGTTATTTAAATAATTTTCATAATTAATAATCCTGTTCAAATCTGTTATTCTTATTAAAGAAATTTCAGCAACAGTATCAACAATAGCTCTAAGATTTAAATTCTTAATAGTCATTTCAATTAAAATTTCAGATTCCCCATTGATTTTTATAAAATTGTGTAGATTGTCATAAAATCGATTATTTTTGGTCACATCCGGTGAATAGCTACATATTATTGGTAACAAATTTAGTTTCGAGAAGTACCTACTCGGTTGACGCCGATTCAACTCCGGCATCATCAGATTTTCTGTGTCTGAATAAATCGGCGTTTTTTTTCTCTGGCTCATGTAATTTTCTTTCTTATATTCTGGATTAGGATTAGGATAATTGTCCTTGTTTCCATTATCATGATTATAATTATTTCGGTAATTATTAGTTTCACTTCTGATTCCATTTCCATTTCCATTTTCATTTCTCCTGTAATAATTATTTTGACCGAAGTTACTTCTGAAATTATTATTTCCATTTCCTCTTCCATAATTTTGTTTTTGATTAAAATTACTTCTGTTATTGTTTCGAAAATTATTTCCCACTTCCTTGATTTGTACCTATAATAATAATTGTCCCTGTTCACTGTATTATGATTTACATAATTATTTCGGGAATTTCTTCTTTGTATTTCTGTCAGATCATCCAATCGTCTTAGTGTTTCCATCAATTGTTCTATGTTGTTCACCTCCTTGCTTATAACAACTTCTCCATATATTAAAATGAAATGATTTAAAGTATGTCTAATGACTTCTTCTTCGGACATATCTGGTACATGTTTGGATTTATTAAACATATCACGCGCATAATTCTCTCTGTTTATCACACGTTCTTGATAGCGTCCTGTAAATAATTTCACTTTCATTCGATCTTGTCTATTCTTATTCCAATACTGTTGAGTGAATTCTCTTTCAAAATCTGTAAAAGTGTTACATCTTTCTTCAACCATCCCGAACGATTCTAGCGCTCTTCCGGCTAAAGTTAATCTAATATGATTTATCTTTTGGAAATCATCTTCAATATCACTTGTTAGTCGCGTTATATTCTTTAGATAGGTCATAGGATGAACTTGATCTTCACTATCTTTATATTTAGGCCACATTTCCGGTCTTAAATATGGATTATAAGAATTACTTTTATCATTAAAAATAATACTTATAAATATTGAAAATTTAAATCGTTATACTATATTGACAGAGAGTTTTGTATATTTTAGTTTCCACAGACTTTGTTAGATCTTTTCCTAATTCATTGTATTATCCTGCCTCCGACAAGTTTCGTATTTTGTCTTCATACGTATTCACATCTATAATTACTGCTGCGTTCCCATTGTCTGCCGGAAGAATTTTTAGTTTCCGTCCGACTGGAGTTCTTTCAGTTTGCGGTACTCCTCTTTTGTCAAATTCTTATTGCTTCTTATTGTGCCTGCGCTCTTCATCTCCGACCTTGCTCTCCATATGTGTTCTTCTACTAGTTTTGGTTGCTGAACATTTTGTGCTGCTATTCCTATTGGAATTTGTTTGGGTGCTATGGAGAATTTTATACTTTTATTCAGGACTCATATTGTCATTTGATCAATCTCCTTGCCGGATATGTTCTACCTTTTGTGCGTTGTACAATAATGACGACAGCTTCTTTCAAAGTTTCTCCTTCCGTTATCTATTTATTCTGTCGTAGCTGATTTGTACGCTTGTTATGATGCCTTGATAATCTTAGCCGTTGATAATGCCATTGAAGCAAAGAAGATCAGCAAGCTAGGTGATCTTCTCTCACTTTTGATTGAGCCAAATCTTGTTGAACATGTGATGGTTGATCCTTTCCCTAACTAGTGCGTGACTTGCGGTTTTGACGATTCTTTTCTCTTGGGTACTTCTAAAAGAGCAATCACATTGACACATGTCATAAGCGTTTTTCACAAATTTTACCTCGTAAACTTATATTTAAATTAGTTCTTTGGCAAGAAACAACCTTTTATAGGGCTACATTAAAGACGGAAGGCTGAATGTCCGCAAAACGTCGGTTTCCTTTCAACTCCACAAATTTGTGTACGAACTCTCATTAATTTAATATACAAAAAGAATTGAAGTAAAATGGCTAAAATGTGAAAAGATAAAAGTATTAAAAAAAATAAATGTCATCGCAATTGAAAATGAATGCAGCGGAGATGAGCGAATATAAGAGAAAATTATTAAATTATTTAATGTTAAGAAATACAGATATAACACAAAAAATGACTTAAAATTAAAAGTGTCATTAAAAAGTATAACAGAATGGATAAAGTAAAAATTGAAAGAGAGATAAATGAAGTGTCTTAAGAAAAAAGCACGGAAATATTGTGGAAGCCAAAAGAAGGAACATTAATAAAAAGAAAAGTATACTTGGTTTATATAAATTGTAGAACACAAAGGGAATTAAAATCATAAAACAATGACAATGAAAATAATATGAAAATAGAGACAGACTACTGAGACCGATTCAGAACTAATGCTGAAATTAATAAGGCAAACGCATAATAATAAAATGTATAATTGATTGAAGACGGAGATACGTGTTGCAACTCCATAATTTACAAGTAAAAAATTGAAATAAATTCAAATTGATTTCAAAACAGTTTTATTTACTTCACTACAATTCGGCAGGTGATGAATATTATAATATTCATCACCTGATGAAGCCCTAGTAGGGTGAAACAATTGTAGTGAAGTGAATAAAACTGTTTTGAACTCAATTTGAATATATTTCAATTTTTTACTTATAAAGTGTATAGTTTCTAAATCAAATATTGTTATCTACATAAAATAATAAATTAGAAACAATTCGAACAATTGTATGTAAACAAATCTATATTAACAAAAATAGTCAATATTATTAGTAATGACAAAAGGGAAGGCATATTTCTATATTGCATGTTAGTTTATTGATTTTGTCTCACTGAGGTGTTGATCTATGTATTTTTTTATATATTGTCTATTTCTTAATGTTTTTCTGCTCCTCTAATAGTTCCTTTTTCTAAGATAATCTTTAGTCTCTTTATTAGAACTTTTTCTTGCGACTTTCATTTTTAAATACCAATTACTAGGGAGCGGAATCGAGCGAGCTAAACTACCACGGAGCCACAACCGTGAAAAGAAATAATGTAAACAACTGCGTGTTGTTTACATTATATCTGAATAGCACTAATTCATAGGGCGAACTGTAACATCTGTTTACTCCAGAGAATCAGGGAAAAAACTGCCATAAAATAAGGAATTTTATGAATAAAATCCTTTCTTCATCGGCGTAGGTAAAAGGGTGACGAGTTTTTAAAATTTATTATATTTACCTTATATTTCGCAATATAATATGTATGTTTCAATAACATACGCGTACATTTTTAGTTATCATTTATTTAGATCTAGAGCGTTGTTTATGTTACTTTTTCTGAGATAAAATTTAATTGTCAGTGATTCCGAAATTTATTGCAAAGTCTGTAAAATATCGCCACTTAGCTTTGCTAAAACATACACAGAAATAGTTTTCATGCAGAGAATTTCGATAGTTTACAAAATTTCGTTACATGTTTAAATGACGATGCTCGAAGTATTTCTGAGTGCAAGGAACTAACACAAATCCCAAATTTAAAAAATCAGTTGTTATTCTTTCAGGAACACTTTGGAAATTTGCCTAAACTAATGACATATTTTGAAATTCGAATCTCAAATTAAAAAATGAGGTGTAGCCACCACACGACTTTCTTATACGTATGAGCGTTTCAAACTAAACTATATTTTTTTTACACAAAAATTATTCAAAATCCTATTCTAAGTACTTCTGTTCTCTTAATAAATCGCTATAGAATGCATACTTAGCAAGATATTCGAAAAAACGACTACTCCCTAAGAGTAAAAGTGTTACTTCCGGTCCGAATTTTAAAATTTCATATATTCAAAAAATATTGCAAATCTAGCACTAAATACTTTTGTATTCTTGATAAATACATATAGAATGCATAATTTACGACATATTCGCAAAAAATCGCTATTCGATAAGAGTAAAAGTGGTAATTCTGGTCTGAATTTTGAAATTGTTTTTATGCAAAAGATATTGAAATTTAGGTTTTAAATACTTTTATACCCGTAACGTACCTGTCTAAAAAGCATGACATGCGAAATATTCGCAAAAAACTGATTTTCGATAGGAGTAAAAGACCTACTTCCGGTAGCAGCTTCGAAAAACTTTTTAAATAAAATTGTTCTCAATTTTAATTTCAAGTACATATGAATTCTTTATAAATTTGTTTAAATATAGTAATTGACGAAATATTGGCAAAATTTAATTTTTTCACTGAAGTAAACTGCTATTTCCGGTCTACCGATTTTACTGAAAAACTACTCAGATCTCAAGAGGGAGATTAGACACGTAAATACAAAATTTGGAATTGATATCTACAGCGGTTATCGTTGTCACATAGAGACACACAGACATTTTTTAAAAACATCTTTTTCGGTATCAGGGGACTTCAAAACGTGGACATCTGCAAAAATCCCGAAGTCGAAAATTTCACATTACTTCCTTATACTACGTATAAGAAAGTAAAAATGGATTAACCACATTAGATGTGGCTATTAATAATTCCAAGTGACTTAGACGCAGTTTTTAATAGAAATCCAGGTTTAATAACTTTGCGGCAATTGTGTATGCTAAATACGCTGAAATAAAGGAATATTTCCAGTAGGCACCTATACCCAGTTGCGATGTAGAAGGGACGTTTTCTATCTACAAGGATGTACTTAATTCGAAGAGAACAAGTCTTACAGAAGAGAAAATGAACAAATAGTAGGGTATTTTGTATTTTATAATCACCAGCCACTTGTTATTCAATTATATAAATAAAATTAAAACCTCTTTAAAAATACAACATTTCAATAGCGCGCCCATGGGCGATGAGTCATGACTCGCTCGATTCCGCTCCCTACCAATTACGTTATTTGTTTTCTATTTCTGTTTTTATATTGGCCTTTTTCCATTACATTTATGTTATCATTTACTTTCTTTACTTGTTTTGTTTTATCGACATTTTCTCTTCTTGTTTTAATTTAATGGCTGACAGCTTTCCTTTCTTATATTTTTACCGACTCTATTCTCATTTTTGTATTTTGTTTAATCTATCGTTATGTAAGTTCTTAATCAATTTATAGTATGTACCTAATGTATACATCTGGCTTATGTTTTACTATTGTATTCCTTGATCTGCTTATTTTCAGATGCATAATTTTGTCTGTGTAATTTTAGTTATTTCCAACATTTTATACTCGCTGTATTATAGGAACAGTATATTAGGAGATAATTAATAATACATAGATATCGTCTACATTTTCATTATGGTCAGCTGTTAGTGGTTTACGTGACGACTACCGAAATATCTGTGACCGACAACTTTCCGTGCCTCCGAAACATTGTAGCAGTATATAGACATTTTTTAATAAAATATTGTTTTCGTTTAATTTTTTTCATTACGGTTAAGTTATTGAATTCATTTAAAAGAACTATGGATCGAACATCTTAAGCACTATTAACTTGTATTAACTCTTTTTTTAATATCTTTTTTTCATTTGTTTTTTTGTGTGTGTAAAATCAACTGTTAATTCCTTAGTTTATAGTTTGCGTCAGTGTTGCTATCAGTGGGTTTAGTATGTATTACACAATTTTATAAAAAGTTTATATTATAGAAACTTTTTATATAATTGGTTTTCATCTGTATCAGGGATAAAATAGGAAAACGAGGTAATAATTTGTTGTTAGTTTATTTTTGAATTACGACTTGACATGTTTATTTCTGTTTAATAATAGCAATATTTGTATATTAGACTTACATTATATATACGAAATCCCATTTTATAATAACAAGTAATAATATGTAATGCGAGTTAGATGGAAAGAGTTAGGCAGATGCGTATAACCGTTGATTGAAGGAATACATAAAGATGCGCAACTACATAGCACTGAGCGTAGCCAAAACCAATTTTACTATAGCGTTGCGCATCTTTATATATTCCTTCAATCAACGGTATAACTAAAACTATGGAAAGAAGTGTGTTCAATAGTAAAGGTAATGCAGTATAATTGATATAAATAGCTGAGTTTGCTGGGTTATTATAATAATTACACAACCTATAAACGAGTAATCTAAACATTTCATTTGACTTCGGATGAATTAAATATAAAGTATTTGTATATAGCTGCCTCGAAACTATAAAATTCAGCCTGGACAATATATCAGAAAGATTTATTCTAATACATAGAGGAAGCTATGATTTCTAAGTCAGTATGGTGTATATGAAACTCTAAAAGTTAGATAGAAGCAGGTAGTAAATTATCACTCTACCAAACAGATAGTCTCTAGCCTGACAAAAAAGCGATATTTTAAAAAGCGCGTTTGTACCAATTCTAATGCGTAAAATTATGTTTTGTAAAATGGCGTAAAACAAGGACGCGTATTCTAAAAAAAGATAGTACCTAAACCTAAAGAAACCTGAAGTTTTTATAACTGAATTACAGATACCATTTAGATGGTGGTATTTTTTAAATAAATTTAACCTAATATTATTACACAATTTTGTAGAGTAATCAACTGCGCCTATAGATGAATATGTCCGTTAATATTATTTACTGCGTTTAGTATTTTTAAATTATCCGCAAATACTAATTTTTGGCAGTCAATGTACATGTTTTCAATATAGATACAGAAAAATAAAAGAAGAGTGGATCCTCACGTAACCCCAGATGTTAAATTAAAATTTCCTATTTGTTGCGCTTGTAATACACGTAATGCGCAAACAAAGGGCAAATGTAGCATTACTATTCTTAGATTTCTAGCTGTTGAAGCATAACTGATTAAACCATGCTGATGTATGGATAAGAAAAATTCTTCCACTTTTTTATTAGTTGTTCGCAAGAATGCCTATTTAATTTAGTGCGATTATGTCGGTATTAATTTTCTGGGGTTGCCTTTTTATTAATTCAATTTCCTCCTACTGTATAGATTCACCGTTGAATATTATCTATATTCCATTTGATTTTGGTGGCATATGGTGTATTTATTTTGTGTTTACTATTATTAGTGGATTGCAGGCATTACTATTCACTTCAGCATTTCGGTAGTTAGTCTGAATAAGTTATTTCGACTTTAATTCTTATTTTAGGAGCGTTTTTGTTATTTTCCGGGTTTTAATCTCCTGATTAATAAACTAATCTCTTAATCTTCGATTGTTGTAAATTTTCGTCGATATTCTTCCACTAGTTTTTGTTTGATGACATTCTTCGGAGTGGGAGTTCGTCAGTTTCGGAGTGTGTGTGTTAGCGTGGATTAATTAAGTACCACTCCAATTGTTTGCGTATTTAACGATTGTATGAATTTTTTTCGCTATCGTTCCTAAAAAGGGCGTGGCCGCATTTAAAAATTATGATTTGTGATTCGATTGGAAGAGCCAGTAAGCCTTTTTTTTTTTTAAAGTAAGCCTTAGTATTCCTTCTCCATTGTGCGGATTTTTCCTTGTGTTTTGTGACGTTAATTTGTTGGTTTCTCTCTTTATTTTCATATAGCGTTTGATGGGTATAGCGTTTATTGGATAGGAGCGCTTTAGGGCAGGACACTGTGTTTTTCCTTTGTGCGACATAATTCAAGAGCACGTGTAGCTGTCGACCTCAGTCTGACTGCAACTACGGTATAGTACAGACATAACAGCTATCATACTATCCGCCAGCGAGACCGAAGAAGAAGGCGCTACGGCGCTCGGATACTACTCAGATAAAGAGAGTGTAGCTGAACGTTACTTTCAAAGCAAAATTAATAATCCAAATACTACTGACGAAGAAATGCCAGACATACTTGCGACATTAGCCGCAACTTTACAAAACAAACTACAAGGCAAAAATAAAAAATCGCCCAAATCACCAACACAGAAAAATCCACCACCGACATTTTCTCTACCACCTTTACCAACTACACCACCACCGGTAGCTCCGTTAATGAGGCTAAAACATCTGCTAATGCAGAGACTACCCGCTAAAGAAAAAATGGATAGTGAGAGGTTTATGGCCCCGAAAAATCCGTCGAAACGACCAAAAACCGAACATCCAAACAGCACAATCGAAATCAAAAATCGATTTGAAGCTCTTCAAACGAACAACATGGAAACCGAAGAAACAACAGAAAACACGGAAGATAAAACATCCACCTCAGAATCTCTACCTAGAGAGAGCACAAAACAAACAAACACCACATAACACCAATCATCGCAACTGGCACGAGTAAATGGCCGCAACTGCGCCAAATACTCAAGACAAACAACATAAACACCACACAAAACAAGCTCGTCCGATCGGGCATTCGCATCGAGCCATCGACCGAAGCCGACTACCAGAAACTACACGAAGTTCTTCAAGCAAGCAAAACCGACTTTTATACATTCAAACTGAACTATGTTAAACCGCTGAAAGTAGTCCTTCGTGGAATCCCTCTGGAAATGACAAACGACGAAATCAGAGCCGATCTCGCCGCAAACGGGTACACGACACAACACATCATCAGGATGACGGGCAAACACAGCCGCCCAGCGCCCCTAGTTCTGGTCAGTTTGAACCGCGAACTTAAATCAATTTACAACCTAAAAGAGTGCTGTAGAATACAAATAACCGTAGAGTCGCTAAAGAAAAGACCCCGCATCATCCAGTGCCACAGATGCCAGCGGTTCGGGCATACACAAGAAAATTGCTATACTCCACACAGCGGCATGGGTCGATTGCCCGAGAAACCCGAACAGAAATCAGACAAAGCAGAAATATGTGGAAGCACCAATTCCAACGCACAACCCGTGGACACAACACCGCCAACACACACAAACACACAATCAAATTCAACACCAAAACACACAGAAAACGACGAGCTAGCACTCACACTGGGTAATATGCTTATTACCCTACACAATACACACGCAACAGACTATCAAATAGCCGACTTCATACGCCAAACCGCAAAAATTGTTGAACTTTTCAACAACAAAAACTAAACATCAAACATAAACACAGCCCTCCAGCATCCACACAGACCTGCAACATAAGGCTCCATCATGCGAAACCTCACAAGAGGTAACACATTATACCAACACATCACCGTCAAATCATTCTTTTCAAGATTAAAAGTAAACGGCAACAGCCTGACTTAAGAAGCCCAAAAAGAAGACGAAGACGAAGACTGTCGACCTTGTACCGCACTTGAAACAATACGTTGAGAAACGGATGATGTTTGGTGTATAATTCCGTTACATTCTACAATACTGAAAACTTTATCAAGTATAATAATAATTGTCAACAGGTATTTTGGAAGCTATTTAGAATTTCTGCTGGCATGTATATGTATCAATTAATTTTTGTTAGGTGTTTGTTCTAACCAATCAGGTAATTCACCGTTTTTCCCTTTTATTTTCTCCGGTCGCAAATTTTAGATCTAGTAAATCATCAATTGAATGAGAATAACGTAATAAATTGCTTTTTTGGAATTAGTACCGTAATAATACCATTTATTTCACTAGTGCTGTAATAGGGTCTATTACAGCACTAGTTGCGTAATAGAAATGGAACATTTAAACAGATTTATTTTAAGTTGGTCACATTGCAACAGAAATGGAGATGTCAATATGACATTTTGTAAGCAAGTTTGAGGTTTTTATATTGAAATTCATTGTAAGATTTGATATTTTTAATTAATCTTTGAAATAGTACAACTATTATAAACATTTATTCTGAAAATTATCAAAAATGTGTCAATTTTAAATTAACTTGTCAATTTAAATCTTGTGCCAAACCAAGGTGACAACCGCCACAAAATTTCCCTTGATTATCAAATTTTTCTCGTTTTGCTTTTACAAAAAGAGAAATTTTAAAACTAATTGCAAAAAATAACATAAAAGACACGTTTCATTTGACATTAAAGCACTCATTCAGTTAAGAAACTCGTTTCTTAAACTCTGAATTCGTACTTTGAAACGTCAAAATGAAACTTGTCCTTTAATATACTATTAAGTCATACACATATTTTAATTTTAAGAGAGCCTGTTTCAGTCTTATGCTTGAATAATTTGTTGTTTGTTTAATCACATATCATATTTTCGTTATTACGTTTGAATTAAATGATCGCACTTTGTGATGTTGCCTTTCAGCTTATTGGAGTCACTCAAAATGGGGGTCGGTTGAATTACCTGAGTTCCTATAGCCGCGGTACTCTAATACGGGGAGACGTGGCGTCCTTCCTTCGGGATGGCACTGCACTTATACACTGGGTGTATGGGATATGGCTTACGCTAGGGTCTAAGGTTAATGAAAGAGTTTATTTAAACACAAGAATTTATGACCACAGATTGGTTACTAAAACAATAGCCACGCAGGACTATAAAGAATGGGCTGAAGGCAAATACTAATGTTAATATATATAACTGTGTGTGTTTCAATCTATATAGATTGAAACACACACAGTTTACGGAGGCACCTTGACCAGAGGTCTAATTATCCCATACAGGGTAATTAAAAAGGGAGGGTCTCTAGAAGTCCCATACTGGTGAGTTGAAATTGACAAGGGGTGTTTGAGACACTCAGTTGGGGTTCTAGAGGATAAGGCTCCCTTGGGGGTGCCGAACCAACTAACTACTTCTAAGTGACGTGACGGGGCTATCTTTGAAATCGCCAACCGTGCAAGCTTAGGAGTCAGTTCAGTACTTACGGTTTGCTTTAATGGGGTTATGATGGTAGGTCACAATGGCCACACGTCACAAGTCACTGGGAGGGGTGTATCGGCACAGGTCTGGCCCTTTGCATAACGATCCGTTCACTAGATTTGATTGAAGCACTAGGGGGCACTCGCGAACGTTCAACAACCTCTCTTAATTGGTTGGGTCACAGTGGGAATCACTAGGGTTCACGTTGCTTCAACGCCTCACTAGCAGGTCAGGAATTCTCCTTGGATGTCGGTTAAAGCACGCAACAGCTGTTGGTTTAGGAATCTTGGTCCTCTTCGTAAGTGTTCGGTTCGCTCGTAGAAGCCTTTCTCGGCTTCGGGTAACTTCGGAAGCGTTCGGGTAGTCTTCGGTTCGCTCGTAGAAATCTTCTCTCGGCTTCGGGTAACTTCGAAAGCGTTCGGGTAGTCTTCAGAAGTGTTCTGTTCACTAGTAGGAACCTTGTCTCGGCTTCGGGTAACTTCGGAAGCGTTCGGGCAGTCTTCGGAAGTGTTCGGTTCGCTCGTAGAAATCTTCTCTCGGCTTCGGGTAACTTCGAAAACGTTCGGGTAGTCTTCGGAAGTGTTCGGTTCACTAGTAGGAACCTTGTCTCGGCTTCGGGTAACTTCGGAAGCGTTCGGGCAGTCTTCGGAAGTGTTCAGTTCGCTCGTAGAAATCTTCTCTCAGCTTCGGGTAACTTCGAAAGCGTTCGGGTAGTCTTCGGTTCGTTCGTAGAAATCTTTCTACGACTTTGGGTAACTTCGGAAGCGTTCGAGTGTTCTTCGGAAGTGTTAGATGTCGCGAGAAGCAGCCGGAGATGACTTCTTGGATGTTGTCGTGCTGAGAAGCTAAAGCTTACTTCTTACTCTATATAAAATTATTTAGCTTTTAAAAGTTTATCTTGTCGTAAACAAGTGACGCGTTAAGCCTGGCGTACACTGTATGCGAGGATGTGCTGAGCGGTGATGTGCGGTGTCTTACCGAGCCAGCAAGTGTTTTCGAGCATGTATGTTTTAAATAAGCAACCGTTCACTGATGCTAAACTGTGCGGAGTCAGGAAGCGGTGTGGTGCTGAGTCAACTTGATTTCGCACCGTGACCGATGTTAACCGAGCGGTGTGCTGTGCTTTGTATGCATTCAATGAAATGAGCGCATTTATTGACGTGATTAGGAGACGTTTACTTTTTTTTGGACGAGAAAAATTATACAAACCAGGAAATAAAAACAATATATTATTTCGAAACATCGTATTTTCTTTAGCAATATCAGAAAGTATCTACTCATGAATTTTTAATTATTGCTTCTTTGTTATTGTAAATTATTTCTATATTCCCTTCTAATGTATGACATAAAATTGAAAATCTGTGCCTTATTAATATTTACCATGTTTATAAAAATGAAACTACCTTCAAATTCGCTTTCAGAATCCTCCTGTCAATTTCATCAAATTTTGTATTACACCTATAGGTACTTGAAAGCAGGAAGTAAGAGCAAATTCGCCTATAAATGCACAGCAGCAGTGGACGGTTCCACCACGTCTTCAAAGAACCTCGCACGGCATAGCACAGTACAGTACAGCACAGCATCGTATGCAGTGGACGACTAGCTTTAAGCTAGTCGTCCACTGCATACGAGGCGAAATTATTACTGACTATGTATCCTGATATAACATAGAATTATATATTTCAATATGAAAGTGCAATACCAAATCTTTGCCCCGCTATTAGTAAAATATATCAAAATTCTTTACAGAAATATCAAAGAATGTATTAAAAGGCATTAGTTATCTTAGCGCAGCGGCAAAATGGTGGTCTGTCGCCTGATGGTCTTCCGTTTAGCTTCAAAATCGCTGCTATATCATCATCATATTGACAGAGTTATACTTGCACTTTAGCATTATTATATACTTAAAAAGGATTTCTTTTTTGTAAATTAAATATTCAGGCACGACACTGGTGGTAGAACAAATGAGAGAAGAAGTTGCCTATTTAATAACACTAAAAGTTCTAAATCGCAATGCGTAAGTCAACTGCAGACGCTCATTATATATGTGTATATACCTATATATTTAAATTAAGCACTTATCTTGACGTAATGGCATACATTATTTAACAGTAATCAATAACAAAAAACGACAATAGGAAAGCAAGTCATCCAAACAGTTACATTACAGTCAACATTAATTAAAAATAGCAAAGAACAATAAAACAAATCAACTACATTTTTAATAGATTGATTGCGAAACCAAATAAAGAAATATAATAGAGAAAAAAGCAGATTTAAGATTGTAAGATTTAATCAAAACGGTTGCTGGACAATTGAGAGAAAAACGCTCGGACAGGTCGATTAGTATTTTTAGTTGTGAATTTTTTGACATATGAAAATTATATACAGGGTGTCTAAAGAAGAACATATGCAGCAATCATTGTTTTTTTTTAAATGGAACATACTGTATATTATGCCATATTTGAATTGTATGATAAATTCTCAACACTTTTTGTGTAACATACCATATCCCAAATACCAGCGGTTTTCGGAATAATGACGTTTGAAATGTGATAAATTAAAAAAAATACATGAAAATCGATTAATTTGAAGTAGAGTTTTTTGTTGATGATAAAATTTGCAATACTAGGTTGTTTTTGGTGGCTTTTAAAAAAATGTTCAAGGAGTCCTTGTTCAATTTAAACATTTTATTATGTGTTTAATGTGTTTAGAATTTACCCTACAATTCAAAAATGGCATAATATACAGGGTGTTCCATTTAAAAAACCAATGATTGCTGCATATGTTCTTCTTTAGACACCCTGTATATCATTTTCTTATGTCAAAAAATTCTAAACTAAAAATACTAATCGACCTGTCCGAGCGTTTTTCTGCAAAATAATTACCTGAATTTTAAACGAATTTGTTCCTTTCATCATGAATAGTATATCTTAATATTATAGAGAAAAACTTAATTTAAGAATTTTAAAAGTGTTTGTATTTATGTTAAATATATATTCTGAAGTGATGTATTTCATTTTATTACTTTTGAAACATGTTAATAACATTTTGATTAGCAAATATTCATGGCTTGATTGTCTTCTTACGATACTACACTCTCCTTCGGGTACGCTTAGAAAAATTAAATCACAAATCTTTTAAAATAAGACAACCGGCACGGTAACATCAGCTCTTGCGGCAATATTATCATTACAAAAGCTGGTTGTTAGTGAGAAATACTGCTTTAATATCTTACACGTTCTTCGCTGAGGGACAACAATGCATCATATTTGTGTGGCAGCACGCAGTACCGTTCCACCGTACTCACCAAGAACATTACAAGCTTTAATGGCTGTCTTCTTCTATTGATATTACTGTTACTCGGAGGCTAATGTGCACGTTACCGCCATTGAAAATTTCCCTAGTTTCAAGGGGTATATGTGATACCGATGCCCATTTTGGTGGAGAATCTACATATACGAGTGGTTTTCAAGATTGCGATTACCGCAAATTCTCGAAATTCTAGATTTACTACTAACGATTTCTCTTTGTAGCTTCCTGCTACCATATTTGTTGGCCGATGTATACTATTAAATTGACAGTAAGGGAGAATTATATTAAAAGAATAATTTTATTATTATTTCATTAAAATTTACCAGCTTATCTAGAATATTAGAATGTTGTGGATATTTTATTAGTGATGATATACCGGGTGGCCAACTAAGAATGGCCGCCGGCTATATCTCAGAAACCAGTAGTCATATTGCTTCCGGGTAAAAAAATTTCAAGTAAAAGTGCCCAAGAGAAAATGCTGGAAATTATTTTGGAGTTTGTAAAATGTCCGCAAGGGGGCGTAGCAGTCAGGATCAATGTTAAAATTTAGAATTTCTTCATATTTTTACAAATTAAGAGGTATTGAAAATGTTCAAATGTTATTCCTTACACATTCTTTAATACTTTTTGTCTTGCACATTTTTTACTATCTAGTGAAATAAAGTGGTGGGGGCAGTTCAACTGTTTCTTTAAATAAACTAGAACTACTCCCATTTGGCCTAACCGATTTGAACAAGTTTGGTCTCATTCAAAAGAGCGTTATTTGCTCTACAAACTGAACTTGTATTTTTGTATCTCGAGCTTTTGCCGTCACCGGTAGATGGCGTTAACTGAAATATAAGCAAATATTAGGCTTCTTTTCAAAAAAGTTAAATACAATGATATATTTCTTTTTACATGAGCTAATAAAGAATTAAAGCCTCAATATTTCGGTAAAAAAACCAAATTTGTATGTTTTTTAGAACAGGAGATATTGACAAAAAAAGATGAAGATGCATGAATTCTCTTGTTTTAATTGTCTTTCTTTTATTATATATATAAAATAAATTCTATTTTTTGTTTGTCTTCTTCATTAAAATTCTAACACGCAGACCAAATAATAAAATTTCACAAAAGCGAAAAAAACATAAAGGGCATTCCTGTTAAAGAAACCAAAATTACATGAATGTAATTTTATGGTAAATGTTCGAAAAAAAATGTACGAGTCCTTATTTAAAATTTTCATATGCTATGATTTACTATACTAACAATTAATACTAACACTATGAGAATAAAACTAATATTAAACACTAAAATACCTACATTTACATAACTATAAAGATTGGTTTGTAACATTTTTAATGACGGCTTTATTGTTCAAAATGCGGCCCATCATTGTTAATGCAAGCCTACAACCTTTGCCGCGTCGATAAAACGTTTCCGCCTCCGATATGTTTCGTATTGCTGCTATAATTTTTTCTATCATATTTTGTATTGTTGTAGACCGGTTTTCAAAAACGATGTCCGTAACTCTCCCCCATAAGTAAAAAACTGTGAGACCAAATTTATCCAAACTTGTCAGACATTGTTTTAGGTAACTCACTATTATAAAGCATTACTGTCGTCTATGTAAAACGTTATCGGATAAAAATGGCCGTGACTAGTACCGAGATAATAAATAGGCAGATGAATGTATGAGTTAAACATAAGGACATCAAGTACGGAACGTTAAAACCAACCGTTATGCTTAATGCTTAAAAATATTAAAACAAACTGTAGGAGATAAAGCAAATCTAACAAAGGCCTTACAAAAAATCTCAAAATAAAATTTACCTTATTTTTAACTTAAAACTATCAATGCTTACTTGTGATCTTTCAATATATTTTGGATCATAGTTCTACAAATGCCCAACTCTCTACTTATGGTTCTGGTCCCCACATGTGGATTAAATTCAATATATGCTAATACTTTTATAGCATTTCCTTTGGTTCGGCCAGTAAGTTGCCCTCTATACACCGGAAGATTAATACCTCCGGTAGTCCTAAGCCTTTCTGCCAACCTACGAAAATCACTGCTCACGTAATGTCGTCTTCCAGGGAACTGCATAGCATACACTCTGGAAGCAACTGTTGCATTTCGCATGTATTCGAAATACACGCCAATCATATCGAATGCCTCTTCATTGGCTAATCGCATCTCAGTAAAAAAAAAAGTTTTCTCAAACACAAAAAAGTAAACGGAATCAATGAAAAACTGACAATAATATTTATTATTTTGAGAACTCGTCGTTTTAACACAATGAGAGTTATTGTTTGATTTTTCATAGCTTACTAATTTTATTTTTAGTGGTATATTTTTTGGATTAAAATCAGGATTAAAAATAATCTTGCTTTATTAATCAAGGTCTTTCATAAAAAAAGGCTAGTAAAACAAGAGAATTCATGCATTTTCATCTATTTTTGTCAATATCTCCTGTTCTAAAAAACATACACATTTGGTTTTTTTACCGAAATGTTAAGGTTTTAATTCTTTATTAGCCTATATAAAAAGAAACATATCATTGTATTTAACTTTTTTGAAAAAAAGCCTAATATTAGCTTATATTTCAGTTAACGCCATCTACCGGTGACGGCAAAAGCTCGAGATACAAAAATACAAGTTCAGTTTGTAGAGCAAATAACGCTCTTTCAAATGAGATCAAACTTGTTCAAATCGGTTAGGCCAAATGGGAGTAATTCTAATTTATTTAAAGAAACAGTTGAACTGCCCCCACCACTTTATTTCACTAGATAGTAAAAAATGTGCAAGACAAAAAGTATTAAAGAATATGTAAGGAATAAAATTTGAATATTTTCAATACCTCTTAATTTGTAAAAATATGAAGAAATTCTAAATTTTAACATTGATCCTGATTGCTACGTCCCCTTGCGGACATTTTACAAACTCCAAAATAATTTCCAGCATTTTCTCTTGGGCACTTTTACTTGAAATTTTTTTACCCGGAAGCAATATGACTACTGGTTTCTGAGATATAGCCGGCGGCCATTCTTAGTTGGCCACCCGGTACAAACAGTTTAAAAATCATGCAATTACCGAATAGATAGCTAAAACACTAGTTTTTAGAAATAAATACCTAATAAATGACGAAACTTTTTATGAGATTTTTTATATTAGAGAAATAATATTGAACTACATGATACTTTCTTCATAGAGAATGTTTAAAACAGCACAACGCGGACATTTAAAAATATCTGGTAGTAAAATATACTTGAGAAGGAAATTAATTTTATGATTAGTTAGCAGTGGTTTTCAATAAAGAAAATCTTCCTGATTCATTTTCAAAGATTATAGCTGGAAAAGGTATAATGTAAGATAATGTTTGGTTATATCTACTAATTTCTTATACGTATAGTATAAGGAAGAATCGTTATGAAAATTTTCGATCTTGCGATTTTTGCAGACCACGTTTTGAAGTTCTCTGATCCTAAAATATGTTTTTTAAGAAAATTCTCCCTCTCTCCCTCTCCCCCTTCCGACCTCTCTCTCACTCTCTCTGTGTGTCTCTCTCTCCCCACTCTTCCCCCCTCTCTCTCTCTGTCGTCAGTGTGTGTATAACGACAAAAGCAGTTAAACGATGAAAAATATCCTTACCAAACTTTATATTTCTGGATGTAGTCTTCCTCGGAAGATCTCACTGAAATCGGTAGACAGAAAGTAGTAGTATACTTTATCGACTACTAAGCTTAGACACATTTTTAAAGAACACAAATGTACGCAAACAACGGTTTGAGAAACATGAAAAAATTAACCCTAAGCGCTGCTTCAGCCGCAATCTACACTATTATAAAACTGTAATTGTCTGTTTGAATATCTGAAGATGAAGTATAGACCAAAATGTAAGTGCAATTATAAACTTTCAAACCAAAACAGTTTTATCGAATTCGATCCAATAGTTTTTGCGTAATGCTCGAACAAACAAACAGATAGTTATAGTTTTATAATAGTAAAGACGTTTTTCAAAATTTCTAGCGAAGTAAGTCTTTTACTCTTATCTAAAAATAGATTTTGTAAATATCTCGCAAGTTATGCATTCTGAACATGTGTATTGACAATATGAAAGTATTTATAGCTTGACTTTGAATAATTCTTGTATAAAAGATATTACAAAAATTGGGACCGGAAGTAGCACTTTTACATACATATAAGAAAGTCATATGATGCCCACACCTGACTTTTGTTTCAATTCCTAGGAAATAAATGAAGTGTTTGAAATATAAGAACTCTGATTTTTCTCTTATGACTTGGAGGCGACTGAGGATGCAGATGAGTTTTATTTGTTCACGTACTTAATTAACAACTTTCTTAATCTTTAATTATAAATGAGATATTAATTTAGACCGAATGTAAAAGTAATGTATTATCTCTCGGAAATCATATGTTATTATTAAATAAAATGAGGTGTGGCCACAACACGAATTCCTTATACGTATGAGCGTTTCAAACTATACTATTTTAAGAACTTTTTTACACACAATTTATTCAAAACCCTATTCTCAGTACTTCTCTTCTCTTAATAAATACCTATAGAATGCATACTTTGCAAGATATTCCAGAAAAAATGCTACTCCCTAAGAGTAAAGTGTTTCTTCCCGTCCGAATTTTGAAGTTTCATTTACACCAAAAATATTGCAAATCTAGCACTAAATACTTTTGTACTGTTGATAAATATATATAGAATGCATAATTTACGACATATTTGCAAAAAATCGCTATTTGATAAGAGTAAAAGTGGTACTTCCGGCCTGAATTTTGAAATTTTTTTTATACAAAAGATATTGGAAATTATGTTTTAAATACTTTTATACCCGTAATATATCTGTCTAAAAAACATGACTTGCGAAATATTCACAAAAAGCTGATTTTCGATAAGAGAAAACGACCTACTTCCGGTAGGAATTTCGAAAAACTTTTTAAACAAAATTGTTCTGAGTTTTAATTCTAAGTACACATGAATTCTTTATACATTTGTTTAAACTTAGTAGTTGACGAAATAACGGCAGAATTCAATTTTTTCACTGAAGTAAACTACTACTTTCGGTCTGCCGATTTTACTGAAAATCAAATCAGATCTCAAGAAGGAGATTATATTCGTAAATACAAAATTTGGAATTGATACATGTAGCGGTTTGACTGTTATCCTGGTCACACACACACAGACAAACAGACACAATACACACACAAAGACAAACAGACACAGAGAGAGAGAGAGAGAGAGAGAGAGAGAGAGAGAGAAATTTTTTAGAAACCACTTTTTTGGTATCAGGAGACTTCAAAACGTGGACATCTGCAAAAATCTCGTGGTCGAAAATTTTTGTCATCACAATACTTCCTTATACCTACTACGTATAAGAAAGTAAAAAGATAATATTTTTGAAAAACGTTGTCGCAAAAACTCTTAATGTATATAACACAATTCATTTTACTATAATATTTTGTAATATGCAGATCATCGATAGTCATACGCCATTAAGCTAGTAGAGACAATCAAAACCAATTGCTCATAGTAGGAGTCAAAAGGTGTTGATTTGTTTAAGGATACCGATGTTCGAATAATCCGATACCTCAAATCGAGTCGCCCATTTAATTTCTTACCCAGAAGAAAGTCTGAATTTCCACTAATAATGCTTAATATTCCACTAAAGTAAGTAGTTGCTTTCTACTCAGGTTCTAATCATTAGATAAACACAATAACAAAAAGCGTTATAGACGGAACATTTAATGGTTTATTAATGATGATTGATTGATGATTAATGAATACAAAACATTGCTTTTACTGCTTACGTTTAAATGCTGAAGATTATACGAGTGGCAATCAAATTTAATCGGAAATTTATGCGTCCTTTCTAGAGTAAATCTGAAAGTGAGCTGCTGATCCTATGGTAGTAAGACGAAGAAATTTGAAAAATAACTTGCTGATAGATAGTTTTCTAAATGCTTTTCTCCCATAAAGATATCATCCATCCACTACGCAATTGATGATAATTCGTATTTCTTCGAAAGAATGAATAGAGACAAGTAAAATATTGCGATGATTTGAATTACAGCTCGGAAGCGATACGCTACCTAAAACTAGGTTATCTAAGCACCAAAATATTTAAATTGACACAGGATTGTCAATAACGAAAGTCATCCATGGCACGCGTCACGCTCGACAAAGCCTCAGTGCCGACAATGTTGATCAAGTTTGTAAGCTGATAGAACGTGACAGATGCATATGTTCACAAAAGCAATAGGGCTTCTCAGAAGAAGAAAAGTGGAGCCGGTTCCAGGGAAAGCCCCAATAGACTAATTATTGAGAAGGGTTCGTATGACAGTTTATTGCATTAAAGGCGTATTTCTTAAAGATTTTCTGCAATATTGAAATATATTAAACGCGACCTCGGCTAATACTCCTCATTTCTCGATAAGGCGAAACATGCTTACTGCAACAAAATTGCTAACACCAGTTCGCGAGACCCCATACCATGCAACTTATGCAATATTAAAGGAAATTTACCGGACAATACTTGTACAC
Source organism: Amphimallon solstitiale (assembly GCA_963170755.1). NCBI lineage: Eukaryota > Metazoa > Arthropoda > Insecta > Coleoptera > Scarabaeidae > Amphimallon > Amphimallon solstitiale. The sequence goes on from OY720678.1 coordinate 2,038,583, forward strand.
TCTCTCTAAAGTCCTTTTCCTTTACTACATGTGTTTTACTACATGTTTTGATCATTCGAAGAGGCGTTAGGAGTAGGGAAATTCAGCAACGAGTCTAAGGTCAAGCAGTTCGTGTGCTGGGCTTTTAGAGCGTCCGCGTTTGGTTTCTTGAAAATGATTATAATAAACTGCCCATTCGTTAATAAACATGCGTTTTTAATATAGAAACGAATAAAGAAAAATGAGAAATATTTTTGTGATTTAGTTTTCTGTTATAAATTTATGTAAAAACACTTCCCGTTTAAATTTGGAAGCTCCTTGTATCTAGTCTGTATCTATAGCATAGCGTTGTTGTTATAATGATATACTGACTTGCAAGTTATCGTAATTAAATATTTATAAATGTTTCTTTCTATTTTTCAGTATAACAAATACATCCCAAAAGTTCGATTAACTGAAACCTAACCCGATTTAATTTTATCATAATTTACCACTAAAAGAATTGTAATAGAGTACGGATTACTTCGATATAGTATTATAGATGTCTAAACTTGATCATAATTTCTATGGAAATAACTATTTTCCTTGAAAAAATAATTCGTTTCCATAGGTCGTTCCGCACAAGTAAAAACCAATTATTTTAAAGCAAGATAGTAGACAGTACTTTATTCATATGGACGTTGATGTATGAAATAATAGTATTTGTCTAAGTTATAGAGAGTATGTATTTGCTTAAATATCCAAAATATCTCATTATTATCCAGCGGCACAACGTTCTCTAATTGAAAAGTCCTTTTAACATACTTTCTATTGATATTCAGTAATAAATACAGACTAAGTAATTTTAGTCCATTTCGAACATGTACCGAGATATTAAAGAAAATTATCTATCCCGTCTCGTTAAGTATATGATACATTTCATGTCATTATCGCGTTCTTCCAATAACGATAAAATGTATTCGTAAAATATTAAGAACACTCTTTTTTGTTTTATACAGATATCTACTGAAGATGACAACTTAGTTGCCGAAATACGTTTTTCCTCTTGCGTTTTAGTTCATAACAAAATTTATAAGCACTGCATTATTCCAGAAAGAAAGCACTCGGAACGTCTTTTTCATAAAACCCAACTTGATACTAAATTGCAAAAAACCTGTTTTCTCACTTATCAACTTTTTTAAACTAGTGTATGGAAAAGATGACACGTGCCTGGTGTGCATATATTATTGAAACCGAATGTAATCGTTTTTAATCTCTCCGATTATTGAAGTCAAATCAAATAATTAAAATGTTCTGTTTAAGTTAGTCAGTATTTAGGAAATATCTTTAACAAATTTGAAAAATCATTACAAGATATTCAACAGAACTACATTAGCTGGTTAATATGTGTATTGGAAGACATAGACGAACATTTGAACATCTTGTTTTGTTTATTTATCCATGTTTTTTATATTTAATTATTTTTTGTAATAATTTACTATGCTTTTCTTGATATTTTTGTTTTTGTTTATTTATCACCATTTTTATTCTACATATTTCTCTATTATATATTTTCTGTTTATTTTTACTTATGCATTGTTTCATATTTTCAATTTTTAAAATATGTATGCATTACAAAAAATAATTATATATGGATTTGTTGCACTATCATTGATATGCTTATAGTTGTCAATTTATAATCTATTCCTTTTCTTGCATTAATAAATTTTGTAAGTGTGTTCATTATTATAAAATAGTACTATTCCACGTTTTGAGATTATAACAATATTGTTAGGAATAAAAAACGCAACAAGATTAATATTAATTTTATAAAACTTTGAAGTCGATGTAAAACAATTTTCTGCAATTTTCCTAAACTTCGTTTTAGTTACGAGTTTTATTTATCACCCGCGAGCTAGTGTTTATTAAAACGAGTTCCTTACTACACTTTTTCTACGACAGTAAATAATTAACATAATACGATATTACTTGTCTGTTATCAACCCACCTCTGGTTATTCTGACAAATTGCAATTGAAAAACCTGGTGCTAACTTCATCCCATGACTAAAGAGCTCGTCGCTAAGTTCACCCTGTGACTAAAACACGAACTTGCAGCTTGCCATGTTGTATTAAAGGTATAAATAGTTATTCTCCTTAAGATTGTTATAAATTTTATGTAAATTATCTTATGATGAAGATTTTGTATATGTAATTTCTAATGACAACTAAAATATTTAATAATAATGGATACCAAGATGGATTAAGTTACCGATGCTTTAAGCTTTTCAATTGGTACGAGGATCATTTTTGGCATTGAAAAGGTGTAATAATAAATAGAATATTGTATAGATACCATACTTGTAAGATTCACTATCACATGCTCAATACACTTTTTATTCTGCCCCAAATGTATTCCATTATATTTTGCACAACCAAATCAACAAATTCATAAATATTTTGTATTATGTACACATAATAAAGAAACCAATCTCATGATTAATTTAATTTTTCGTCTTTGCCTTATATATTCCCTGTGTTAATATTAGTCTCAGCAGTTTTTTATTAAATAAATATTATTACTGTCTGTAATAAAAACATAGTAAATATTAAATTCGCATACGACTGTTTTCACAAATTGGAAATTTCAACAAAGAAATAAAATGTACTAAATTTGTCTATTCCTTTTAAGTCGAACAACCTTAATTTTGAAATAAATAAATGAAAGCAGGGCACAATGTATATAATATATATAAATTGAAATATTTGTTTTCTTGGGGTAGCGGCCTATTTTCTTAGTGGGTTCTTTTTTTAAGAACGAATAATTAAAACAATACTTAAAGTTTCGACATATCACATGTCTCTATCAAAATTTTATTACATAAAATCATACAAACAGGACTGTAAGAGAAAAACTTAGACTTAAAGTACTTGAAAAACATTTTTGAAACTCACCAAACACATTTAACATATTGCTGTGGCAACATAATTATTTGAATATGATAATAGTATCATTGCCATACCTTAGGCCTTGCCAAATAAGTTATGTTGTGTGGTGTTTCAACAACATAAATAATTAAAATGATGATAATTTTTATTATCCTGATGTGTATTTTATTTATTTTTAACAGCACGTACTTTATAAGTATTTATGAATCCTTCAGTGTATCAGAATTTCTTCCCTCTCGTCTAATCTCTTGTTTTTATTTAAGATTGGGATAAGGTAATAGCTTATTAAAAATGAAAAATCAGAAATCATATAACACATAATTGTCGAATTTATTTAACATTTATTACATAAAAATAAATATAGCATTGCTATACTGTATTCACTTTATTTATTTAAAAAGAAACATAATTATAAGAAAATCGTTTGTACCTCGTCCTAGGTTGTAACGTTTCTTCATGATACGAATATATTTTCTTATGCTTTATTAAATAAAACTCTAAAAATATTTTCCTGTTTATCAACAAATAAATCCAATTTACTTTTGTATATTGTTTATTTTATAGTCAATGTTTGGAGAAAAGCTCGAATCTGATTACTATCTACAACCATTCGCACGCGTTATAGCTAGCATTTAAGAGTCCGCTACCCAGAAACATTTTCCTTATTTATTGTAACTATTAATGATGCCAAATACTGTGCCAGAAAATATACATTTGCACGCTATATCCTCTTAACACTCAACACCATTAATAATTTTATTTCTTATGAACTTGAAATTAAAGAATGCTTATTACTATCCCAGGAAAATATTTATTATCCCTGTTGCATAACGTTATACTGAATCAAGTTCGCACGATATATTTCAATATTCGTGTAGCTACATTGATAAGTCTTTGCCTCTAACTTACTTTGAATCGTTGCAAATCTTTTTAAATTCGATCATTTGCATCTCCATTATAACACAAAACAATTAAACAAAGAAAATAAAATAAGTGAAACTTGAATGAAAATAAAATTAATACGCTAATACAAAAGAAATAAATGTGAATCGTGGTGTATCTAACCCTACGATTTATATAACTGTCTATAATAAATGAATTAATATTAGTCAAAGAATGCTTGTTGATGAATCAAATCAATGAATGTTTGTTAACTGAATGAATAAAAATCAATGAATGTTTGTTAACTAAATAAAAATCAATGAATGTTTGTTAACTGAATAAAAATCAATGAATGAATGAATCATGTCGATTCTTGTCTTCAATTTATATCTCCGGAAGAGACATGTGACCGTTTTCAATGCCATCTTCTGAAACTACCATTTACGTTGTCACCCTGCATCTTCAGTGCTCCTGACTTTTAAGTTGCCGTAATATTTTGAACACTCACACACACACACGCACTCGTTGTCTTTTTGACAGTTCTTCACCGCGAAAGGTCAACACCCCAAGAATTGTCTGTTTACAATTTAAAACTTCCTATAAATTGTACAGCGTTTCTCCAACGTAGGTATACTTGTTTTAATATAACTCTTCTTTATAATTGTCTATAAATTTATTACCTTCTTTATTATTTTTCACATATTTCCTCTTTCCATTGGCTAGTACAATTCTTATTTTTGTTCTTTTTCCAGCTTTCGGCAATATAGGAAAAACATTGCAAACAACAGGTATCCTTTTACTAAGATTACTTGCACCACCATGGTCCACTTGGTTTGCCCCTTCGTAACCTCCTTCTATCCAAGACTTCTCCAACGGTGATGTGTCTATCTGTAATAAACTACACACCCAGTTTACATTATATTTTCTTTTTATTTTGTAGGTTATCAAGAACCGTACAAGTACCTCTCTACTGTTTATGATACATGATATTACATATACAAATTCCTGAATGTATTCTATTATTACCAGCTGTCGTTTATAAAAACACTACTACTGATATCTCAGAATAATTTTATTTATATCCTTTTTTTTTATTTATTTATTTACTTATCTAGTAATAAATTAAGGTAAATATTTATTCTTTCTGCATGATTTATTTAATAAATTTTATTTATTACCTTATGCACGTTCTCAAGTTTATCTAATTATTCAATTATTTTTGTCTCGTGCATATCGAATTCTCACACATTTTATAAAGTCAGGTTGTTTTTCATTGTACACAAACCATACATCTTGTTTCTCTTTTCTATAAAAGAAATATATATACATCTTAAATTCTATCTCGTGTTTTATTTTTAGTACTTATTTAAATTGCAAATATAAATTCAATTTGGTGTATGCATAAAAGTGTATGCAACCCAACATCCTCATGTTAAATTCCTTCAACTACCTTAAACTTATTATTATAGTTTCTTTCATATTTTATACACTTAAATTAAATCTTAATACTACTGCTATCATCTTATTAATATGTAAGATACCACGGCAATATGTATGCTTTTTGTCTTTGTTCATTATGTAAATTCAGTCTTCCCATAAAAACTTATCACGTATACTAAATTTATTATACATCTTTATAGTATAATTATATTGAAATACGATTGCTAAAATTGTATTGTGTAGTATATCGTCAGCGTAATTCGCAAAATGCGTAACTCCATATTTGGCCCAAAATGAGATTTATGCGCCATCTGTTAGGAAAAAAATTAAGATTCATTGTGGCAAAGTGCTGAACTCCACAAAAAATCCCTTAATTTTTTAAAGCCGATTTCGCAAAGTTCGTAACTCCTCGGCTTCATTTTCGTACTGCGCAAAGTGACTAACTCCCATTCAGTATAGTTATTTGTATGGTGTCCATGTGACTGCGAGAAAAAGTGTGGTTAAACGACACTATTTTTGTGTTACTCTGAAGGTGTAGTGTGATTATTATTTGTAACAAGGTAAGATAAATACATTCACGCTCTCGGAAATATCTAAAGGTTTTTATTCTTTTGTGAAAAGTGTGATAAATATCTTGAAGGAGATACGCAATTTTCCCAGAGATTTGTAACTAACTTCGGTCACACATACGCAATTTTCTTTATACATAAATCCATACAGCATTTTTACTTTTTTTTTTAATGCAGGATCAAAATGTCTACAAGAACTTTGAAAATACTAAGTATGGTCATCGACAAGTCGTCTTCCAAACCATCTGACTCTGATTCTTTATTTTCAAGAAACATTGATGAGAAAGGTAAAAACATCATGTTTATGCTGTTATGTGTATTATTCCACAGAATCTATTTTAGAGCAAAACGAAGAAGAGATTTTGGACATTGAAAAGTTCATTGCAAATGCAGAAAATGAAGATTTTGTTTTTGATGATGGCCATGTCATAGAAAACAATGACGAATTCCATTCCATCCTGAATGAACAAAAATGTCGCAATGTGAATAACGACAATCAACAAATAATTACGACAGATGACATTAATATTGATAACGACTCTAATTGCAACCCAACAGACAGAAGTGCTGATGAGGAACAAAACGTATTTACATATAAAGACGAGATTGAGGAAAAAAACAATGAGTGCAGCTATGAAGCAGAGAAAAATGGTAACCAGAATAACGAAAGTATGAGCAGCAGCGAAAGTAATGCAGAAAGTGCTATTGAAGAGCAAACGAGTTTAGAAGATGGTGACCATTCCCATGATAACTCAGAGGACAGTGAACATAACGAAAATGAAAATCACTATGGGAAACGGAAAAGATTAAAGAGAAGTGCCATGGATATGAAGCAGTGGTCAAAAAATAAAAACCGTGGAAACAGGGAACAAGGGCTGAGCTATTACGGCAAAAAGAAAACACCTGATGGCACATGGCAATATAATCTACAAAAAAATAAAAAACAATTACGTGCACCATGCAATTGTCAGCTTAGTAGGAAAGAAAATTGTAAATTAAAATGTAATTTCATATCACAAGACGAAAGAAAACTTATATTTGAGAGCTTCTGGAAATTGACATGGCGTGAAAAAAAAGTTTTTGTGAAGTCACTTACTACCGTTAAAAATACAGTTAGAAGACGAGGAGTTAATGAAGGATCATCTAGAAGAAACACGTCTACCGAATTTTACTTGAAAAGTGGTGGACAACAAATCCGTGTTTGCAAAAAAATGTTTTTAAACACTTTGAGTATTGGAGAAATAGCTGTAAAGCAGTGGATTAGAAGAGATTTTGAAGTAATTGAAAGGCCAAAGAATAAAGAAATAATAATTTCTAATGAAATAAAGAACGTGAATAACTTTTTTGATTCTCTGCCTAAACTAGAGTCCCACTACTGCCGTGCTTCCTCATCTAAATTGTACCTGGAGCCTTTGTGGGAGTCTAAAGCTCAACTTTATTCTGTTTATAAAAGCGAATTTTGCAAAGAAAAGGATGCCAAACCTCTTTCTCGAGCCACTTTTTCAAAGATATTTGACGATAAGAATTTATCGTTACATCATCCGAAAAAAGATAGATGTGACATTTGCATTGCATTTGAAACCGGTAATTTAGCACAAGACGAATATGACCATCATGTCACCTTAAAAAATGAAGCACGATCTGAAAAAGATAAAGATAAACTTTCCGATAATGAAGTATTCACGATGGATTTACAGTCTGTGCTGTTATCTCCAAAATCAAATGCCTCTGCTTTATATTGGAAACACAAGTTAACAGTACACAATTTCACTGTTTATGATATAAGACGTCGTGAAGGTTACTGTTTCCTTTGGAATGAATCTGAGGGCGGACTAACGTCCAATGTATTCGCGTCGATTATTGTCCATTTTCTTCTCAAATTTTTGGATACCCACACCATTCAAGACAACACTGAAATTATACTGTATAGTGATGGCTGCGGATACCAAAATAGGAACACGGTTTTATCGAATGCATTATTTAATTTGTCAAAGGAAAAGAACATAACAATCGTTCAAAAATTTTTACAAAAGGGCCACACTCAAATGGAGGCTGACAGTATGCATTCCACCATTGAAAAAAAAATAAGGAAGAGACAAATAAACGTCCCAGCTGACTATATTCATGTTTGTAAAGAAGCTTGTAAAAAATCGCCCTACTCAGTTGAATACTTGTTACATCCATTTTTTAAAAATTTTGACTCTACCACCAACTTCTCTTCGATTAGGCCGGGAAAAAAAGCCGGGGACCCCGTAGTTGCTGACCTAAAAGCCATAAAGTATACTTCAGAGGGTGTGTTTTTCAAACTAAGACATTCAGATGTGGAGTGGATTCCTCTTCCTACACGAATCAGTAAAGCAAAAATGGCTGTGAGTTTCAGTTCATTGCCGCGACTGTATAACGAAAGGTTGAAAATAAAAAAAGAAAAATATGACAACTTACAGCAGCTAAAACGCAGCTTAACACAAGATTACCACGAATTTTATGATAATCTTCCTTATGTTAATTAAACGTTTTTTTTTTCATATAACTTCTAATAAAACTGGTTTTGAATTATTTTTCATAACTATTAAATAAATATAATTTCCACTTACAACTGCCTTACTGCAATGTGCGTAACTCCAAAACTAATTATTAACTTATTAAGGGACATTTTACGTAACTCCATTTATTATTGATCGGAGCAATAATTTTGTAAATATTGTTAAATAATTCATTCCGCTACAAAATATTGTAACGTATTCCAAAAGTTTGTGTCTTAATTTGTAATGGCTAATTTTTGGTTACGTTTTTTTGCTCTCCTCTAAAATCTATCCATAAGGAGATACGCACAATGCGAATTACGCTGACGATATATAACTCGTATGTGAGCACATTTTGTCTATATTGAATGTGTCTTTTCTTTATACATTCCTTTTTTGAAATTTTTTGCTTTTTTATTCTTTTATTTTTAATGTAATTTTTACTTGCTGTTGTTGCTTCATTTTTGTCTTTTTTCTTTAATTATATTTATTAAATGCTAATTATTAATTATTGGATGATAAATTTTTGATAAACCGTCAATTTCATTAACACTTCTGTCATTTATTGTGTTCTTAATTTTTACTATGTTTATTATTTCTAATATTTCTCGCGCTTTGGTATTATTTTGTTTAGTTAGAACTGTTGTAATTTTAAAGTCAAATTTGTGATTATATTTTGTTTGGTGTTTTTTAAGAGCTGTTGAATTTTTACAATACTTATGTCCTTTTAGTCTTTCTTCGAGAAATTGTTTGGTTTGGCCAATATATACTACATCACAAGCTTCACACGGCACACTGTATACAATAAGTAATTGTTTCATTAGTGGTATTGGGTCTTTTAATCTGGTGTGTAGGTACTTGAGATTGTTGGTGTTTTGATATGCCAACTTAAAATTGTATGGTCTCACTAAATTGTGTATTTTTTCTGATAAATTTGCAATATACGACATAGAAATATATGTGGGGTTATTTTGTTGCTTGTTAACATCTTTTTTTTTATTTAACATTTTTTGGATATTTTCACCATTATTGTTTAATCTCTGTTTAAATATTTTGTTGATAAACTCTGAGGGGTAGTTGTTATTATTTAGTATTTCTTCGACTGTTTTAATAATAGCTGGTCGAAATTCCGCACTTGTGAGTTTTATGACTCTGTCAGCAATTGCTACAACAACACTTTTTTTCTGTGTAATTGGTTGACAAGAGTTGAAATTTAGATACCTTCCTGAAAATGTCACTTGCTGATAGAGTCATAAAACTCATAAGTGCGGAATTTCGTTCAGCTATTATTAAAAAAGTCAAAGAAATACTAAATGATAACAACTAGCACTCAGAGTTTATCAACAAAATATTTAAACAGAGATTAAACAAAATATATAATAGTGAAAATGTCAAAAAAACTTTAAATAAAAAAAAAGAAGTTAACAACCAACAAAATAACCCCATATATATTCCTATGCCATATATTGCAAATTTATCAGAAAAAATCAACAATATTGTGAGACCATACAATTTTAAGTTGGCATATCAAAACACCAACAATCTCAAGTACCTACACACCAGATTAAAAGACCCAATACCATTAAATACCAAACAAAATATAATCACATCACCATTTGCTTCTTATTTATCACTTTTGTTGATGAAACTTATGTAGTATATAATTTATTTATAATTATTTATCAATTATTTATTTACTTACAAATTTATGATATATAATTCACAGACCTAGTGAATATATGTGATATACAAACTTAGCAATAAATGAACCTTTTTTGTTTTTAATAAATTAATTTACTAAGTATTATGTTATTTCGTGTTTTCCTAAAAATCTACAAAAATATTCAAAAGATTGTATCATAGTCTAAACGAGCTAGAAAAATCAGTTTGGTCTTAAACTTTAGCTACTTACCTCTACTATAAATGCGATGTCAGACTTTAGTGTAGAATACACCATTTACTTACTATCGAGCAAAAACCGATTTAAAAAAAAATTTCAAATTTCGAAGAGGTCTATCTCCGGAAGTATTGGAGCTAAATATCCCGTTTCTGTATTAAATTGTTGAAAATTTTCTCTAGTTTAATAAAAGCGTAAACGGCTTTTTTGCTTAAACTAATACTTTAGGAGATATTTGTAAAAACAGGCCAAAACATTTAGCGGTTTTTTCAAGATGGCGGCGTCCGCGGTGGTGGCGGAAATAAGAAAACTTGGGACTTTGCAACAATCTACCAATCCATACACCATATCAACTAATCAAAACTAGCCTAATTAGTGTAACCATGCGAGACTTTTTGGTATAGTTTGACTGGACTATATGTTGTACATTCTCCAAGGATATTAGGTACATGGGTGATGTTTCTATCACAGAAAGTTAATATTCTACGTTTTAGATATTTCTTGAATTTACTAGATTTGGTAGACCATATAAATATATGGCACAATAGGCTTAAATTATGTGTTCTGCATGTTCAACCATTTCGTTAGGTAGATAGGTTCTTTTTCGGTGGTTTATACCAAAAATTCTTTATGTTGCTATTAATAGTGAAATATTAGGTAAGTCTATTAAATGAATATAATAGTATATATGTCATCTTTGGATAATATAAAAAATCTAAACCTTATTTTTACAAACTTACTTCAATTCGGTAAAATATATTCAGGTACGTTTAACAACTAAAATAATTACTTTCTCTTCTGAATGTTGCGCATCTCCAATACTATTTAAGAAGATAATAAAATATGACTAATGTTAAGTAAAGAAGTGCAGTTGATTTTTGCCAAAAATCAATACTATTTAAGAAGATAATAAAATATGACTAATGTTAAGTAAAGAAGTGCAGTTGATTTTTGCCAAAAAGACTAGTGTCACCTATAGACAACTTATAATTGAACAGATTTACTATAAAAATTAATTGTGGACTAAAATACAACCGTAAGTAATTAATACCTATTGATTTTTTCTGGTTACATTCTGAATCATATCCCCTACACATACACAGTTAGAGTTTTGAAAATCACAATATATGCTGTCAGTTTTAGTTCATATGTTCAGACCCGGACATGAGCGGCCGTTGGCTCATCACCCACGCGCGCACTATTGAAATTTTATATTTTTAAAAAGTTTATAATTTTATTTATTTAATTGGATAACAAGTGGGTGGTAATCTATAAAATACAAAATACGTTATTATTTGTTTATATTGTAGTTAAAATCGAGTAAATTCCCCGTATTTTATTAATCTTACGAAATATAAGGTAAATAGAATAAATTTTAAAAACACCTCACGCTTCTATCTACGTCCATGAAGAAAGGAATTTAACATTAAAATCGACTTTTTTGCTGTCCGTTTTCTCGACGAAAACAGATGTTGTAGTTCACCATATGAATAGTGCTATTCAGTAACTGCGTGATGTTATACATTATTTCTTTTGTTCGTCGTAATTTCGGCCCCATATGTCCGAATTATTACACATTGTTCAGAATAAAACTGCAGTCTATGGTCAACTGTTCTCCTCTTTCTACTCTTTGTAACACATCACACAAAATGTCACTTGTAAATATTTTATTTTCATTGGTTTTTACCAGTTTTTGTGCGGCAACAGAAGGTTGATGGCATTGTCCAACATTCTTCTTACAATGACCCATGATTAAAATCCAAAATTCATTAAACACACTACAAATTAAGCGAGAAAGAAAACTTCAAACAGCTAGTGAAAATGATGCCACATGGATTAGAAACGTTATGAGAATAGTTTTTGAATAATGAGTGGTGTCAGTCGACGAACAAGCTGTAGAGATGCATTCATACGGATGCACGTAATGACTGCCCTGCAATTACTTATTTCAATTATTATTATATGCAAAAAAAATGCAAACAAGTATACTAAATTGACCAGCTTTCATGCATACAGTACACGGAATAATTTATTATTAGAAATACCACGGCCAAATGCGCTCTCAGTGAGAAAAGTCCAACGTACGTGTCTATAAGAGTCTACAATAAATTACCAAACAAATATAAAGTGTTGCCATACAGAAGGTTTAGAAATGATATTAACCCATTACGTGCCGGTGTCATATATATAGGACAACTGACTTACATTTTTTTTTTAAGAAATCTCGTTAATAATAATAAAAACGGCCTACCGTAGGATCAACATGTACCTATTCTGAATATATATTTAATTTTTTCTTCACAAAATCAGCAACTTTACTGATGCTGTAATTTTTTTAATTCTGTAAGATATTCCGCCATTCTGCATGCCAGTGCGTTAAATCATGTAATTAGAACAAATAAATTCATGACATAAATTTTACCTCGTGAACAGCTTCTTTACTTATGTAAGATAATTATTACGTTACAATTTTGTCTACTGGTACATTCATAAATTAGATTTTTCTCAAAAAACATGGGTGTCCTATATTTAGGACACCGGTACCCTGAAAGGAAAACTGATCACGGTGCGCGCGCGCTGTACTCACGTTTTGACAAGTCTAGACAACTTACTTGCATGAAAGTGGGTTATGTTTTGTGTTCCTAAAAGGCAATCTAATCTTCCAAGGTACCGCTGAATCCGCTGAATAACTCAAGGTGAGTTCAAATTATAAAATAGAAAAGGTTCTTTATGATTATTTGTGCATAGATGGCAACAAAAAAATTTCTAACGTTGGCCGATCTAGAAGCGGAATTTGAGCGAGAAGAGTTTTGGCATGACATGGAAAATGTAGATTCCATAGATGTGGTTGTAGTTCCTCCAGAATCCAATTCTCTGAGTGACGAAGACGAAGGAGATGATGATAATTTAGGTCTGGTAGAAATAAACGATATTCCCGGTACTTTAGAAGTGCACGTTCAATCTGAAGAAGCTGATAAAATTGAAACTGTTGAAGTTGAAGGCGAGAGACCTGAAAATGAAAAAGGTGAAGAAGTTGCAGCAGGTACTAGTGGTAGTAGAAGAGGATCAAAGAAAAGAAAACTAACCGACATTGCACCAAAATGGATAAAGAAAAGTCCTATTTACAGAAACGTGTCACAAGCTGGCGAGTCTGAGGAGACCAAGGTTGAAAGATTATATGAAAAACTTGCTGAATTTACACCGTTTCAATTATTTGAAAAATTTTTGGATGACGAATTCTATCAACATATTCGTTGTGAAACAATTCGCTATGCAAAAAGTGCTAAAAACGATTTAAATTTTGATATCACAATTGACGACCTTAAAACTTTTATTGGCATATTACTGCTTTCGGGGTACCATACCCTTCCTTCTGAAAAATTGTTTTGGGCAACTGATGAAGATGTGGGCGTACCAATTGTGCAAAAAGCAATGTCAAGAAATACCTTCTTGAAAATAAAATCAGTGCTACATTTTGCCAATAACGATGAGACAGACCACGCAGATAAATGTTTCAAAGTTCGTCCTCTAATTCAAAAAATTAACGAAGCCTTTCAGCAGTGGGTAGTCTTTACCACAAACCTTTCCATTGATGAGATGATCGTTAAGTATTACGGACATAATCGATTAAAACAATTTATACGTGGTAAGCCAATTAGATTTGGTTATAAATTTTGGGCGCTATGCAGTTCCAGTGGCTACTGCTATAATTTCTCTGTATATACGGGAAAGAGTATGACAGACGATACCGGTGGACTGAACTTAGGATCTAAAGTCGTCACCAGTCTTTTGGAATGCGTTGCAGTACCCCAAGATCACGTGGTATATTTTGATAATTTTTTCACCAATCGTGACTTGTTGATTCATTTAAAAAATGTAGGGTTTAGAGCCACTGGTACAATACGCGAGAACCGCACAGAAAAATGCCCACTAAAATCTTCGAAGCAGTTAGAAAAAGAACAACGCGGCTCTTACGATTATAGATTTGATGAACAAGGTGAGATTTTGCTGGTAAAGTGGAATGACAATAAATGTGTCATTATGGGTACCAACCACGACGATATTGAGCCAATGGGACGAGCGAGTCGTTGGAGTAGTGCCAGTAAGGCAAAACTAAATGTGCCTCAACCAAATCTCATCAAATCCTATAACCAGCATATGGGAGGAGTTGATCACCAAGACTGGCTAGTGGGGAAATACGCAATTCAAATTCGAGGAAAAAAATGGTACTGGCCAATATTCACTCGTATGATAGACATGGCCCTTACCAATGCGTGGATTTTATATAGGATTTTACACGGGGCACAGTCCATCAGTTGTTTGGACTTCAGAAGATCAGTTGCTGTCCCATATCTAAAACTCAATTGTAACGGATCTAAACGAAAGACGCATGCTGCAGGAGTAGTTCTCGACGTTAGATACGACGAAAAAAATCACTGGATTCAACGTAGAAGCAACCAGAGAAGGTGCCAGTATACAGGATGTCAGAAAAAGCCATTGACATATTGCTCCAAATGCGATATCACGTTGTGCGTTGAATGTTTCCAGCCGTATCATACGAAATAATTATTGATTTTGTGCATTACGTGGTCCCGGTGTCCTATATATAGGACACTTTAAAAAAAATATTAGAAAAATTATTTTAATTTTTATTTTTATATAAAACTCTTTGTTAATGTCGGTAAATTAATTGTAAATAAAAATTTGAATTGTTTTGCAATTATTTCTAGTACCGGTACCTAATGGGTTAAAAAACTTCTACTTTTAAAAGATTACTACTCTTAGGATGAGTACCTCAATGACTCCTCCATGTAATCAAACTGTAGTTCTAGGTTTTTTATATGTACAACTATTATGCTGTCTTTTAATGTTTAAATGATATAAGGACGTATCCCATTCTGAAAGGTGGCCGGCATAAAATGTTTCTATTACTTAATTTTTATACTTATTGACTTGTTCTATACCATGTTTATGGTCACATGAACTAATAAATATTATTATTATTATTATTAATATTACTTCAAAAAATGTGTTTTTCCAAACATGAATCGTTTTATTCCTATTTATTTTATTGATGCTTAACTGTTGACATTATTTCTATATACCGGTAAGTTTTCGGGTGAAGCAACGACAGAGGAGTGTCCAAGTCCCCACTATCACTCGCTACAGTTATCGTATTCCCCGACGCGAACGGCTGTAGTATACTACTACCACCGCTCTGGTTAACGGAGGGGAGTACATATACGTAGTCGTTCAGTTGTGGGGACTGATACATGCGCTATACAATCGTTGCGTTACCAGAAAACCTACCGGTATATATATATATATATATTACTCTTATGCTTTAGTTGGTCAGGTTCGTAATAAATACTCGCATAAATTTAAAATACTATGTAAACAAAAACGTGTTCATGGTGATTCTTTAATAATTTTTTGTGCGTGTTTGTTTTTTTGTTTCTGTCTATGTTCGAGTTCATTTAAAAGCCCAAGATAAAAATTTGTTGCTGTAAAAGGAATCTACATTTCTGTAGCTGTCTACAATAAGTTCGACTAATTTGCCAACATGAACCGCCACATTACGGCACCTCATCTTACCCCCCACATTTATTTTCCTCAGGTCCACCAAACTGAAAACTAAACGCCAGCCTTAAAAATAAAATAGTAAAAAAGGAAAAAAAATCAAAAAAGGATTGTATAAAAATAAAGACACATTCAATATAGACAAAATGTGCTCACATACGAGTATATATTTATACTACACAATACAATTTTAGCAAACGTATTTAAATATAATTATACTATAAAAATGTATAATAAATTTAGTATACGTGATAAGTTTTTATAAGAAGACTGAATTTACATAATGTACACAGACAAAAAGCATACATTGTAACGAAGTCCCTTCGTCAATTGCAATAAAATAACATTTTTTGAATTCATAATTAATTTGTCTGTAAATATCAAATTATGTATGAGTGTTATTTTATTCAAATTCTAGTATTGAATCATGAATAATGAATCTCTCTGTATATGGCCATATTGTTCTTAATAATGCATGCTATTTATTTATTTTATGTGGAAAAATACCGATTGTCTACGTCACGATCATATTTCTCGCGCGATATATTCTAGTCTCGTGTGCAAATTCAATAGTTTGAACCAGTATATACTATCAAATGCAAGCCTTCATTTTCCACACTTAGTTTGACCAGCACTCAACTGCCTGAACAACAAATTAACTATAGATGGTACATTAGTACCTTAGCATCATGGAAACATGCCATAAATGGCATTTTAAATGCTGGAGTAAAAAAAATTATTTTAAGATCCGTTATACATTTATTGTAGAAGTTTTTTAACAATACTGTTGTAATGTCATAATATAAAGAAAAACTAAATATTAACTATGAATGTATGTCTCCAGGTTTAGGCTATTTCGCCAAAGTTTTAAATCCATTCACCAGTTGATCATAAAGAAAAAAAGACGATACTTTTGATGAAATTTTTCATGCCTTACACATATTTTATTTTAATTACAAGGGGAGATAAAGAAAGCAAATATCATGACTTATAATTAACTTATTCTCCGAACCACATACATTGCACACTAAATACAAAATGATGTAGCTTAATAAATATAAATACCGGTAAATGTAAATATGTATTTTATATGAAACAAAGGATTTGCTATTATTGCTAATTAGCAACTATTGAGTACCACACCCGTTTTAATTTTCTTTTTAAATAATCTCAATGTAATAAGTTCAATACCTTTCTACCTAATGTAGTATTTATACCAAATAAACACTGTACACTTGCAGCAAATGTAAGAAGTAACTTCTTGCTGGCTTAGAAATACTTCAGTTGAGATTCTTTATTGTGGTATTTTACACGTTTATTCCTATTACAAACAAACAAGTTCGTAAAAGCAGTAGTTTCCCAAATTTATAATGGTCCAAAGCCTTAATAAATTTTATATTATTTTGTTGGTGACGAAAGTCATGTAAAATATATTTTAATATAAACAATGCTACCTGAAACAGGAAAGCAAACCAGACGATTATTATTTTATTACTGTTCGTAGGTACTACATTAGCGCTAATATAACTTCAATAATAACAAAACAGAAGGCAGTGGGTGTAAAAATCCCTAAAAATTAATTGCTTATATTATTTATCACCAAAACTTTACGAATACAAATTTATTTTTCATGGGGATGCGTGTCTATCAAAAATAAATGATCATGCTCAGAAATTGATTAGATGTAGCAATCTTAAATAAAAGAAATACCTTTATTTTAAATGCAGAAAAAGAAAGTTATGTGTTTATTATTAGTCTTTCTTTTGTTAGTTTTTCAGATTTTATTTAATTTAAATCTTTTTGATATACTATCTCTCTTTATTTATAAGAGAGGCAATTGTTTCATTTTTCTTTCACAAAAAATGAAATATTTCGCTATATGAACGAACTAAAAAATACAGACAGCTTCCATCCATTTACTTAAGGTTTGTCTCATAAAAAATTAATTATGGCTAAGGATTAGCAGAAACAATGGCCACCGTTCCTTGATGGGTTGTTAGACGTTGATTTACGGAAAAAATCTTAATTAATTATACCGGAAATTAAGAATATTAATCATTTTAAAAAAATTCTCGATTGCTAATTATATATTATGCGTACTTCGAAGACATTTCAACATCAAGAACGCAGCTATTTTTTTTTTATTAATATTGTAGGTACTGAGTATATTTATCATCGTATAAATACTATATTCGATTGACAACGAACATGTCGAATGCTTTTAAACCGAATAAAAAATACAAATATAAACATTTTAAAATAACTCAAGTTCTCCACGGATGAAAGTTTTCTAAAAAAAGAACAAATTGGGTCTAAACGGTAGTTTATAAGTTGTATAAATACGCGTACAAAATAAATCGTTTATGACCATAATATACACAAATTGTATTACAAATGATTTAACTAACTCGAATTTTCCGGTTTTTCGATAAATGATTTTATTATACGTTTAAAGTATGTACGTATACTAAAATATAATCGTGATCATAAACTTGAAAACATAGATTGATTAATTTTTATGGTACACACACAATCTAATATCCACTATCAAGTTAAAACTGTACATTTATAGAAAACTCAATCCCAATAACTATCCTTGTTCTCGACTAAATTCAAGATTACTAGTTCTGTAGTAAAAAAAAACACACTATAGCGACATTTACAATGCCTATTGAATTAAATACAGTGTAATGTTTAGCATACTACTAAAGAATTTTAGTCCTACATAAAAAATAACTGCAATAATTACGATGATTGCTTCTTGAGAATCACCATAATTTGTTTTATTAATAATCTAGAATATGATTTTACTTGTGATAATGACCGAGTCCCTGCTTTCTTAACTAAACACTAAGGTTATCTTCGTGAAGCGAGTGGCCAACATATTTAAATTTTCCTTAACTACTGCTGTATTTCCATACGCTTGGAAAGTAGTATTAAATTACGCGTCTTGAAAACTAGTTATCAATCAGTTATAGCCAACTATAGATCCATTGCTATTTTACCTAATTATGATTTTTTAACTATGTATTCACTATGCTCAATATACACCAGCTAGGCGTAATTTAACTCCCCACCAGCATGTATTTCTCGAGAGAAGGTATACATTTACCAATCTTTCGCATATCACAATATTTATTTCGAATATTTTAGTTATAAGGGGACAAGTCAATGTAGTGTATGTGTATACTGACTTCAAAAGTATTCGATTACTTGGACCAGGTCCTTTTTCCGGTTAAGATTTAATTCATTGCTTTCAGTAATGCCCTTACTACCCTTCTAATATTCTATTCCAAGCATCGTTAACCCTTTGCCTCCCGAGAATATTTTTTTATGAATAGGTTCATTCCCATACATTTAATCGGTTATTTATGCAAGAGTGTTACAATTTCTTTTTTGTTATTATTTTGCTACATTTTAATTCTGGGTTGAGAATCTTAATTTTACCTTTCGAATGTTTAATTACGCTTGGGAGCATAACTTTAGTTATTTTTTCTCTTGTCCGGTAGCTTGATCGATTTATTATTGATTGAACCTTTTACCGCCATCCTGTGACCAATTGCGCAGTGCGATTCCGCGATCGACCGTTGTCGTGCGAGATCTGTATCTCATTGGGAGTGTAGTAGCGCTGTTTTACAGTCATAGATGGCGTATGCTTGGTTATTCGTATCTATTCTAGGCAATTAACTATATTATTGGTATCTGTTTATGTTAAGCAATGTTTGGGCTTTCTTTTCTGTTAATTTAATTGGTAAATTATTATATTCCGCTTGAAATTGCCGTTTGTAGTCAAATGATTGTTCTAAACATTTATTGTAGTTCTGTGATCATTAAAGAGGGCAGTAGTTGGTAATTTCATGTCGTCTTGTACATCACATTTGTCATATTCTTTCCCCTTTCCGATTTGATCTCGTGCAAGGAACATTCTTTTGATCGCAGAATAGTAACAGTATATTTCAATTATTCTTGTCCAAGTTAGTTAAGTTAGTTTGATGTATCGTTAATTGGCTACTGGAATATTGGTGGATTAAATAGTTCTTGCCAAGTAGTAAATTTAGATGACGTATTGGATTATAGGTGATTGGAATTGCTACTATCGTAAGTATCGTTAATAGCGTGCAAACGAACAACGCCATTTTGTTCTCGTTCATGGCGGCACTCTGAATATTTGAGAAGATCTATCTACTGGTGAAGGCAAATTTTGCTGTGCAGTTCCTGATCTCCTGTTCCAGCCCTTCTGCATTTTATTCCAATAATTGTTGGTAGCCGTAGATATTTTTTGAAGAGGTTTCCTGAAACTGTATGTAGATATGTGATCTTGGATGTGTGTGGGAAAAATTTAAGGTATTTCGACTTTGTTTATTGCTGTTTTGCTGAATATTGACAGTTTATTGCACCGTCACATTGTGCAATCAGACACAATCAAATTTGTGTAAATTTACGTGCAGTTGTTGAGCACTACGTGCTATCTAACTTTATTTTTCCGGTCTAACTGTTCATTAGAGTCAACGTAATTACTAGATTTATCTTGTAGTGGCATATGAGTCACTGAGATTTAGATTTCTGACATTTAACGTTTAGTTTAACTAGTAGTTGTGGCCTTATTTTGAGGTTACGTGTCAAATTGGCCTGCTACATAGCCATTTCTTTTCTTGTGTTAATTTAATTGATATTTCGGGTGCGTATTTTGCATTGTAGCATCCCAACTTGTATTGTGTAAATTTATTGCTTTGATTTTAGTATATTTAATGAACAATTTCAATATACTTATGTGTAATTTGTACGATCTTTAACTTGTTGAATTTTATGAACGTTTTCTTTTTGTAAGACAATAGTTATCTGGCACTGTTAGTATTAGATACCATTTAGAGTCTATTATCTGGTGTCGATCAGCTTGTCGTTGGCCTCTAATATACAAGGTGTGTATAAATTGGCGGACCCACTACACGTGGCGACATTCTTGGTCAAATTTTGAGTTAAAAGTCCTGATCCTAAAACGATGTATCAGGCTTCCGTCGTCTTCAGAATGAATTTAAAAGAAACATACATTTGGCAACATTGAACACGCATGTGCTAGTTATAATCTTCGGAACATTTTTACACGTCGTCATGTGAACCTTACATTTTAAATTTAAAAAAGAAACAAACGAAATAAAATTGGTTTCTTAGATTACATATTTATTACGAAAATATTAGAAAGTTTAAAAAATTTTTGATAATATTGACTAATTTTTGTACATCTTCTTGATAGAAATGAATGTAATTATTACCTACATAATTGTTCGAATTGAAATCCATCAGTTTGTAGACATAGCTGCAACCTTTGTGGTATCGTTTGTACTATTCGCTCAAGTTTTTCTGGTATGATTTCTAATATTGCGGCTTCAATTCGGGCTCTAACTTCGTCAGCGTCCTATGGAGGTGTAGCGTAATCTTTACCTTTAATGATACCCCAAACAAAAAAATCTAATGGATTGAGATCGGGGGATCTCGCAGGCCACAAAAGGGGACCGCCACGACCAATCCATCTGTCTGGGAAGTGTTCAGTCAACCAGTCTCTTATATTACGAGCAAAGTGCGTAGGAGATCCATCATGCATGTAAATCATATTACGGCGTACGTTTAGCGGTATCTCATCAATAACTTGTTCTAAAACATTTAAATATTCACTGGCATCTAGGCGATTTGGTAAGTAAATTGGTCCAACTGCCCTGTGGTTTATTATACCCAGCCAAACGTTAACAGAAAACCTTATTTGGTGACCGTATTCGCGAAATTCATGTGGATTTTCATCTGCCCAAATGATGAAAATTATGAGTATTAAACACACCATCTCTGGTAAACATGCACTCATCACTCCAAAGAATACGTCTTAAAAAGTCACCTTCTTCCTGAATTCTATTTAAGATTGTATTGCAATAATTGATTCGAAATAAGTTATCATTTCCGTAAAGAGGATGAACTTTAGAAACATGGTATGGATGAAGCAAGTTTTCTCGTAGAACCAAATGAACTGTCTTATTACTGGGAATATTTAGTGTAGAAGCTAATTGACGGGTACTCGCAGAGGGATCTTCCTGTATTGTGGCTAGAACTTGCTCTTCTAGTTGCACGGTACGCGCTTGCCTTGGTCGACCTGCGTTCGCATTTCTTGGAATAAACGAACCTGTTTCACGAAGTCATTTGTCCAGCCTTCGAAATACATTTTTACTTGGATGACTCCGATTTGGAAAACGCACTCGATATTCCTGCCCTGCCGTGCTAGCATTTCCACGACAGAAACCGTATATCATGTACATATCGGCATATTCGTTGAACGTAAAATTCATAATAAACAAACAGAACAACTAGTAAACACGAAAACCCGAAAACTGATTAAAACTATACAAATAAACACGAAAAACAAGCAAGTCGAATGAAATAGGTATAATACAAAGTGTCAAAATTTGACAGTAGTAACGTATTTGACTAGAACAACATTAGGCTGCCTACTTATTGTTTTACAACGTTGTCAGATGTGTTTTTCGTCAAAATAAGTTAATAAACAAATATTAAAAACAAACTTTAAAATCAAAAAGAAAACTTTATCGAAAGCATAATAACAACAATTCTTCTTTCTTCTAAATTGTAGCTCTTTCTGTCAACAAATATCAAGTAATAATGCTTATTTCAAGACTGAAAGTCCGAACTTTAGGAACCTCGTGCAAAGATATGGAGCATGGTACGACATTTTCGTATTAGGATTTTGGTCTCCGAATTTAACGAAGAACATCGCCGCGTGTAGTGGGTCCGCCAATTTATACACACCTTGTATAGAGTGTTTCGTTTTGCTTATGTGTTGCTGATTGCGACCAAACTGCTCGACATTGGGAAGACTTCCTGGCATATGTTACCTTGTAATCTTTTATTTTTGTTTTAAGTATTTTCTCATGTATTTAATTGAACGCGAGGTTTTGCCTCATATGACTTAATTCTTTTGATTACTTCAAATTAGTATAACAGTTTGTCAATTGTAACTTCAATTTATGGTTCACATTTGGTGGCCGTCTTATTCAATTAATACATACTTTCGGAATTTTAAACATTTGTAACTGGTATGCACTTAGGTGCTTCTTTATTTTTAGTGTTTTTTTTTATTACTTTTATTTGTACTTAATTTGTAAAGTCATTACTGTAGTGGACTTTGAATGATAGGTTGGCTAAAGCTTAATCTTATCTTTGGGCATCGGGCAATTTAAATCAGTAAATAAACCTGTTGTTAAGTTTGTATGAGTGTGTTTGGCTTTGCTGATTATTATACCTAGGGTTTAATAATAGACTTGTTCCCGGCCTATCTATCAGTTGCTGGTCAGTATAATTAATCGGAACTGGTGCCCTTATTATATAACACTTTCACTTGTTGAGTGAACGAACCTACCCTGCCCGACTGGTTAGCGGCAGTACTGACCATCATCTTCGACATCAATCTTGGGAAGACTGAAAGGTAAGGCTTAGTGAAGGATAAGCTGGCGATTAACAAATTAATTAGTAGACAAGCGTCACTGTTTTTTTAGTTATCATTTAGAATTCTAGTAATTTAATCCTCTTTGATTTACTTCTAGACATTGCATGGTCTACGCTTGTAATTCTGCCTTTGTTTGCGATCACTGTTTGAACTCTTTTTGTCGTGCTCAAATTTAAATTATTTAACAGCTCTACGTCATGATTATGGAAGAATTCCTCGTAGAAGTTTAAGTTTGCAGCAGCAGGTTAATTGCTGTTTTAGGCAGTATGTTCCATGCATGTTCTATTCAATTACGATGTGATGACTTGTAAGTAGAGGTATATGTTCAAATTGGTTCGATGCCAGTTGATTTAGCATAATTGTAGTTTGACGAAGATAAGCATTATCATCTAGAAAAGGAGCACAGACCAGCAATAATTATTTACAATATTGTCAATGATGTCTCAGGCGAAAATTTTGCAATTTAAAGTTTGCTCGCACACATACACTTTCACACTGCCTCTTGAAAAAATCCATCGATCATCACTATTTTTCCCCCACCAAATGTGAGTTTCATTCTTGCTACGAGTTAGGTCTATGCAAGTTATAGAGAGATTATTTCCGACACATTTCACTATTCGTATTATTATGCGTTCGTCTAAGTTTTTTCCTGATATCCCTCTCTGCCATGTCCAGTTTTTCTATACCTATTCCTATACCTAAAATGCTGGAAATTATATTTTCAGTTACGTGAAAGTTATCAGTCATATTCACTTGTGTAGTGTAGCTTTTGGCATGTTCTTACATCAGACCATGCCTAAAGTTATATTCATTTATTGTAGAGTTAGTTAAGTAACACCTCACTATCTTTAACACGATATTCTTTAGAAAGACAACATATTAAAACACTAAGCGATGAAAACAAGCCTGAGGTTTTTGTGTGTCTCTGTTTTATAAGAAAATATGAAAGCGTGTAGTCAGTTTTCATTATTACAAACTGTAGGCAACCTAGGCATACAGAAATGTTGTTAACATATTCACAATTTACATGGAAATTTACAATATCCTTTTACTTTCTTATACGTAGTATAAGGAAGTATTTTCAATCAGTTTATATAGGCATTCTCAGAAATTAGCGATAAGTAATAATTACCATCAGTAACAATAAGAGCTCTAGATGATAACATCTTTATGATATTGGTGGGCGCATTTGCAATCGATAAAACTGAGACTATAATTAGTAGCCAACTTCTCTTTGCTTTACATGCATTCTTTAGACTCACTATTTTCGCATTACTCGACTTGTGCATTTATTATTTGCTTTATAATATAACACGCAATGTAATGTGTTTAATTCTTTTCACTGAACTCTTACCTGTTCATAGTTACGACATGGTGCTCATAAGAAAGATCAAAGTCAACTATTGTTTTTCCGAAAAAAAAGTAATCGTAAAATGAGAAATTTTGTTGTATTATTTTAATGTCAGCTTTCAGAATAAAAAAAAATGAGAGAATATCAATATTGTAATTTTATTACATATTGAAGAGAAATTATATAATTAAATTATTGGGCCAAATTACCTCGTAAATGACGGATACCCAAGAATGCTAACATTTATAATTGCTTATTTATATATTATTACATTATTAGAATATTTACATTATTTGTTAAAAGATTGTTTGTGTTGTCATATTGAAGAATAAATATTGGTATTATTATTTAAAAAATAGTCACCATATTTATATATGTAAAAGGTTCTATTATTACTAGTAATTTTATAGGATACAGTCAATATTTTTGTAAAAATTAAAAGTTGCCGTAATTAGTTTATTGCTGTCTAACATTTTATTACATACAACCAATTAGACGCTACACAATATTACACCCAGAACATTCAAAGAGAAAAGCAATCGATCTTCAGCGTTGTTAACACGGTTGCGCGGTATAAGTTCCGCACTTACTCTTCTTATCTAAAATCTCTGAATAAATATTATGAATTTCTTTCAAAATTAAATCTAAACACCTTCGAACTCCGTATTTAAGGCATCAATACATCCAGCATATTCGATTGTTTGTTATTAAACCGATATCCATATATATATATATGCGAATATAGGGGAGTGCAATAAGAATTTATATAACAATATTGAGGAGGCAGAAAATATATATGAGACTTTATTCCACTTTTCAAATATTGTTTATAATGTTAAAATCACATAGAAAATGTATCTAAATTAATCTTTCATCAAGACTTGGTGGTATGCAAATAAATTAATAGCAAAAATGACAACAGCAAATCAAACTGTCATCCAAACTGTTTTATTGTAGTTAATATTGATCAAAAATGGCAAACATTAACAAAAATGATCATTAGGAAAGTAAAACAGTTAAGTAGAATCATTAAAAAATCTTTGATTTATCAAAAACAATATCCAACAATATTACAAAGCAATAATGTCTACTTATGTGTTAAACGATAAATATATAATGATGTAAACGTGAATAGTGTAATTTATTAATTACACTATTCACAATAGTGAAATTGTAAACATTTAAATACAGAACAGCTGCTATTATTTATGTAGTTTTATTAAAAGATCCCGATTTATCATAGATAACATTTAATTCCACTACACAAATAATATCGACGCGACCTGTGTATTTAAAAGCGTAAATGTAACAAATTCAGGCATTGAGAGACCGCACACCATTCATGTAGGTCAATTAAAAGACATAGATTTATAAATAATTGATTGAAGACGGAGATACGTGTTGAAACTCCATAATTTACAAGTAAAAAATTGAAATAAATTTAAATTGAGTTCAAAACAGTTTTATTCACTTCACTACAATTATTTCACCCTACTAGGGCTTCATCAGGTGATGAATATTATAATACAAAATATTTGTAAACGTTCATATTTATGTCTTTTCCTAAATGAGGAGGGGGGAGTTTCTGACATTACCTTAAGAGCGAGAGTAACTTATATATTTAATGTAATATTTAATATATATATATACATAACAATATGGTTAAGAATATTAAAATTTTTTTGAAAACTGATTGTTTACTGATATTATAAAATTAAACAATTTATAAATATATATGTAACTATAAGAATTATTAAGTTGATTTTAAATATTTAAATTTAACAACGGCGAATTCACTTCTAATTGGTCATTTAAAATACACCTTATTTTAAACTACCAACTAGAAGTGAATACATCAAAAATGATAATGGTATTTGTAATAAAAGGCTGTAATACAAGCATGTTTCATTTTTTTTTAATTACATACTAATTGCGTGTGTAGAAAACTGGATTAAAATTGCATGACATATTTTTGCCAAAAAGAAATTTTTCTTAAAGGGAACAGCCAGTACATCAGTTCATTTTTGAATTCTCTACAAAATTTTACACCAAAAAATATGTAGTGCGTTATTACTTATAAAGTGGCCATTACTGAGCTATTGTCATTTTTTGATATAATTTTGCCAACTTTATGTTCTTTATTTGAATACGGTATAGTGAGGCACGATATTGCTGAGAAAATTGACACTCAATTGACAATTAATATGTTGCTTATCAATTGACAAACATGACTGTATAAAGAAAATGAGCTTAGAGATATGATTTTTGTATGTTTTGGGGCAATGTCAAAAAAATTATTTACTAACTAAAGTTTGAATTGTTTATAAAATTAATATATCATATTTCTTCCTCTTTCCTTTTACTCATAAAATCTTAGTAAGTGTCTCATGTCTATACCTACCTGTATTAATACGAGAATTGATGATTGATTTTATTTATAATACCGTTTATGCCAGAAATCATTTCATAAAATATGTAGAATGTAGAACAATAAACAAATTCTAAAACCAAACAAATTAATAACTAGATTTTAGTAGATTTAGAAACAGGATATTACGTCAACGATGCATAACCAGTGGAACTGAAATTATAAAACAAAAAATATGAACGTTAAAATAGGTAAAATTTAAAAGTGTTCAAATTCACTTTTAAACGGCTTTGAACATACTTCCAAAACGATAAATCGGCATTAATAAGGCCACGAGTACTTGTATTTCTAAGTATTTGTCGAATATGTTTCCTAACTTCTTTTATTGTTACAGGTATATCGTATATTTGCGCTTTTACGGATCCCTAAAAAAAAACTTTTTGATATCCGAAGACCCAGCAGGTTAGTCAACAAGGCCTCCACGAGTTAACCACATCCCTGGAAACATTTCATGTAAAACAATTCATGTCTCTAGCATAGAATGTAGGGATTTGCCCTCTCTCAAATTGCCGGACAGAAATTATAAACGTCTCCGTTAATACTACCTTCAAAATAATGCCGACCTATCATCCAATTACCAAGAATGCCTTCCCATACTTTTAACTCCATTATGAGCCTGATCCATTTATTAGTAAAGTAAGGGATTTTTAATGAAAATGTATTTGGTAACTATTCCATTACTATAGAAACCAATTTCATCCGCAAATAACAAAAATGGAATTTCCAGTGCATTAATTTTGGTTATTGCTCATTGGCAGAACACTCTTCTAGCTTCAAAATGATGGGTGCGTAACTCAATATTTAAAACGAAAGTTTGAGTAATATTCGGTAAACGACTTATTTCATGCGTACTGATATGTGAATTTTCTGTTGTTGTCATAAGAATTCTTAATTGATTTTCATCATTTACCCTATATTTAAGTTCTCTTGGTACTGATTTAGCAATATGGCCAATAGTAAATGAAAGTAACCATTGCTCTTCTAAAGACACTTTTTCTGGGACATCTTTTGTCAGGGTAACGCTGCTGGTAAACTCTTTAGGCTGATAAATAATTTCTTTGACGTTCCTTCCATAAAGTTAGCAAATTTATATCAATTATCGACAATAGCTCAGTAATGGTCACCTTTAAAGGAATAACGTCTGACATGCTTCTGGTGCGAAATTTAGTAAGCAATTCAAAAATGAACAGTTATATATTCTTACCCGGAAACTGTCCGAAAGAAGTGGAAGGTTCTAAAACATCACACGAATTGAGTTTGTGTGCTTTCACCGAAGCTGTTGACTTGACTTTGACTACCCCGTATTTTTAGTTTCATAATAGGTATTACAAACAAATTTATGGTTGTGCTATGGGCATCTCAATATCGAGTGTCATTGCGCAACTGGTACTCGAAGACTTCGAAGAAAGTGTAATCCCAAAAATTAATTTTGATATTCCATTTTATAAAAGATACCTAGGTGACTGTATCCTTGGTAAGTCTCTAGAAAATTTTGAGTTCATTGTAAACCTGTTCAATAATTACAAGAAACAGCAGTTCACAAGCGAAATTGAAAATAAAACACCAACTGAATATCTAGTTATGACGTTAATTAGAGAAGATAATAACATAGCTACTAAGTGGTATACCAAGCCGACAGTTTCAGGAAAACATATTTCCTTTCCGCTCATCCAACAACAAATTTAAAAAAGTGTAGTTGTGAGTATAGTGGTTGAAGCAGTAAAATTAACTACCCCTAAATATACGAAGTTGGTTCTAAACATTATCAAAAATTTTCTCAAAAATAATATTTATCCGACTTACTTTGTTGAAAAAATTATTAAACAAAGAATACTGAAAATCAATAATTGTGTACAACACCACGGACACAAACCCACTATTACATCAACTGAAAACAAAATAAATTACATAGCAGTACCATAAGTACCAAACCTGTTGGAAAAAACTATAAAAATATTTTTGAAACATAATATCAAAATGGCACATAAAAGCTACAACAATTTGCACTTTTCAAATACCAGATTAAAGGACAAAATCATGAAAAATAAAATGACCCATGTAGTTTATTGCATTCTATGTGTGATATGTGACAAAGTGTACATTGGCCAAACTATGCAACATCGTAACGAAAGAATAGGACGCCACAAATATGCTAACGTCACGGCATTAAAGACACATAGCAATATATTGTTTCATTCATTTGACTTTGATAAAACCAAGATCTTACATGCTGAAACAAATTCTAAATCACGTGCAATACTGCAATTAATTGAAATCAAAACATGATCATGCTGTTAATGACAAAAACGAAATAAATAATTTAATAATACAATAACAAAATAACAATTCCAGAGCCTATCTGTACATGTTAATGTTTCGAACAGATGAATATTGCAAAATATCCGGGTCAATATACAAATATAAACTTGTTAAAAAAAAATTTTTAAAATATAAAGTACGTGTTTTTTGTAAGATCAGACCTACTCCATACTTGTTTAGAAACGACTACAGGTTAAAATATTAACAAGTAAGTAAAACATTGTGTAAGTCCTTTATAAGAATAAAATATGTGTTATTTCCGGATATGCTGTTAAAAATAAAAAAAGTTATCTTCTGATGAGGACAATAAAAAATTGCCAAAACGTCAATAATTATTTAGTATTTGCAACGTACATAAAAAAGCCGCATTCCAAGAAAGAGAAACCAAACAATATAAAATTTTAATACGGCTAAGAAAAAACATATAGAGCAATATAGAAATATATATATATATAATATAATTAGATTTTTCTTTGCCGTATATTCAATAATATAATATATGTTATTCCCAAGAAAAACATATATTATATATATATATATACATATATATTTCTTTAAGTAGAATTTTTTGGTGTAGCGGCCTTTTTTATGATCAAATATTATTTATAATTTAAAATACGTGTAAAATTATAGATGCATGTTTCATATTGTCATTAAAACATGTTTTTGTTCTTTCTAAATTGCGAAACAGTAAAATATAAATATAATTGAAGAACATTATAGTTTGCTTGTTATCGAGTCACTCAATAATAAGCAAATGTTAAAATGTAGTTTGTTTTTAAATTATAAATAATATTTCATCATAAAAAAGGCCGCTACACCAAAAAATTCTACTTAAAGAAATATTAAATATATACGGCCAAGAAAAAAGAAGGGAAAGAATTCCTATCAAAAATAAATATTTATACCGGGTGTCTGTTTAAGCTCGGCCACCGGCCATATCTCGGCAACCGTTTATCGTACAACCTGGAGGAAAAAATCTTTATAGTAAAATGGATCACAGGAATTTCAACCAAAATATTTTTAAGTTTCCAAAATGATCGCAAGGGGGCGCAATTTCAAGATGAATTAAAAATTCGATAATTTTTCATTAAATTCCAGATTAAGATAGATTAAAATTTTTACTAGCAACATTTTTAGACGTTTTCATATAATTTTCATATAAAACTTTTTGATCTAGGTCCCATACGAAGGGGAGGGTAGAGGGCGGTATGTCTGCGTACAAAAATAGGTATAATTTGAGTTTGCCCCAACGGATTTTAATATTTCTGGGCTCATTACATAGAGAATTTTACAAGGAAATGAAAGATATGTTGTACGAAATTACGTGGTTGTCAAAAAGAGTAGCAGGTGGCGCTGTTCTCAATTTATGTGTATTACTTGTTTTTTCTATGAAATTTTAAATGGAACGGTATATTTTTAATACCGTAATATTGAAGCACATACAAAACTGAAGAGACTGATGAAAGCCGGAAGTTGCTACCTCTTTTCTTAACGAAGATATAGTCATACGAAGATAATTCAGAAAAATAAAAAAAATTAAATATGAATTTATTTATTTATAGGGAGTAATAATTTTATTTTAATTTTAAAAGAGTCTCTAGACAGTGTATAGTTCGTTTTCACTTGAATTTTCATCAAACTCTTCCATAAATGTATTAATTTCAATCTTCTCACCGATTTTTTAATTAATTGCATATGTTACGTTAGATTCTCCTTTTAAATGCTTCCAAATTCTCTAGCTATTTTTAAATTTCATGTCTTGTCTGTTTAGACATTGAAATAAAATAATAACAATAATAATAATAATAATATATCCTTATTACCCAACAGATATAGGTAGATCTAATTATAGGTAAACAGCAAAAGTAATTTCCATAACTCATGAACTAAGTAGAAAATAACCAGAAAAAAACAATAATATTATGCATTAGTTATAAACAAATCATTTACTTAT
This sequence comes from Amphimallon solstitiale, assembly GCA_963170755.1. Classification (NCBI taxonomy): domain Eukaryota; kingdom Metazoa; phylum Arthropoda; class Insecta; order Coleoptera; family Scarabaeidae; genus Amphimallon; species Amphimallon solstitiale. The sequence goes on from OY720678.1 coordinate 2,069,937, forward strand.
TAGTAACGAAAGGGTACAAAAATTGATATCTAATTCGTTCCCGCCTATAACATGAAAGTAAGTAAAAGAACCTATTATTATACCTAAACATAAATAAGAAAATATATTGACCAAGTAATGTAAACGAAAATTTTTTTTATTTAAATCAGAAAGTACAAAAAATAAAACAAAAAAAACTTGAACTTAACAAATGTTCAAAGTGTTATCATTATTTTTAATACACATGTTTACTTGTCGATTAGTATAGAGAGAACAGTTACTACAATTTCGGAGGCAGCAATTGTTGTAATCGGCTTTTTGTGACAATCTATGTCTTTTATTCTGCCCCATAAATAAAAATCAAGACTAACTCGCAATGCGAATAAAAACTCAATAATGTCTTCCCTCCGGATAATTTAGGGAATATTGCCGGGATGCAAGAACGCATTTACAAAGCATTGAAAATACATTCTGATCATGTCATAAGCTTCAACGTTAGAACATGATATTTTACAAATTTAATAATTATATGCAGGTGTCCAAAAAGGCTTAATTTGCTAAATACGTACAAAAAGTTTAACTACAAGTGACACTAATATTTTTACATTTAGATTTTCATGGTCCACCTTGGAAATCTCATAATAATGTAATTTAGTATAACGCTGCATGCGATGTTGTATGATGAAAATTTTAAGAAAAAAAGCAAACTACACTGTTGAGTATTATTCTTATTTTATTTCAATGTTGGAAAGGACAAGAAATGATATTTAAAAAATAATGGCTAGAGAATTTGAAAACATTTAATAGAATAATCTAAATTAACATATGCAATAAATTAAAAAATTGATAAAAAGATTGAAATGAATACATTTATGGAAGAATAAGATGAAAATTCAAGAGAAAACGGACTATACACTGTCTACAGACTCTCTTAAAATTAAAATAAAATTATTACTCCCAATAAATAAATAAATTTATATTTAAATTTTTTTATTTTTCTGGATTGTCTTCGTACGACTATATCTTCGTCAAGAATAGAGGTAGCAACTTCCGGTTTTCATCACTCTCTTCAGTTTTTTATGTGCTTCAATATTACGGTATTAAAAATGTACCGTTCCATTTAAAATTTTAAAGAAAAAACAAGTAATATACTTAAATTGAGAACAGCGCCCCCTGTTACTTTTCTTGAGAACCACGTAATTTCGTACTACATATCCCTCAATTCCTTGTAAAATTCCCTATCTAATGAGCCCAGAAACATTCAAATCAGTTGGGGCAAACCTGAATTATACCTACTTTTGTACGCAAACATACCCCCCTCCACCCTCCCCTTCGTATGGGACTTAGATCAAAAAGTATCGAATGAAAATTGTATAAAAGCGTCTAAAAATATTGCTAGTAAAAATTTTAATGTATCTTAATCTAGAATTTAATGAAAAATTATCGAATTTTTAATTCATCTTGAGAATTGCGCCCTCTTGCGATCATTTTGGAAACTTAAAAATATTTTTGTTGAATTTCCTGTTGTCTATTTTACTATCAAGATTTTTTTCGCCAGGTTGTACGATAAACGGTTGTCGAGATATGGCCGGTGGCCGAGCTTAAACAGACACCCGGTATATATACAAGGTGTCTCTAAAAGGTCTTTAAACAACTCTACCACGTATTTTTCGGACCAAAATAAACCGATTTAGCAAAACTTGGCTTAGTCAAAGTTGCTTAGTTTGTGCGCAATACGGTCCTGAAGTTGCAGTTGGAAAATTGTTTTTTTGTTATAAATTTGAAACGGCTGGAGCGATTGTGCTAACTTTTGTCACGTTTACATAGTTTTATGAGTCAAGAAATTCTGTATCAAATTTGTGATAGTAATCAATCCATAGGCGGAGAACCTGTGTTTATAAATACTAAAACATTTCCATTTTCTACGCCAATGGATAAAAAAGAGTTTGTCTATAAAATTTTAGATTAAGTGTCTTAAGTACAATAAAAAAGGTACTCTTGGTAAGACTCGAAAAATTGCATCGTTTTCTCAAAAATCGCATTTTAAGATTTGAGAACATTAACTAGAGGACTGCAGCGCATACTGTGTGCTCCATGTACACGTGTCTTAGGTCGTGTAGACGTCTCTTTAAACTATGTACACGTCTTTTGACGTCGTTTTTGAATTGATAATGTTTTTTGTAAAATGTTTTCTTTTTTAAAAAATACAGAACGGCCAATACCAGATAGGTTATAACAAAAAGGCACTGGTTTACAAAAAAGATATTCTATTTATCTCGACAATTGATGCAAAAAATGCTATTTTTTTGATGTTTTTTTTGTTTTAAGAATTCCACTTGTGCCCAGCGTTTTGTAAAATACATATGTTTGTATTATATGGTTTACAAAAAAGATATTCTATTTATCTCGACAATTGATGCAAAAATTGCTACTTTTTTGATGTTTTTTTTTGTTTTAAGAATTCCACTTGTGCCCTGCGTTTTGTAAAATACATATGTTTGTATTATATGGTTTACAAAAAAGATATTCTATTTATCTCGACAATTGATGCAAAAAATGCTATTTTTTTGATGTTTTTTTTGTTTTAAGAATTCCACTTGTGCCCTGCGTTTTGTAAAATACATATGTTTGTATTTAGTTGTTATTGTTGGTTTCCATAGTTATAACTATTTGAATATTTGACAACGACTTTTCTGGATTTTCAAAAGTGTTTTCCATCATTACTTTTATTTTCGTTTTGTCATGGCTGTTCAATACACCAACGAAGAATATACCGATATGTTATTAGTATATGGATATTGTCAAGGCAATTGTGCCGAGAGTGTTAGAGTGTATTCGGAACGGTTTCCAAATCGTCGTGTTCCAAGTCATCCAACGTTTGCCGCAGTAGAGAGACGCCTTCGAGAAACCGGTCGCTTAGCTCCTGTAACAGCAAACTATGGCAGGCAGCGCTTTGTGAGGCAACCTGAAGTAGAAGAAGAAATTTTAGACCGTGTTCAAGAAGATCCGGAACTGAGAGTTAGACGAATAGCTACAGAAATTGCAGTATCTAAAGATGTGGTCAATAGAGTAATTAGAGAACAATTATTACATCCATACCATAAGATTCGTGTTCAAGACCTCTTACTTCAAGATCCTGAAAGGCGCCTAAACTTTTGCCGGTTTATTGAACATAAAAGAGCAAGAAATTTAAACTTTTGCAAAAAAATATTATTTACCGACGAAGCTTGTTTTACAAGAAGAGGGATAACGAACTTTCATAATGAACATGTTTATGCAGAGGAAAATCCACATGCCATTAAAATTAACCATTTTCAACATGAATTTAAAATTAATGTATGGGCTGGAATAATCGGAAATTTTATTATTGGACCTGTCAGACTACCGCAAAGATTAACTGGAGAAGCCTATTTGATTTTTTTACAACATACTCTTCCGGACTTGTTAGATGATATACCGCTAGATATTCGACGGAATATGTGGTTTATGCACGATGGTGCACCACCACATTTTTCGATGAACGTACGACACTACTTAAACCATCACTTTCCAAATAGATGGATCGGTAGAGGTAATGACGCTCCTGTACAATGGGCACCTCGAAGCCCAGATCTGAATCCTCTGGATTATTTTTTTTGGGGACACCAGAAATCCATTGTTTACAATACACCTGTAAATAATGAAGAAGAATTGTGGCAACGTATTCAAGAAGCAACCAATAATCTCAGAGGTGATGTAGAATTTTTGCAAAGAGTTCAATTTAATTTTCTCCGGCGAATAGACCTTTGTATTCACGAAAATGGTAGACATTTTGAACACCTTTTATAATATCTTTTCTTTTTTTTTTAAAAAATCATTGTTTCATTTTCATTATTTCATTGTTTAATTGTTAATAATTCTCTGTTGTCCACCAACCAGAACACAATTGGAATTTATATGAAAAAACATTATTGAAAAAATAGCATCTTTGTATTAATTGACGAAATAAACAGAATATCTTTTTTATTAACTAGTGCCTATTTGTTTTGACCTATTTGGTATTGGTCGTTCCGTATTTATTAAAAAAAAAATATATCATAAAAAAATTGTTAACAATTCTTAAAATGCGATTTTTGAGAAAACGATGCAATTTTTCGAGTCTTACCAAGAGTACCTTTTTTCTTGTACTTAAGACACTTAATCTAAAATTTTATAGACAAACTCTTTTTTATCCATTGGCGTAGAAAATGGAAATGTTTTAATATTTATAAACGCAGGTTTCCCGCCTATGGATTGATTACTATCACAATTTTGATACAGAATTTCTTGACTCATAAAACTATGTAAACGTGACAAAATTTAGCGCAATCACTCCAGCCGTTTCAAATTTATAACAAAAAAACAATTTTCCAACTGCAACTTCAGGACCGTATTGCGCACAAACTAAGCAACTTTCACTAAGCCAAGTTTTGCTAAATCGGTTTATTTTGGTCCGAAAAATACGTGGTAGAGTTGTTTAAAGACCTTTTAGAGACACCCTGTATATATATATTTTCTATTCTTTGTTGCCGTATTTATATATTATTTAAACTCTTGATGAGCATTGGGCATTTTCGGCAGAAATTAAATAAACATACATTAGTTTATAATGATGTTTGATTTATTTTTTAACGTTTCGACCTTTCTTTTGGTCTTCATCAGAAATAATAATAGGTAAGAAACAATTTTTGTGAAACACCATACACCATGTATATACAAAATGCGATAACACAAAAATAATTTGATATAGGTATACAAAAATATAAGAATCATATTAAAAATGAGAAAACTTACTCCAAAATATGTAACAACAATGTCCTAATAACTTTTTTAAAACATGCACAACAATAAAATACATTAAAAGGGTTTGGAGTAAGTTTTCTCATTTTTAATATGATTCTTATATTTTTGTATACCTATATCAAATTATTTCTGATGAAGACCAAAAGAAAGGTCGAAACGTTAAAAAATAAATCAAACATCATTATAAACTAATGTATGTTTATTTAATTTCTGCCGAAAATGCCCAATGCTCATCAAGAGTTTAAATAATATATATATATATATAAGTATATTGAAAAATTGAAAATCTTCTTGGTAGTAGTGGCATAAAATGAATTAAAAGTAATAACAATATGACAACTGGTTGTCAATTAGAAAACAATGACAAATATAAAATGTAAATCAAAATGTATAAATGAAATGTAATCAATAGGCATAGGACAGTCGAGATTATTTCTATAATCACATTAAAAGGCTTGGGGTCTACCACAAACTGTTCAGTCAATCCAAATATACAAATAACAACGACGCAACTATGTAAAGAAAAATTAAGAGTAGAACTGTTGATAATATAACAATAAGAATGTAAAATAGTCAAGTATAAATGTAAATGAAAGCAAATAAGCATAGGACAATCGATAATTACTCATGTAATCCACTCAAATTGGCCTAGGTTCACCTAAACATGTACAATTTTGATTGAAATACACAAACAATTAACGATGCAACTATGTATGTGTTAAGATGTATTTGTAGCTACAGACATATATGTTTCTACCTAGTTTGGTTTCGTCAGTGCAGCATAACAAAGAAAGTGTATGTTAAAGCATTAATATGTGAATAAAAAATATAGTATTACCTTAAAATGTCAATCCAAAATGTCCAAGTGTAAAACAACTGTGAAAATACCTAATACTGTGTAATGCCTTATTTCAACCAGGCAGTTAATAAAATATATTACAATTCTTTGCCAATTATACAAATGTATTGAAAAATTGAAAATCTTCTTGGTAGTAGTGGCATAAAATGAATTAAAAGTAATAACAATATGACAACTGGTTGTCAATTAGAAAACAATGACAAATATAAAATGTAAATCAAAATGTATAAATGAAAATGTAATCAATAGGCATAGGACATTATTATATATTTTTACATATATATATTTACATATATAAGTATATATATGTAAATATATTAATTTTATTGGACGATTTGTAGGTCGTTATACTAGTTTTAAATAATTTTAAAACTCGCTAATTTGCAGTGTTTGAAAATTACAATTTTCTAATTTTACCACTGACTATTAATTAATTAGGTAATTTTTTTTAAAAATTACCGACACGGCTGAGATTCGAACTCAGACATACCGATTACTAGCCGGTTGCTCTACCAACTGAGCTACCGTCATATATACTGCATACGTACATATATACAGCACATGGACGTTCAGTGCTTAATATATACATTCTCATTTCCATCTGGTACTTGATATACATATATCAGTACGATTTAGAAATTCGAATTCAGACACCGACGGTAGCTCAGTTGGTAGAGCAACCGGCTAGTAATCGGTATGTCCTGAGTTCGAATCTCAGCCGTGTCGGTAATTTTTAAAAAAAATTACCTAATTAATTAATAGTCAGTGGTAAAATTAGAAAATTGTAATTTTCAAACACTGCAAATTAGCGAGTTTTAAAATTATTTAAAACTAGTATAACGACCTACAAATCGTCCAATAAAATTAATATATTTACATATATGAATTAAAGGTCAATAAAAATTTAATATCACATATAAGTATATATATATATGATATTCCTGATGTTTTCGCGGTATATATATATATATATATATATATATATATATATGAAGTAAAGAATTTAATGGGTTAACTCCGCTGAAAATGCAACTGCGGACACGTGTTTCGAACTACTTGGTTCTCGTCAGCGCAGTGTAGCCAAGGAATAGGATGGGATAACCTTGGAGCTGAAAAACGTCAATCAGAGACATACACAGGGGACAGTCTACCAATTGAGGCTTCAGCTAGAGTGTCCTCGATATTGAGGATGAATCTAACGTCGGCGCGAGGTAGACATTTGTCCACCTGCACGCCATCTGAACCCATGGGATAATAATAAAGAAAAGAAATATTGCGGATAATGGAATAATGAAGTAAAGAATTTAATGGGTTAACTCCGCTGAAAATGCAACTGCGGACACGTGTTTCGAACTACTTGGTTCTCGTCAGCGCGGTGTAGCCAAGGAATAGGATGGGATAACCTTGGAGCTGAAAAACGTCAATCAGAGACATACACAGGGGACAGCCTACCAATTGAGGCTTCAGCTAGAGTGTCCTCGATATTGAGGATGAATCTAACGTCGCCGCGAGGTAGACATTTGTCCACCTGCACGCCATCTGAACCCATGGGATAATAATAAAGAAAAGAAATATTGCGGATAATGGAATAATGAAGTAAAGAATTTAATGGGTTAACTCCGCTGAAAATGCAACTGCGGACACGTGTTTCGAACTATTTGGTTCTCGTCAGCGCAGTGTAGCCAAGGAATAGGATGGGATAACCTTGGAGCTGAAAAACGTCAATCAGAGACATACACAGGGGACAGCCTACCAATTGAGGCTTCAGCTAGAGTGTCCTCGATATTGAGGATGAATCTAACGTCGCCGCGAGGTAGACATTTGTCCACCTGCACGCCATCTGAAACCATGGGATAATAATAAAGAAAAGAAATATTGCGGATAATGGAATAATGAAGTAAAGAATTTAATGGGTTAACTCCGCTGAAAATGCAACTGCGGACACGTATTTCGAACTACTTGATTCTCGTCAGCGCAGTGTAGCCAAGGAATAGGATGGGATAACCTTGGAGCTGAAAAACGTCAATCAGAGACATACACATAGCTCCAAGGTTATCCCATCCTATTCCTTGGCTACACTGCGCTGACGAGAACCAAGTAGTTCGAAACACGTGCCCGCAGTTGCATTTTCAGCGGAGTTAACCCATTAAATTCTTTACTTCATTATTCCATTATCCGCAATATTTCTTTTCTTTATTATTATCCCATGGGTTCAGATGGCGTGCAGGTGGACAAATGTCTACCTCGCGGCGATGTTAGATTCATCCTCAATATCGAGGACACTCTAGCTGAAGCCTCAATTGGTAGGCTGTCCCCTGTGTATGTCTCTGATTGACGTTTTTCAGCTCCAAGGTTATCCCATCCTATTCCTTGGCTACACTGCGCTGACGAGAACCAAGTAGTTCGAAACACGTGTCCGCAGTTGCATTTTCAGCGGAGTTAACCCATTAAATTCTTTACTTCATTATTCCATTATCCGCAATATTTCTTTTCTTTATTATATAGATATGTATATAGACCAATAGTTTCATATACCTATACAAAGCCCGTTCTACAAACTATCAAAATTTCTAGCAATTTCAAACATTACCTCCAAAAATCAATACTTCTTAAAAGCTCGTATGAACTTAAACAATTCCTAGATATCACAAAAATACCCGACAACCACATTTTAATATCTCTTGATGTCATTTCTATGTACACCAATATCGCCGATATTACCAAGATTTTCGTCTATATATTATACAATAAGACGGCTAAAAAAAGAAGGGGAAAGAAATAAACCCTTCACACAATATTATATAGGTATATATAAAATATATTAAAATTCTTTGCCAAATATACAAATGTATATATAAATATAAAATAAAAGGTGTTAAAACTGTTGTGTATATGTAAATTGCAATAAACCAGTTTAATTACTGTTTCGTAACTCCGAAAACAGAATGTATGGTTATTTTTAAAGAAAGCACTATATTGTGAAATTTATTTCCTTTATCAGATAATTGCCACACAATGGACCCAAGATCTCAGTATCTATACTCATAAGTTTTAATCAATGAGCATTTTGACAATCACTAAAATCACAAATTGTTAAACGTCTGTCAAACTTTTTTTTTATAACCTTGTTAGGTTTGACAGACGTTATAGCAATTAGTGATTGTCAAAATGCTCGTTAATTAAAACTTATGAATATAGATACTGAGATCTTTGGTCCATTTTGTGGCAATTATCTGATGAAGGAAATAAATTTTTCCGAAACGTTATAAGACACAATATAGTGTCCTTACGGAACTCATGAATGTAGCGTCCACCTTCGAAAAGTTAATTAGTTCGTTAATATTTTGCATATACTTTGTATTTTTGATCAAAACAGGTGTAGTATTATCACTAAATTAAATATCAGATAAAAAAAGAAGTTAGTTACATTTCACTTTATTGGCGAAGTAGCCCCTTTCATTTTGTCGTGCATGAATCGTCTGTAATATATCATTTCTAATTTCTTAACTTGTTAAAACTATTTAAAACTTCATTTAGAACTGCTTTTGTAAATCTAATTCGGGTCACATACATCTATGACAGTCGTGTGATCCCGACGACTCATTTTCTAAGCCAATATTATCCTAACAGATGGTTTGATAGAAGTTTTCGAATTCAATGGCAAGCAAAGGGAATATATCTAACAAGACTTGATTTTGTGACTCAACATGACTATCTTTATCAATATTTACTACTGCCGGGTAATTTATAAATTGCTGTCTAAAAATTATCTAGATATGACAGAAATAATAGTAGAGAAATAATAAAAACCATATATCATACATATACAGTGTGTCCAGATTTCGATGCTCACCATTGGTATATCGGTTATTAGAAGAGATAGAGGAACGGTTAAATGGGGAATGTTTTGCAGAATTCAATGCTCGCAACAAATCTCATTTCAAATTCATTCGGACTTTTTACAATTTTGAGATATTTTGAAAAAACCGATATTTGCCTATTTCAATTCTCGTCAATAACTCGATAACGCCTAATGCGATCGCTTTTAAACTCTAACATTATTCAGACACTTTTTTAAGACAAATTTTTTGGTGTTAACAGTAACCCCCGATTTTCACTTGTTTCCAAGTTCTTAGCGCTATCTTTTGTTTTTCTTGTGGCGGCCATATTGGATTTTTAATTAGTTCGATAGTCCTTAAAAATAGCTTTTCAATAATGTACAACATGCCTAATAAATCTTTATTTACACGAGAGATATGAACATTTGAATAAAATTTCACTCTAATATGGTATTAGTTGGCTATGAAATTAAATGTTAGTGTAAAACAGACGATAAATAAGCTCTGTCATTAGTCACATGTAAAAGTGCAGTGCAATTGGTGGAAGATTTAGAACTTTGTATAGTAATTATTGATAATTAATTCATTTGTTGCCCCGTTCTTAGCGCCATCTTTTGTTTTTCTTATGGCGACCTTATTGCATTCTCAATCAGTTAGATAGTCCTTAAAAAAGCTTTTCAATAATGTACTACTTGCCTAATAAATCTGCATTTGTATGAGAGATATGAACATGTAAAATAAATTTCACTCTAATACGAAATTAGAAGTTCAGATTTACTTAAATAAACTGTTCAATATGGGGACCATTCTGCTCCACACACTTTTGGTACCTTGTTTTAACAGAGTTACAAACTCTACGTAGTGTGTTTTCGTTTAATGATCTGCAGCACATCCAGCACTCGTTGTTCTAAAATTTCTCGATTCTCTGATGGTTCAAAATTGAATACTTCGTTTTTAGTGGCACCCCACAAATAAAAATCAAGGGGGGTAAGGTCGGGCGATCTCGCAAGCCATTGTACTAGTCAATTATTTGAAATAACTCTCTCATTGAAATCTTCTCACAAAAAATGTCGCACGTGACGATCATTATGGGCAGGGCAGCCGTCCTGCTGAAACCAGACGTTTTGCATGTTTTTAGGGTTAATAATTTGTCTTACGGCAGGCATTATCTCATTCGTTAGTAGCTCTAAATATCTATTACCAGTTAAATTGTAATCAAAGATGAAAGGACCTATTAAGTGATTATCTAAAATGAAAAAACAAAAACTCAAACAACAAAGAAGTTGTCAATAAAAGTTCGTACCAATCAAACCACACCAGAGATTAAAACCAACTCGAATTTGAAACCTTCTTTGATTTGCCAAATGTGGATTATCAATTGACCAGTGATGATAATTATGTCTGTTGAACACTCCACAATTGGTAAACCGTGTTTCATCTGTGCAAAGTATTCCTAGGAAAATCAGTATCATCGTCACATTTTTGTTGATATCACATAAATTGTAATCTTCGCTGATAGTCATTATCGCTTATACCCTGTATAATTGTTGGTTTGTATAGGTGGTATTTGTTTTTCCTCAACGTTCCATGAACACTAGATTTCGGAATTCCAGTTTCTCGAGCCACTCGACGTACTGATGTACTTGGATTGTTTATAACATTTTGCAAAATATTATTTTGACGTACATCAGCATTGTTAACTTGATAGATGGATCTTTTTTGTTCGAAGCTTCCATAGTCCACTAAATTTCTGATTATTCTGTTAAAAATTGTCCGGCGTGGTTGTGGTCTTTCCTGAAAACGCTGATCGTAATTTGTGCAAGAATTTTCAGAGTTTCTATATGCTTTGAAATAAACTTCTAACATATCAACCCTTTCTTCATTTGAAAATGTATGTGCCATTATCAGTTCTTATCTAATCTATTCTAATTTCAATGCTTAACGGTAATTACTTATCAATAATTACAACACAAAGTTCTAAATCTCCCACCAACTGCACTGCACTTTGACATGTCAACAATGACTGAGCTTATTTATCTATTTATCGTCTGTTTTACACTACCATTTAATTTCATAGCCAACTAATTCCGTATTAGAGTGAAATTTTATTCAAATGTTTATATCTCTCGTGTAAATAAAGATTTATTAGGCATATTGAACATTATTGAAAAGCTATTTTTAAGGACTATCTAACTAATTAAAAATCCAATATGGCCGCCATAAGAAAAACAAAAGATAGCGCTGAGAACTTGGAAACAAATGAAAATCGGGGGTTACTGTTAACATCAAAAAATTTGTCTTAAAAAAGTGTCTCAAGAATGTTAGAGTTTAAAAGCGATCGCATTAGGCGTTATCGAGTTATTGAGGAAAATTGAAATCGGCAAATATTGGTTTTTTCAAAATATCTGAAAATTGTAAAAAGTCCGAATGAATTTGAAATGAGATTTGTTGCGAGCATTGAATTCTGCAAAACATTCCCCATTTAACCGTTCCTCTATCTCTTCTAATAACAGATATACCAATGGTGAGCATCGAAATCTGGACACACTGTATAGAAGTAGCGCATTCTTAATACTATTTAATAATAATTCATTGATATGCCTAGATATGTGATGTTTGTTTTACTTACAAGAGGGACACATGTGCATTTAAAATTCATTGCGATTGAGCGTTAGAAACAAAGGTCATAAAAAGCAACTATAATCAGATCAGAGGATGTAAACATTAAGAAACTTCAAAATTGGATTTATTTATCCTAAAAGGTGACGAAGATACAACTGCTTCTTTCAAACAATGTAAACGTTAAAATTGTTGGCAAATAAAAATATATTGAAAATTAGTTTAGAGATAGATGATGTTTCATTTTACTTTTGATCAAAATGCATTGTAAATTTCAGAAATGAATTTATATTATTGACTTGATTGATATAATTGTATTTTTAGTGTCTTTTTTTTATTCAAGGACAACAACTGTATAGGTCGGGTAAGACCTAATGGCACTTGCGAGGATGACAATTTAAAGACAAAAAATGAGGTGTGGCCACCACACGACTTTCTTATACGTATGAGCGTTTCAAATTATAGAATTATAAGAATTTTTTTATACAAAAAATATTCAAAATCCTATTCTAAGTACTTCTATTCTCTTAATAAATCTCTATAGAATGCATACTTTGCAAGATATTATCAAAAAAGTGCTACTCGCTAAGCGTAAAAGTGCTACTTCCGGTCCGAATTTTGAAATTTCATGTATACAAAAAATATTGCAAATCCAGTTCTAAATACTTTTGTACTCTTGATAAATATATATAGAATGCATAACTTACGACATATTTGTAAAAAATCGTTATTCGATAAGAGTAAAAGTGGTACTTCCGGTCTGAATTTTGAAATTTCTTTTAAACAAAAGATTATGTTCTAATTATGTTCTAAATACTTTTATACCCGTAAAGTACTTGTCTAAAAAGCATGACTTGCGAAATATTCGCAAAAAACTGATTTTCGATAAGAGTAAAAGACCTACTTCCGGTAGGAATTTCGAAAAACTTTTTAAATAAAATTATTTTCAATTTCAATTTTAAGTATATATGAATTCTTTATAAATTTGTTTAAACTTAGTAGTTGACGAAATATTGTCAAAATTCGATTTTTTCGCTAAAGTAAACTGCTACTTCCGGTCTACTGATTTTACTAAAAAACTAATCAGATCTCAAGAGGGAGATTATACACGTAAATACAAAATTTGGAATTTATATCTTTAGCGGTTTGACCGCTATCGTGGTCACACACAGAGAGAGAGACACACAGACACACAGACACACACAGACACACGCACACACACACACACACACAGAGAGAGAGAGAGAGAGAGAGAGAGAGAGAGAGAGAGAGATTTTTAAAAAACCTTTTTTTTTTTGGTATCAGGGGACTTCAAAACGTGGACATCTGCAAAAATCAGTTTTCATCATCACAATACTTCCTTATACTACGTATAAGAAAGTAAAAAGGAGAACGCAGCATGGAACGTGAGAGATAAACATAGATTTCGCTACATATGAAGGGTTAAAGACCGACTTGAAAACATTAGTCGGTATTTAACTTAATTGCACTTTGTTTATCGTAGTGTATTGCTTTCGATACCGATGTTTTAAGCAAACTATACGTTTGTGATGACTTAAAGAATTCGTAATGTTGTCCACTGTGTAAGATGTACATAACATGCAGCTACTTCATTAAAAAGCTATAATCAAATTTTGCATCTTTACTGTAGAGTTTGTGTTGTTTCATAATAAAGGTCATTAATGAGTTATTTTTAATTTGCTTGTTTATTTTTATTCGTATTCACGGCCAATATTCCTCATATTCAGCTTGTATGTTTGTATCATTTCAAATTCTGTTGCCTCTATAATTTCATTATAAATTAAACTCAACAGTTATAATTAACACTTAATTCTTCTTTATATCCTTAAGTAAAACTTAATGATTTATTTCGAGTGTTTTTTTTTAGTATGCAATAAAAAGTTAATGAATATCTTTAATAGAAGTACTAGTTTTACATTAGATACGTATGTAGTAGATCACTCTTACGAAGCAATTTATATGTTGCAAACGCCAATTTAAACGATATAACTTTTATAAAGGTTTCTTCTGGAATATATTATGCAGCTGAGAAGTGATAAGAAGTCGATATTCAATCTTTTTCCAATTTCTGTCAATAGTTCGGCCCCTCGCAACCCTTGGGTGATACATCAAGGCATTCTTGTTACACATAGTAGACTGCGAGAATTGATGGAGTCATGTCCGACATGTTGCCTTTCAAATATATAAAGCTCCTGTTTAAGAGCCCTATGCCCTTATGTAGTAAACTGCAGATATTCATCTGAAAATGTTATTAACTTAACGGAGATTTTAGTATCCCTGCGTAAATAAATTTGAAACATTAATCTGTGTCAAGATGAAACATAATCTTAATTCGTTGGGTTCACATATGATGACGTACGTGTATTTTTCTTAGTTTTTGTTGTGTATCGTGTAGCGAAATATTATATATATATATATATATATATATATATATATATATATATATATATATATATATATATATTGAGATAGTTATCTTAAGTATGATAACTACTCAATTAATATATAAATGCTTATAATTAAATTTAATATAGTTACCTTAGGTACACTTTTAATAAAACTGTAAATTAAAATATTCTACATAATAAAATAGAAGAGTTTTTGTATTTATTTCTTACTATATTATTTATTGGGTTTTGATAGAGAAATAGTATACTAAAATAATTATATCTTGTGTGGGAGGATGTTGATCAGGTCCATTGTAGAATTATTTTCCACCATATTCTGAAAGTAGAAAATTTAAAGAAAATAAGTGAAATGTTGAAATATTAATATGAAGTTATAAAAACTTGTTTAATGTACATATTTGTATAAGAAAAGATAAGAAATAGTAAATATTGTAACACGTATAAGTTAAAAGGTAAAGAAGTTTACGCGGTATAATTCAAATTTGGGATCTGTCAGTTTTGACAGTTATAAAATGAAATAGTAGAAATAGGTATTGAGGTATTTAAAATATGTGGGGATAGTAATATAAATCGGTAAAGAATTTTAAATAATAGATTGCATAAATTTGTATGAGTATTTAATGTTGTCAAGAGGAAAAGAGATCTTTAATTGAATAGGTTTTAAATTTGGAATAAGGCAATTGGCTGAAAGAAATAAAAGGATACATCTCCAAGGGAATCAAACAAAACAAAAGGGGATGATTATTAGAATTTTTTCGTGGTGAAAAGTGGTATCGTTTTTCGTTCACGGAAAAATCTTTCTTTTAAGCTGAAAAAGTAGTTTTCACAATCAATTAAGCAATTAATAGCGTGCAATAAGTTATTTGCGATCGATAAAAGTGGAGTGAGTGTTTAATTTTAGGGTATATAGGAGATATCATATATAATTTACGTACTATCATTTGGTACCATTAGAAGTGAAGAAAATAAGAGGATTGTAAAGAAGAATAATAAATAATAGAAGAAATTGTATAAACTTACCCAAATAAATCCAGTGAGAAGTCATAAAAAAAATAATAGAATCCAGTACGAGAGGTGATTCATCAATGTACATCCGGGATTAGAAGAGGAGTGGCATAAATTTAACCAACCATTGATGTCTTTTTATTCCAACCAGTAATTACAAGAAATCCAGTGGTCATCGTCAAGTGCGAAGAGACACAGTTGGAATACATCATGGGGTGCTGAACACGTAAAGTCTACACTAGTAACATACAAGAACAGGAAAGGAATTAATTACACCATACAAGCAAGAAGAACGAAATTTACTTACCATATCTAAATCAAAAGGGGATAAGTGTTGGAACACCAGTAACTTCGAGAGGACGAGGCTACTTCTGTCGTGGGATTATTTGCAAGTAGTTTACATTAACTTAATTACAGTGCTGAAAACAGAATTATATAAATCCAAGGAAGAAGTATTGGACATAAAGAAATAATTTATAAGGAGGTCGTATATTTTTTTATTTGATTTCTATTTAAAGTGTATTTGTACAGAAACAATCAAAGATCCATGTAGTTTTGAGTATATGATTCAATGTGATAAATTTATTATGTAATCTAATAATTTAAATTCACTATTTTCAAGATATTAAGGTGGCATAAAATAAATATTTCATGCTATATGCATACGAAAAATTACGTAAATCAAATAGTGTGGGGTATATGTATTTATAGGTACACTATTTCGTTTAAAATAAATTACAATTAAACTCTTACCTTGATAAAAAGCAGACTTATATATGAATATAATATTTTACAGTATATTTCGAACTTAAACAAGTTTACGTTTTTTAGTATTCGTTGTATTTCCAAATATTGAGTGGTTTCATTTCATATTCCTTTTCATAATTGTAAATTGTTAATAAATGTATTATATTTTGAATTTTCTTTTTAATTCGAAGGTTTAAAGTCCAACAAGTGGTAGATTCATTGTAGGAAAAATATGAATTGGTACATTTAACCTAAAAAAAATATAAAACTGTCAAATACATACCTTGGGTATTGGTAATTTGTATGATACTTACGTGATGAATTCTTGGACAAAAGTTATATAAGATGAGTGATATGATAGCTTTATTAGTATAATAGGCAATAATATTAACATTAAAAATCATAAAAAGAAATAAATACTAGTTTGAAAGTTATAATTTGCCATAGCTTGAAGAGAACTATAGTACCAACATAGTACATAGTAATATTTGAATGAGTATGGGTATAGTGTTCTAAAAATTAGAGATAGATGGCATGATATGTATACAAAAAGGAAAGATTATATTATTTAAATTAAATCGTTTGAATTAATTATTGGGAATTTAAAAAGTATCTAAAACAAATATCTGTGTTAGTGTTTGGGCATAATAAATAAGTTATATAAAAGATTTTATAGAATTCAATATACGAGGGTAAACGAATAAATGTAGAGATTAAATTTTGAGCATAAATTTCTGATATATCTGAATGTCTAGAAGTGTGTTGGAATATTTGCGGATCTTAGTGTAAATTTATAAACACATATTAGTTTAGATTTGAAAATAGGTAAAGAAAGCAAATTTCCCCCACTCTAGTGCAATATATATATATATATATATAATTAAATTTCTTGGACGATTTAGAGGTCAATACTAATTTCAAATTAATTTAAAATTAGTTTAATTGTTAATTAGGTAATTTTTAATCTTTAAAAATTACCCAGCGGTCCAGGAATCGAACCCGAAATCTCCTGATTACTAGTCAGGTGTGTTATCCACTACACTACCACGGGCTTCTGTCGCGACTCCTTTAATTGTACTGATATACATATACATATACATATAGCAAGTAACAGATGGAAAGTATTGCTGGTATACCAGCGTATATAAGCACCGAAACGTCCATGTGCTGTATATGATAAATAATTCTAAATTTTTCTTGACCTTATTCACATATTCATGTGCATATATATATAATTAAATTTCGTGGACGATTTAGAGGTCAATACTAATTTCAAATTAATTTAAAATTAGTTTAATTGTTAATTAGGTAATTTTTAATCTTTAAAAATTACCCAGCGGTCCAGGAATCGAACCCGAAATCTCCTGATTACTAGTCAGGTGTGTTATCCACTACACTACCACGGGCTTCGGTCTCGACTCCTTTAATTGTACTGATATACATATACATATACATATAGCAAGTAACAGATGGAAAGTATTGCTGGTATACCAGCGTATATAAGCACCGAAACGTCCATGTGATGTATATGATAAATAATTCTAAATTTTTCTTGACCTTATTCACATATTCATCTGTTACTTGCTATATGTATATGTATATGTATATCAGTACAATTAAAGGAGTCGAGACCGAAGCCCGTGGTAGTGTAGTGGATAACACACCTGACTAGTAATCAGGAGATTTCGGGTTCGATTCCTGGACCGCTGGGTAATTTTTAAAGATTAAAAATTACCTAATTAACAATTAAACTAATTTTAAATTAATTTGAAATTAGTATTGACCTCTAAATCGTCCAAGAAATTTAATTATATATATATGCACATGAATATGTGAATAAGGTCAAGAAAAATTTAGAATTATTTATCATATACAGCACATGGACGTTTCGGTGCTTATATACGCTGGTATACCAGCAATACTTTCCATCTGTTACTTGCTATATGTATATGTATATGTATATCAGTACAATTAAAGGAGTCGAGACCGAAGCCCGTGGTAGTGTAGTGGATAACTCACCTGACTAGTAATCAGGAGATTTCGGGTTCGATTCCTGGACCGCTGGGTAATTTTTAAAGATTAAAAATTACCTAATTAACAATTAAACTAATTTTAAATTAATTTGAAATTAGTATTGACCTCTAAATCGTCCAAGAAATTTAATTATATATATATGCACATGAATATGTGAATAAGGTCAAGAAAAATTTAGAATTATTTATATATATATATACAAAGGATCACAGCTTTATATATATATGTATATATATATATATATATTATGCCATTTTATTACTATAATTTATTTAGCATATCTTTTTTAATATAATCTCTCATCTTATGCATCGTTTAGCCCTGCTATGATTATTTCCAAATATTCTAGCTAATTAAAAAAATTAAACTTCAAACTTTTAACTCCACATATTATAGGTTATTCATTTTCGAAATGAATGTCACATACATAGACAACTTGGCAATACAAAAATCACTATGTTTATATTTTTACATAGAAATCATTCCTGTCTTGAAGCTTCCAGACATTAATTGTTAAATATTGGTATCATTATTCAAATACAATTTTAATTCTCAATACGTTAAAGTATTATTACTTATTGCTGTACATATTAAATTTGATAATTATATTAATTACGATAGTCATATTTACTTAACTTACTTAAGATCATTAAGTAATACAATTCAACGTATTCTCTACTCTACATAAATACATAATTAAGTTAGTTAATGTGAAATTTTACACATGGCTTCAAGAGCCTTCTAACGGTCAACATTTTTAATAAACTAAATTTAAATTTTAAATCTTATTGGAAGGAAGATATTCATATTTACTCGCATTTTTTACGAGTGTAAGTATGCCTTAAATTATTTATCACTATGTAGTACGTCATTTTCATAAGCATACATATTAAGCGCATATTAAATTAATATAGATATTCTGAATGAAAAGAGGATTTTTCATAGTTACCGGCATTTCGTTCACAATATATGTTTTGAGTCAGTAGAAGGTTAAACATGTAAATTATGTTTTCTTCTGTTTCAAGGAGAGAATTAAAAAATTAGTCTCTCATGCTTGCAAAGATCACTTCAGTTTGTATAAATAGACAAATTGAAAAATTAGAGGGAACATATGCCATTGTCGGACTGATGAGCGGTAGCGAAACTAACGGTTAGTCTTCGATAATGGTATTACTCTTTTCCTTAGGTTCATTAATTAATATATATATAATATTGTAATAACAATTAGAAATGTACTTTTTATTCTCTTCATGCTTCCTGTTATTCAGCGTAATGTTTTGTGAAATAAAAATACTTGTTCATGTTTACAAGTTTTTATTAATAAAAATATGAAATGATGCTTATTGCTTTTATTATAGATATTATATTTATTAAAGATATTTCTTTTGAGGTATTAAACACTTTATCTTTACACTGCAATTAAATACTAATAAAATAAAATTAAATACAATAGCTGCAATAATCTACAACAATAAAATAAGAAACTACAAAATATTAATTGCAACACAGGTAAGAGTTTAGATTTTTCATAGTTCGTGTTGTGCTATAAAGCTTCTTTCTTGATTTTGCTTGACTTCTTTTCCAAGCTTCATATTTTCTTTTATATTTACCAGGAGATACCATAAAAACCCATAAAAATGAACTGATTTGTTTTAATATTTCTTAAACACAATATAAAAACTTGCAAAATTATGAAAAGTCTTTGTCAACTTTGCCTTTTTTTCCTGCAGCTCGTGTCAGAACAAGTCTCATAACCAGAAAACATTCTGAAAAAAGTGTGCTATTATATACTTAATCTGATAATCATTTTAATTATTTTATTACATTTTAGTGCTCTCAATTTTCTATCTAATCTTGGTCTAATGGGATCATCCGATCAAGCTCTCATAATCTTCATCTCTGAAATGTTCTAAACAAACATATTTATTCTCTGACCATAGCCAATCAGTTGCTATATTCATAGCTTTCAAGCATATCGGTAACAAGACACCTGGAAGTCTGAAATAATTTTGATATTTCAACAAATTTAAAATGATCTTGCCATCAAACCTGTAAAAACTTGATCCTCCAGGTTTAAACCTCTTAATATTGGGACAGCTTTTAGCACTGCACATGTTTATATGGATATTTATGTATTTAATATCTAAAAGATTTATACAATAATGAAACCACACACTTGACCACATGAAACAAATATTACTTCCACAGCTACTTTTTCCACACGATTCACCAGAAACAAGTATGTCTGAGAACTACATTTAAAAGTCAAAAACAAAAACACTAATTTAGTAATACACCCATTATATAGGTATTTGAATACACCACAAACACAAACATAACCTAGATAAACATAAACAAAACCACTCATGACATACCTGGGTCAAAATGGCGGCGATCATTGCGTCGCGTAAAAATTAGATGCGGAGTAGTTCAAGAGCATTCTCCCCTCTCTATATCTCTGAGATATCCTGAATGAAAAGAGGATTTTTCATAGTTACCGGTGTTTCGTTCACAATATGTGTTTCGAGTCGGTAGAAGGTTAAACATGTAAATTATGTTTCCTACATCCGTTAACGTCGTGACATCAAAAATCGGATGTCACAGAGAATTCTATGCTAAATCGTCGTGTAATATCTGCGAGATAGTGAGGACAAAGTTTGAGATGGACGTTAAAATACACTGATTTAAGTGCGATTATGTATATTTAGTGGCGCCCAACGTGGGGCGCCACTCTGTTACCGATCGCTTTTACCACAGTAGGTGGGCCACGGCTTGTCTCGATAACAAATTCTAAAACTTAAACACAGTTTTAAGTGCTTTTTTTTTTATTAATCAAACAATTAATAACATTTACGTTTAAAATTCGACAACATCGTCAGATTGACAACTGACTATTGATATATTTTACATGACGTTTCTAGAAAAAGAAAGATCATGACACATGATATTTGATCTGTGTCGTGACACGTATTGTGTGCAAAACACATCAGTCTGGCGGGAAGGGATCAACGGTAACACTATCATCCCATCTTGGTCATGAAAATTAAATTATTATAGAAAGACTGATAAGCTGCAAATTGCTGATATATCTAAACTTCTGCTTCTGATGGGAGAAAAAATCATTAGGTGAATATAGGGGTAAAACTTTAGAATGATCTTGACATTCCTGATCTTGATGACACCAATTGTAATATATCCCTTAATAAAAATAGCAAAGTAAGCACGAAATTAAAAATGTGAAGAAGTTGAATGAAAAATCTAATGGAGAAAACAGAAATAATAACGTGCAGGTGTGAGCGGTAGGTAAAACATTACCGAAGAGGAGAAAGGCAACACTGTTGGATGTCATAAGATCCATAGATTTTTCACGGACGTCACAAGGAATGCTAAATAGAAATATATACTGAATATACAACGGATGTCAAAGAGGTGGTCCGAATTTCTTTTTCTTTTTCTTATATAGTTCAATTTAATACGGTCAAAGACACTTGGTCCTTTAGTCCAGAAAGTCATATTCTTGTATTGTCCGTATTTGCTTCATTTAAGGCGGATGTTGGAACGTCAAAATTTTTACTGTATGTTACAAGATACCGTAGTCGAGTATATATATATATATATATATATATATATATGATGATGTCTTGGGGTGGCGGCCTTAATAATAATTATTAAATATAACACATATTATGTTTTTTTTGGTTACGTTTCGGCATATATTTATATTGCCTTCTTCAAGAAGAATCATTGCAAATGTAAAGAACACATAAGATATTAATCGACATAAAAAAAAACGTAATAGTATGTAAATGAGTGATTTTGAAACATAATCCTTTTCTTTTTCTTTTAAAAAATGACGAAACCCTACAAAAGAGTTTTCATATACTTTGTACAACATAAAAAAAATAATTATTGTTAGTGTTTTGAAGAAACGTAACCAAAAAAAACATAATATGTGTTTTATTTAATAATTATTATTAAGGCCGCTACGCCAAGACATCATTTTCGCATACAATACACACGGCCAAGAAAACCAAGAAGGATGGATATACCATACTTCAAATTTTAAAATATACGTATATATATAATTTATCTTGAAATCATGGGTGTATTGACCTTGTTCAAAACAAACCTAAACAAATACAAAAAAGAACAACTCACAAATATGCCCCAGTACCTTATATCCCAAACCTTTCCGAAAAATTAAATAAAATACTCATACCATATAACATAAAAGTAGCACACACTAACTACAATAACCTAAACTACCTGTACACCCCCCTTAAAGACAAAATCCCTAATTTAAAAAAAACACACATAGTTTACAAAATCCCTTGTAATAATTGTGACGGAATATACAGGGTGTAACAAAATAAGTGTAAAACATTTCAGGGGGTGATTCCTTAGCGAAAAAGAGATAGGGTCTTTCATATAAAAAAACTTCAATGGAGCATCCCTTGTTAAGATACAGTCCCATAAAGAGGGGTACATAAATACATAAAATTTGTTTTACAATTTTTCTCACAAACACTAAAAATGTAATTTATTTCCAATGTAACTTTTTGTCTGATTATTTGTTTACCATTTAACAAAATAATTGTAAAACATTTCGGGGAGTGATTCCTCAGCGAAAAAGAGATAGGGTCTTTCATATAAAAAAAAACCCATAAAGGGGGTACATAAAATTTGTTTTACAATTTTTCTCACAAACACTAAAAATCTAATTTATTTCCAATGTAACTTTTTATCTGATTATTTGTTTACCATTTAAAAATTTATTCCCAATAGCTTGTTTCATTCGAAACAAAAAATGTCTCTTGAATTTTTTGCCCAAAAGTAATCAGTTCCCAGCAAAAAATTATTTTACGAACAACTACAGAGATACATCGTCATAAAACGAAAATGTAAAACTAATTTATTTAGTAGGCCGCTAGTAGTGGTATCACGCTGTCAGTTTGTAAATTTTTGAAATTGAATTAATACTTAATTGTGTGTCGTTGTTTTGTTCGTAATTTGTTAGTTTAATAATTCACTTGGGGAAATGGCTTATATGCATTACGTTTACGGTCTGTCGCAGGGGAATGGGTTAGAAGCTTCTAGAAGATATGTTGAAATGTATCCTCAACGGCAGCTTCCTTTGCATAGAATATTTGCCCGACTTCATCAACGATTACGAGAATATGGTTCATTCGACAAAAGAACGCAGGATTGTGGTCGCCATCGAGAAGTTAGAACAACACATCTTGAAGAAGCAGTTCTTAATTTGGTTGAAGAACAATCTACTAGCAGTACTAGAAGGATTGCTTTCGAGTTAAATGTTGATCATATGACGGTATTTCGAATTTTAAAGGAACAACTCTTATACCCTTACCATCTGCAACGAGTACAGGCACTGTTACAGCGAGATTTTCCGAACCGTCTTGAATTTTCCAATTGGATGCTGGAAATGATTAGAAGAAATCCTGACTTTCTGAAGACGATCGAATTCACAGAGGAATGTACTTTTTCTCGGGACAAGATAATTAATTTTCATAATAACCACATATGGGCTGATGAAAACCCTCACGCTATTGTACAAGCTAACCATCAAGAACACTTTTCTTTTAACGTGTGGCTCGGAGTTATTGGGGATTATTTAACTGGCCCTCATTTTCTACCTCCTCGATTAAATGGTGAGGCATACACTCAATTTTTAAGAGAAGTGCATCCAGTACTGCTGGAGGAAGTTCCTTTGGGCGTCAGAAGGGATATGTTTTTTATGCATGATGGGGCTACCGCCCATTTTAGTTACGCAGCACGTCAGCATTTAACCCAAACATATCCAAATCATTGGATAGGTCGAGGAGGACCACAGAATTGGCCCGCTCGATCCCCGGATCTCAATCCACTAGATTTCTCTACTTGGGGCCATTTACAGACTTTGGTTTATCCTACTCCTGTTCGCGATGTAGAGGACTTAAGAAACCGTATCATCGATGCGTGCAGGGTAATTAGAGAGAATCCAGGAATATTTGAGCGAATACGTGGCTCAATGCGCCGACGTCTAGACGGATGTGTAATGACTGAAGGTGGACATATTGAACATTTACTATGATTTCTACATGTTTTATGTTTTGTTATTAATAAATTAGTTTTGTTTATTCATCTTTAATCATATGTATTTTGATGCAGGTAGTAACTACAAAATAACAATACTAATCCAGTTCGCATTTATGACGATGTATCTCTGTAGTTGTTCGTAAAATAATTTTTTGCTGCGAACTGATTACTTTTGGACAAAAAATTCAAGAGACATTTTTTGTTTCGAATGAAACAAGGTATTGGAAATAGATTTTTAAATGGTAAACAAATAATCAGACAAAAAGTTACATTGGAAATAAATTACATTTTTAGTGTTTGTGAGAAAAATTGTAAAACAAATTTTATGTACCCCCTTTATGGGGCTGTATCTTAACAAGGGATGCTCCATTGAAGTTTTTTTATATGAAAGACCCTATCTCTTTTTCGCTAAGAAATCACCCCCTGAAATGTTTTACACTTATTTTGTTACACCCTGTATATAGGACAGACACAACGATATTTAAAGGACCGATTAAATGGACACAAATTTTCGAATAACAGTACTGCACTTAAGAAACATACAAATAAAACAAATCATACTTTTAACTACTCAAAAACTGCAATCATAACCACTGAAAAAAACACAAAAGCTCGCAACATTTTAGAAAGTATGCACATACAAAGACATAAAAACGCAATAAATGATAGAACAGACATTAATAACCTGTCCAATATATATTTCCCTATTTTATAATAAATATATAGACAACACTGTATGTATATTGAAAATTCAAATTCTTAAAATAAAAATACAAAAACAAACCAAATAAAAACATCCACACATAAAAATCGTCAAATACAAACACAGATAAAGGTACGCATATAGACATACATTTTAAAACACTAAGCAGACAGAAATGCACACGGAATCAGTATAGTAAATGAATTACCGAAAACAGATAAAATAAAAATGTGTACACACCTCCAATTAATCAAAATAAAAAAGAAAAAAGGAAGGAATTGTGAGTACTATGCAAGTGGGAAAATCTACTAAAAGAACAGTGTTAAATACATTGTACTTGACAATTTATTATAACATACATGTAAGTTATTTTATTATTTTACTATTTACATTTTATTCTAGTATATTTGAATTGTGTTACAGTTATACATTTTTGAAAAAGATATTAAAATGATATCGAAACGTTAAAAAACCATTGTTTGTTTTTCTTGTATAAAGAAAACTTATTCAAATACAAGGCCGATACACCCATGATTTCAAGATAAATTACTTAAATAACGGCCAAGAAAGAAGAAAAAAAAGGACAAAGAATAAAAAATCTTTACCTTTTTAAATAATAATAATATATAATAATATATAGATAGATAGATAGATAGATAGATAGATAGATAGATAGATAGATAGATAGATAGATAGATAGAAGCAGATAAAAGCAAATCAATTAAATAAAATCATTAGAAAACGACATCCAATAACATTCCAAGGCGACAATGCAAATCTATGTGTTTAATTACTTATTTTGCATTTGCGGCTTCCTATGTTAGTCATTAAACACAGAAATTAAGAAATATTAAAATTCTTTGCCAATATACAAGAAAAAAATGAATAAATTTTCTTGGTTTAGAGGCTCTAAAATGACAAATTTGACAATATGCTTTCAACTAAAATATTTCAATTACTGTGATGTAGTGTAAAAATTGAAAAAGAAATTGAAAATGTGAACAGTGAAGCATAGAACTATCGCCATTATTAATGTAGTATCAATAAACGTATTGATTTATAAATATGTTTTGTATCGCGTGGAGTATAAAGAATATGGACTATAAGATTACTCCAGGCACTAGTTTTATTTGTTTTATTGTTAAATCGAAGGATCCGACGCATGTTAAATCAAACACATGCAAACTTGAAGATATTTATTCAATTTTAATATCGATTAATACAGTAATCAGACCAAAATACGCTTTTACTTTTTTACACATTGACAATCGTTTTATTTTTCTATATCAACTCAAACTTGTTTGTCGCCATGCCAACCATAGCTAAAATAAAAATCGCTTTACCACCAACGTGCATATGTTTCACTTGCCCTCCCATCAAGCGTGTTGTAGAATCGAGGCTATACACTGAACACAATTCATGAGGCATTTAGTAACAAAACACAATAATATCGATGCAAACTGCAAAATTAAAGAATAGCTAATGTAATAATAGGATCAAGGCTGTCGCGTAACAATCATGTGGGTCAATCAGATGGTCCTAGTATAGCAAGGACGAGCATCCAACATTTTCGCACAAATAACATAATACATAATTGTGTAAATCAAAATAACAGTGTGAATATGTCTTAGAAGCCACATACATATATATACATTGGCTTCACATAATACTTAGTGACTTAATAACCACTGCTGCTTACACATTGGACATCTATGGTTTCTTTTTAATATTATTAAGGTAATATTGCACATATTGTTCTAATTACACACCTTATTTGGTTGTTTCAGTGTGACACAACTTAAAAGGTGTGTAATTAGAACAATATGTGCAACATTACCTTAATAATGTTAAAAAGAAGCCATAGATGTCCAGTGTGTATGCAACAGTGATTATTAAATCACTAAGTATATGTTAAGTCAATCTTCACCCAGGCTATTAATAAAAATCCAATGGGGCAACTCCGCTAAAAATGCAAATGCAGACACCCGTTTCGAACTACTTGGTTCTCGTCAGTGCAGTGTAGCCAAGGAATAGGATGGGATAACCTTGGAGATGAAAAGCATCAATCAGAGACATACATTGGAAACAGCTTACCAATTGAGACTATAGCCTGAATGTCTTTGGTATTGAGAATGAATTTAAACATCACCACGATGTAGACATTGTCCACCTGCGTGCCATCTGAACTCATAAGGTATAAAAATAAGAAGAAAATGTAATGCGTATCTTATAATAAACATGTAAAGGATTTAATGGGGTAACTCCACTGAAAATGCAACTGCAGACACGTGTTTCGAACTACTTGGTTCTTATCAGAGCAGTCTAGCCAAAGGGAATAGGATGGGATAACCTTGGAGATAAAAATCATCGATCAGAGACAGTCTACCAATTGAAGCTTCAGCCAGAATGTCCTCGGTATTGAGGATGAATCTAAACATCGCCGGGAGGTAGACATTGTCCACCTGCGTGCCACCTAAACTCATACGACATAAATTAAAGAAGAAATTTTAATGTGGATTTTAGAATAATTATGTCAAGAATTTAATGGGGTAACTCCGCTGAAAATGCAACTGCAGATACGTGTTTCGAACTACTTGGTTCTCGTCAGTGCAGTGTAGCCAAGAAATAGGATGCGATAACCTTGGAGATGAAGGTTATACCATCCTATTCCTTATTATATAATCTTAACAACATTTCTACAAATTTTTAAGATAGGAAATTAATTATTTCTTGTGCGCATGTAACCTGTCTGCATGTAAGCAAGATAGCGGCCAAGTGGTTAAAACTATTAACATGTAACTCTATCTCTAGAAATATAATTTTCGTATCATGATTTGAATAGATTTACGGTCCAACCTCTACACCGGAAATAGTAGATCACCGAAATGAAAAATTAAATTATGTAAATATTTCGTTAATTAGTGAGTTGACACATTTCTACAGAATACAAACCTACACAAAAGTGATATTGAGCAATTGTCAACAAGAAGTTTTTAAACATTTCCGATACAGGTCTTTACGTCTTACAGGTTTTCCCAAATATCTCAGAAATAACCGGAATAATGCTTACACTATTTCTGCAAACCAGTTTTTTTGGTAATACTTTGCGAATTATTTATATCCCACATAAGTATTAAGAGTATGAAAGTATACGAAATTTAATTTGAAAATATAAAAAACTTGAACGGTACTTATATACATGTGGAAATAGTTAACAAAGGAAATTTTCATTACCATTCATATGAAAACATATACTTCACTAATTAATAGATCATCAGCATAGGTGGAGCATAAACGTATGAGGAGGTACTCTTGACGACTGGATGATAAGCCAGCACTACATTGAAGGTGTAATATCGGAGAAGGCTATGAGTAACTTCTATAAGCAATTTAGTAGAATTATTGGAAGATATTCCGCGAAATTTACGAAGAGATGTAGATGCAACAAGACGGCGAATACCCACAATCTATGGTACAGTTACGAAATATTTTAATAAAATGTTTCCATCGAATTAGCTAGCCCGTGGAGGCCTTATTGACTAGCCTGCTGGGTCTTCGGGCATCACAAAAATAGTTTCTTTTTATAGGAATTCGCAACCACAAAAGAAGTTGTGAAGGCACATATTTCACAAACAAGAAATATAAGTACTCAATGCCTTATTAATGTCGATTTATCATTTCGGAAGCATGTTCAAAATCTTTTAAAAGTGAATTTGAACACTTTTAAGTTTTGCCTATTGTAATGTTCATATCTATTGTTATTTTATAATTTCTTTTCCACTAATTACTCGTCCATTCACATAACTGTTTCTGTTTCTATACCAACTAAAATCAAGTTATTTATTTGCTTGGTTTTAATTTGTTTTTAATGTGCTATATTCTACATATTCTTTGAATTATATTGTTGTATTGTAAATACGATATCTACCATTTTTTTGTCATTACCTCAATACATACAAAAGCCATATATCAGCTAATTTTTAGAAAAATTCATTATAAAATCAGGCGTGACAACAGAAGGCAACTTATTAAATGTCATCCATTCAACTATCAATTTTGTGGCAAATATCATGGCTACACAGTATTCAAATAAAAAGCATACAGTTGTCAGCATTATACCAGGAAACGACAATAGCTCAGTAATTGTCACTTTTAAAATAATAACGTCTAACATGTTTTTGGAGCCAGATTGTAACCCCCTACTTGGTTGATGGAATCTCCAAATGTGGTTGCCTAGTAACGCACCTTTTCCGATAAATTAAGATAATTGATAAAGTTTGGGCGCCAGTTAGTTTTTAAAAGAAGTAACAAACTTCATAATAAAGGAGGACGAGCCAGTACATCACCCAGGAAGGTGTGACGCGAGACAAAAAAAAAACAAGTCTTTATATTACATATATAAAAAAATATATTGTAAGAAAATTATATAATACTAAGTGCCTTAATTTTTATAAATATGTACAAAAAATGAAGCTAAATAGAATTAAGTTGAATAGAAATCCTTAAAGTATAATGGACAATACGTATCAACACTTAAGTAAATGAAAACAAGTATGTAGTTTAAACACAAAATAATTACTGGCCAAAGTATGATGATGAGTCCAAGAGAAAATATAAAAAATGTCGAACTTTCTTCTATTTTTGTGTACTTGCTGCTTCCTTCAGATTCCATCTGATGGTATTTTTTTCTAAAACAGAGCTTTGCAAATGGGAGTTTCTTCAAACTCAAGCCACTAGCACATTAGTTCCTAGAAAAGAATATACAGGCTGTTTAAAAAAGATGCGGCAATATTAAAGGGGTTGATTGTCCAGGTAATTTTATATAAAAAAGTTTATAATAAACAAGGTCCGCAAACGCTTCGTTACCGATCTACAGCGTGTTGAAGTTTAATTAAAAGAAACAGTAAAAATTAGATTTCTCCAAGACGGCATTAAAGATCATAATGAAATTTTAGGCGTGTTATTTTTCAAGAAAAAAATAGGACGCCGCTGATTTCTCTAAAAATAAAAATATGTTTCTATTCTTTGTTCAATTGTGAAGAAAAAAGCTCTCTTAACTTTTTATCGTACGACGTAACGTTTTTTAGTAAAAAAAAACACATTTTAGTGCATGTACATTTATCATGCTTACAAAAATATTTTTAAAGTCCTGTTTTATTCACTGACATATTGAATGACATATGATTAATAATTTTGTATGTGTCGAATTTGTTGAATTTCCTTATCATGAATCGCTATACAAATGCAGAGATGACCGACATGCACTACATTTATGGACTTGCTGATGGAAATGCATTAGAAGCTAGGCGGTTGTATACTGCAAGATTTCCTGGCCGTATTGCTCCTGATAGAAAAACTTTCGAAAGTATTCATCGGCGTCTTTATGAAACAGGCACATTAAGACGAAATAGAGGAGCAGGAAGGCCAAGGACAGCAAGAACGGTATCGCTGGAAGAGGATGTGCTAGACATGATTGAAGAAGATCGAGGTACTTCTACTCGAAAAATTGCTGACGCTTTGGATGTAAGTAATGGGACTATTTGGCACATTCTGAAGGAAAATTTGTTGTACCCATTCCATATACAACGCGTTCAAGCATTACTTCCTGCTGATTTTCCTCCTCGCATTGCATTCTGTCAATGGCTTTTGCAAAAAATGGTTCAAATCCCTCAATTCCTGATGTTGATTCTGTTCACCGATGAAGCGAATTTTTCAAGAAATGCAATACGCAATTTCCATAATAACCATGTATGGTGTGCCGAAAATTCACATGAAATTGTTGAAAATCGTTTTTAACATCAGTTTTCTTTGAACGTTTGGCTTGGGATTGTGGGTGACTGCCTAATTGGACCGGTATTTTTACCAAGGAGACTAACCGGAGAGGTGTATCGCAACTTTTTGGAAAACACGCTGCCTGGATTTCTGGAGGACGTACCATTAGCAATTAGAGATGCAATGTGGTGTATGCACGATGGCGCACCAGCCCACTTTAGTCAAGTAACTCGTGATTTCTTAACACAAGCATACGGAAATCGCTGGATTGGCCGAGGTGGACCACACTTATGGCTTGCACGATCCCCAGACTTAAATCCCCTGGAACTTTGTAATAGGCCGATACTATCTTATAACTTTTTCATTAAGAATTACAAGGGGAATACAAAACTGTAATAATATATAAGATGTACCATTTAAAAAACTATAACTGTGGTCAGTCACCAAGTTATGGAACACTCTGTATAATACAATATAATTTTATAACGTGCTCATATTAAGTGGCTATCATTGAAAGAAAACCGCTTCGCAATATCTTTTCTCATAAAGTCACACTCTGCCTTCCCCGTGGAGATGACTCAACCTGTATGTTGTTTAGTTCTAAAATTGCATTGTAATACCTGCTCTCTATTATTGCTATCTATTGTATATTTTCCGAATTTGCACATTTTTTTTTCTATTTCAGATCCACAATTCCACCGAGAACCAAGTAGTTTTGTCATCCGTACAGTTATCAACTTCTGGAAAATACCGCTGTGAAGTATCTGGGGAAGCTCCGTCATTTCAAACAGTTACAGAACACGGACATATGACAGTTGTCGGTGAGTCTAGTACAAATACATGTATATATAATAACGTTGTTAAAATATTACATTAAATTAATCTTCTTATTATTTCGGAACGCAGAGGTTGAGGGTTAGACTTTGAATAAAATTCATTGATATAATGATGTACAGTTGATATCGACAATTTTATTTTAAAATTGAAAAAGTACTATAATAAAATAAAGAAGGATTATCAATATAAAGTATGTATAATACGAGAGTTGCATTTTTAGTTTCTACAGATGATCACTAGGTGGCGCTATGGAGATTTGTCTGTACTATTTTGTAACATTTGTTATAGCAAAAATAGTGGCAGGTTAAAAATTAGCTGACTATTCTGTTAACATTGAACCTTTAAAAATAAAGGAAGTTTGTTTAAATATATAAGTGAAGGTTTTTCTTTGATATTTTTTTACGATATTCGTTAAAGCTTAAGGTGACCGTCTAATAGAAAGAGAATCGTCACATTGCTCTATCCTTTTCTAACCATTAGGCGTGTATTATGTGTTGCATACGTGACTGTATTTTAATTAGCCATCTGGTTGCCAGTAGCAGCGATATTATTTGTAAAACAAATTTATTGGATAAAAGATGACACACTAACGCAACGTATCTCTTAGATTGAACCAAATTATACAGAGACTGGCAGACCAGACCGTTGTTTTTTGTGTATGAGACAAAAAACAGAGTTTTTGTCTCATACACGATTTAATAGAATATGTGTCTATTTTGAAATCATTGATATTTACCCTAAATTGTAAAAATGCAAATTGCGTCCTTACAAGAATAATAGGAACATACTGTTACACATAATGTTTGTTTTGTAAATACCTATGTAGATCTATGTCCTTTATCTAGTTTATTTAGATAATAAACAGGTATTTTTTAGTGGTTATTGCATTTTTGAAAAAGGAATATATAGGCTGATTCAATTTTGATGGTCACCATGAGTATTTCGCTTATTATTTGGAATAGAGAGTAGGTTTGAGTTTGGCAAAGTTGGTAAATTTTGTGTTTTGTTATGTAACTTGAGCATGTACCATGTCTTAGTGGGAAGAATTAGATTAGTAGATGAGAAGTAACACTTGAGCGCGAAATATATAGTTACCGAGTATGTTGTCAATGGTTAGTTTTTTCAAAATGTGTAATGGATACAAAAGTATTCAGAAGTAAGTTTGGAACAACTTTTGCATAAAAAAATCTACTTTCACAGAGGCAATACATTTTTATTCTTATAGATAAATAGTTTTTTTATAGAAGTATCTCGCCAAGTATTTATTCAAATTTGACTAAAAAATGGACTGTTTACTTAAGAAAACCCGTAAGTAGTGAACCTGTCAATGTAAGAAACACAAGGCCTATTGTGTGTGTAAAAGTAAGAAAAAGAGAAACAATCAATATGTTTCACTTACCTATAACACTCTAATTAAATAGGTTAAATCTACATGTGTGCTCAGAAAGTAGTTTTGGATATTATAAAATGCCTTCTTTGTATTACTTTTGATACCGTATCAGCTATTAGAATGCCCGATTCAGTTGGAAAAAAATTTGAAAGACCACCCTAAAATTTATCCGACAGTGTGGATTTCCCACGTTCATAATAATTTACTAAAATATAATTAAAAACGAGATCTGCAGAATATTGAATTAAATTTCTTACATATGTAAGTAATTTTTATTACAGGATTGAAGAAAATAGATTAAAAATTTTGTATAGGTACCTAAATAACTTGCCTTATAATTAATACTAGTGGTCGACCAGTGGCCGAAATTTGATCTTAATTCATTAAATTTTTAAGTTTGAGTTATTGAGGTTCTTTTGTCAAAAAGTATACTTCTATAACCATTGCATACAATTATTTTCAATTTTCTATTACGTCAGCTGCGAACGTGTAGAAATACGTCATTATGCATTAATTTTCGAGTTAATTAATTAATGTATTTGTTTGCAAAAGAAAAAAAGCCATCAATACCGAAGTGAATATTTAGGAATATAATCTCCCTCGGATCTGATTATATTTTCAGTGAAATCGATAAATCGTGAGTAGTTAGTACTTCATTTCAGTGAAGAAAACAAATAATAGCAATATCTCGTAAATTACTAATTTTAGACAAATATCTAAAGTATAACAAAGTGATCAAGAGTAAATTAGAAAACAATTTTATAAAAAAATTCCTACCGGAAGTAGATGTTTACTCTGATCGTAAAACAGGTTTTTGCGAATATATCGCAAGTCATGCATTCTAGACAAATATATCGAGTGTATGAAAATATTGAAAGCTGAATTTTGAATATTTTTGTAATAAGAAATTTCCAAAATTCGAACTGAAAGTACCTAGCAATTTTATTCTAATCGAATATCAATTTTTTGAAAATATCTCGAAAATTATGCATTTTATACAGTATAAAAGTATTTAAACATGGATTTGAAATATTTTTGTAAAAAAAGAATTCAAAATTCGGACTGAAAATTTCGACAGTGACGGCTGGTGAGTACGATTTAGAGAAGCAATTAGACTGACAAGACTGATTCGTTTATTATCGGTGATATGTTCGGCTACTGGGAGTATATCAACAATAATAAACAAATCAGTCTTGTCTATGTAATTGCTTCACCTAAACGAACTGATCAGTCTGCAACTGACTTTCACTCTTATCGAATAGCAGTTTTTTGAAATATCTCGCAAAGTTGCTTTTTATATAAATTTCTTAAGTAACTTGACTACAGCACCATTTATTGGATCCTTGCCTAGCTATGAACCATCGTCTCGACAAAATAAATATATTGCCTGAATATGACCTCAATCGGTCAAGTCGTTTAGAAGCTACAAGATCGCACACAAACGTACCAACGATTTATATATATTTGAAAATATAAACTTGGAAAGAAGTCTCTGCTGTCTGAATGAAGAATTAAAAGGAATCGTTAGGGGATCCAGCATAAAAAAACATCTACAGTTACAAAGTTCTCTATTTTTTGCCGATATTTCGCATTACATACTAATGCTTCTTCTGGGCTTAACTACAATATTAATATGAATTACAGTATTGAAATTTAAAGTAGTAATAAAATAATCTATTTAATATTAAAATTGACTCACAATTTGATTTGATTTGATTTTTTTGAGAGAGAATCGCATCTGACTATGAACTATGTTGTTTTACGCAAATCGTTTCAGATAACATATTAAAAAACTTTTTTAAAAAACTGGTACATATAAATTTAAAAAACAGATACATGTGTTAATAGAGTATTAAAGCGGACAAGAACATGTTTACCCATTGACAGGTGACAAATCAATGAATTGATCTGTAAGGGACAACCGTATCCAGGCTGCCTGCAACTTTAATATGATATTGACAACCTAGTGTGTTCAGATTTGGATTTGTTGAAAGAATTAAAGTATACAGTGCATTTAACTATACAGTGTGACTAGAAAATGAAGTGCTTATAATTAATATGGTTGAGCTAAGTTAAATCCATTAGTTATGACAATTAGTAATTTGTATAAATTAGTCTTGTATAACTTATTAAGGAAATGGCATTTTAATTTTTGTTGTTTGAATTGATAGTGATATTAGTTTTTGTTAAATGAAAGCAAATAAGAATAAACGTTACTTAATCTATCTATGTCCGATCTGAAGTTCATAGAATTATCGTTATTATTGATTTCAATCATTTCCAAAAATTCCCTAGATTTCTTGTGCCTCTCAACACACAAAATCTGAGTGTTATCATA
This sequence comes from Amphimallon solstitiale, assembly GCA_963170755.1. Lineage (NCBI taxonomy): Eukaryota > Metazoa > Arthropoda > Insecta > Coleoptera > Scarabaeidae > Amphimallon > Amphimallon solstitiale. Next base: position 2,105,405 of record OY720678.1, read on the forward strand.
CATGGGTTGGTGATTAAGTCTGAGACAGTGTTGTGCCAAAGCACATCTCTGTTTTTTAGTGTTAATATCGCTTTTGTGTGTTCTGAGGCGAGTTTTCAACCACGATGACGTATTTCCTATGTAAACTTCATCGCAATCTTTACACGGTATAGCATATACTATGTTGGAACGACATTCTTTATTGTCTTTGTCTTTGACTTTCGAGAAAAATTTGTCTACACCAAGCACACCATAATACCCGAATTTGACATTGTCACACCTAAGGACCTTTGTGATTTTATAGGTAACATTTTCTATGAATGGTAATCTGAAATAGGTAGGTTCTGAATTAAAATTATTGTTGTTATTTTGTGAAACATTATTGTTAATGTGAGGTGTATTAAATAGAAATTTATTAACTAGTGACTTAGGATAACCATTGTTAATGAATATATTACTTAATTTTTTCATGTTGTCATTGTGAAAAGAGGGGTGGCAAATCCTGGATACTCTGTTTTTTGTGGCAGTAATTAAATTAAGTTTTTGTTTTATTGGGTGACTGGAGTGATAATTAATGACTCTGCCTGAATACGTTGGCTTTGTGTACCAGTCTATCATAATGATGTTGTTCATGTTTCTTTTTAGTTTGGTATCCAAGAATGTGTTACTCCGGAACTACGTCGCACTAAGATAACTGACTAAATTAAGGTAAAGATAACGGAGAATCACAATAGGAGATGATTGAATCTGGAAAACGCAGGGCCGAGCTAACTCTGTCGCAGACGGCGTGACGGTTCAGATAAACTAAAACACCTAAAAGTAGAGCGTCGGTCGGCAACGACGCTAGCGACGTTGTCCGGGCACCAGGACACTATGTTACCTTAACGATGACCTACCTGCGCCTCCTATGAGCTACCACTGGCTGTGTCCCTCCAGCGGGTTTCCTATTGATCTCCCTGTATAATATGATGCACCTTACCTTACGTATGTGCTTGTCACAAAATTATATGAGATATGTAGAGGTAAAATAAAAGAAAAGGTATTACGAAATGTAGCAAGATTTAATTAAATTTTGAATGTGGTATGTTGTTTATGTTTTTTTTTTTAAGAAAAGGAGCAGTTAAGTATAAAAGGAAATACAATGTGACTCAAAACTGACTGAACAGTTTAAATATAAAAAAAAGATTAGCAAACGTTGAGTAAAATTGATTTACAAACAAAAAGAACTAGACAGTTTGATAATTTGGACGAAAGCGTTAGGTAAAATTATTGAAATATAAAAGAAAATAACAAGTCTTAATACTAAAACATAATCTCTGCGTTTCGGCAGAAGATGGTTGGTAGCAGAAACGTTTCATTACCTCACATAAAATATTTACAAAGTAATTTTCATGAAAACGCCACTACGGCAATGTTAACACAAAACGTGATTTAATACGTACGCAAGAAAATTAATATCAACTAGTACTTAAGACTTAGACTAATAAAGTGAAAATTCGTTAAATTGCCAAACACAAGGTTTGATTACATGATCATAATTAATTTAAATGAAGGTATCTTATTAACAAATGACAATTAATTAAAGATAAAATTAGGAAGGAAATTTTAGAATATACAAAAATACACTGAGCTTCCCGAACAAAATTTACTCTAGCAGAAATGAATTTAACTGGCTCAGTAATTTAGACAAAAGTCCGCAAGAAAAGTTAGTGTAATAACGACAAAAATTCTCTAGCAATTAAGCACAATAAAATTTAATTACATCAACGAGAGCCCTCCAAAAAACTGCTACTTAGGGTCACTCGGTATACATCAAAGCAAATTTACATTTAAACAAAATTAATGTGTAATTATTGTGACCACACATGTAATAAGTGGCACGACCGGTATCTCTTAAGCACCCAAAAGTCTCATTTCAAAAACATAAGAAAATTACTACTGTAATATGACCAGTTCTCTGGCTCTAAATTTTCATCAAAAGAGTCGAAATACACTTCGGTAAATTAGGTAGATGGTTGTACTTAGCTGTAATCTCAAAATGGCGGAGGCACGCCAACTGGAGTCAAGATGGTGGAGGTCCTCCAATGGTATATTGAAATTCCACCCAAAATCCAAGTAAAAGGGTAGGCACTACTCTTACAAAAATCAAAACGGCATCTACAGCGGCCAATCCAGCGTATAAGGTCTGAAGGCTTAGCCCTGTACTAACATCCTATTAAATTCGAAAGAAAAGAAACAAGAATAAAAACCCCGAAAAATTAACACAAAATTACAATCACTTACCCCAATTTTAGTTGGAGATGCACGTTAAAGACTCAGAAGTCACACATAGCACGAAAAGAAAATCAAAATCCAACACGTGGCATTCGTAAATCAGGTAGCGGTATTGCGATAAAATTTACGATAAAACACCTAATTAAGGTATCGATACAAAAGCTTATTTCGTCAGAGCCGCCTAAGCGTCAGTCTATCTTTTAGACAAAGTGATAAAATTCACCAAATGAAAATAAGCATATCGTACTGATGTACTTTCAACAAGCTCGACTTCGTAAGTAAGTGACTTCAACGTGACCTTTCCGGTAGATACGTTACAACCAAAGAGCACGCAGGCCCAATGATTTGAAATAAAGGCGGGAGATTTCAGATATAAGACATAGCAGGCACAAGACGAAATTTGACAAAAGGTGGAGTCAGCACCATGACAAATAATTAAACACAAACAAGAACATAATTTAGAGGAAGATAAAATAACGGAAACAAAAACTTCGATGTACGTAGAAATAACAAAATCGGCAGTTCGAGAGGAACATACATGTTAGATGTTGGCAATCCGTGAAACGCACATCCACCATGGCGTAATAACCAAACGTTTGACAGATAGAAAACAAAACAAACTCAGATGTAGTCACAATTTTTAAATACGGAAGAACAAGGATTCTGTAGGTAACTATTGAAATTTTTCAAGCTTTTAAATCACGCTACAACCGGCGGTTAAAAAGAACCGACCTCCTAATATTTTGCAGTTAAATCCGCGAAGCCATAACCCTCCAAGGAAAGATGTTAATAATAGCGCAACAAGGCAGTCAGGGAAGATGAACGCTTGCTATGAACAAATCAGTCCACGGAAACAATTCACGTATGCCCGTTAATACACAAGATTTCCTTATTTAATACTCCTTACATTTTTAGTGACATAAATACGAAGGAGAATTTTAATCAGACGTACAAGAGAGTCTATGTCTAGGAATACGCATAAACACGTGAGACAGTAAATACAACGACCTGACTGTTGTCTCGAAGAATTTAAAAACACAAATAAATGCACTTCGCAGAGTTCGGAAGTAATAAATAAGCAGATACTGATAAAACTTAAACAAGGCATAAAAGTAACTGCAAATGCAGATAATTCGCATCTACAGGTAGGGTAAAATAAGCTAGAGATAAGATAGTTAGAATTAGTTACATAAGATACAGAGTTTTTTTTACACATAAAGAGTGAATTTGCCCGATATTAGATATTACATATCTGCCAATTTCGCGGTTCGTGACTTAGGCTCTGAGAGCACAATAGTAGGTTTAGCGCACGCACAGATATACAGCAAACGGCCTCTACACACGGTGAACCAAACGATGTACGAGGTTCGCTCAAAAGTCTCGCGCTCATACACATTCTACGTACTTAAACAAAGACACATAATCTTTCGAGAACTATACACGGAAGTGAATTTTACAGCATAACAAATGGCAAAGTCCTCTCTGTCTCTGTTTCTATTGTAAATTGAACTTTATCATGAAAAGAGTTGAATTTGTTTAGAGTGTAATGTATTTTGTCAGAAGGTAATCCTAATATTAAATCATCAACATATTTCTTTACTATTGACAATTCAAAGTCTAAAGAAGCAACTATGCCATCCAAGCAGAAGTCCATAACTATGTTGGGCATGCCTTTGAGCCCAATCATTGCCAACATAGTTATAGACTTCTGCTTGGATGGCATAGTTGCTTCTTTAGACTTTGAATTGTCAATAGTAAAGAAATATGATGATGATTTAATATTAGGATTACCTTCTGACAAAATACATTACACTCTAAACAAATTCAACTCTTTTCATGATAAAATTCAATTTACAATAGAAACAGAGGCAGAGAGGACTTTGCCATTCTTGGATACCAAACTAAAAAGAAACATGAACAACATCATTATGATAGACTGGTACACAAAGCCAACGTATTCAGGCAGAGTCATTAATTATCACTCCAGTCACCCAATAAAACAAAAACTTAATTTAATTACTGCCACAAAAAACAGAGTATCCAGGATTTGCCACCCCTCTTTTCTCAATGACAACATGAAGAAATTAAGCAATATATTCATTAACAATGGTTATCCTAAGTCACTAGTTAATAAATTTCTATTTAATACACCTCACATTAACAATAATGTTTCACAAAATAACAGCAATAATTTTAATTCAGAACCTACCTATTTCAGATTACCATTCATAGAAAATGTTACCTATAAAATCACAAAGGTCCTTAGGTGTGACAATGTCAAATTCGGGTATTATGGTGTGCTTGGTGTAGACAAATTTTTCTCGAAAGTCAAAGACAAAGACAATAAAGAATGTCGTTCCAACATAGTATATGCTATACCGTGTAAAGATTGCGATGAAGTTTACATAGGAAATACGTCATCGTGGTTGAAAACTCGCCTCAGAACACACAAAAGCGATATTAACACTAAAAAACAGAGATGTGCTTTGGCACAACACTGTCTCAGACTTAATCACCAACCCATGTATGATAACACTCAGATTTTGTGTATTGAGAGGCACAAGAAATCTAGGGAATTTTTGGAAATGATTGAAATCAATAATAACGATAATTCTATGAACTTCAGATCGGACATAGATAGATTAAGTAATGTTTATTCTTATTTGCTTTCATTTAACAAAAACCAATATCACTATCAATTCAAACAACAAAAATTAAAATGCCATTTCCTTAATAAGTTATACAAGACTAATTTATACAAATTACTAATTGTCATAACTAATGGATTTAACTTAGCTCAACCATATTAATTATAAGCACTTCATTTTCTAGTCACACTGTATAGTTAAATGCACTGTATACTTTAATTCTTTCAACAAATCCAAATCTGAACACACTAGGTTGTCAATATCATATTAAAGTTGCAGGCAGCCTGGATACGGTTGTCCCTTACAGATCAATTCATTGATTTGTCACCTGTCAATGGGTAAACATGTTCTTGTCCGTTTTAATACTCTATTAACACATTTATCTGTTTTTTAAATTTATATGTACCAGTTTTTTAAAAAAGTTTTTTAATATGTTATCTGAAACGATTTGCGTAAAACAACATAGTTCATAGTCAGATGCGATTCTCTCTCAAAAAAGTTCAAATTGTGAGTCAATTTTAATATTAAATAGATTATTTTATTACTACTTTAAATTTCAATACTGTAATTCATATTAATATTGTAGTTAAGCCCAGAAGAAGCATTAGTATGTAATGCGAAATATCGGCAAAAAATAGAGAACTTTGAAACTGTAGATGTTTTTTTATGCTGGATCCCCTAACGATTCCTTTTAATTTTTGAAAATATATATATATTTAAAAAAAAATTGTTTAATCATAATACACCATCTCTACACTTTCTTTAATCTTCAAATAATTTAACTTACATCATTTCATCGTACAATTTTAGAATACTTTCTTTAAATAATATGTCATTCTCAATTTTAATTTTTTTTGAAAATATTGTTCAAAACACGTGTTCAGAAAAAAATCATTATCACATTGTTTTTAAAAGTAAAAACATAAACTTTGGTGGTGCTTGTAGCCAAGAAAATGTTGCATCATTTGGTATAAGTTGCACTCCACAAACCTCAGAAAACTTCGTTTTTTCAAAGCCTACTTCCAGAAATTTTGACATACCAAAAACTTATTTTTTTAATGTAACATCCAGTATCTTATTGTGGCGTTTTGTTTCTTTTTTTCCTCTTTCATTTTTGTTAACAATGTCCTGTACCTATCTTTTGTAGTTTCTGAGACAATCACTATAGGAGCAATTAGCGGTCAAATAAAAACTACGAGCGCTGTTGTTCTATGCACCGAAATATTCGTTCAACCAATGGAAGGCTGGAATGGTGCCCGACCTCCTTATTCAACTGTCAAACAAAGTAAAGGTTAAATCCACTATCCCAAAAGTAATAATTTTACAGAATGAAGGGCATCGCGTTTCAGTTTTTTTTAATTTCGGCAATATCCAGTTGCAGTATTTCATTTCTTAAACTATTGGCTAACAACCAAATAAAATAAAGCGTAAGTTTACTGACATATTTGAAGATGCCGCCTCTCTAAAAGGTGTACGAAACAACGCTGCTATCTTCAATTTAATTTGCTTAATTGCTCGTATTCTTTTATTGTTGAAGCTGTTCATAACAGAAGCCTGTAGTTTTTCAAAATTATAAATTGATGTCTTAAAACTTTAATAGAAATTTGCAACAAAATATCGCAATTTAAATAACCTACAACTATTGTGCAACGTAACAACAATCAAAAGTAAGAAAAACAAATTTCATTAACGAATATGTTCAACATAACCACAAGTTTGTGCAATGCACATGAGTATTCTGTTTTCCAAAGAAGTACTAATGTTGTATAAAACTTGTACATATTCTTATAAACGCTTCTCTGATTATAATGTTCATGTCTTCAAAAAGATTTGAAAATACGTCCGTAGAAAACGAAGATACTCTCCTTCATTAACATTTTCATCAAAGAAAGAAGGTCCAATTATGTAACTACCCACTATTCCTCCTCACACACTGAATGACCAACAATTTTGAAAGTTTGCAGGTGTGATAAAGTGAAGGTTTTTATGTGTTATAATAATGAAAATTGTGATGATTAACGTATCCATTTTAATAGAAGGTAGCTTCGTCGGTAAACAACAACAAATTGGGAAAGTCAGGCTAATTTATCTGCTGCCCATTCACAAAAATGTAATTAAAGACAATGACAAAATGTTTTTTTTTTGGACGAGTTTTTGTCAAAAAATTTAAAGAAAAATTAATAATTCAAAAACGATTGCCTCAATTTTGAAAAGGAAAAAACAGCAGAATAGACAATTTAAAACAGTACTAAAAAATCCAAAAATATATAGAGTGAGTCATTTAAAAAAATTAAGTTCCATGCATTTCCGGTGAAACCGGAAATGCAATTTTATTCAAAACATAAAAGAGCAATCAAAGAAACGGCTACTAATGACTAGGGCTGGGTTGATTAAAAAATATACTATCGATAATCGATTATAGAAAATTATCGATAATACCGATTAATCTTTACTCGGTAAATCACAATTTGATTAATCGTTTTATTAGCTGATTAACCGATTAATCATTCGATAAAAATTGTCAATTAAAATAATTAAATACATAAGTACTGTTAGGGATGGGTTGAGTAAAAAAATACAATTGCAAATCGATTATAGAAAATTATCAATGTTTACTCGATTAATCGTTTCATTATGAGATCAACTGAATAAATTTTGATTAATCGATTAATCATTAGATAAATTTGTCAACTAAATAAATAAATGACAATTTTTTTCAATTTACAACAAATTTGATCGATACCTTGTGAGATCTGCTTTTCTGGTTGGTTGGTAGCTGCATGGTAATTACATTGCTGATTAAATTTTCATATGCACTGAATAAACCAGATTAGAAGCTGGTTTATTTCAGCTTCTAATCTGGTTTATTCAGTGCATATGAAGATTTTCATTAGAATGAAAATCGGCAAAAAATACACAAGAAATAAAAAAAAATGTCATGTAATCCAAGAAATAAAACACTGTTCAAGAAGAAACATTTATTTTTAAACAGGAATGAAATCTTTGTTCATTGCAAGAAAAATTAACTCCTCTGCGTGTTCTTCAGACAAAGACGACCTGTTATCAGTTACAATTAAGCCGCCCCGACTAAAAACTCTTTCTGATGCTACACTGGTAGCAGGAATACATAAATACCGTGACGCAAGCAATGATAATTTTGGAAAAATAGTAGCATGCGTCTGCCACCAATCCAAAGGGTTGTCGTCAAGACCTATATCTGGATAGGCTAGAAATCCGCTTAACTCATTTTCAGTTGTTACTTCTCGATCAACAATCCCTTGTGATGTTGTAAAAATCGCTGCCAAACCGCTTTTCTTTTGCTTGCGCGGAGGTTCTTTTAAAGAAATGTCATTTATACTGAGTGAATTCATGTCTTCTAGTATTAATCGTTTAGATTTTTCTTTTATATCTTCTTCAAATGTTTTAACTTTAAATCTAGGATCGAGGAATGTACACTTAAGTAGTGTCTCGTGGGTACAACTTACAACAGACTTCCTTTTTTCATTTGTAGAAGTAATATACCTTTCTCTTAGGAGTGAAAGAACATTATACATAATAGTTTTTTTAATACTTCTAATTTCTGTATCTGCTTGTGTTTCTTCAGCTATATTCAGAAAGTTGTTCATCAGTTCTGCATATATAGGCAAAATACAGCTAGCAGTTATAAATTTTTCACCTGATAAATGCTCACATATTGATTCTACTGGATTTAGTATATCTACCACTTCTTTTAAAATGTCAATTTCCTGATTATTTAAAATTAATCGTTTGTATTTGCCATTAGAATATGTTTGTAAAACAGATAACAGGGCCAACTGTTGTTCCACAATTACATTCATCAGTGTGAGCAAAGACCACCACCTTGTTTTAGAAAAAGACGGAATTTTTCTTTTTGGTAAATTCAGATTGTCTTGTATTTGTTGCAGTTCCCTATTAATTTTCCAGGAGTGAGAAAATACTGTTTGTATAGTTTTTATTTTACGGATAATTTCTGACAATTCATCAATTTCTAACGAGTGAGTGACTGCCGTATTCACAGTATGGCCAAAGCATGGTATGTGAATTTTATTTAAAATTTCTATTGCTAGAACAACATTTGCCCCAAAATCTGTAGCATAAGCTATAACTTTTTCATCGTTAATGTCCCATTCAGCTAACATCGAAATTAATGAATTAGCAATATTTTCACTTGTGTGATTTTCGTTTAAATGATAACAGCCCAAGCAAACAGATTGAATTTGAAAAGAATGAACATAATGTGCAGTTAGAGCAATAAAAGGAGCATTTGCTGCCGATGTCCAGCAATCTGTTGTTAAAGAAACATACTTAATATTTTCGAGATTTTTGGCAATAACATCTCTGGTTTGTCTGTGAAGTTGTGGAATATGTTGAGTAGTTATGGTTTTACGACTTGGCAATTTGTAACTTGGATTCAGCGAATGAATTAATTTTTTGAAGCCATTTCTCTCGACGATGCTGTACGGCTGAAGATCCGTGGCTATAAAATAACTTAAGGCATGATCAATTCTCCTTTTCGTTTGTTTGGAAACTGAAAAAGTTTCTAGAACCATTTGCTTCGAACCTGGTTTTTCGGTTACCGGTGTTGTATCCACAGACGAAATCGTGGAATTACCATCATCTGTGTAGGATCTTGAAGGTCCCGGCTTTGATATTGAAACGTCATCAACAGATTCGTCGCGATCATCATATCTGCATATAAACAAAAAAGAAAGTTAAATTTCCTGCCACCATACACATACGAACCTAATTTATAAATCATTTTACACATAAAAATATAAGAGTTATAACTATTTTCATCTGAACAGTAAATATCTTATAAATCTAGAATCCTAAAAGCTAAAAAACACACAGAACAAATTTCAAGCCGGATATCCCAAAATTCGCGTTTTCCCCGTAAAGGAGACACTCCAAGTCTAAGCCTACAAAAAAAGTAGTCAGTTCTCAATGGCTTAAGTCAATGAATTATAGAACTGACCAATTTGAAAATAATTTCTAGGGACGAGCGAAGTACCAGCATTGAAGCAAATATTCAACATTAGTTGTGACTTGTGTGTTGTGTCATTATAAATTGTATTAATGAAGCTAAGCAAATGCTTATATGTAGGTATTATATGTTTGTCCGTTTCTTTCCCAAGGAATTTATATAGCTCTATCAATTAAAAGCTTTTGCTTTACTTTATAAAAATACTACCCACTGTGTAAATATATTGAAGATTTCGATTATTGCGTGAGCGACTTTAAGAAGTTAAACATTTTTTCCATATTGATCAACTTTAACAGCCTCAAGTTCTTTTAATAAACCATGGTGACTAATTCTTATTGTAGCTTTAGTTGTAGGCAATGAAGAGTATGCCCTTCGGAAAGGTCGCTAATTTTGGGACACTCTGTATAATACTACCATCTTTCCTATAAATCACAGATCAATTATTATTAATAATTAATCCCAATAATTACAGCGTGGGTGGCTACTGACTACTGAGTTATTTGTATATTTTGTAAGTAACAAAAACAATGTCTACAAATAATGCGGTATATAGGTAGGTACAGTTGTAACTTGTAATAACAAAAACAATTACGAATAATTAATAAACATCAACTTTGAGGACTGAATCAAAATTATACTTACCCGTCATTGTTTTCTTCATTGGCGGTTACATGTACATCCTGTTGTCCACTCATTTTTTCCATTGATGCAAAAACTAATGGATGTTTTGATTTCAAATGATACCGTAAATTCGTAGTATTCCCCTTATTGTGAAGTACTTTTTTACACTGGAGACACCTTGCACTATGGTCATTTTTCTCGAAGTAGTTCCAGATAATACTCTTTCCCATTATTATAGAACTCTTATAACCTACACCACAGCAAACAGCAAAAAGGCACTAGTCCACCGTCCACCACACGAAATGTAGTTAAGTTTATGTCACATTCGCAGCACAGCTGATATTTGATTAATCGATGAAATTTTGATCAAAAAATCAGTTTGATTATTTAATCGATTGATTAATCAAAACACGATTAATCGATGAAATATATTTTTTTACGATGATCGATTTATCGATTAATCGATGAAATCATTGATTGATCAGAATTTTTGCCCAGCACTACTAATGACACACCCTGTATGTTGCAACATACTGTACATATGTTGCAAATTAAAAGCAAATTTATGGAAATCGACTGCAAATTAAATGGAAATTAAATCAGAAAGTATTTTCAGATTCACATGTAATTTGAGATACACTGTATACAGGGTGTCCAGAAACTCTCCTGACAAACGAAGACCGGAGATTCCTCAGATAATTTTAAGACAATTTAACCCAATTCACCCTAGTCCGAAAATGCTTCCTAAGGGAGCTAGAGCTTTTTGAAGATGGCGCCTTGTAATTAGTTTTTTTTAATATCTCCCGAACGCTTCTATTTAGAAAAACAAAAACTGGTATGCTTATTTATCCTCCAGAGATGAATCGATTCCATCAATTGCGAATTTCTAGTACCGGTCATAGGCGTCCGTTTTGGGTAGGTAAACGGTTATTTTAACACATAACTTTTTTGTCTTTAACTTTTAAGCATTCGTGACACTAGATTATTAAATTTTCAGGTATTCTAGTATTAAAAGGTACTCTTACTTTAAGTCGGTAGGATACACCGTTTTCTAGAAAAATCGATTTGAAAATTTTTCGTTTTTTCGTCATTTCATCTTTCGTCATTTCAACTTCACGAACTGACAACAATTTGACAATTAAAAACGTAGGTTTTCTTTCTGTTGGCAGTTCAGAGCGAACTAGTGCAAAAAATAATAAATTGAATTTTAATGACGAAAAAACGAAAAATTTTCAAATCGATTTTTCTAGAAAACGGTATATCCTACCGACTTAAAGTAAGAGTACCTTTTAGTACTAGAATACCTGAAAATTTAATAATCTAGTGTCACAAATGCTTCAAAGTTAAAGACAAAAAAGTTATGCGTTAAAATAACCGTTTACCTACCCAAAGCGGACGCCTATGACCTTAGGAAGCATTTTCGGACTAAGGTGAATTGGGTTAAATTGTCTTAAAATTATCTGAGGAATCTCCGGTCTTCGTTTGTCAGGAGAGTTTCTGTACAGCCTGTATAATCACCAAAACATAAATATTTTTCGTAAAATATGGTTGAACAATAGGTACTTGAAATACTCTGTTGACCGGATATTTTCAGTAGATTTATTATTAAATGAGAATCCCAGACGCATAAGTTCTATTTTCGGTTTTTTGTAATTGAGAAGCATGTTGTTTGTAAATATGGTACTTTTTTTCTTAAAGATTACTCTTTTGATGCCTGACAGAAACACATATAACGTAACTGAGTATGACTGAGTATGGTATATACAAGTACGTCGATCCTATATTTGCTGTAGACTTTTAAATTTTGCAATACTCAACTTGGCTATTAATGCCCCATCGTTGGCAGCGCCCTCTGTTTAAGAATTGCTGCACCTACCACCCTGATTATAATAAACGAAATCTACTTTCTCATAAGAATATATTCTCTTAAATCCAAATCAATCGGAATTCGGGGTGAAAACAATTAAAAGCATAAGACAGCTATAAAATACGCTTAATTGCTTTATATCAAGCATCAAAAGAAAGAGAATTTATTTCTCTAGGGGCTAAACTATCTAATATCTTCCAATTATCTATATATTCCAAGTAATTACGAAATAAAGTAGCAGATTTTTGGTATAAAAACTTCCAGTTTTTTAACATTTTTTTCCACATTAATCGAACAAACTTCCGTTTTTAAAACTACCTAGTCCCCTGGAGATAAGTTAGTAGATTATGCTCGTATTTTTTTATTGTAATTTGGTTGATTACTAATGGATTCTGGTGCGATATGTTCGCAACATGTTTGCAATGTAATTGAGATGGGCGAGATGGCCACCTTAATTTAACAATTGTGCATAGACCCATCTCGGTCGCCTTTTAATAATTAAACACAATTAGAAAAGACTGTTTGCAATTGATTCACAGCCTTTCGTCGTAGTTGTGCGTCCGTCGTCATGAGTTTTGCCAAGTAGTTGTGATCACTTAATAATTCTTTATCAATCATTTGCCTTTTAATAATCTTAGTTTTGATACTATTCGTTGCCATCTTTAAATTAGGAATTAAATTAATTTAATCTTTAGAACGCAGATTTTGTCCCTTAGTTTACTATAGCTAGATCATTTGCAGCCATCCATTAAATTACCATTCGACTCTATTGTCTGTATATTCCACGCCCCATTGTGTGGATTTCACATTAAAGTCGTCAGTAGCTATGGCCTCCTAGACATCATCATTTGCAGAGCTGTAACAACTGTATATTTTAAAGTTTCTCGATGTAACCTATGCGAAACCTGCACCATGTTATTGCATTGTACGTACGATCCTACGTGACTATAATGGCAGCGTGAAGCTTCTCATTGTAGATCTAGTACTTACAGTTCCGAATGGCATTCTTGTATGGTTCTGTGTTACTATAATTTCAGCTCGTATGTCTTGGGCACTATATTGGACAACTCCTATTCTTTTTAATTTGAAGAATCCTGACTTTTACTGGGCTGCTCACTTAATACCTCAGTCTTCCTTCTGGCATTTGCGGTATGCCTTTGTTGCCCGATTGATGTCCATGTGTCTTACAGTGGACACACTATGGTTAGTTTAGGCAGTTTGCTGCTATGTGTCCTTCTTTGCTGCACTTCGGACATAAATTCTCTCTATTCTGAGTGTGACCCTACTCTCGGCATCTGTAGCAGTCCAGTTAGTCCTTTCTTACGATTATGCTGCAGCATATCCACCCGATTTTAATTTTTCCAGTTTTTATGAGCATATAGGCTTCTTTTTCAGTCATTACCAGCGTAGAATTCTGTTTAATGTCGTAGGCAGGTTTTCTTACTTCAAAATCTTCAGATTTAATTGCACTTTTTTGACGATTGCCTTCGTTATACTCGCCTACCTTTATTATATTATTATCATGATCAAAAGAAGGCTGTTTTGAGGAAATATTTTCGAAACCAGAGGAAGCTTACTTCTAGAGTCATATACTAGTGAACGAACCTGCATTCCTGTACACAAACAGCTGACCATGTACGAGCTTAGTACATTTATTGACGAGCCATATTATACATTCAAGCCCAACATGCAAACTGCATGAATTTCCTGTCTCAGTCTTTCAGTGTTTACATTATCAGAACATACGTTCTTTTATATTAACCTCAGAAGTATTTATGAATTTATTTAGATTTTGTAAGTTTCCTGATTTGAAACTTTAATCCTTCTTTGGACAGCTTTGTACAAAGAAAATATCATTTCTGAAAATAATATTTAAACTATAACTTGCAAGTACTATGTATTGATATTTTGTAAAATGATTTCTAACGTATATAAACGTTATTTTTTATGTATATATTTTATGCTTTGGCAAAGTAGGGTCCAAAACGATCAATACTGCTATACAACAAGAAACATTATCAAAATTAGAGAATATTATTTAGACTACACAGCATATGCTCATATATTATCGAAACAAGAAAATAATATCTCACAAAGTTAGTGTAGATGGAAATCTTTTAATTATACCTTTTTAAAAATCAATAGGCATAATTGATCAACAATCAATATCATAGAGGTATAAAATGTATAATGTATAACTAATTCACTATTAATTAAACTTGCGAGTAAAAGCATTAACGCAAAAAGTCAAAGAAAAATGTCACATTTATTTAAACTGTGTGGCTCACTAATAAATATATACACAGGTGTGTCTACAGAAACTCGCATGCTCCAAAACCTTTTTTTTTTTTTTTGGGCGGGAAGGGGAAAATCTTGCATAAGACACCCGCTTCGGTCTTGTGCGCGGGTAGTGTCGGATTCTTACCGACTAACCCCCCCCCCTTCTCTCGTCTTTACCTTCACACCAGAAACCGCTCTCGCATTACTTCAGTGTGAAGGCTGCCTCATTCTCATCTTAGCTGCACCATGTGTCTTTCCTCAATCTCCATTATTTCTACGATCTCTCTTATAAGACTATAGACTCTTGTCCATGTTTCTTCGGATATTATCAGGTCTTTCATCATATTTTTTTCATCAAAGGTTTTGCCGGCTATGTTTGTGTATGACTCCCTTGCACCTTCCCATCTATTGCAACTAAACAGGGTGTGTCCCACGTCATCTACCTGGCCGCAGTATAGGCATTCGTTGTTTTCCGCCTTCTTTCGTTTGTGCAAATAGTTCCTGAAACATCCGTGTCCTGACAGAGCTTGGGTTAGGTAATAATCCACCTCACCGTGATCACGGTTTATCCATATCTCTAGTTGCGGAGTCAGTCTGAACGTCCATCGCCGTAAGTGCCATTTGCCCAAGTTCGCTGCCACTCTTCCATCAGTTCAGTTCTGGCTTGTTTAGCGTCTTTGCCGTTATACTTATCCGCCCGTTCCCTGATAAGTAGCTTCAGGGGCGGTGTTCCCGCAATTACATTCACTGCCTCCCTGATATGGTCTTGTACGCACTGCAGACACGAATCGACAAGTGACGTTGCACTCTGGCCAGCTTACCCAACAGCGTTTTATTTTCCATGGCTGTGTGCCACCCCGGTGCTGCGTACAGCGCCTACGATTCATGACACTCGCGAGTACTCTCCTCTTAGAAGATCGAGGTCCCCCCACGTTTGGCATAAGCCTCACCAACGTCGACACAGTCTTTTATATTTTTCCCACCGTTTTTTGAATATGGTCACCGAAAGTAGGCCTCTTGTCCATCCAAACTCCCAGTTATTTTATTGGTCTGCTGGGAGCAACCTGCATTCGATGGACATTAAAGACTACTGGCGCTATTTTCCTGTTTTTAGTTAAGAGTACTGCTTCCGTTTTATCTGCTGCCAGTCGGAGTCCGTGGTTTTGTAGCCACTCTGATACTAACTTCAGTGCTGCGTCTGCATTTTCCATTAGCCCATCCTCTCTTTTGAAGGTCACCACCATTGCGATGTCGTCTGCAAAGCCAACAAGTGTGGTTTCTTTCGGTAACTGAATCCTAAGAAGTCCATCATAGAGCACATTCCAAAGTGTTGGGCCCACTACTGACCCTTGAGGGACACCGCTAGTGATCTCTATAGTCTTCTCCTCCCCTGCGGCCCCTATAATAAGGGTCCGGCCCGAAAGGTACGACGCTATTAGATTCCATAGGCTCTTTTGTATGCCTCTGGTGCGCAGCTCCAAAACCTGTTAACTCTCACATCAACTTCTACTGTACAACTGGAAAGCTACAAATTGTAATTATTAAATGTATTATTAAATTGATATCAAAAATCATTAGTATTATATTATTACATTTGGAACCCATTCGCAGTGTAAGTTTACAAACACAAAAGCTTTATGAACACCTTATTAACCCCCTTGAAATATCAATATATAGATAGAACAACATTTTGTAAGAGTTTATAATTACGATTTTTCTTTTGTTATTAATTTACTTTTTTTAATTAAACATAGTTACACCCATTCACGATGAATTAATAGAATGGTGATAATGCAAAAGATTAGCGCTGTAATAATTATATTTTTGGCATGATATCACTATAAAAATGCATTTTATACCGCTAAAAGAAAGCATCTTTGTGTGCATTGCAAAGATGGCACTAAATCAAATGCTTTATGCAAAAATAGTTTGTCTTTTTTTAACTGTTAACTTTACACCAACAGTCCTCAAAATTAACAATTTTCATGATCATTGTAATAGTATATGGATGACAATTGTAACACAAATATACAAAATAAGTGTCTCATGCACTGATGACATTTTTTAAAAAAATAACCATTATAGGTATTAAATTAAACCATTTTTAGTTTACTTGTATCGTCATCGTACATAAACTGAATCGACAATATAGTGTAAACCTGAAACAGGCACCCTTTTGTGAAACAACGCAGTTGACCTTTTTAATTTGTACTACTGGACATTGCATCTATAAGGCTGCCAAGGAATCGTTTACATGTTGATAACTAGATTCAAGTTGCTGTAATAGTAAATTTTGTGAGTGATATTCGTGATTATTTTGCTACAGGTATATAATTATAAAAAAGAGATGAATTAATTATTTAGAAGTAGTTAGTGCCCATGTTAAAAAATAATAGACAAATTAACACTAAGATATTAATATTCGATCTTTGGTTCCTGGAATAGAATGTTTTGTGTTTGCTTATTGCTTGATTTAATGAATATGCTGAGTTATGTATAATAATTTGGACATTACGCGTGGCTGGTATTTAGGTCAGTCATATAAAATGAATGATCAAAGTACTCTTTCATATGGGTAACGAAGTTCTGAAAGATTAATTATGTTATCAATGCAACCATAGCTACTAGCTCCTAGTAGGTAATATTGGTCGTCTAGTAAACAGAATGCACGTATTTGCTCTTCGTTACGTATGCCGTTACATCACCCGATAGCTCTAACCCTAGTACATGAAAAACAAGAAAACGCTCCCTGTACACAGATACATGTAATATTTTGAACCCAAGTTTGATGTATCTGTATTGTTTGGTGAAATCTGTTACTTAAATTTATATACGTTTCCACAAGGTAGAGGTCTATAATTTGTGTCATTCTCAAATTTAAAAAAATTCTTTGCCATTGTTCCAAATATCCACATACAATAAAATTGATGGACAATAAAGAATTTGCAAAGTCGATGTGTAAAATTAAAATGTATAAAATTGAATAGTTAAATTAAAAATTACTAAACAAGTGATTTAAAGACACTATTCAATTCCTTTCCAGACAATATGCAAATTTCAATGTATTGACAATACTGATTTGTTGACGGACTAAATTTCCATTTATCGGAATCAAATTATAACTCAGCGTGCAGTAATTCCATAAGGCAACGTACGATTAATAGGTACTGAGAAGTTATGTATCATTGTGTTTTTCTAAATCTAACAATATATTTGAGGGAGCCATGATATCGCACTAGTTTAACTACCTCGAAACCAATAATTTATTTAGTGCACACATGGCTTTAGAAAGTTAACATCACTTTATCACACATGTAAACTTTCAAAAGCGTTGGTCATTAAAACTATGGGGAGGAATAGTGGGTAGTTACATAATTGGACCTTATTTCTTTGATGAAAATGTTAATGGGGGAGAGTATCTTCGCTATCGATGGACGGATTTTCAAAACTTTTTGAAGACATCTTCAAATATGTCAGTAAACCTAACCTTCATTTTATTTCGATGTTAACTAACAGTGTCAAAAATTAAATACTGCCGGAATTAAAAAATTGAAATGTAAAATTATTAGTTTTGGGATAGTTGGATTTAACATTTACTTTATTTGACAGTTGACTAATAAGGAAGTCGGGCGCCATTCCTGCCTTACATTGGTTGAACAAATATTTTGGTGCATAGAACAACAGCGCTCGAAGTTCTTTAATTGACCGCTAATTGCTCCTACAGTGATTACTGCAGAAATTACAAAAGATAGGTATAGGATATTGTTAACAAAAATGAAGGAGAATAAAAAAAGGAACAAAATGCTTCAATAAAATACTGGGTGTTCCATTTACAAAATAATAGGTTTTTGGTATGTGAGAATTTCAAGAAGTAGGCTTTGAAAGAACAAAGTTTTTTGAGGTATTGTCGAGTGCAACTTTACCAAATGATGCAGAATTTTCTTGGCTACAAGCACCACCAAAGTTAATGTTTTTACCTTTAAAAACAATGTGAAAATAATTTTTTTCTGAACACGTGTTTTGGTTAAATATTTTCAAAAACTATTGACTCAATTTTGAAAAAGAAAAAGTAGTTGAACAGAAAATTTACAGCAGTACAAAAAAATCCAAAAAATATATAGGGTGTCATTTAAAAAAAATTAAATTCCATGCATTTCCGGTGAAACCGGAAGTGTGTCAGAGCTTAGAGTATTTTCACAATATACGCCACAAGCAACCATCGATCTTCCACTAATTGTTTTTTCTTTTATTTAAAACTGAAAAGAGCATTCGAGGAATCGGTTACTAATGACAGTAATGACTCACCCTGTATATGAGGGTACTACCCGTACTTTATCTTAGAGGCGAAACGGCCGGGGTCGAAACGGAACTATGGCAAACGGCTGGAGCAAAATGGCGAAGGCAAAACGGCGGCAGCAAAACGTACTTATCTAGAATTAGATAACAGGAATTAAGATAAATCTTGTTTTGGTGTTTTCTCTAGGGTTTTCTTGTTAATTTAATTTATAAACTATATGGCGTGGGATATCCTCTAATTAGACGTGGGTTGATACTACGTGCGCAATAAGAACCTTCATTTTTGATCACCTATTGTGATTCTTGAATGATTTCAACTTCTTACTTAACAATTTAGGTCTAGTTGTATTGTGAAACTCTAGGCGTACATTTGTAATTACCTAGATACCTACCAAAATTTAAATTTTGCATGTTTACAATTACATCACCTTAAACTCCAATAATTTTAAATTTTTGCTTTTTTGGTTTGTTTTTAATTTCTTGTTTTGATATACCGTGTGGCCGCCGTTCATAGCGCGATGCATGTATTAGTAACTACTGGTCGACTATAAATGGGCGTGCCAACTTGAATTGCCACACCGACAGCGGGCGTATAAGTTATACGTATAAATGTATTCGTAGGCAAATCAAGTGAAGAGCAGTGTAATAGGTATTGCGTTCCCGTTGTAAGTAATTATTTGTAGTTGTTTGAAGCATCAGATAATCACTGATAATATGTCAGTGAAGTAACTCATCACAGCTTCATAAACAACATAAAAGAGCAAAAATAAATAATAAATAACTCCTTGACTTTAAAATAAAAAAAACTTCTTAACTAAAATAATATTTTTCAACAAATATTATAATCTAAAAACTCAACTATAATAAATTACTGAAACATAAAATATTTACTTCTTAAAACAGAATTGTAATTCAACATTGCAATTAACCTGTAATTAGCTAAAAAAATGTTATTCTTAAGCAATAATAAAACTCGAACTGACGCCCATATGTGGAAGCGACTGCCCGACTACACCGTATAAATGTGGAATTTTTGGACAAATACGAGTGCATCATAGGCATATGCGAAATACTAGCTCTGTTGTAATCCAGTATAACACTGCGTCTACTTGTTTACCGTTCTAATACACAGACATCTCTATCTGTTTCGCTTACTCTACAGGTATCGCGATAATGCAGACGCACGCGGTCTTATGGTATACAATTAGAACTTCTGCACATTGATACCTAATTATTTCTTAGTATAAGTACAGATTTTTGAAGTGTGCGTTTGGACACCTTTGCCGAAAAACATTATTATATGTGCAAACATGAAAGCTTTCGTACTTTGTTTAGGTGCCATTATTAATTGAGGACTGGGTTCTAATTTTTTTGTTTGTTTTTCTTATAACTGTTCTTAACTTTCCCTTTCAGCAGTTATATACCTGATTGGTGTTTTTAAATTTGTAAGGTTTTGCAATTGTCATATTTTTATTTTTAAAACTATTTCAATCTACGTCTTAAAAATCTGAACTGATAATAGAACCGTAAATTAATTTAATTTTTATAGCATATATGTATATAGGTAGGCTTGCCAGATTTCTGAAATGTTCAACCGGGACACCGGAATGCCCCCAACGTCGCGGGTATTCAAGGGTACACACCCTTTGCGGTTTTTTAGAGTGTTTTAGAGGGTAGTTTATTCTCAATGCTATGAATAAATGGTTACCGATTAGGAACCTAAATGACAAGCATATAAATTTAAACATTTTATTAAGTTACTTAAGTAAAAAGAAACACTTTGAATAAGGAATAAAAATCGGAAGAATATTTACATTTACTTTTCATTGAGCTTTTTTTAGAAAGCCTGTTTTGTTTTTAATCTTGTAAAAATCTACACAAGCTAATCTGATATTAATTTTACATATCATCAAGCCTTTAACCGTAGATTCCTTCATCAAACTCCTATCATCAGTCCATGCGTTGTTCATCAAAGAAAATACTCTCTCAACTGGTGCTGCTGTCCCAGGTAAGCAGAAGGCATACTCAACAATCTTGATCAGATTGGGGACTGCTATGTGGTTCTCCTTGAAGTGACCAAACAGCCTAAGCCATTTTTCTTCACTTGAAATAATCACATCTCTGGTAGTCTCTTCTTGCTTCCACTGTTCCCAATTTGACTGAAAATACTCCTTAGCAAGCACAACTTCGTCAAACAACTGATCATTGTTTATTTTTATATCGGGTACATCAAGGAGAGTGCTATGAATAATTTCAGCAGAAGTTTCGGCGTTTTCCCAATCAACAGCATTTGTTTTAGTCAGATTGATCCATGAAAACTGTTCAACGTTTCCAAAACTATTCTCCCAGAGATCCAAGTATGCAATGCATCTTTCATAAAAGCCATCAAATTCTTTTTTCACACTGTTACGGACTTGCTCATCTAGATTACTGTAGATGTTCTTTGCGTCCATGGCGATAAAGTTTGAAGCCTTTCTTTCTGTCAGGTTTCTTTTGAAAGCTTTATGAGCTTCAGCAACCTCAAAAGCTGTAGTGTTATCTTTTTCCATTACCAGGATGGCCTCGTTAAACAGTGCAAGCTGTCCGTGAACAAACCACAAGTAGAGCTCGCTCGTTAAATCAATAAACAATTTTCTTTATTTTTGATGGCACATTTCTTGGTATAAAAAAAACGCTTTCAGACCTTCAGAAATCTGTAAAATTCTTTCCAGCGCGGGCATCATTGATAGAAACCGGGTGTTCCCGTGTTGAATGAATTTACGGTACTGTATCTCGGCATATTCACAAAATTCTTTTCGTTTAGTTACACGAACTGTGTATATGTGGAAGTATTTATAAATTTTTACCATTAAGGCCTCAATATCGATTGGGAGACTATCTACTGCAGTTTGCACACAGTTGTGCACAATGTGTGCTCCACATCCGATTCCATTGATTTCCCGTCCTAGGCTATTCTTGAGTTGATGGAAAACATTGTTTTTCCCTGCTCTTTTGACACCACCGAAGTTAGTGTTGCAGTTATCTCCACAAAAGCCAACTATTTTGTTGTTCAAATCGTTTTGCAACAGGACAGAGCATAAGTGATTTGTAAGAATTTCAAACGTTTCACCTACCACAGATTTGAAATCTAACAGCTTTACTTGCACACCTGAATTAAAATTAAAGTAGCGCACAACAATTGACACAAGTTTTATATCCTTTCTGTTTGATGCATCCATACTTACAGATACGTAGTTTGACTTGGTCAAGTCTTCCCTAAGCTTTTCTTGAGCTAAAGAAGCTATGACATGTAAAACTATTGCCTGACACTTAGTTTAGAAATTAGTATCGATGAACAAAAATTCGAATTGAAGCTTAGGCTATGGTTTACCTACAGAAATAAAGACAAAGTAATTATCCTAAATAATTCTTCACAGTTAATTATTTTTAGACTTTTTTGGTCATCTATAAAATCAAATTTAATTTTTACCGGGACGTGAAGTAAACCGGCCGGGACACCGGGATTTTGTCTGTAAACCGGGACTGTCCCGGTCAAACCGGGACGTCTGGCAAGCCTATATATAGGTATATACTGTGAGATGACTTCACACTTCATTCAGTTAACTTGCCTCATATAGTTTATAAGTAGGAGCCGACATGATAAGCGATAATAACGTTGAACTTGCCCATTCTTAATTTTAAGTAAATCTTGTCATTGTTGTGAATTTTACTTGTGGTTGCACACCCTCGAAATCTCCTTATCTGCATTTCGGGTGAAAATACTATCAGATAGCTCGTCAAGTAAGTGAATGAGAGGTGGCGTCATTTTCGCTCGTCGTTCTAAGAGATATCTTCAAACTAGGATTTCTAAACTTTGACTAAAAACTCGATCTTACGAGTCGATTCGAATCGCAGCCATGAAGATTGATCTAGGAAGAAAATTGATAAGAAAAATCGATCTTTTCAGGGATGGTTTTTACAGAATAAAAATATCGTGCACGAAAATCATTTCCTTACATATTCGGCTATAAACGGGAATCATTGCTTCTGTATAAGACACGATTATAAAATGACAGTAATTCCTAGTTCTATACGACGTTTTCGGAAGACTTTTCCAATAGAAAAGATGTTCGTGCAAGATCTATAACTTGTCTTAACTAACTTATTTCCAGCCAAAGGTAAAAACAACTGATTTAATTTAAATCAATGTTCATTTATTATATGTACAAGAAAGCTTAAATGAAGTGATGTGGCAGAAATTACAATAAATATATATATTACTTTAATATGTGGTAAATATATATTACACACATATATCATGTTCTTAGCCTTATTGTTAATACACATGAATCGTACATACGTATATATACAGGGTTGTTATAAAGTAAGGGATATACTTTAACTTATTATAACTTTTTAACAAATTAAGTTAACACTGGTGAAAATAAAATACGATAATTTTAAGTTTCAAAATAAATTTAATAGTAATTCCACTACAATATTGTTTCGTCACACAGTGACTTCATCAGGTGGATGAATGACTGATATTTTTACAAATGTACAAGATATACAGTGATGTGCAAATGTATGGAACCAAGTAAATATCTCTGGAGTTTCTAGAGATGTAGAAATTAAATTTGGTGGGTAGATATTACACTATATTTTGTATTTAGTTCGAATGTTTTTATCGCAATTCAACTTCCAGTTTAACCGGAAGTAATGTCAGCTTGAAATTTTTAAATAGAACACCCTGTATATTATTTTAGTTTTGAATAGAACACTTTATTGCGAGTACAAAAATAATGGGTTCGATATGTTTTATTTCATGGCCAACCGTGATATTAACAAAAGAGTGATTTTTGTTACAATGCTAAGATCTAGTATTTTGCGAGTGTAAATCACAAATGTAACAATAACATTAAATACCAAAACTGAAATTGAGTACAACAGTACTTAAATTACTGAAAAGGGCGCTAAACATAGTAAAATAAAACATGACTACGACAAAGCGTTAGGATACCGTTAGTGTATTAAATGTTCAAACTGAGCACCATTTACCTCTTGACAGTAGGCCAGTCTATTTTTAAATGCCATTGTAACATTGGCCTTTGTTTCTGGTGGAATTCTTTGAATCTCTTGAGTTATTCTCTCAGCTAATTCTTGCAAATTATCTGGTCGATTAAAATAAACTTTGGACTTCAAAAAACCCCATAGATAATAGTCCAGTGGATTAAGGTCTGGTGATCGAGGAGGCCATTCTATAGCACCTCTTCTTCCAATCCACCTATTAGGAAATGTCCTGTTTAAACGATCTCGAACAATGCGAGCGTAATGAGGTGGTGCCCCATCTTGCTGAAACCAGATATTATTTGGCAGTTGTCCATTTTCCTCCAGCGCCGGAATTATTTGTGCATCCAAAAGTTCTAAATACATGTTCCCGTTCAAATTTCCTTCTAAAAAGAAAGGCCCAATAATTCTGTTATTGTAAATACCGGCCCAAACGTTCAGTTTTTGAGAGTGTTGCGTATAAGCTTCTTGTACCCAGTAAGGATTATTTTGGGACCAGTAACGGCAGTTGTGTCGATTAACTGTACCGTTCAAACAAAAAGTTGCTTCATCAGAAAACACTACATTTTGTACAAAATTATCGTCACGGTTACAAATATCCATAACTGATTCACAAAATTCTAGCCGTCTGTTGAAGTCGTCGTCGGAAAGTTCTTGAACAAGGCGAATTTTGTACGGGTAATATCTTTCTCGTTTTAATATCCTCCCTACTGAACGACGGCTAATTTCGTGCATATTGACCAGTTCAGTAGTCAAAGTCTTTGTAACTATCGAACGTGTTATTTGCCTATTCGGATGAATATTGTTAAAAAGGTCACAAACTTCTTGATGCGTTCTTCTTCTGTCGCCAAATCCAATCATCATTAGTATTTCAATTCTTTCTCTTTCGCTTAAATGAGCCATTTTTGCGTTAAAACTAAAATACTACTTATTTTGACAATAACTGTCACTGCTACAATTATTACGTGGACTACCAGATATTATTACATTTTCATTCAAAAATAATTTTTTTTTTGTTAATATCACGGTTGGCCATGAAATAAAACATATCGAACCCATTATTTTTGTACTCGCAATAAAGTGTTCTATTCAAAACTAAAATAATATACAGGGTGTTCTATTTAAAAATTTCAAGCTGACATTACTTCCGGTTAAACTGGAAGTTGAATTGCGATAAAAACATTCGAACTAAATACAAAATATAGTGTAATATCTACCCACCAAATTTAATTTCTACATCTCTAGAAACTCCAGAGATATTTACTTGGTTCCATACATTTGCACATCACTGTATATACTAAGCCTAAGATTACAAATTTAAAGAAAGTAAGGGGGAGTTATATATATCTGTATGGTCATTTAATGCTAATCCTAATTTATTATACCTAGCAATTTCTAGAGACTCAAGTAAATTTAGTTTTTTCTTGTATATGCAAGATTTTATAATTATTATTAAAATTGTGATTATTTTCTATACAATGATTAGCAAATGTAGAATCTGATTTCTTATCTCTATAGCTTCTTTGATGTTCAGATATCCGTTGAGTAAAGGATCGTCCTGACAAGTAATAAAAGAGCCATTACATTATTCTCCCGTAACTTACATCGGTAAAACTTCAGATAAAATTTGTTCTCTAATCAAAAAATCCTCTAACACTGCCATAGCATATAGAACTAATAATACAGTTGAAAGATTTTTAAAAAACAATAAGGACAAATCGGACAAAAAACTTAGTTCAGGTGTCTATAAATTAACATGTGAGTGTAATATGTCATACATTGGCCAAACAGGACGAACCTTTACTCAACGGATATCTGAACATCAAAGAAGCTATAGAGATAAGAAATCAGATTCTACATTTGCTAATCATTGTATAGAAAATAATCACAATTTTAATAATAATTATAAAATCTTGCATATACAAGAAAAAAGTAAAAAACTAAATTTACTTGAGTCTCTAGAAATTGCTAGGTATAATAAATTAGGATTAGCATTAAATGGCCATACAGATATATGTAACTCCCCCTTACTTTCTTTAAATTTGTAATCTTAGGCTTAGTATATATATCTTGTACATTTGTAAAAATATCAGTCATTCATCCACCTGATGAAGTCACTGTGTGACGAAACAATATTGTAGTGGAATTACTATTAAATTTATTTTGAAACTTAAAATTATCGTATTTTATTTTCACCAGTGTTATGGAGTTTCAACAAGTGTCTCCCTTATCAATTAATTAAATTAAGTTAATATCAAAAACTAAACTAAATTTAATTGTTTAAATAATGGGATTTTGTATGCCCAAACCCAGTTACCGCAAATGTTCAATATGTCCTCCATTTTGATCTTGTAAAATCAGCAACCGTTCCTCTAAATTGTACACTGCATTTCTTAACATTTCTGGTTGAATTGCACCAATTTGCTCCGTAATATTGTCTTTTAATTCTTGTAGCGTTGTTGGTCTTCTTCTAAACACTAAATTTTTTAAATGACCCCAGAGCCAGTAGTCCGCTGGGTTAAGATCAGGTGATCTTGGTGGCCATGAATTTGCAAAATGTCTGTTTAAAACGCGATCTTGAAAAACGTTAGTTAAAAATTCTTTAGCTGGTCGGAAAATGTGCGGTGGTGCTCCATCCTGCATAAAAATCATGTTTTCAATTCTGTGGTGCTCGTCTTGCAGCTGTGGAATAACATAATCTCTTAACATTTGCAAGTATCGTTCACCGTTAACAGTTACAGATACGGCTTCTCCATTCTGTAGCTCTTCGAAGAAATACGGACCAATGATAAAATAAGCTGTAAAACCGCACCAAACGGTGACTTTCTTGTCATGAAGACCTTCTTGAACAATTACTTGTGGATCTTCTGCAGACCAGATTCTACAGTTTTGAGTATTGACTCCACCATTCAGAGAAAAATGTGCTTCATCTGGCCATAAAATACGGGATAACCATTCGGGTTCAATTTCCATCTGAGCGAATAATCGCAAAGAAAAATCGTACCTACTAGCCAAATCTGCCTCCTTTAATTCAAACAGCATTTTGAGTTTATATGGATACATTTTTAGAATTTTGCGTAAAATTTTCCAGACCGTGATGTACGGCATTTGCAATCGCTTGGATATCGCATTTGCACTGCTGATTGCTAGTGGATTACCTCTGGCTATGTCCTAATTTTCGTGAAGAACCTCTGCAACTTGGACATCACAAATGCTTGGTCTTCCTGATCTCGGAAGGTCAATTACCGAACCTGTTCTTTCAAATTTTTGTATCAAATTGCGGTACGCTTTCATACGACAGGGCCCCGCTCTCAAACCCATTCTCGTGCGAAACCTTCGTAATCCAGCTGTGTACTTTCTGCCGCATTCATAATAACACTGAACTAAAACAATTCTTGTTCGTAGGTCCATGCTATTACAGTTTGAGTCGTTAAAACTTTACGTTTACTTGAGTTTTAATTTGAAAATAAACTCCAAATTGAATGATTTACTTTTAACACTTGTGTCAACAACTGTCATGACAACGCTTTTGTTTTCCATAGATACAACAAATCCCATTCCTTAGGCAACTAGATTTCGTTTACTTTTTGTTGTTAGCTTGATTTGTTAAATAGTTATAATAAGTTAAAGTATATACCTTACTTTATGATAACCCCATACATACGTAGGTACGAATTTCTTGAATTAGTGGCGATCTTTGGCAAAGATAGCTTCGGTTTGTATAAATAAACAAATTCGATAAGTACAGGGGAAAGACGCCATGTGTCGAACTGATGAGCGAGTGCGAACTAACAGTTAGTGTTCGATGGTAGTGTTATTCTTTTCCTTAAGTTCATTAATTAATTTTTATATAAAGCCATTATATAAAAAATCAAACATAAGAAACATTAAATGGTAAACGTGTAGATAATACTTATGTCTACTGCACACAGGGTTTGCTGCATGTACAGGGTGTTTCATCGGTTGGGGTATCGCGAATTAAAGTGCCTAAATATAAAAATATCGACTTCAAATTTTAACCACTTATAGAGCTTTTAAACCGCTACCAGCAGGTTAGGTTGTTTTTGATAATATTATTTTAATTAATGCGTAAATTAAAAAAAAACGTATTATCAAAAATTAAAAGTGCTCAAAAAATGTTCAAATTTGAATGGTGATACGTGGAAATATCACCCATATTAACTTCACAATCAGAATTTTTCTAAACGAAACCGTTTGTCAAATAAAGTCAATATTAAATAATGTCGTTTTTCTTACGACAGATTTATGGTACTTAACTTTCTAATTGTGCTGTCCGCAAACAGGTAGTCCTTTTAAATTTATGACGGATAATAAATAAAAATTTATTATAAACTCAACACACAACACTGTAATAAAAAACCCATAAATTCTTCAACGTCCGCAAACAGGTAGTCCTTTTAAATTTATGACGGATAATAAATAAAAATTTATTATAAACTCAACACACAACACTGTAAAAAAAACCCATAAATTCTTCAACGTCTTGCCTTTAATTTTGAAATTATTGTAAAATATTCAATAATTGATTAAGTTTTAATTTTTTTTTCAATTGCATAGTTGATTTTATAGACATATCTTTTTAACACCTGAATTTCAATAAAATCTGAGTACTTTTGATTTTTTTAACGAAGGTTTTTTTTATTTACGCATTAAATAAAATAATATTATCAAAAACAACCTAACCTACTGGTAGCGGTTTAAAAGTTCTATAAGTGGTTAAAATTTGAAGTCGATATTTTTATATTTAGGCACTTTAATTCGCGATACCCCAACCGATGAAACACCCTGTACAGTGCAAATTCGTGTGGCAGACATGTCAATAGGTTTTGTTCGGAAACGCACTAGTATATATTGTCTATCTTAGAGCTGTACCCGTGTTTGAGTTATCGTTCCCGTTAAGTTCGTTATTTAACAAAAAAGCATATATTGAACTCAAACCGTTAGTATCAGATCTGAAATTCATGGAATTTTAGTTATTGTTAATTTCACCATCTCCAAAAACTCTCTGCATCTCTGATTATTTACTGTCTGAAGGACTTCCACATTTTCAAAATTGGGTGTATGATTATTATTATTCATGTGTATAGATAAAGTAAATCTATTTTTTCCAGTCCGGATATCTCTCTTGTGGGTAGTGAGTCTGGTTTTTAACCATGTTGATGTGTGATCTATATATACTTGACTGCATTATTTTTTTTATATTGGATTCCCCAATTATTAACTCACACACAGAGAGAGAGAGGCAGAGGGTGAGAGAGGGGGAGAGAGAGAGATGTATATGAAAAAATAGAGTAAGAGTAATTATATTTTGGTGTGGTAAGTTTTGAAACAATCGCTGTGAAGGTGTACTTCACACTTAGTACACAATTATACAATGTGACTTTTGCTTACTTGTCATCGTCGTCTTGCTTTATCTGGATATCTAGTTACTAACTAACCTTGATCATTACACCGGACCTCTATAGGCACGCCTCCTTGCGAAGGTCTACTAACTTGAGTGCTTTTGTTACCGTTTCCTTCAATTTTCATTAGAGCACTTGCAATAAATGATTGAAATTCTAACTGCGAAAATTTTATTGTTATTATATTCGGATACCATATGCGGTTGAGAAATAGAGATTTCTCTTCACTCTTTGCGACTGTATCTTCTAGCATGATGTAACGGTTGAATCGGAAAATTATTGCTCGCCATTGTGATCTATCGAACAATGGTTAGATTAGCGTTTTTATCATATGCGTAATCATGTGAATCTCGTTTCTTCTTAGACATAAGTTTGACGTGGACAACTACTTATTCTATTGTCTCGTATTGTTCCCGTTGCAAAATAATATTATTTAGTGTGAAATGTACTAAATAATTTGTACGACGAAAGAGTATGCGATGACAGTCTTTTACCATAGCTAAAAGAGTCATTTACAACTTTACCTCCTAAGCCAAGTGGCATTTTATCTTTAACAGAACTTGCGCCTGCATACGGTATAAACGGAAAGCAATAACTATCCGAAGATCATAAGCTCCAGAGTTTAAAGCCAAATTGTATTGGTTTTCCTTTCATAAATATCTTGCACGAATGGCGTCCAAAATACGGCACCACCTATTCGTGTTTAAAAGTTAACAAGTATAACCAGCACACCAGCACTTACAATTGTAGTTATCACACGCGCACTTGCTATATATATATAAGCAATTTCTACAGTATAAATGACATGGGCAAGTTCAAAAGATGTGTATGAATTTTATTTAGTCTATAGTATCGAAACATGATAACTACAAAATTGAATATTTACATTGGAATAATAATAATAATAACAAATAAACAAATACGATCAGAACAATGTGTTACAACCTGAAAAATAGTTTAATGTTTATAAAATCCAAATTTCAACATTTTGTCAAAATATAATAATAGTAAATATGTTTTAAAAAAATATTACTTGGTGGTCCTACTGAAAATGGGTTAAATTAAATATTGAATTTTATTCCCATGTTCTAAAGATTTTAGAAAAGCTCATCGAGTAAGTTCTCTACTTAACTTATTTCTCTCGTGTGTTAAAATGTTGTCAGTACGAGAAAATAATCTTTCCGAAAGGACTGGAGTAGCCACTGTGCATAGTGCACGTTGTGCTACTTTACCTATTTCTCATAAAATGTTGAATGTTCACGCGAATTTAATAAAATTTAAAATTTTATGGTATTGTTAGATTCGCTAATATACTCGTATTAACGTGTTCTTTTGCGCCAAATCGTTTCAAAATTTCAATAGAAATTAATATTTTGGCAGCAATCCCTTCAGCAAACTTTAGTAGTGGGTTAAATAGATTCGGTAAACTATGTAAAAAAATGATAACATATTTTTCTTCACTTATCTCTTACCCCCCGTAAACTGACTGTTGCTAACATCTCAGGCTCATTTGAAATTTTGTCCGACAGCAACAAAAGCCTTTCAGTAGGTAAAATGCAGAACTCTACCTAGTCCAGACGGACTGTAGTAATTTAAGTGAACTTACCTGTAATTCTGTGCCTTCCTTAAATTACCCATTGCCATGACGCTATGCTTAAATGACCGACAATGTCTTTGAATTCTTGAAAAAATTTTTTAACAATTTTCTAATCTTTGCCGGGTTTTAAGGCAATTAAATTTAGTGTGTGTGCAAAGCAAGGCAAATATTTATCTCTGCCCTACAAATCTGAAATAGTTTTTGTTTTATTGCAGGCATTATCTGCTACCACTACCATTACTTCTTCATGTATTATATTAGAGTCGTCACACATTTTGTATAACAAGACCCAAATATTCTGCATTATGATAGTCCTCTAATGCGATGAGCTACAAAGCAAGCACCACAGGCAGTAAACTAAACAGTAGCGACGCTGTTGACGATTTCCTTGGTTCTCCATTGTTATAGATTTTGCGATTCAACACAATACATTTTTTTACAAAAATGAAAAGAATTTTTATAAGAGTACCTACTAGTAGCTATGGATTTTCGAACTCTTTATTTTGTGGCGATATTAAGATCGATCTGGCTGGTAAAAAATCCATCGTAAAAATCAAAGTTCGGGCTTAAAAAGATTATCGGAATCGAAAACCCTATGTCAAGCCACACCCTTTCATCAACGGACAGAGCGGCTGTGCGCTATCTTGTATTTTAGATCGACAAGAGTTCTTCTAGCAGGTTTATGAGTTATATGCTAACAATTTCAACAATGATTAAAAGCGAAGAAATTATCTAACAACTTTATTTCTAAAATTTGGAAATTTCTTAATTAAATTTTAATAATGAGGGTAATAATTATCCTGAATTAAAAACTTCACATGTCTCACACGTCTACTCTATTTACAAGTTCTGATATAAATTCTCAGAAATTAACAAGCACATGAAATTACAGTAGGTAGGAGGCGTAGGATTTTCGTAATTTTTTATTTTATAATTCATATTGTATTTTTATGTGTATGGTATTAATGTGTTTTTATTACTTGTAAAACAACAATCCCTAATTCAACAACTTCACCATATAAAGGGCATCAAAATAATATATTATTACCTGTTATAACTTTTATGTTATTTGAATTAAGAGTAAATGGTAAAGTTAGTTCTAATTTTGCTTGGGATTAAATGAAGAATTTTTCTGTTTTTGACATACATTATTGTATATTTTAAATTCTTACAATTAGAGATGTAACCAAATATTGCACTCTCTCTTATAAACCATATCCATAGTGTCCTTTATTGACACCCAACAATAATCTGCTACCATTACAGTACGCCATTTGCCCTGGTACCGTTTTCTTCATTCTAAAAATGTCTTTACTTTGTAATTCACGTGAGAATGTAGAATGTGCAGTTAAATGAGATATTTCACCCGGTACCATGAAATGCTTGTATCGTATCTATTACTAAAGTTTTATAATTCGTACTTCCTTGTTTCCCAACAAATTGGCAAAAAATAGTACAATAACACCCATGTTGCTTTTCCCCGCGCTGCTTATTTGGTTTCGAATTTGTTAATTCATACTATTTATCGTATCCGAGACCCAACAAAAAATGACAAATTTTAGTTGCACTTCTTTTACTTTTTATACCCTTCGTCGAAGGTATTTTAAACCGTCCCCTTCTTAGCCAATGCATCAACATATTGTCTCAGGAGCCCTAGTTATTATGTGCAGAAATTGAATTATGACCTTTTCTTTGTCCTCTAAAGGATGATGGCATATTTACTTTTCCTGTTATATAGTTCTATGCGGCCACTTCAGCTTTCTGTAATGGTTGTTTATATTACGACTGCCTCAAAAAGATAAAAAGCAATAATTTTGGTGTAACCTGATTGAATACCCAATCCCGGCAAATATTCCAGTTTTCCTACTTTGCCTCGTCATTTTATTATTTCGCATTATCGCTTGAAGGCTGATCCTAAACGAACCTATGAATAATCTTTAAGAACTGGGGTATGATTTCTCCTACAAATTTCAATAATTTCGAATTATCATTGCAGTAGGACATATTGCCGACCATACTATTGCAACCAACCATCTTTATTTTCTCCGTAACAAGAGCTAAGCCAACACTAGCACTTTTCGATTAATTTGTACTTTTCACATTCTGCTCAATTTTGTAAGATACTCGCGTACAGTAATGTAATATTATTAACCAGACTCCACAAATGATTTATTCTACATTTACGGCAACTAAGAACAGTCATATGTATACATATTGTAAGTTACGATATTATAAGAGTATATTTCTTGGAAGTTGATTAATGTATTGAAGGTATACCTATAAGTAGCCGGTAGTAATGGATATTAATGTAAACAAGTTGCGATAACAATATATCAATCAAATTTCTCTATCAAATAAAGTACTCTTTATCTTTTTAATAAAAGTTTCATATTACAGAGTTATCATTTAATTTTCATTACTTATTTATTTCTAGAGAAGCATATTATGTTCATATACGTACAACTTACACTAGTATTTTCTTTATTTCTAAATTAAGCATTTTGAGTTAGTTGCAGTTTTGTACAAAATCTAAGCAGCTTTAGATTTTATTAAACCTTTCCTTCTAGAAATGCCGCCTTCAGTATTTTCATTGGATCCCAATTATACCTACGATATCATTCGTACTTTTTTTTTTACTTGTTCGTCCTAGATGATTATACTATTTTTCTTCTTTGTTCTTTGTCTAGCGAATAACAATAAATATTTATGAGGCATTTATAACACTTCAGTCCCAAGTCATTGTAATGTTCTCCTGTGTCATTAGGATTCAAACATGTTCACTAAAAATATTTTGCAGTCACTGTTCAAAATTAAAATATACATGTGAAAGACAATAAAATTATATACTTATGAAATGTTTTGAGCAATGTATTTCATAACTATAATGATGAGTAGTTACTGATTAGCCATACCAAAAATGGTATAAATCGTGCATTTTTACTTACATTTTTCATATACGCGATTTGCGGTTTAACCTAGAATTAATAAGATACCTAGTGTTCGCCAAAATGGATGTATATATAAATCAAAAAATGGAAATAACGCGGATACATGAAATAACAAGAAAGAGAATAATAACGGGTAAATTCCGCTGTAGAGCAACCGTAGACACGTGTTTCTGACTCATTGGTCGTCGTCAGTACGGTGTAGCCAAGGAATAAGGTGGGATAACCTTGGAGATGTAAGCTACACGGA
The DNA here is from genome assembly GCA_963170755.1 of Amphimallon solstitiale. Lineage (NCBI taxonomy): Eukaryota > Metazoa > Arthropoda > Insecta > Coleoptera > Scarabaeidae > Amphimallon > Amphimallon solstitiale. Next base: position 2,139,636 of record OY720678.1, read on the forward strand.
AGACCATCAGGTGACAGACTCCCATTTGTAGCTTCAGCTAGAAGATCCTCAAATCTGAAGACAACAACTAACGTCGCCACGAGGAAGACTAATGTCTACCTGCGTGCCATCCGAGACCCAGGAAAGATAAATCAAAAAATGGATATAAATAAATATATTGTAATAGAATTTCTAATTTTTTTTATTAATCCATCTTGGAACTTTTGTAAAAACATGTAGGTTCTTTAGCAATCATAAAGAGTAGCATTTTTTGGACCTAAATATAACAAAACATACTCGTACTATTTTAATATGCCTGTACCATTTGCTCTATACTAGAAAATTTACATTTTCACCTTTAATTTATGGTTTTGCGTTATCATCGTTCTGTGTCTTGTCACTAGCGTAGTTACTATATTTATCAATGATGCATTTAGTCATAATTACAGTTTAGTTTAATTTTATACTATAGCAATTCCTCTTTGTGGTTTAGCGCCTGTTAATAGCTTTAACAATATATAAATTAAAACATTATAGTATATTATGTATCAAGTTTTATAAACGCCATTTTAGTCACGCTACGCTATGCTCGTGATTAATGAAACGAGTGACTAACAAGTTTATAAAATGAGTTTGATACTATACTTTTTCTACGACCACAAATAATCAATATAATACAAAATTACTTGTGTGTTGTCTCACCATGATTATTTTGACAGATTGATAACAAGTGGCAACCATCTTGATTAAATTTCACATGATTTTCGCATTTAAAAGACCTAGAGCTAACTTCAGCCCGTGACTAAACTGCCCGTTGCTAAGTTCACCCGTGACTAATGTGCACGAAGCCATAGCTTGTCAAGGTGTGTTTAAAAGGTCACTTAGCGCCATGGAAACATATGTGATAAATATCATTTTAAACAGGGGAATAGAAAAAAAAATTAACGAACCATTGATGAAATTATAAAATATATTCGAAAAATATTTTGAAGGCAAATATTAAACAGTATGCAAAAAATTAAAGTTTTATTAGTAATTTTTATTTTATTTTGTATTTGAAAACTTATTTTACAGCTTTAAAGTGTTTTAAATTATTGACGTAGATAATATATGTTTAAATTTGGATATTGCTTAAGTTCACAGACAGCTTCTAAAACACGAAAAGGAATTATGACTATACAGGGTGCGTCATCTCCGCGGGTAAGGCCGATTATGTCTTTATAAGTAGAGATATTTCGAAGCGGTTTTTTCTTGTGATAGCTGCTCAATAGGAGCACATTTTAAAATTTTTTGTATTATACAGAGTGTTCGATAACTTTGTGGCTGACCATAGTTATAGTTTTTTAAATGGAATACCCTGTATATTATTACAATTTTGTATTCCTCGTATCATTTTTAGTCAAAAAGTAGTAAGATAGTATAGGTCTAAAGCCTAAAGTTTTCGACTTATTCCCGTTTTTCTTAAAAAATTCAATGTTTGTTTAAAATTATTACTTCTCGAAACCAACGTATTAGATGAACACAATTTTTTACAGTATCACAATAAGAGGTCCTAATAGGAACATGTTTTATTCTTTTAGAGTTAGTAACTGCATGTCCAGAAAACTGGATTAAAATTACATTGTATAAAAGTCAATTTTTTCAAATAGAACACCTATATATCAGTTCATTTTTGAATTGCTTATTAAATTTCATATCAAAAACATGTAAGACGTTAATACTTTAAAAGTGACTATTGCCAAGCTATTGTCGTTTTTTGATATGATTTTGTCGGTTTTATGGTTTTATATTAATATAGCAAAGGCATGCCGTGAATCTAGCTGTCATGTTGACGGATGACGTTTAATAAGTTACTTTTTAGTTGACAAGTGTAACTTGTTGATGCTATTAATCTGAGCGGCCGACTAGTGATCGGTATGTCATGAGTTCGAATCTCAGCCGTGTCGGTAATTTTTAAAAATAAAAATTACGTAATTAATTATCAGTGGTAAAATTAGAAAATTGTAATTTTCAAACACTGCAAATTAACTAGTTTTAAAATTATTTAAAACTAGTATAACGACCTAAAAATCGTCCAATAAAATTAATATATATTTACATATATGAATTAAAGGTCAATAAAATTTAACATCACATATATACACCACATGGACGTTCGGTGCTTAATATATATATATATATATATACATTCTCATTCCTATCTGTTACTTGATATACATATATCAATACGATTTAGAAATTCGAAATCCGGAAGCCGACGGTAGCTCAGATGGTGGAGCGGCCGACTAGTGATCGGTATGTCCTGAGTTCAAATCTCAGTCGTGTCGGTAATTAATTATCAGTGGCAAAATTAGAAAATTGTAATTTACAAACACTGCAAATTAACGAGTTTTAAAATTATTTAGAACTAGTATAACGACCTAAAAATCGTCCAATAAAATTAATATATATTTACATATATGAATTAAAGGTCAATAAAATTTAACATCATATATATATATATCTATATGTACCTATGTACATATATGCTGTTATTTTTCGATAAATTTAAATATTGCAGTTAAAACGAAAAATACCTATATACAGGTGAGAAAAATTTACCCTGTATATATATACAGGGTTACCGCTAAATAAGTACCAGGCTATGCAAATCTAAAGAATACGTATACATGTCTAACTGGAAATCAAAAAAGAAATTTATTTGTAACTCATCAAAAATTTGTACATTTTTAGGGCAAAAATGTAGTTAAATTCGGTCCATAACTTTGTTTATCATATTCGCATTTACTTAAATACCATAGTTAATGGTTCTTCCAAGAAAAACGATAAAATGCAAAGAGCTACAACCTTTGTTAGAGAATAAATGGCAATTGAAGAGATTTTCTATGGCGATGTTTTTCTTTTGTGAATAGCACACCTTTATGTGGAAAAGGGTGACAACCTCGGTGTATTACCATGTTTTTTTTCGTTAAATCGAAGCATATTATTTTGAAACTTAAATTCCTCTACATGAAAATTATTGTGTTTGTATTTTAACTACGACAGGCTCGGAGTCGAGGAAAGAAAAATCAATTTCTCGTTAATGCGTGCATATTAGACCGCGTTTTTCTTTGTACGGGCATCACTCATATTTTTCTGTACGGGCATTAATCATAGTTTTCTTTCACCACCTTATATATTGACGTTATTTAAAACTAACCGTGAATATACATGAATCCTACATACGTGTAAATTTATAATGAAAATGGAAACCACTAAGTGAAGCGGGTCAATATACCGTATGTGTCTATTTTCATTAGCTATAGGGATTCAATCTTTACATGCGATTTATACGTATACAAATAATACGTGGCAACGTGTGTCTCCCGGCAACAATCGATATCACAGCGACTTTCTCCGATCTTGCCACTTCTACATTAAATGTTTAGCTGCGAACACGTTCCGAGATATAGTCTGCAATAAAATCAGTCATCATCAAATGGCCGCGCGCGCGATCTAGTTGTTTATTATTATTTTCAGAATCCTTTTTTATTTACCTTATTTTTAATTTTATTAGAATTACGCTTTTGTTTGTGTCATGCTTAATAATTCTCTGCATTTACTGATAGGAAAAAGAAAAATCCTTGCAAGGCGTAAATATTATTTCTAAGCGCAGTACAAACATCCAAGTCAATAGTCCAACAGCTACTGCTAACTTGAGCTTGTATGATACAAGTTGTATCGGTCGCGCTCGAATTGAAGAGAAAAGTAGGGGGTGCTATGTTGTCACGTATTGCATGAATTAATCGCCTATGGCTAATGAAAATTGACACGTGCTGTATACACTTGTTTCAAACTCTTAGTTATTTTGAGTCTATCTCAGCCAAAGTACTTGTTGAAATAATATATGTAACTATAAATGTTACCCATAAGAAACTCAAACTTCAAAAACCTATACATATTTATAGCGTTCAGCAACATTAGTCAGTTGTGTATTCTGTAGAGTATAAATGTAAATTTCTGTCAGGCGTACTAGAACTATTCGTAGTCAATATCTTACCGAAACGTAAAAGAAAATCTAAAATTTATCATGACATAGAGACTTCATTCAAGTACATAATACATTACTGACTACTGTTACTGAACCTTATAGACACGTATAGGTTTTTGAAATTTAGTATTCTTAATTGCAACATATACCTTACACATATTATTTCAACACTCACTTTGGCTGAGCTGTTCTGAGGGTAACAGAGTTTACAACACATATCTATAGTGACCCCTACACGTAATAGTTTCCATTTCTATTTTTAATTTGCAAATTTACACATTATAATCTTTCTATATTTTATCACTCGTGTGTAATTAGCTCATAGGCTAGCATTGTCTACCATGTAGTGGAATTGATAATTTTCTGCAATATATGTGGAAGTCCCGACAGAAGTTACAAATTGAATTTTACTTTTCCTATTCGCTATTTTGTCATTAATATTTTATCAACAAAATCCCTACGTCAAGATAAGTTTCTATCTATTAATTAATGAACTTAAACAAGGAATTTTCTATTTTCATGTAAAGCCGCTAATTTCAAGTAAGACTTGCATATGTATGTATATTATTGTATATATACGTATATACGATTCATGTGTATTAGCAAATGCGGCTAAGAACATGATATATGTGTTTAATATATATTAAGCACATATAAAATTAGTATTAATTATCTTGAATGAAATAAGGATTTTTCATCGTTTCCGACGCTTCGATAACACTATGTGCTTCGAGACTGCAGAAGGTTTAAAGATGTTAATTATGTTTCCTTCTGTTTAAAGACAGAATTAAGAAATTAACTCTCATACTTGCAAAGATCGTTTCGGTTTGTATACATACACAAATTCGAAAGTACAAGGAAAAGTCACCTGGTGGGAGGCTGATGAGCATTGCGAAACTAAAGTTAGTCCTCCGTGATGATGCTTTCTTTTCCTTAAGTTCTTTAATTAGTAGATATAAAGCAAGTAATTTTCAATTTTCACATAAAGCCGGTAATTTCAAGAAAGCCGTGCGTATGTATATGTATATGTATACGTATGTACGATTTATGTGTATTAACAAATAGAGCTAAGACAGTGATATATGTGTTTAATATACGTATATTATGTCGGTTTCCCATATTTTATTTTGAGAGACTTGGGTTTATACACTTCTGAAGAAATTTAAGGGACCACCAGTAAAATTCAATATAAAAATAAAACAAAATAACGAAATTTATTGAAACTAATACATATATAAATTCATATTTCCCTAGAATTTAGTTGATTTAATAGCTATTAAAATTAACAAACTTTGGTTTTATGGATTTGAATAAGAAAAACCAAAAAGTAAACTAAAATACCAATGGTCTTATCACACTTAAATCCTAATTTATAATAAGTTAACAAAAGTATCATTATGGATTGCGTTTATGTTCTCAAGCAGCAATACATGCTGCTAATCTTCTTGGTATGCTTGAGATTAAGTTTCGGATCTTTCTAGAGGTATCTGTTCCCGATCTTGAACAAGCATGTTAGAGAGCTCATCAAGTGTTACTGGCGGTCTCGATGCGTTTTTAATTTTGTTGCCCAATTGATCCCAGATACGCCCAAAAGGATTGAGATTAGGACTTTTGGCAAACCACTCCAAACATTGGGTGTTTGCATCTCTCAATAGAGCTGGCATAAAAATGAATACATTGCCGAAATTTTCGGCAAATTGTTGAACATTGACCATTAAATTGTATGTCACGCCAAACCATTACAGACCCCCGCCAAATTTGTCAAATTTTCAAATGTTAGGTAGTGCAAATCGGTTATCTGGTCTTCATATGACAAGGAAAGGACGATCATTTCCGTTTAGGAGAAAGCTGGATTCGTCTGAAAACAAAACGCAGTTCCATTGCCCCTCATCCCAACCTTGATGATTTTGACAAAACTTTAAACCATTTATTTGTGCGTAGCTGTGAGAATTGGACCAGTTGCTGGTTTTCTAGCAGACAAATCGACTTCTTTCATATCTTTTTCTTAATATTTTGGTAGAAATTTATTTTCCAGTAACTAATCGAAGATCATTTTTTAACTCACGAGATGTTACAACCCATTTTCTTACACTCTGAAGTTCGATAAGGCATTCTTCTCTGCATGTTTTTAGCACCTTGTTCGCGTGTTCTTTTGAAACTACTAATGCATCTGAACCGTGCCACAGATTTGTTCGTGTTTAGAATTTCAGTAAATTCTCTTTGTGAATATCCTTCACGAAGAAGAGGAATCATTTGGGATACTTCTTCTGATTAATAAACTTAATGCATACTACTTCAATAATTATCGAAACAAAAAAGTCGTTTTATTAATTAAATGACATAAAAAGCTGTCAACAATTGGAACCTTTTTGTTGACATTTCGTTTCATAGCAGAGAATATCTTGCTATTGTTAATTATTTCATGGCACACTATTTGAATTGTGTTTAATAAAGGCCAATATATGACATGCGAAAATCTATTAAAAATAAATTGTAAATGGGAATTTGATGTTATTTCAAGTTTATTTGGTGGACACTCAACTTTGTCCACAAATGCATTTATTCAAAAATACATTTCCTGATTTATTGTGTATGACATTATTTCAGTAACTAGTTTCTAATAAATTAAATATAAAATTTTTCATTTAAATATTGTACGTTTTTGCTAAAGACTGTTTAGTATTGTAAATTGCCCTAAATTACCAATAAGTACGAGTAGTGTTGGATTCAATATATCGAACTACAAATACATAATTCGAAAACTTGCAATAGATAATTCCAAGCACGTAAGACAAATAAATCAACGAAATCAGTTTCGAAATAGTATACAGACGGAATTTATAATTTTATCTCCTTTGCTCTTCAAGGTAATCTGAAAAAGGGCAAATTTCAATCCCCTGTAATGCCTCTTACAGAACTTAATCAATGCTGGTAGTCAAAAAACGTAGAGAATTTATTGAGAACCGAAAACCTTTACTGCGCAACGTGTTACTATCATTGTTAGCATTGTATAGAGCTCACGTCGTGATATCCCACCTTTATATCGCTTTCTTAAGGTTTCTCCCTACTTTCTCCATTTTTAATACGACCTCAATCAATTGTTATTAGAAACATACATACGAGTATAGTTAATCGTTCGTCGCTCTCTAAATAACTATTTCTTACTTTGTTGTCCTCCAATAATCCTTTCCCGTATTCACATATCCCTTTTCGAGGGAATAGTAACAATACAAAGCCCAGCACAAACAGTCGCTAGCGGTAGGACCTTACTCCTTAGGGACAATTCTCCTTCTTTCTAGTTGGAATGTTGGCTTATTTCCGGTTCCCCACTTCCGAAATACGAGCTCCAATTTTCTTAAATGTAATTACCAGCCAAGTCTGCTCCAAAACCGATCGGGAACTCACACCCGTATTTATCGACCTCTCCCAACTAATTTAACTTCGCTTCAATGCTACTATTACTCGGTTTGAATTTACTTTATATTTAACATATAGAAACGAGAAGTGCGCGTAGTTCTTAGTTTTTTTTTAGAAGGTTCCTTTTTTTCAAAGATATATTTGGATTTGTACCCTTGGTGCAAAATTAAATATTGTTATAATTTCACATATTTTGTGATTTTTGCTTGTATTACTATATCGGCACTCACAACACAAATATATAAATTTATAATGATAATATCAAACAGAAGTATCACACAATTATTCAAAGTAAATCAGAAAAAGACATTGTAACGGTTCCCTATGCATCTGTTTAAACATGTGAGTATATGGTAGATGTATATTTTTAGTATATGTGTCTAGTCAATTATATGTGCCTGTTAGAGAGAGAAATTGCTAAAGATAATAGCCAAGAATAACAAGCATAGAAAGAATGAAATTAAATTAGATTTATATTACAAATAAAGGAGTATCATGCATAAGATCAGCTGCAATAAAAGCATTTTGCCGTGGTCTCTTGCATATTAAAAATAATAGTAATAGCATTAAGATTTAATTTAAGTATATAAAATATAAAAAAGACAATAAGAATAAGTTTTATTGTATTCAAAGATTTTAACATAAGAGTATACTAAGTTGCATACATTAAAGTGAGAAAACATAGACATAAAAATGAACTTATATTTACAATTTAGATATTAAACAGGTACAAAATAAAAGACGAGATAAAATTTAAGATATATATTTCTTTTATAGAAAAGAGAAACAAGATGTATGGTTTGTATATAATGAAAAACAACCTGACTTTATAAAATGCGTGAAAATTGCACTGAACATTTTGAATAATGGACCGCTGTTTAAAAATAAAAGAGAAATGAAAGCAAATAACCGAGAAAGGGTTATGCTTAAGGATGGAAGTGTGATAAGAATTAGTCATCTAAATGCAATAAAATTGTATGAAGAAAACAAAATCCGATATGCACGGGAGAAGAATGTAATTGAATAAATTATGTAAACTTGAGAACGTGCATAAGGTAATAAAACTCTATTAAATAAATCATGCAAAAAGAAAAATTTACCTTAAATTTATGACTACATAAATAAATAAATAAAAAAGGATATAAATAAAAATATTCTGAGACCATACAATCTGCAGTAGTGTTTTTATAAACGACAGCTGGCAATAATAAAGTACATTCATGAATTCGTATATGTAGTATTACATTTCATAGACTGTAGGGAGGTTTTGTACGGTTTGATGACCTACAAAAAGGAAATATAATGTAAACATGGTTTGTAGTTTATTACAGATAAATATATCACCGTTGGAAAAGTCCTGGATCGAGGGAAGCAACGAAAAGGCAAACCAAATGGATCGTGGTAGTACGAGTCATCTTATAAAAAGAATACCTGCTATTTACACTGTATTTCCAATTTTGCCGTGAGCTGGAAATAAAACAAAAATAAGAATTGTGTTAGCAAATGGAAAGAGGAAGTATGTGGCAAATAGTAAAGAAGGTAATAAATTCATAAACAAATATAAAGAAGAGTTATATTAATACAAGTATACCTACATTGGAGAAACGCTGGACAATTTGAGTGAGAAACTTTTAAAATATAAACAAACAATTCTCAAGGTGTTGACATTTTAAAGTGAAGGAACTGTCAAAAGACAATAAGTGCGTGTGTGTGTGTGTGTGAGTGTTCATATCACAACGGCAATTTGGTAAGCAAAGATCTCACTGCAGACACAGGGTGACAACTTAAATGGTAGTTTCTGAGGATGGCGTTGAGAGCGGTCACGTGTTTTCCCGGGGATATAAATTGGAGGACAAGAATGAAGAAGTGGGATTAGCTGGTTATCTGGAAAGAGATTAAAAGCGACTTAAAATCGTAGGGTCAGATACACCACGATTATTTTGATTCATATTTATTTCTTGTATTAGCGTATTAATTTCATTTCTATTTAAGTTTCATTCATTTTCCTTTGGTTAATAATTTTTGTATTTTTAAATAATGGAGATGCAAATGGCTGAATTTGAAAAGTTTTTCAATGATTCAAAGTAAGTTTTTGATACAAAGATTTATCAAGTTGCTATGCGTGTATTGAAATATAACGTGCAAATGTATATTCAATATAACGTTGTGCAACAGGGATAATAAATATTCTCCTGTAATAGTAATAAGCATTCATTAGTTTCAAGAACACAAAAAATGGAATTATTAATGGTGTTGGGTGTTAAGAGGATATAGCGTGCAAATGTACATTTTCTGGCACAAATTTTTGATTATAAATTAATGATTTAAATTAGATTTTTGAGAAGGAAATTGTTTCTGGGTAGCGGACTCTGAGATGCTGGATATAATACGTGTGAATGGTTATAGACAGTAATCAGATTCAAGCTTTTTCTCCGAACATTGACCATTGCGAAGTTCTAAGTTTGTCAGAGCATTACGTGCGAATATAATGTCTCTGATGGAATAGAATTAGCATAAAAAATATCAATAGTATACTAACGTTAACTGAATTTTATTTTTTTTTTTTGAAACAGGACAATATTTTAGATTTTTATTTGATTAAGCATAAGAAAAATATATTCGTACTATAAAACATTACAACCTAGAACAAGGTACAAATGTTTTCTCTTAATTATGTTTCTTTTTAATAAAATGGTGAATATAGTATAGCGATGCTATCTATTGTGAAATAATGTTAAATAAATTATACAATTATGTTTTATATGGCTTCTGGTTTTATTTTGAATAAGCTATAACCTTATCCCAAAGAAAGAAAAAAGACAAGAGATTTGATGAGAGAATAGAAATTTAGATACACTGATAGAATTCACGTATACTTATAAAGTACGTGCTGTTAAGATAAATAAAATATATATATATAGGATAATAAAAATTATCATCTTTATTAGTTATGTTGCTGGAACAGCACAACATAATTCATTTGGCAAAGCCTAATGTATGGCAATACTACAATTATTGTATTTCAAATAGTTATGTTGCCACAGCAATATGTACCAGCGAAAATTAAAAACAAAAATTCTATGACACGGTAGACTTGACTATATACCGTGATATAACGCAAATAGCAAGTAATCGGAATTCGAAAATTGGAAAAGAAGTATGTTTCGAAAAAGTTCCCGAAAACTTTAGTGCACATGACTAAACACATCAAAACGGTGTAACTAAATCGTAGAGAAATCATATAGATGATATATTAATGAACAAACTAAGCGAAGGTCTAATATAGGAAATAAAAACATATAGGAGAAAATTATACAGACAATGACCATTTTTGTTGCAACCAAAATGAACTTCAAATAATTAATGCTGTAAGCCGTTACTTTCTGATAATCCAAATTAAAACAATCAAAACACATATACTTTGTTGTATCACTATATTTAAACAAATGGTGTGACCGCGGTTTCGACCAACATGGCCATTAGTGAACACTGTATTGCTAAAGACATTCAATACTGTGTTCGTTAATGGCCATGTTGTTCGAAACCGCGGTCACACCATTTGTTTAAATATAGTGATACAACAAAGTATATGTGTTTTTATTGTTTCGAAATGAACTTGAAGCTAGCGAACAGAAATACAACGCCATGAAGAGAAGATGGAATATCAACAATCTAAAATTAAAAGATTTGAAACCTAAACCCAAAGAAAAAACTGCTAACCTAGGAAGAAAGAACAAAATCCATAGAACTGGATTGGCCAGAACTAAAAGACGTTATAACAACAACATTTGAAGAGAAATTAGGAAGAAAAGAAAGAGAAAAAAGGATGAATGGCTTATTAAAGAATCTGAAGAATGGATAAGAAGCTAGAACAAAATTTATCCAAACAAGGAAGAAGGAGGGCCAACATTCACGTATACAACGTGTCCCAAATAACATTTCCAGCATGGGGATCTCGCTTTTTATAAAAGATATAGGTTTGGTTAAATTAAATGAATTATTCCTAGATATTAGTGAAATTATACGATATTCTCCAATTTACAAATTTTTATGTATTTCAGGACAAGAAAAAGTAAAATGTCAACCTTCTTTTCCATGTAATAACTTTTTTTTAGACCCATAATTTCTATTTGCACTTTCTTGAGCTACTTTTCATGCAGAATTTAAATATCGACTTGGATTTTTTCTTGCACTCTTTATTTTTTAGTTCTAACTCTTAAATTTCATTTTACTTATGGAACGTCATGTCGGCTTTGAAAGAATTGAACGTGTTTCTTTATCATCTTTACAATGATATAATGACATGTGCTATTTATTTTTAAAAACAAGAAAGTATTAAAATAAATATTTTATTCAGCACTCAACAATAAGTAGGTCGTAATACATAAGAAATCGACAAGTAATAGATTTCAATAATAAAAGAAAATAATTATAGAATATTTTCAAATGTCTGACCACCATCTGTTCTATACATAATTTTGCCCTGCGTAGTGTCGACTTAATGGCACTGCGTAGTTTTTGCCTTTTAATGCTACCAAATGTTGCATAAACAGCTTCACAAAGATCTTCTGCATTATCAAATGTTAGCACGTGCTACGTATCCCCAAACAAAAAAATCCAATGGCATTAAGTTTGGATATCTAGGTGGCCTTAAAATCGGTCCTGGATTACCATTCCACAAATTTGGAAATCGATTATTAAGATATTCGTTAATTATGTTTATATTGTTGGGTGGGGCGCCATCTTGTTGGAAGCAGATATTAATATTTTCAAATAACGGTAAATCATCAAGTCTATGTTCTAAATCAGTTTGTAGTAAAGTCAAATACCTTTGACTCTTTAGTGTTTCGTTCAAAAATATGTGCCCAATAAGTTTAGCGCCTAACACGCCGCACCAGACGTTAAAACTAAATCTCACTTGATGCCGACTTTCCTTAACAACGTGAGGACTTTTTCTGTCCATAAATTGAACATTTTGTCTATTGAAGAGATCATTATTTGTAAATCTGCTTTCGTCAGACCATAAAATTGTAGCAGCAAAGTTATTGTTATTCCCACATTGGTTAACACACCATTTGCAAAATTGTAATCTTTCCTCTTGATCTCCATCTCTAAGCCCCTGTAGAATGGTGTACTTATACGGGTAGTATTTAAAATTCTCTTTAAAAATAAATAGCTATATCATTGTAAAGAGGACAAAAAAACACACATTCAATTCTTTCGAACTTGACGTTCCACAAGAAACATTAAAATTAAGGGTTAAAACTAAAAAATGGAAAGTGCAAGAAAAAATCACAGTCGGTATTTAAATTCTGCATAAAAGGTGCCTCAAGAATTGCAAATAAATATTATTTGTCTACTAACACAAAAAAGTTATTACATGGAAAATTAATTTGACATTTCTTTTTTTTATCGTATAATTTCACTAATTACGAATAATTCATCTCATTTAACCAAATCTGTATCTTTTATAATAAGCGAGATCCCCATGCTGGAAATGTTATCTAAGACGCGTTGTATATATGAAGAAGAATGGCATGTACAAAAGTACTCAGGGTAGAAATAGAGCAGTGAATCAGGTGCGTGAAGTTGGCACCACAACTTGCGGCGCAAATGTTCTTTTTAGTGCCAAAAGTTTGCGCCTAATATGCGCCGTCGATATCTGAAGAAAAAACACCGGCGCATTAATTTGTTGCAAAGTTATAAACAAAAACAGTTTTTTGGTGCCAACTTCACGCCAGCACCCCAACTTGTGGCGCAAATGTTCTTTTTAGTGCCAAAAGTTTGCGCTTAATATGCGCCGTCGATATGTGAAGAAAAAACACCGGCGCATTAATTTGTTACAAAGTTATAAACAAAAATAGTTATTTATTCTGATCTTCTTACCAGACCAAAATTTCCGGCGCAAACTTTCAATTTAGTGCAAGTCGTTAGCTCACAACATGCGCCTGTATAATTGTATTTGTTTATAACTTTATAACAATTAAGTGATTCGGTGTTTTTTCTTCAGATATCGACGGCGCATGTTGTGAGCTAACGACTTGCACTAAATTGAAAGTTTGCGCCGGAAATTTTGGTCAGGTAAAAAGTTGATACTAATTAACTATTTTTGTTTATAACTTTGTAACAAATTAATGCGCCGGTGTTTTTTCTTCACATATCGACGGCGCATATTAAGCGCAAACTTTTGGCACTAAAAACAACATTTGCGCCGCAAGTTGTGGTGCTGGCGTGAAGTTGGCACCAAAAAACTGTTTTTGTTTATAACTTTGCAACAAATTAATGCGCCGGTGTTTTTTCTTCAGATATCGACGGCGCATATTAGGCGCAAACTTTTGGCACTAAAAAGAACATTTGCGCCGCAAGTTGTGGTGCCAACTTCACGCACCTCAGTGAATCGACGAAGCAATAGACAAAATTGAACACCAAAGATAATAAAAATAGTACAACTTGACAAAAAGCAGATCACGAACGAACAAATAGCAACGAATATCGAGAAAAGCACTGGGCATACCACTTTAAAAAACTATTAAGTCTAACTGAAACAGATAGAGAAAAATACAGAAGCCTAAAAACAAAGCAGTGTTGGAGAATGGATCAAAAGAAAACCCAAAATACGAACACATTACAAAAGTTCGAAACAACTGAAATCAAATACGGTGCTTAGCCCATATGGATCTAACATCGATTTAGTTAAATAAGGAAAAGAAAGATTACAAATATAGATTATTTGAGATAGCCAAGGAGAGAAAAAAAGTGTGAGAATGTAGAAATAGTACATGTATTGAAGAAATTACATCTTGATACGATATCATTACATACAATTAACATGACCGTCTTAGAATAAAGTAGTATGTAAGTCTAGTACGTGTATTATTTAACTACGAAACAAAGGAATCCCAATCGTTCCACCACAGTATTACGAACCAAAGAATAGAAAAATGCCGCGAATACAGTATAGATATACTTTTTAAGGACATCAAACAAGCACGACATGAAAAGAGACAGCACAGGAAGAGAGGTTGATAAAATATATTGAAGAAATAGATACACACAAATTAGTAACTGACCAAAATGATGATGCAAGCTGCAGTAAACACAAGAGAAGGAAAGATAGATCAATTCGAAATAAATAAATCAGAAAAAGGGATGCGCTGTCATTAACGTTGTTTAATTTAGCGCTGGAGGGAAGGAAGTAGACACGAAGAGTAACATCGGGAAAAGTCAGTACTTAGCATATGCGAACGACGTAGCCATAGCAACCAGAGATGAACAAAGATTAAAGAAATTATTCGGCAAATAATTCAGGAATCGTAGAACGGTGGACTGCAGATGTACAAAAGAAAAAGTTTTCAGAATGGCAATTTGAAATACGACGGAAAAAATTTAGAAATGGTGAAATTATTGTATTATTTTCTTATTATAGTGTTAAAACGGGGCTAGTGATTGAATATCTTCTTTTCACAAAAAGGAAAATAATCTCTATGTTTTTGTATGCTTTTACCCCTTTCAGAAGAGGAAAGTTGCCTAAATGTACTAAATAATAACTTAATTTTATTCTTAAATATTGATTACTGTAGTAAATCAAGTACAATTATCAATAATATGAGCTATGAGGAAAGTAAGTAACACAATAAATAATAATTACAATAGTTATAACTGGCTATCACACATTTAGTGAGTGCTCCCGAGGTTGTCGTTGCGCGTCTTTGTCAAAAATATATACCGATACAGTGTCCTGCGTAACACCAAAAGAATATTCGCTGGACATATCTCTATTAAGGTAATTTATGTCCATGACAGGGCATCTGCAAAAAAATATATGTACAAAAGTTGCAATTTTGAGTATTTTTATAATATTGTTATTAATCATATATGCCAAAGTTTAAATAGAAATTCTTATTATTCATATTAAAAAATAAACTTAACATTCTGTTACGTCTACTCATACACGACACTCGACACTAATGTACACGATTCAAATCGTGTTTTTTAGATATGCTATATCAGATAGTATAAAATCGTGTATGAATGAGGAAAAACATTTAAACTGTATTCATCTTAGAATATGTATCTTTGATTGAAAATATTTCTTAAATTATATAAGAAGAAATAGGAATAAATGATTTGCATTTAAAATAAATGAGACCAAAGATTACTATTTAGATTTAGATGAAAAAAACATAACATTACACGAAGTAGAAGTACCCGGGAAAAAAACCTTAAAGTAATTATTCAATGCCAGGAAAACGCTAAGCCGGCTGTGTCTTATGTTAATCCCGTTTAATCCTATCTGGTTAGCTGTATGCTTTTGCCAGGACTTAACCATTACTCACAACGACGATGCTGAAAACGTATACGAAGGAAGACTGCCACCACCCTTACTTATTAATGCAAAGTCTCAAGGATTTACGCACAACATCATCTGTCACACGCGCGGACAAACGAACGGCATTGCTGCAGCATAACACTTCTGCCAATCGAATCTACTTCCGACGATGTGGCAGGGATCTGCGACGCGTGATACTTGCCAAGACGTTAATTGGAAATTCATTATTGATTACATCGTACTTCTTATCTAGGGCGCTTAATTACAAACTAAACAATTTATTCTTACCTTTTTATGTATTCATATTTCTAATTAATTTTATTATTTTTTACTACACCTGCCCCTATTAAATTAAACGAGTTTTACTGATATATTTAGAGTATATTCAGTAGTAAATATGTGTGTATACTATATCGCTCTCTATATATATTCATTTAATAGCAATATGCAGCAATTCACTTATTCACTGTAGTATGCAGACGGTATAGATTCAAATTCATAATTTATATTTCCTCGAGCGTTTAATCGGAATGCCAATTTGATTCAATATTTCAAGTTCAGTAATTTCTGCTTGAACAAAACAACAACAACAAGAAGGTTACCGAACTGTTAGAAAAAATTCCTAACTTTGTTTCTTCAAGTCTTCATGTAAATTGAAAGATCCTCTCAATAAGAAATCTACTGAAAATTGACCAATTTAAAACGAAGGGAATATTCAACAGCAGTTTTTGCAATTTTGTTATTTATATCGACTTATTATCAGCGAAAATTATAAATAATCTTTACTAGAGCATATTCTAAACTTTAGATATAACTTGGATTTTGATCCGCAATCAAATCACCGTAAAATTCAGGAACAATCACTCGAACTTTTCCTTCGTAACTTAACACCAGACCATGTAGCTGAAGATGTTCCAGAATGTAACGAACATGAAGATGATCATTTCATTTTAACACCGTTTACAATAAATGAACTAAATTTAATATTGAAAGATACTAACAATAGATCGCCAAGTCTCGATGATATTAGCTACTCATTATTAAAATATTTGCCGCTCAGTATTAAGAAAATTTTGCTTCAAATTTACAATAACATGTGGGTAAACGGAGAAACAGTAGATACTCTTAAGAATATAGAAATAGTCCCCATCTTAAAACCTGGTAAGAACCCAAAAAACATAGAATCATATCGGCCAATTGCATTGACTTCATGTATTACGAAGTTATACGAAACCTTGATAAAGAACAGACTGGAATAGTGGTTAGAAAGCATGGATATTCTACCAGTTAATCAGTATGGGTACAGAAAATCTAAAAGCACCACAGATGCCCTGAAAAAATTAATATTAGAAGCACAAATTAGTATGACTAAAAAGGAGACAATGTGCTGCATCTTTTTAGACATTGAAAACGCATATGGTCGCGTCAATATAAATAGAATGGATAAAAAACTTAGAAGTATTGGATTACCAGGACGCGATGCAAGAAATATTACCAACTTATTTAGGAACTGTTTGTACGAATGACGGAAAATCAACTGAGAGGCCCCAGAATATCAAACCAAGGCTTATTGCAGGGCTTTTGTTTGAGTCCAATTTTATTTAATATTTACCCTCGCGACCTACATTATGAGATGGACGCCCACATCAATGTGATACAATATGCTGATGACATATGTGTTTTTTTGGGCAACAAAAATGTGGAAACAGTAATAAGTCAATTAACATTGTTCATGCAAAAACTTGAGAGGTGGTTATTAGAAAACTCTTTGGAATTGTCTCCAAACAAAACAAAAAAAATGTTTTTGTTGCGAAGTCATAGTATCCAGTTAGCACAAGTCCAAATCAATAACACCACCTTCCCAGTTCAAGAGGATGTAAAATGCCTTGGGCTACACATAGATAAGAAATTGGTATGGACAAAACACATTAATGAACTCACATCAAAATGTGAGAAAACACTAAATTTAATGAAAATGATAACTACAATTAGATGGGGTGCAGATTATATAATGTTAATGAACATTTACAAAGCATTCATACGATCCACTCTCGACTATGGCTGCACTTTATACGCAAATACAAGCAACAAAAATTAAAAAAGATTGTACAATATTCAAAATAAAGCTCTCCGTCTATGTGTTGGAGCTATGAAGTCAACTCCTATACCTGCTCTCCAGATAGAGGCCCAAGAACTACCTTTGCAATTACGTAGACAATACTTAGCAAGGAAATATATCATTTCGCTAAAGCAAAAGGCTGAGAAGTCCATCCTAAAAGTAATGAATCACCTTTCGATACTAGACTTAACCCATAGATATTGGAAGAAAAAGAAGTCTCCTATCCTTCCTGAAAATCTACGATCTACTTCGCAACTTGACTTTCGATTATACCTTCCCCTCCACAACATAATTGACAATTTCCTAACGTACATTCATTCAGACTCCATCACAATCCCCTCATATATTGGACATCCTGCACATGATAAGAAATTATTTCAATCTAAAATGGAAAACATCAAGGACACTGTGACAATATTTACTGACGCATCCAAAACGAATGACGGATGTGAATGCGCTCTTTTTGACACCCAGAACAACATCTCGAGAATGTACAAACTTGACGGGGAGGCATCAATATTCACAGCTGAAACGATTGCAATCCTTGAAGCACTGCGATACGGCGCTAATCTAAAAACCAGGAAATTAGTAATTATGTCTGATGCCAAAAGTGTGTTACAATCTCGCAGCAGTAAGAAATTTTATTTATAAATGAACCCCATTATTCTTGACATCATATTAATTTTGAACCAGTTGAGATCACAAAATTTCATAATAAAAATGTTCTGGGTAAAAGGTCACAGCGGGATCATACCTAATGAAATGGTAGATAAACTTGCAAAAGACGCTTGTCAATGTGGAACCCTATATAGAAGCAGCCTCACCAAAGAAGATGCAGTTAGAGTTCACCATCAGCAATTGTTCCGTAAGGAATGGAATGAGCAATGGCAAGATAATTATTTAAGAAAAATGACCCAATATGCATTCATACACCCGGAAACGAATGTTAAAGACTGCTATGACAACATTCATGTATCTCGCTTTTATAGATCGACCATAGCAAGATTGAAATTTGGACACGCACAGCATCCAGCCCATCTATATAAATTAAATTTATTAAACAGTCCGGTTTGTACTTGTGGACATGAATATGGAGATTTACATCACATCTTTTACAACTGTGAAAATAAAAAAAACTGTGCTGGATGAATTCATAAAAGTATTAGTACACCTGAACATACCATTGCCTACAAATATCTGTTTGCTGCTTCGTATCAACAGTATAGCAATATACGATGTCATCATCAAGGCCGTAATAGACATGAAAATAAAAATATGGACGCCCTAAGAATTACCTTTCCCAAAACATCCTAAGTGAGACTGTTCGTTGACCAGTGGAAAAGCCACCTCCTAGTATTTCCCATAAGAAATAACGTATGTATTACCGCTGTGGCGTATGGGCTTTGATCCCGCAGACGCCCAAAGAAAAAACATACGAATCCTCGTCAACATAGAACATTTTATTGTGAGGCTAATAGGACTAACATACTATATACCGATAGGTCCAGCCCGCGACGGGCCATACATAACCAACAATATACGTATGGAACGTGCTATGTGGCAACGTGTGTACTATACCATTCCGCGTGCTCCTATTTTGAGTGACTTTCTTAAAATTTGAATTTATTTTGTAGAATTATTGATTTTTTTACTTTTATCTTTTAGAAAACGTTATTGTTTTTTTATTACTTAAAATTACTTTTCCGTAGCAGCTAAGAATACAATAATAATAATAAATTGGACCTTATTATGTCTGAAACAAATGGGCAAATTACGTATACAGAACGAATATGCAAACGACTATATCCTTGCGCGGTTTAAGTCTTACTAAATTCTTAACTGCAATGTGCTGCTGCTGCGGGTAGAGGGGTTTCGGTGGGGGTTTCGGTGTTGCCACTCATTGCTGACTATGGCCCGTTCCGAGCTGGACCTATCGGTATACCGCCTATCTCTACGTGTTGTGCCAATTATAATCGGATATGTAATGATTGTGATTTATATTATGATACATTTAACAAAATGTCCAATCTGATACCGAATTAATGCATGTTATTGTTTGTTATACTGTGGATAAGTTTTTTCTTTATTTCTTTTTATGTACTCACTGTGTTTTGTATTTTGTATTTCTTAAGCAATATTTTTCCTGTACTTGGGTGTGAAACCTGTTGGAAAATAAAATCAAATAAATAAATAAATAAATACAATTAAGCGTAACTTTCTCCAAAGTTAGAATGGAACGGTTCAGAACACCTTGTATCATACTATATCCTATAATAATAGGTCAGATCTCTGAAGTTACGGCCTCAAATTTTGTATATTATTATACCTATGTCTACGTATATAAATGCGTATGGGTGTGTATTTTCCATTATCTGTTCTCGCACACCGGAAAATTAATTTTAATGCTAAATTTTCTGCGTGCCTGAAATACATTAATTTATTTAAGATTCCGCGTATCTTCATAAATTATCACGCACTTAGAATACTAACAAAGTGAGTTTACAAGACATAATAACCTACAACATTTTTCCAGTGTTATACAAAGTGCCTGACGTTCATCAGACAATTTAATTAAATCCGATTTGGTATTTCATATAATTAGTAAGTTGATAGGCTAACATGCTCGGAAAGAATATAAATTATACATTAATTACTGGTAAATTATAGAAATATATTCATGTATGAATTGTTCAATTTTTCAATGCATAAACAATTAAATTGATCGAAAAGACATCACGAAAACATATATCTCTCTGTCTTTTCCTGAGATTTTGTTAAATATAATGTATTAATTAAATAATGTAAGATCCTTACCAATACTGTTATATCATCATTCCGTTGTGTCGAGTATTATATATAATCTAGATGTCTTGTCACAGTAAACACTGAATGGTTCACAACGCTTATTTACATAGTGCTGCCATCTAAAGTTCATATTTATCGTGATTTCTACGTGTTTACGTTAAACTACGTAAGCAAGACTAATTGATTTGTTTGGGAGTACTGACAAAAACTTGTCAACTAATTTTAATCCAGTTTCCTGCACATGCAGTTAGTAACTGTAAAAAAATAAAACATGCTTCTATTAGGACCTCTTATTGTAAACAATACTGCAAAAATGTTTGTCCATCTAATACGTCGTTTTCGAGAAATATAATTTTATACAAACATTGAATTTTTCAGAAAAATGGCAATAAGTCAAAAACTTTACACTTTAGGCCTATATTATCTTACAATTTTTTGACTAAAAATTATACGGGGAATTCAAAAATGCTATAATATATAGGCTGCTCTATTTAAAAAACTATAACTATGGTTAGCCACCAAGTTATGGAACACTCTGTATAACACAGAATATTTTCAAAATGTACTCCTAATGAACAGCTATCACAAGGAAAAAACCGCTTCGAAATATCTTTACTCATAAAGGCATAATCGGCCTTACCCGCTTAGATGACTCACCCTGTATATATATATATATATAAACAAAAGTTTACGAATAACAAAAAGCAGAAGCAGACAGTTATCGCAGACCTGAAGATGGCAAGTGTGATTTTGCCGAAACGGCGTCAAGAAACCAGCATCGGTCTTTCCTAAGACCAAGCAGTGGAAACGCGGAAGAAAACCCGGAATAGTGTTATTCGTAAACAAACGTTTACGAATAACAAGAAGCAGAAGCAGACAGTTATCGCAGACCTGAAGGTGGTAAGTGTGATTTTGCCGAAACGTCGTCAAGAAACCAGCATCGGTCATTCCAAAGACCAAGCGGTGGAAATGCGGAAGAAAACCCGGAATCCAGTGTTATTCGTAAACAAAAGATTGCGAATAACAAGAAGCAGAAGCAGACAGTTATCGCAGACTTGAAGATGGCAAGTGTGATTTTGCCGAAACGTCGTCAAGAAACCAGCATCGGTCTTTCCAAAGACCAAGCAGTGGAAACGCGGAAGAAACCCCGGAATCCAGTGACAACACATACTACTACCCGCGGAAACCTGAAAGAGAACATATATATACAGGGTCCGGCAAAATAACCTCCCACATTTTAATCGTTAATAAAAATGCCATTGTAAATGTTGTTTAAATTTTTTTTTATTAAATGGAAATGTATAGTTTGCCATTTGTTTTCATTAAGTTTTGAAAATTACAGACTCCAAGTGGCGACCATTGTTTTCGATACCCATTCGAAGGTGATTTTTGAACGTTTCCATTACTCGAGCAATCATTTGAGGCGATATTCCTGCAATTTCTTGACGTATTGCTGCTTTTAATTCATCAATGGTTCGGGGATGGTGTTCAAAGACCTTCGCTTTCAGGTAGCCCCAAAGGAAAAAGTCGCATGGGGCAAGATCAGGCCACCCAACGTCTCCACGTAATGAGATTACGTGTCCTGGAAACATCTCCCTTAAAACGTTCATGGACCTTCTAGCCGTATGAGCCGTAGCTCCATCCTGTTGGAACCACACATTCGCATGCTTAAGTTCTCTAAGCCTAGGGTCCAAAAAATTACGTAGCATGTCGAAATTCCGATCGGCGGTTACGGTAACCGTAACGCCTCCCTCTTCAAAAAAATGAGGTGTGGCCACCACACGACTTTCTTATACGTATGAGCGTTTCAAATTATAGAATTTTAAGAATTTTTTTATACAAAAATTATTCAAAATCCTATTCTAAGTACTTCTATTCTCTTAATAAATCTCTATAGAATGCATACTTTGCAAGATATTATCAAAAAAGTGCTACTCGCTAAGAGTAAAAGTGCTACTTCCGGTCCGAATTTTGAAATTTTATATATACAAAAAATATTGCAAATTCAGTTCTAAATACTTTTGTACTCTTGATAAATATATATAGAATGCATAACTTACGACATATTTGCAAAAAATCGTTATTCGATAAGAGTAAAAGTGGTACTTCCGGTCTGAATTCTGAAATTTCTTTTATACAAAAGATATTGAAAACTATGTTTTAAATACTTTTATACCCGTAACGTACTTGTCTAAAAAGCATGACTTGCGAAATATTCGCAAAAAATTGATTTTCGATAAGAGTAAAAGACCTACTTCCGGTAGGAATTTCGAAAAACTTTTTAAATAAAATTATTTTCAATTTCAATTTTAAGTATATATGAATTCTTTATAAATTTGTTTAAACTTAATAGTTGACGAAATATTGTCAAAATTCGATTTTTTCGCTGAAGTAAACTGCTACTTCCGGTCTACCGATTTTACTGAAAAACTAATCAGATCTCAAGAGGGAGATTATACACGTAAATACAAAATTTGGAATTGATATCTACAGCGGTTTGACCGCTATCGTGGTCACACACACACACACAGAGAGAGAGAGAGAGAGAGAGAGAGAGAGAGAGAGAGAGAGAGAGAGAGAGAGAGAGAGAGAGAGAGAGAGAGAGAGAGACATTTTTTAAAAACCACTTTTTCGGTATCAGGGGACTTCAAAACGTGGACATCTGCAAAAATCTCGAGGTCGAAAATTTTCATCATCACAATACTCCCTTATACTACGTATAAGAAAGTAAAAATAGGGACCCCAAACGCCAAATGACCCAACAGCACACCAAACAGTAACGTATGGGTTGTGAAGTGGCGTTTCATGGAGCTGCTGTGGATTTTCTCGTGCCCAGTAACGAAAATGTTGCTTGTTCACACAACCGGATAAATGGAAATGGGCTTCGTCACTGGTTATTAACAGCCCATTTTGTGGGATGTTTTGAAGAATATCGTTGCAACATGCTCTACGATTTTCCCAGTCACGTTCACTCAGCTCTTGTGCGATCATCATTTTGTATGGGTGGAAGTGTAGGTCTGCGTGTAAAATTCTTCGCAGCGAACGATCTGATAAACGCAAAGCAGCGGCATGTTTAGCAGCTGAACGAGTCGGAGATCGTTCCACAGCTTCTCCAATAGCTGCAACATTTGCAGGTGTCCGAACACTTCTGGGTCTACCGGTTGGTTTTCTTTTTAAGGCTGAACCTGTGGCTCTAAAATTCGAAACTCAAAGCAGTATAGTTTTGCGATCTGGAATCGGAGCATGTCTACCCAGTGCGAAGTGAGTACGAAAAGTTCGTTGCGTTGTAATCACAGATTCATTTTTCAAAAATAATATATAATAATAGCGCACAGACCTCTGTTGTTAATCGCCTTAGTTGAAAGAGCTTAACCGAGCATTTTCGAAACTATCAAAATAGAAAAAGTCGACAAAACGCCAGGTTGAACTCCTCTCTGGATACGCGGAATTGAAAGCTGTCCTTTGGCGTGCGTGTTACGTGGACTCTAAACGGTTCCTCGCCGGCGAGTTTTTCCTTCTAAGTGGAGCGTGTGCAGAGATATGGGGTTTTAAAGGGGAGCGTGCATTCCATTTTGTAACGAAAAAATGGCTTACGTTTTGACCATTCCCGTGACAAGCGACAAAAATCTCGGGAAACGTCAAACTGACATCAAACTGAGTTGTGTCCACAGATTCACTTTTAAGCGTGAAATACGAAATTTTGAAGGTCGCGAGGGTCCAACAAGACCCGAGGTGTTAAAGAACGGCCTTCTCTGGACCTTTTACGTGCTTATTTCGAGTCGACAGACGCACGCAACCAAGGGCACGAGCACTTTCAAATTCTTTTGCAGAAGCATTTGGTCAGAAAAATGGCCGAAAACGTCACAGATTCAATGTGCAGTGACACGAATGTATTCCGGACGGGCGAAAAATATCAGATTTATGCGTGCAATGCCAATTAATGTATCCGGTCCGGCGAAAGTTCGGCATCTCAATCTCGACATAAAACACCCCCTTGACTTAACATTTTTATAGACATACAGGTTGATTGTTCTTTTAATGACAATAAATTTGAATTATTAAAATACGTTAATTCCAGAACGCGTACGCCCAGTTTCCTTAATGGGGAAAAAGATTGCTTTTAACATTTATGTGCCCTTATAACAAGGATTACACATACATGCAGAGTGGGCGGTGCTATCTGAAATTAATTTCTCTCTTCTGATTAAAGTAAAATTCGGCACTTGGGAGTCTTTGTGGTATCATTGATCACGTATCCAAAGTCGAAATGTCAAAAAAAAAACCAAATGGTCGAAGGATTTTTTGAAAATTGACGTATAAATGTGAAATTTTAGATACGAGGGTGTCTTAAGTCGCCGATCACAAATCCAAAATCAAAATGTTATAAAAAAACAAAATGGCGGATGATTTTTTTGAAAATTGACGTATGAATATAAAATTTTAGATACGGGGGTTTTGGGGGTCACCGATCACGATTCCAAAGTCAAAATGTCAAAAAAAACAAAATGGCGGGAGATTTTTTTGAAAATTAACGTATGAACGTGAAATTTTAGATACGGGGGTTTTGGGGGTCGCCGATCACGATTCCAAAGTCAAAATGTCAAAAAAAACAAAATGGCGGAAGATTTTTTGAAAATTGACGTATGAACGTGAAATTTTAGATACGGGGGTTTTGGGGGTCGCCGATCACGATTCCAAAGTCAAAATGTCAAAAAAAACAAAATGGAGGGAGATTTTTTTGAAAATTAACGTATGAACGTGAAATTTTAGATACGGGGGTTTTGGGGGTCGCCGATCACGATTCCAAAGTCAAAATGTCAAAAAAAAAAATGGCGGGAGATTTTTTGAAAATTGACGTATGAATGTGAAATTTTAGATACGAGGGTTTTGGGGGTCGCCGATCACGATTCCAAAGTCAAAATGAAAAAAAAAACTAAATGGCGGAAGATTTTTTGAAAATTGACGTATGAACGTGAAATTTTAGATACGGGGGTTTTGGGGGTCGCCGATCACGATTCCAAAGTCAAAATGTCAAAAAAAACAAAATGGAGGGAGATTTTTTTGAAAATTAACGTATGAACGTGAAATTTTAGACACGGGGGTTTTGGGGGTCGCCGATCACGATTCCAAAGTCAAAATGTCAAAAAAAACAAAATGGCGGAAGATTTTTTTGAAAATTGACGTATGATTGTGAAATTTTAGATACGGGGGTTTTGGGGGTCGACGATCACGATTCCAAAGTCAAAATGTCAAAAAAAACAAAATGGCGGCAGATTTTTTTTTAAAATTGACGTATGAAAGTGAAATTTTATATACGGGGGTTTTGGAGGTCTTTGATCACGATTCCAAAGTCAAAATGTCAAAAAAAAAAATGGCGGAAGATTTTTTTGAAAATTAACGTATGAATGTGAAATTTTAGGTACGGTGTTGTTTGTGGTCGCTTATTACGTCTACAATTTGGCGATTCTTCGAAACGTGATTGAGCAGGGTTTAAATTTAATACTTCATTTTTTCTTAACGATAGTAGAGTCGCATACATAAGAATCGTATTGTACTCTGTCTCAATGGAAATGTTGCGCTCATTGAGCTCACTGTTTCTTTCAATACTTTAACATGTTTAACATTAAATTACCTTTCTCGCTCTTGATTGTATACCAGTTTGTCTAAAAAGCAGTTCGAGAAGAATTTTAAATATAATAATAAAATATACTATTGGCTTAACAAAATATATGTAGGGGTGCTTCAAAAGTTTATAAAGGTGGACATTCTAAAAAGCCACGACAGTGATTGCTTTTTACAGGACAGGCGCTTCAATAGGACTTAAATTTAAAACTTGGGCTTTTTAATTTTATTATTATTTTGTGCTTTTTTCTTAACGAGAGTGGACTTCGAAAAGGTTGACGTGCTTTTCCACTATCACATCAAAATACTATTGTAAACTGCCTCGATGAAAATGTTGTGCTCTTTCAGCTCATTGTTTCTTTAAATACTTTAACATGAACTATGTTTAACATTAAATTACCTTTCTCGCTCTTGATTGTGTACAGGTTTGTGTATAAAACAGTTCGAGAAGCATTTTAAATAAAACATTCTATTGGCTTCACAAGATATATGTATATACAGGGGTGCTTCAAAAGTTAATAAAATCGGACACTCTAAAAAGCCATGACAGTGATTGCTTTTTACAGGAAACTGTGAAGAAACTGTAAGCAGACGCGAAAAAAGCGGTTCAAGCGAAGAGAGACTGACGGACAGCTGTAAGCGGACGCGAAGAGGCGATTCAAGCTCGAAGAGATTGATGGACAGCTAGTGTTTTGATAATGACAGCACGATGTTCGCCCGTCCAAATCATGATGACAACTAAAATGGCAAGGCATGTGCTGCCAACTGAAAACACTAAGCTCCCCATCGCTTCAGTGGCGAGGGCACAGTGGCGGTGCAAAATGTGGGAGATTATTTTGCCGGACCCTGTATATACATATACAGGGTGAGTCATCTAAGCGGGTAAGGCCGATTATACCTTTATGAGTAAAGATATTTCGAAGCGCTTTTTTCCTTGTGATAGCTGTTCATTAGGAGCACATTTTAAAAATATTTTGTACTATACAGAGTGTTCCATAACTTGGTGGCTAACCATAGTTATAATTTTTTAAATGGAACATCCTATATATTATTGCATTTTTGTATTCCACGTATAATTTTTAGTCAAAAAGTAATAAGATAGTATAGGCCTAAAATATAAAGTTCCTGACTTATTCCCGTTTTTCTGAAAAATTCAATGTTTGTATAAAACTATATTTCGCGAAAACGACGTATTAGATGGACAAAATTTTTTGCAGTATTGTTTACAATAAGAGGTCCTAGGAGAAGCATGTTTTATTTTTTTTACAGTTACTAACTGCATGTGCAGGAAACTGGATTAAAATTACATGACACGTTTTTGTACAAAGGTCAATTTTTTTAAATGGAACAGCTATCACAAGGAAAAAACCGCTTCGAAATATCGTTACTCATAAAGGCATAATCGGCCTTACCCGCTTAGATGACTCACCCTGTATATAGACTGCATAATTTACGACATATTTGCAAAAAATCGCTATTCGAAAGAGTAAAAGTGTTACTTCCGGTCCGAATTTTGAAATTTTTTGTATACAAAAGGTATTGAAAATTAAGTTCTAAATACTTTTATACTCGTAACGTATCTGTCTAAAGAGCATGATTTGCGAAATATTGGCAAAAAACTGATTTTCGATAAAAGTAAAAGACCTACTTCCGGTAGGAATTTAAAAAAATTACATAACAATTTTTTTTCTCAAATTTAATTCTAAGTACATATGAATTTTTTATAAATTTGTGTAAACTTTGTAGTTGACGAAATATTGGCAAAATTCGATTTGTTCACTGAAATAAACTACTACTTTCTGTCTGCCGATTTTACCGAAAATCTAATCAGGTCCTGAACATTTACTCACAGGTTTATTTTTTTCAGAAGATAAAAATATTTAAATTTTAATTTAGAACAACTTTTGTATAATTTGAAACGCACATACGTATAAGAAAGTCGTGTGGTGACTAAACCTCATTTTTTTAAATGACTTTACTAGCCTGTCAAAATACCTATTAAGTGCGCTCCTTTTCTTCTCCATGTGATTGAGCACTCTTCCTAAATAATGTTTTTTAAATCATAGTAAGAGCTGGACCTCAGACGGTTATAACTCTAGCGAATATGGTCAACTACTCTAGCAACAAACCCTTCAAATTTTGTAATACAATGATTTATATTTTACGATTATTAGCAAACTTGCGTCCCAGAAATGATACGCAATGTATTTTATATCAAGGAAAATCAAAATAAAAGCACTTTGATTTTCCTTAATGTTTACGATTATTCTCCTTATTTTCTGGAATACAGTAGAAGCAGATTATTTTCTTGAAACATTGTTGTGTATTTTGCTATTATCTAGTGCTTCCAGTGTAGTGACATATTTTTTTAACTACCTAGCTAAAAGTTTCAATGTGTTGACTTCAAAATGGAAATACATTAGCAATTTTAATAATACCCTACTCTATTTTACTACTTCAAAATGTATTAGTAGAATGTATATATTATATATTTATCCGCATTACATTTTAAAATAATAATACATAATAATATGCCACGATTAAAATAAAGTGAGTGTAGGTTACTGTCTGCGTTACTAGTAGTGTATAATAAAATAAACACTAACAAAGAAGACAATCGAGCTTTCCAGCTCTCATCTATTTGGAATAAATACACGTTTAACGCTTTTCGCTATCGTTATCGTTAGTATTGGCCCAGAAATCTGAAACTATTAGAGGACGGTGAAAAACCGAATTCATAGCAATAAAACGATGTTATCTGTTCTGGAGAATACCAATGAATTTCCGGAATTCTCCACTTTCTACCATTAAACATGGCATCGATCAGAACGATAAGCCCTTTAAACATATTACGTTCGCTAGGGTGATTATATTAGTGCTATTTCGATCGGTATACTTAAGAAATTTGAGTTTAATTTAATACTTATTCTGCATACACACAGAATAATATACATACTGCTGTATTATATCTATCTTTTACTGATAAATAAAAATGCATAATGGAGCTTCTAATTAATATTTAGAAACTTTCTATAATCTTGTACATGTAAAAGAAATATTTATATCTGCAAATAAATATCTATAACTACACTGTATTTTAATAGTATGAATCCAAAAACAAAATAAAATTTATATAATTAACTATCAAAATGTTAAAAAGCATTACACAACAAAATTATTCTATTACTATTTTAGATGAAAATGATATCATCAAGGAGAATTATAAATGATTTCATTATTAATCAACATTAAATTTAATAACATTTAATATCATAAATTTCATAGAATTTATTTCCACATATAAATGCGATGAATATGGAAATACATTCGTATGTTTCATTAATAAACAATTTCGAAAATTATTTCAAAATATATTCTATAAAGAATACTGTTATAATAGTATCACAATTTACATAAAACCAAACATTAATTGTTCATAATACGTTTCCAGGGTGGAGTTATTCGCTTTATATCTACCCAAATAGTCAAATCATGTGTTCATGAAAATGAAACCATTCTGTGAAAAATTAATGTTTGTGGAAAAGTAATTTTGTAACAACTGACTTCGCAAATAATGGTAGCTCTTTCTGCACGCATATTTTTAATACCTTTTTATGCATCATTATCTGAATAGCAGTTTTTCCAGATGAAAAATCTATTTGTCAGTTTAGTCTTCATGGGACCATTGATTACATCTTGTGCATTTAATCCGCGTTTTGTCTAAAAGTGAGTTTGAATTGGGTTCAGAGGATACTAAATGAGGAATATGTTCTTTCTCCGAACTTGATTGGACTGGATTTTCCTTGTAGTGTTCCTTCTTGTCACTTCTTCTGCTGCAAATTTGTCTTTGTTACCGATGTTTCCTAAAATATACGCTTTTCTGTGAGTAAGACCTTTTGTTCTTTGAGTATTATAACAGGCGGACTGAAATATGTTTTGTTATACGATGTACTAGTTAAAAAATGATAAAATTGATAAATACAACTGTCCTTACCAATAATTTTAATTGTTGCTGGTGCTATTTTTCGATAATGATATATTTTCTAAGCTAATACCACTTGTGGGACATTATTATCTTCTTGTACTCATTGCCATTTTGGGGTGCATCGATATTGACAAATGGTGAATGTGAGCGATTCGTAACCGCCGAATTTAAAAATTGTTGGTTTTTTATTTCAGACATCCTAATGACCATCTGAATCTAGTAACCATGAAGCTAATGTCATATCCCGAAGCTACAGATCATAGATATTGGCAATTTTTTTAAAC
Organism: Amphimallon solstitiale; assembly: GCA_963170755.1. Lineage (NCBI taxonomy): Eukaryota > Metazoa > Arthropoda > Insecta > Coleoptera > Scarabaeidae > Amphimallon > Amphimallon solstitiale. The sequence goes on from OY720678.1 coordinate 2,170,206, forward strand.
CTCTGTCGCAATCCTTATTAATATAGTTTGTGAAATATTTCCGCTTTAATTTTCTTTTTATAGTTTATCACTTTACTCACAATGAAGTCAACTACTACTTCTGGTCTACAGATTGACTGAAAACCTAATCAGATGTTTCGATTATACACTTAAATATCTGTTTTCATAGCTTTAACCTGTTGACCACTGCTGGGACGACGGATACACTTACTAAACTAAACACAGTAACAGACACACATTCACACCGACATGTTTCCAAAATCTTGTTTTTCGTTAGTAGGGGATTTCAAAATAATTTATCCTACACAAAGCTATGCATACATACATTTTCTAGAAAATTATGAAAGCAAATTGAATAATTCTTGGGAATATGCCAACTGGAGCTTTCTTAGAATTGGGGTTTTGCACAATTACTATGAGGCAAGCTATAATCTATACTAATACTTGTTTTTAATAATAAAAATATTGACACACTTTTTATAAAAACAGTTTGCACGTAACAAAAGAACTTTGTTAACGTTGATATAATTTTCTTAATTTTCCATAATATTATTCTTAATTACGCGGTTATATAAATGGAATAACCATATACAAGAATTTTCCTTTGGAAAAAGAGATTTCAATATTCAGGAGGTATCCTTCTGCTCTTCGTTTTTTGGAGCTCGTTGAAAATGGTGAGATAATATTTCTAATCAGAATTTAACTCTTTTCATTAAAATGCTACTAAATGAGTTAAAACGTAATTTTGCAAATTGGGTCTAACCTTTCCCTCTTTTCGTAGATTCTGATGCGTTAAGGAGACCCTCGTAAATAATCGAAAATAAAGAGAATTAAAAGTTTCGTTTGTTTCGAATGTAAATTTCATGATTATATGTTTCCTTCGCTCGCACCAAACGGATTATTCAATTATTCTAAAAGGCCTGCACTCATCTTCAATTCAATCTCTGTGGTTTTTACCTGTATTACCTCTTCTTTCCCTCTTTTCTTATCCACGGTGCGCTCTCGCCCCCTCACGTTATCTAAGTTTTATCTTCGAGAAGGCAACTTAAATAAGTATACCCGACTCGGAATTTGCCCAAACTTTCTCTGTATCTTTATACTGCCGCGAGATTAAATAAAGGAAAGAAACAATGTCGTTCCGACTTTCCAAGAATTCTTTTAACTTTTCCACTTGATGCGAGAAATGAAGGATTTTCTTTAAATTTAGTATTGCACTTCGTCGATCATTCTTGTTACCATTACTGGATTCCTTTACCTTAATGAAATTAGAAGTTACGGAGTGAGTTCATTTCACCAGCAGTAGTTACTTACCATTGAAATTACTTTAATAATTAAAATAATATTACGTGTTATGATTTTATTAAATTTAAATTGAGAATAAATATTTCAAACTGACTGAAGGTTTATAATTGCTGACCTAAAAAAGCGTACCGAAAGACATTCACACTTGTTCAAGAAATCATATATATATATATAAATATGTGAGAAATTTCTTGAATTAGCGGCGTATTAATTAATTGATGACAATTACTTGCATTATTCAAATGTTAATGATTTTAAGGAAAAGAAACACACCACCCCGAGGACTAACACATATGCATTAGTTTCATTTAACCACTACAACGTGAACACTCGTCAGCTCGGCATCTGTAATGTGTTCGTTTTCCTATCTACCGAAATTTGTATATATAGTTTCGGGGACGATCTTTGCAAGCTTGAGAGATAATTTACAATTATTCTCATTTAACGAAGGAACCATATTAACTACTATGTTTTCCCTCTACGAAATTAAAGCACATTCAGTGCACTCTGTGTTGGAACACAGAAATCCTAATTTCATTCTGGATAATTACAATTAATATTTTTTATATGTGGTTAACGTATATATTAAACACATACAATTCGTTTCTTTGCCGTATATATCTAAATATGTATTCTTTACACTCATTTGAAAAGTAATTAACATTTTGGATAACACCAAAAAAATCAAAAGAATGTGTACATACCTGATAATATTCAAAAGAAGAAAGAAAAAGAAAACAGATTTGCAGGCGTTGTGCGAGTGGAAAATCTTTTGGAGATTTTAATATATATTTTTTAAATTGTAAACAAATGTAGGATCAATTTTAATAACACATGACGTAAGTTATTTTTAGAATTATTTTGCATATAACATAGATTACGTTTAGGGTATATTTATCCAAAAGTTTGAAAACACATAAATTATTTTACAATTTACTGGAAGTGATAATAAATCACGGATATTTAGAATCTCTATTTCATAACATTAATTTTTGACATCCTATTAATTTTTTAGAATTCACAGAATGTGTCATTATGTAGAAATCTATTTTCTTTTACGAAAATGAAACTGATTGGCTACCCAAATACTTAATAAATTTGTGTGTAATTGAAGAAAAATAAGTACTATACAGTATTTTAACAATAGTCAAAATTATTCCCTATTTGAGTGCATTTACAGCTATAATATTACTAAATTCTTATATACAAAAATTCTCAATAAGTTGGTTGAACAGGCTTGAAATTTACACATATGTTTTTTTTTTATGATATTGATATAAATTTTCAACATCAAATTATAATTGTCTTGTATATTAAACATATAGTTTTGAGATATTTCTTTTATTTAGTATGTTAGAAAAGATCTGATATTATTTTGTTGTGAAAGAAATGACGCTAAAGATTATAACCTACAAACAGGAAGATCCATGTCAGTAATTTTCTATAGTAATAGAGAAGTATTTTAGTACATACCTTGAAATCGTATCCATTTAAGGTGATACTTAAAGATAAACTATTGGCACAAATAAGTATTCACTTGAGTATTACCGTTATATTAAATATAATTCACAAATTATAAGAAAGTAAATACACAAATGTCACATTACATTTATTGGTATTGTATAACTTATGAATATAGGCAACTGTTCGATCTTTATGAATAAAGAGAAGTTAGTTTCATGTAAGTATCTAAATGTTAAATGTTATAATCAATATCTGAGTTAGTTTATGGGCGTAATAATATAAAACATGAGATAAACAGAGAAAATAAAAATATTACATTAAATTTTCATACTTTTTCTAGGTAAAGGAAATTAATACAGGGATCAGTCACATAGTCATAATAAAGATTTTGAAATTACCTGAATGTAATTACACTCTTTTATTACTAAGGGTATTGTTACAATATATATACAGGGTGAGTTTTTTTGAATGTTTAGCATTGGGATCTCAGAAACTACTGGAGATAGAAAAACGCTTAAATGGGGAAAGATGCGCAGTTTTACGAATTTGATTTAAAACTGCTTTTGTTTCTCCGATAACTTTCATGGCTTATTAGATATTCAAAGAAAACTAAATTTTACGTTTTTCTTTAAACATGCTTAGCATCGTTAATAGTAATTTTAGAGAAAAAGTGTTCAGACAAAAGTTTTAGATAATTTTACGCCAAATAAAACTATGTAGCTAATATTTTTTTTTCGTTCGCCATTATCGAGTTATGACACAAACTTGTGTTTTTTTAAATAGAAACCATACTTGGTTTTGACATCATTAAAAAGCTTATTTTTTGCTGATTACAATGATATAAGGTTTGATATGGTTATTTTAAAAAATAAAGAGGATATAGACATTTTTATGGTTTTTATGGAAAACAATTGAATTTCGAACTGATAAAATACAAACCAAACGAAAACTTATTTTGAAATCTTATGTAGTAATAAAATGAAAACTATAAGAACTTTTATTAAGGGCACACAACATTATTAATGTTCAAAGATACCTCCATTATTATTAATACACAAATTGCATCTCTTCACAACAGAATTTGTAGCATTGCGTACTTTACGCCTACCAATGTTATTAAAAGCAACTAAGACAGCTTCTCTTAAATCGTCGATTGTTTCATATGTTCTTTTGTATACTGTGTCCTTTAGTACACCCCACAAGAAAAAATCCAAAACTGATAAATCAGGGGATCTAGCCGGCCATTCAATGGGTGCATTTCGTACTATCCATTGATTACGGAAGTTCAAATTTAAATAATTTATAACATTCAGTTGATTGTGCGGAGGCGCTCCGTTATGTTGAAACCATTGCATTGCTCGGGTTCTTAAATTTAAATTATCTAACATTTCCTCGAAATCTTGTAAAAAATTAAGATAACGATTGCCAGTTAGTGATCCATCAAAAATAAAAGGAGGAAGAACAGTTGATCCTATAACACCACCCCAAACATTAAACCCAAATTTAATTTGTGGTCTCCTATGTTCAACGTGAAGCGGATTTGTTTGAGACCATATTATGTGCTCATTGTGCCTATTAAACATTCCACAATTTGTGAAACGAAATTCATCGGTCCATAATATTTTCATTGAGCAGTGTGGATCGTTTTGACACTGATCTTTAAACCATCTACAAAAAGCTATTCGTCTGATGTTATCACCTTCATGTAAAGTTTGTGATACTGATAATTTGTAGGGACGAAATTTATGCTTCTTCAACACTCTGACAATAGGCGTTGAGAGGAGCCCATTTCTGTTAAAATTTGTCGGGTCGATATAGATGGATTCTGAGCGACACATGCTAATATGTTTATTTCTCTATCTTCATCCATCCCTTTTTTTGATTTTGGTTTAACGAACGAACCATAATCTGCTAAATTATCCCATAATCTCTTAAAAGTAGGTAGCCACGGCTGACATCGATCAAAATAATTTTTAAAATAAACTTCAGCAGCTCTAGTAGAATTTCTCTGGCACTGAATGTAACATTCAACCATATCACGCTTTTCTACGTTAGAAAATTCCATAGCCAATGCAAACTTATGATTAACGGCCGTTTACACCGCTTATAGTTAGGTTACAATTAAATTAATTAATAGTTAATTGTCAATGTTTGACAATTAACTATTAATTAATTTAATTGTAACTTAACTATAAGCGGTGTAAACGGTTACAATTAAATTAATTAATAGTTAATTGTCAATGTTTGACAATTAACTATTAATTAATTTAATTGTAACTTAACTATAAGCGGTGTAAACGGCCGTTAATCATAAGTTTGCATTGGCTATGGAATTTTCTAACGTAGAAAAGCGTGATATGGTTGAATGTTACATTCAGTGCCAGAGAAATTCTACTAGAGCTGCTGAAGTTTATTTTAAAAATTATTTTGATCGATGTCAGCCGTGGCTACCTACTTTTAAGAGATTATGGGATAATTTAGCAGATTATGGTTCGTTCGTTAAACCAAAATCAAAAAAAGGGATGGAGGAAGATAGAGAAATAAACATATTAGCATGTGTCGCTCAGAATCCATCTATATCGACCCGACAAATTTTAACAGAAATGGGCTCCTCTCAACGCACTATTATCAGAGTGTTGAAGAAGCATAAATTTCGTCCCTACAAATTATCAGTATCACAAACTTTACATGAAGGTGATAACATCAGACGAATAGCTTTTTGTAGATGGTTTAAAGATCAGTGTCAAAACGATCCACACTGCTCAATGAAAATATTATGGACTGATGAATTTCGTTTCACAAATTGTGGAATGTTTAATAGGCACAATGAGCACATAATATGGTCTCAAACAAATCCGCTTCACGTTGAACATAGGAGACCGCAAATTAAATTTGGGTTTAATGTTTGGGGTGGTGTTATAGGATCAACTGTTCTTCCTCCTTTTATTTTTGATGGATCACTAACTGGCAATCGTTATCTTAATTTTTTACAAGATTTCGAGGAAATGTTAGATAATTTAAATTTAAGAACCCGAGCAATGCAATGGTTTCAACATAACGGAGCGCCTCCGCACAATCAACTGAATGTTATAAATTATTTAAATTTGAACTTCCGTAATCAATGGATAGTACGAAATGCACCCATTGAATGGCCGGCTAGATCCCCTGATTTATCAGTTTTGGATTTTTTCTTGTGGGGTGTACTAAAGGACACAGTATACAAAAGAACATATGAAACAATCGACGATTTAAGAGAAGCTGTCTTAGTTGCTTTTAATAACATTGGTAGGCGTAAAGTACGCAATGCTACAAATTCTGTTGTGAAGAGATGCAATTTGTGTATTAATAATAATGGAGGTATCTTTGAACATTAATAATGTTGTGTGCCCTTAATAAAAGTTCTTATAGTTTTCATTTTATTACTACATAAGATTTCAAAATAAGTTTTCGTTTGGTTTGTATTTTATCAGTTCGAAATTCAATTGTTTTCCATAAAAACCATAAAAATGTCTATATCCTCTTTATTTTTTAAAATAACCATATCAAACCTTATATCATTGTAATCAGCAAAAAATAAGCTTTTTAATGATGTCAAAACCAACTATGGTTTCTATTTAAAAAAACACAAGTTTGTGTCATAACTCGATAATGGCGAACGAAAAAAAAATATTAGCTACATAGTTTTATTTGGCGTAAAATTATCTAAAACTTTTGTCTGAACACTTTTTCTCTAAAATTACTATTAACGATGCTAAGCATGTTTAAAGAAAAACGTAAAATTTAGTTTTCTTTGAATATCTAATAAGCCATGAAAGTTATCGGAGAAACAAAAGCAGTTTTAAATCAAATTCGTAAAACTGCGCATCTTTCCCCATTTAAGCGTTTTTCTATCTCCAGTAGTTTCTGAGATCCCAATGCTAAACATTCAAAAAAACTCACCCTGTATATATATATATATATAGGCGGACAATGTCTACCTCGCGGCGACGTTAGATTCATTCTCAATACCGAGGACACTCTAGCTGAAGCCTCAATTGGTAGGCTGTCCCTTGTGTATGTCTCTGATTGATGTTTTTCAGCTCCAAGGTTATCCCATCCTATTCCTTGGCTACACTGCGCTGACGAGAACCAAGTAGTTCGAAACACGTGTCCGCAGTTGGATTTTGAGCGGAGTTACCCCATGAAATTCTATACTTTATTATTCTATAATCCGCAATATTTCTTTTCTTTATTGTTATCCTGTGGGTTCAGATGGCTTGCAGGCGGACAATGTCTACCTCGCGGCGACGTTAGATTCATTCTCAATACCGAGGACACTCTAGCTGAAGCCTCAATTGGTAGGCTGTCCCTTGTGTATGTCTCTGATTGATGTTTTTCAGCTCCAAGGTTATCCCATCCTATTCCTTGGCTACACTGCGCTGACGAGAACCAAGTAGTTCGAAACACGTGTCCGCAGTTGGATTTTGAGCGGAGTTACCCCATGAAATTCTATACTTTATTATTCTATAATCCGCAATATTTCTTTTCTTTATTGTTATCCTGTGGGTTCAGATGGCTTGCAGGCGGACAATGTCTACCTCGCGGCGACGTTAGATTCATTCTCAATACCGAGGACACTCTAGCTGAAGCCTCAATTGGTAGGCTGTCCCTTGTGTATGTCTCTGATTGATGTTTTTCAGCTCCAAGGTTATCCCATCCTATTCCTTGGCTACACTGCGCTGACGAGAACCAAGTAGTTCGAAACACGTGTCCGCAGTTGGATTTTGAGCGGAGTTACCCCATGAAATTCTATACTTTATTATTCTATAATCCGCAATATTTCTTTTCTTTATTGTTATCCTGTGGGTTCAGATGGCTTGCAGGCGGACAATGTCTACCTCGCGGCGACGTTAGATTCATTCTCAATACCGAGGACACTCTAGCTGAAGCCTCAATTGGTAGGCTGTCCCTTGTGTATGTCTCTGATTGATGTTTTTCAGCTCCAAGGTTATCCCATCCTATTCCTTGGCTACACTGCGCTGACGAGAACCAAGTAGTTCGAAACACGTGTCCGCAGTTGGATTTTGAGCGGAGTTACCCCATGAAATTCTATACTTTATTATTCTATAATCCGCAATATTTCTTTTCTTTATTATATATATATATATATACACGACATTAGTAACATTTCAAGTATTTACGTTTCAATAATTTAACAGTTTGATTAAAACCGTAACACCTCATTTTATTAATGTTAAAAGAATAAACGCATAAGGGAAAAAAAATATTTAAAAGAAACAACCAAAATACAAGATAGCATACACACAACTTTTTACTGATACACGAGCTAGAAGAATTTATATACACATTGATTTTAAACACACACTTGTCACAGATATATTTTAAAAAGTCGACACATAAACTTGACAATTATGACTATAAAAGTAAGAACAAGACTCTAAATGTGAATGAGATTTGATGAAAGTGTTAAAAAAACTAAAGAAGGAAATGATGACTTTCAAAAGAAAAATTATATTACTTTTATATATGTCGTATTATTGTGTTCACGGTTGGAATTATTAAAAAAACCACTGATAAATGTAAGTTATAAAGTTATATCCTTTTTATTGTATTTTAATGTGTTAAAAACACAAAAAACTGGTCAGTATACTGTCGACCTATTTTATTCTTGTTTAGAATACTTAGGACTTTATAAAAAAAAGGTCGTCTATTATTAAAATTGGAGACCGCTGCAAAGCATCTTGTTTCGTACGACTTACGTAATGAAAAATGTATTCTCTTACCCCCTACTAGCTTATTGACTATACTATTATAAGACTCGGCGACATTCGTATCTACATCGTGCAATAAGCTAGAGGCATGAGTTGCTGCACGATTGATGTATTTCTCAAAATCTGAGAAAATGACACTTTCTTTGAATATATTATATAAATTTTCCTCCCCGGATTTGAAACCTTTACAAAAATATTTATATTTGTTATTTTCATCTCTGCAATTATCGTGACAACCCAGTATGTGCTTAGGACTGTTTAAAATGTCTTCCTTTAGATTTTTAATTTTCAGGTAAGATGGGAAATTTTCCGATCTTCGGTGTTTGACAGCACTTACCACAGCAGTTCTAAATCTTAAAATACTACCCTTAAGAAATAATTTAAGTTTATTTTCTAATCTGGAAATTCTAGAGAGTTCCCGAATTTTGTTGCAATAGTTGCGAAGAATGTGATTCCTACATTCAATCTTCTGAATAAAAAAATTTGGACCATATGGCTTATTTTCCCTTATTTTTTTATGCACGCTACTATCGCCATCCCCAATTATTTTATTATATTTTAAGCCATGCATTTTCACCGAACACAAGAACCCATCTAGAATAATTTCTGACTCCATTGATGTGGATGTCTGATTCCAATTTTTGCTGCATTTGTGATTTGGAATGTTTTTTTTCAAATATCTATGTTTTTGACAAACACGGCAAGACTTATTTTTTACACCAATGTATAAAATTTTTTTGGTTCTAGCTCCTATAATGGAGGCAACTCCAGATGAAGCATTATAGTTAGACTTATATGACCGTTTTGACCATGCACCGTCAACTATTACTCCTATTAAAGGGGTGCCATCTGTATCGACGTCACCTGCTTCTCTGGCTAAGTCCGCTTCCATGCGGCCCGCTTCTATCATGTCTTCATATGCATTTTCCTTGATTATGTTGCTTATTACTTCTTCTTTAGCAACAAACGTGTTAGACGACATCATTGGTACATCGATAGCTGCAAACATTTCCGTTACCTGACTGTAACCAGCACCAGCTGCTATTGCTCCACATACAGTCGCTTCGTTAATATCAACATTTCTTTCGTCGTGTGTTGAAACTGTGCTTACAAAGCCGCATACCCCACATTTCAGCGTCAATAAGCTTTTCAGGCCAAATCTTTTTTCTGCGATAAGTTCAAAATCGAATATGCTGCAATCAAAAGGTTCGTGTCTAAGAGCTTTCAAACTGTTGAACAAGAAAATTATGTCGACGATTCGATATCCACTGATACCTGTTGTTGTATTTTTGGAAGAACTTTCGGCGCTATTTTCCACAGTGACTTCCGGCAAATCATCCTTATTTCCAAAGATGAGACTAGCATTTTCCGAAACTTCAGCCTCTGCCTGTACCAGGCGCTGATCTATTCTAAAATTAAAGATTATTTTTAAATTCTAAATTTTTTATTACAAGATTTATACCAGATTATTAAAATTACGTAATTTTTTAGATGAAGGGGGTAGGCGATTTTGATGTTTTTTTTTTGGAAAAACCTGTATTGGCCCTTATAGATGAACTGAAATTGAACAACTTTTATTAAGAACATTATTGTCTAAACGGTACAGAAATGGAATTAATTAATAAAACATGCACATACCGAGTCGATTTTGACGGTTAGAAGCCTTATAAGATATCCAACACACATCATTGAAATAATGATAATCACTAAAATTAATGTTTGTTTGTGCTCATATGACAACAATTACCTTCGATTTTAACGTATTTTGATTAAATTTTAACAAAATTAGAAGTACGATAATTGACGCTGCCAAAAACTGATATGTTTATTTTCAGACGTATTTTCAATAACACTGTAAGATTTCGTGTTGCATCGATTATCCACCTAAACGGTCACAGAATTATTAATAAAATGTAGAGAGTCGTTTAAAATAGGATTCTTGAAATAGTATTAAGTACATTTACATGAAAATGAAATAAAAAGGAAAGTATTAATAGAAATGTTGTTTTTCTAATTAGATGGAATATTAGATAATTACCTACTTGTATTTATGTATAAATAATAATTAAGAGCGGTTTTTATTTATGAGAAGCAATTAGAAAATACATAATGAAGTTGAAAATAAGTAAGTAGAAGTTGTTCAATTACAGATCATCTATAAGGTAGAATAGAGCTTTTGTCAGAAATTGGTTACCCTCCTTCTGTTCCAGTTCATCCAAAATTTCACGTACCATTTTCTAATAAAAAGTAGGTAAAAACGTACCTTTGATTTCTTTTTTTCTGTCTCGTGCGTTTTAAACTCTGCTGGCTCCGACGTCTTCCTCCAGACGTAATTTTTTTTTTCCCATGAATTCCCATGTTCACACACTACAAAAGCACTTATTTCCAAACCAACATTCAAATTACTACTAAAGGCGGTAATGAGCAACAACACTGGATCTAAAATTGTCTGGAAGGGCTTGCGACGGCACCCACTCGCGACAAGGCGCCAACGACATCAATCGCAGGAAGACCGCCGCCGCTGGGGGGTGCTCATCGCTAGGATATACACCTGTATATTTAATATAACGTAAAACACCTAAATGTATATTATGTTATGAGTCACAAGACAATGACGATGTTATGTAAATAGTTGCCAGATGCATTGTGTTTTTGCATTTCTCGGATCGACGGGCGGGCAATTCAGAGAACGTGTCCAAATTATTATGAATTATTATATTATAATAAACCAACATTTTAGCATCTAACATATTCATAAAAAATATGCAGATAACAATCAGACTGAATCCTTCTATTAGAAACCATCCGTCATAGATTGTGATCCATAAATAATGGATCACAAGAGCAGACATTACTCACGGAAGAGTGTTGTAAACCTTCCTAAGTCTGCCACGGAACAAACGCCTGATAGTAAAATGTTTAATTCATTTTTTCATTAAAATCAAAGTAAACAATAGTTGAAAGAAAGCTTTTTATTCAATTTTTAACATTAATTAAAGCAAATAAATCTGCAGCAAACGATTTTTGAAGAAACTTAAGTTTGATTATTCCGGGAGGTAGATTACTAAATTACACATTAGTTTACGATGCAAGATTTTCTCCACATCTATCTTAAAAAATATGGTATTTCTGTTCTTGTAAAAAAAAAATTCGTTTATTTACATACACTTCACTTAGTATTTTACAATTTTCTTGTCAAGATAAGTTTTGTGGTTTGACTTTTATTTACTCAAAGTATTAGATAACTAAATGCTTTAAAACATAAAAAAACTAAAAAAATATAATAACAGTACAAGATATGTGAGGAAATAATAAAGAAATTTTTTATTGTCTTTACTTATATTCAAAATTACTTTTGTGTGTTGCATTCGTTTTTTACGTATTTACTTACTGATCTCATATTTATCCTACATTTTAAATTAATAATATTTTTGTATTCATTTGATCGTTTTAGACGACAAACTAATAAAAAATTATATCACTAAAAAAAAAATATAGGAATAATGAATAATGAGGAACTGAACGCGATAGTATATGTATAGATACAATGTTTACTGTTATTCTCGTGTAAGGAGACTATTTACTCTTTGTATTCTCCTAAAAGTAAGCCACACCTCTTGTAGGGGAAATATTAGCAGAGGGGTAGTAGGTAGTGGTAGATCCTTCTTTTATTAAAGTATGTGCTATGCAACCCATATTACCTCATCGGGCGATTTCCATTTCACTGAGCAGGACCCTTAAGTATGAATAATTATCCCTCTTTTACAACATTAGTGTTCTTATGGATATGTTCAGTTGCAAACTCAGTGAAGATATATCTCGTTAACTTTCACTTACTCACACATAACCTCTATATATATATTGTATATATTGTATATTTCTTAATTTCCTACCTTAGCATTAAAACACACAGTTTTAAGCTTTGTCTTAAAAATGTAAACAATTACTTTCCAAGTCTTCATAACGTATTTTTTTTATATTTCATTCAATATATTAAGCTGTGCTACCAAAAGCTAACAAATTTAGAAAGCATTATGGAAAGTCTCTAGAGCGATTTTTCACCTGCTAAAGAATTCCTCGAAACTTATCCTGCAATGCCTTTTATAAAGATTTATCTTAATAAAAAAGCTAAGCATGCCTAGTGAGTGTATTATTCCCACTCTTAAATATGTATGTTACTAACATCGCCACTAGCGGCGTGTAAATACATTACTGCTTGAAAATGTAAACAAACAAATGCAAGATTAAATCGATGTGATTGTATCAATTTTAATGTACAAAAATTAAAGAAAATTCTAGTATATATGCGTGAAAACGTGCAAATTACTACTGTAACTCCTTTTTACAAGGTAGGTACAATAATATTCTATCATGTATAACATCATTTGCAGTATAAAGTGTGAATTCATCACTGCTATTCAAAAATAAGGTTATAACTCCCCTAATTACTGTTATTATGGTTTTTGAACCACTTCCGCATGTTGTTTGGATACTTGATTCTAGTTTTTCCATTCTTCTTTCTCATAGGATACAAAGGAAATACTCATGCATGCTTTGACAGCCTCAGGTGAAGAAATATTAATTACTTCAACCCCATCACGAGATGTCACACATCGAATGGTCTCAGGCGTCACACCTTTTCACGCTAAAGTTACAGATAAACAATTAGTTATCAATATTTACTTGCTATACAGAGATCATTTAAATATTTATTTTAGAAATAAAATTATGATGATATTGGTACATCGTTTTACTTAAACTAATATAAATTTACTGAATCCTAACCTATTATAATTTACAATAAATATTTATATTCAATGTGTATTCTTTAATCTTAAAGTAAGACTATTATAAAAGTAATAAAACTAAATTAAATTAACTTAAATCTAGTTATATTCTTGAGAATATTTATATACAACTTAATTCTAATAATCTAGACGACAACAATACGTTTACACGAGACGCCTAATTTTGTCAGAAAAGCGGAATTCGTCAGCAATCTTGCAGATATTAGTGACATCCGTGGAATCAATCAGATCATGGGACTCTATGTGGCGGTTGTAGAATTCTCCCTCTGATATGTTTGTGGTTTGCGAATAAATAAGATTAGAAAGTAATTGAGGTACTGATCAAGGATCAAGGCAATCTGTTGCATTAAAGTGATCATAATGGGAACAAAAGGTTGAAATATTCGTCGTCTAATCGCTGATATGGTACAGATTCTCACTCATTATCTCTCTACAGTGACGCTATAGCTTGGTTATTTGGCACAATGTCTGTAGCTACTTCATTCCGTAAAAATTACTTAAATTTGTCTGATAAGGGGATTCTGTTAAATTTCGAAATAAAGCTAATTTAGTCTGTCAGCATAGTCCAAGTTTATCAAGTCTGCAAACTCCCCTACCTCTTGCCAGCTTCAAATATTTCCAGATCGGAAATTAATCTTTAATTATGCATGTTGTTTAATCTTTTAATTAATATTTAAATTATAACAGTTTATTATCTGAAGTAATCGGACGTATCTAAAAGGCTGTTCACCATATTTATTTTATCATTTTTTGGTTCAGTAATTAGCGGCAGTTTTCTTCCTTAATGTTTGCATTATAAATATGCAAACGAATCTGTTCAAGCTTATATGGCAAAGAAGAGTAAAAGAGCTGACAGTAACCATTCAAGCTTGTAATGTAATTGAAAATGAGTAAGAAATATTTTTCTTGCTACTTTAGGTTCATACATATTATTAAACTGATATTCTTGAGCAAGAAAATCTCAGTGAATGGAAATGCAGAAACTGTATACGCTACATTGGTTATTACATCACACGCAGAAAAAGGATGTTCTAGTTTAAAAAAAGTAGAAACGCAGGTGAAAATCCTTGCAAATAGATAATACCGGCCTTCTGTTAAGATGACCACATATAGAAAGTGAGCTTCCGAGCACATATAGTACAGTAGAATGAACCTAGTAGCGGATGTAATAAATATCTATTCTGTTGTGCATCGGTTGTTCTCCTATTGTCTTTAGCTGTTGTAGATTTTATTTATTATTTCGCTTTTGTTAGTGTAGTGGTAATGATGTAACACTAGTAACAATAATTACAGTAGAGCTTACTTTAATCTTACGAGTCATGTGCTAGCTGCAACTCAAAGAAAATCCCATCTATCTATCTATATCTGATTTTAATTTCATTTACCTAGTACCTAAGTTGAATAATAACCAATTTGTCTTATACATAAACCTTAGTTGAACCTAAATTTTCTCAATGGTTCATTCTTGTTTCCAGTAGATCTTGCACACTAATACAACTACTCGAAAAGTTAGTCGTCAGTTATATGTAAATTAAACTAGATTATTCCGAATGATTTGAAAGCATAAAATTGATCCATATCATATTAAATTAAAAACACAGGAGTAAGATGAAAGAGATTTTCATAATCGCTTAAATTTTTTTAAATTAGAAGGATAGCCTGAGTTGTTTGTTGTTTACCGACGAATGTTCATCATTACTATGACACACAAGACCTTCACTTTATCACACCTGCAAACTTTCAGAATCGTTGCCCATTAAATGTGTGTGCGCTGGGCAGGGTGGGGGGGGGTGATGGATAGGTACACAATTGGAGCTTATTCCTTATTTCTTTGATGGAAATGTTAATGGAAAAGAGTACCTGCGTTTACTACGAACAAATTTTTGAAACTTTTTGGAAAACCTTCCTTTACGTACATATTTGATTTCAACATGACGAGTCTCAGCTCACTATAGTCATCAAGTGGATTTTGTGGGGTGGTCCTGTACGATGGCCTACAAGGTCATGCTGCCATCAGTGTTGTTCTGTGTCAGCTATAGTGTACAGACAAAGCGGTTTTTAATCAGTGGTATTGAAGATGACAACATAGTTGTCGAAATACGTATTCAGTTTTCTGTGCTTTAGTGTAGTAAACAGTCTCAGACTCCATGTTAGTTTCTTAGAGTACTAACGACATTCATTGAAAGATCTTTGATCTATTAGGGACGATATCTAACTTGTCAAACAATATCGACTTATATGTTAAATGTCACTTGAGTAATAAAACAAAAATGATAACTTGGAATTGTGTAATCAAAATGAAAATTCAATCTATCAGGAGCTGGACTGTCGTACATGTGTTTCAAACTTATTTATTTTCTTCAGTACGACATAGCCAAGAATACGTGTGTATATTAAATAATATAATAATATAAAAATCTCATTTCAAGAAAATCCATATATGCCTACAGTGTTCACCAACAGTAGTCAATAATATATTCTGTACTGCGTAAATGCCGACTTTCAGCCAGGAATATGATTGAAAACTTAAGTTATTCTTTTCTATGCACCCAAATATTCGTCCAATAAAGACTGGAATGCGGCTGACTGCCTGAGTCAACTGTTAAGGAAAGTCGGTATACATTTATGTCAAACTTATAAAAGCATCGCTATTACTTATCATCCAAATGAATTATTCTTATGAAGAGTTAATAGATATGATTGACGTTTTGAGTGAATCTGAAAGAAACTCTTTGCTAGCATCCAGACTTTATGCACAGCGATTCCTGGTAGAAGTCAACCGAAGCCAGAAACTTTCGAAAGTATAAAGGGACGGTTTGAGAGAACAGAAAGTATTGAATATAAAAGAAAGAGCGGAAAAAGCAATAGCTGGTGAGGATAAGACGTTTATGGTACTTGCGAGTGTAGTCGAACACCCGCATACTAGTACTACGAAAATTTGTCGTCAGTTAGATGTAAGTCAAATTTGAGAATCCAGAATAATTAGGAAATATGAAATTCACCGTGTAGCATATTCATACACAGGGTTAGATGAAAGAAATGTTCAGAATCGCTTACATTTTTGTCAATTGGCAGCAGATAAATTATACTGGCTTTCTCAATTTTTTGTTGTTTACCAACCCACCTTCTATTAAAGTGAATACGTTGATCGTCACAATTTCCTTTATTATAACACATGAAACCCCCCCACTTTATCACACCTGTAAACTTTCAAAATCGTTGTTCATTAAAACTGTGGGAAGGAATAGTAGGTAGTTACATAATTGGACCCTATTTCTTTGATGAAAATGTTAATGGAGAGACTATCTTCGCTGTGTACGGATGAATTTTCAAAACTTTTTGAAGACATCTTCAAATATTTCAAAAAACATAACCTTTATTTTATTTCGATGTTAACCTAGAGTATCAAAAATGAAATACTGCAACTGGACATTGCCGGAATTAAAAAAATTAATGCGATGCTCTTCATTCTGTAAAATTATTACTTTTGGGATAGTTGGATTGGACATTTGTTTTGTTTGACAGTTGACTAAAGAAGCGGGCGCCATTCCTGCCTTCCATTGGTTGAACGAATATTTTGGTGCATAGAACAACAGCGGTAGTTCTTTAATTGACCGCTAATTGCTTTTATAGTGATTATCTCAGAAATTACAAAAGATAGGTATAGGACATTGTTAACAAAAATGAAAGAGAATAAAAAAAGGAATAAAATGCATTAATAAAATACTGGGTGTTCCATTTAAAAAAAATAAGTTTTTGGTATGTGAAAATTTCAGCAAGTAGGCTTTGAAGAAACACTGTTTTTTGAGGTATTGTCGAGTACAACTTTACCAAATGATGCAGAATTTCTTGGCTACAAGCATCACCGACGTTAATGTTTTTACTTTTAAAAACAATGTGAAAATGATTTTTTTTCTGAACACGTGTTTTGGTCAAATATTTTCAA
Organism: Amphimallon solstitiale; assembly: GCA_963170755.1. Taxonomy (NCBI): domain Eukaryota; kingdom Metazoa; phylum Arthropoda; class Insecta; order Coleoptera; family Scarabaeidae; genus Amphimallon; species Amphimallon solstitiale. The sequence continues at coordinate 2,187,497 of OY720678.1, forward strand.
AAAAAATTAATAACTCAAAAACTATTGGCTCAATTTTGAAAAACAAAAAACAGTTGAACAGACAATTTAAAGCAGTACAAGAAAATCGAAAAATATATAGGGTGAGTCATTTAAAAAAATTAAGTTCCGTGCATTTCCGGTGAAACCGGAAGTGCGTCAGAGCTTAAGGTATTTTTCCAATATGCGCCACAAGCAACCATGGATCTTCCACTAATTGTTTTTTCTTTTATTTAAAACACAAAAAGCAATTGAAGAAGCGGCTACTAATGACTCACCCTGTATATATACAGAGAGGACGCGTGGGTTGGAATAAATTTATTTAAAATTTTTGGTTTTGTTTTATGAAAAAACGCTCGGATAGGTCGATTTTTTTTTAGCTGCGGTTTTTCTGATGGTAAATTGATGTACAAAGGTTGTTCCAAAAATAAGTTACGACCATCAATTTTTTTTTTCAAATGGAAACATATGTTTTTTATTTAGTTTGTTAATTCTACATCGAATTCTAAGTATGTTTCATCTACCATGTCCTATACCCAAACTCAACAGTTATCGAGAAATTTACGATTGAACATATCAATAACTGCAGTTATAAATATATATTGAGGTAGTACTAGGTACATACCGTCAATATAAATATATGTTTATAATTAGAAATAGTATTATAAAGAGAATAATGGTTTATTAATGTGTTTATAGTTACTGATGGTCCTAATTTGATTCTATATAGTTTGTTGTGTAAGGTCCATGGTTCGTCAAATGACACAGAAATCTGTAAAATAGAGAATTTTTATTTAATTAATAATTCGATATGTTATATTAAATTTGTAAAAACTTGTTCAATTGAATTTAATGAAGAGAAATGGTATTAAGAGGTAAATTTTATTATAAGGCATTGTCAAAATTGATTATAATTTCCCGCGTTAAAATATTTGAAGGAACTGTCAGTGGTTGTCAATGTTGACATTTTGTACAGAAAAGTTATTGGAGAATGTGTTAAATGGTTCTGAATACATAAATTTTATACTAAATTCATAGAGAAAATTATCATAATAAGAGTATTGTTATATGGAGAGGTATTTATAAAAAGATTAGCATAATGGAATTTATATTGAGTATAATAAAGAGGTGGATAATGGAGATTGGTCAATTTAAAAAATAGGCAGTATCACTAAGGGAATGGCATAAATAAATAAGGATTTCGAAAAATAATTTTCGCAGAGTGAGTTTATGAAATTGGCGATCAATTTATAGTAGCCATAATTTCATAAATTAAAGAGAGATAAAAGTGTTATTGTATTGGAAATTAATATTCAAACATTTGGGAATATTATTAGTATAGAATACGAAGTATTAGTGTGCTAAAAAAAAATAAATGTCAACAGTTTTCATTAAACTGTAATAAAGGAAGAAGATAGGAGTGCAATTAAACTGGAATATAATTAAAAAGTACTTACCAGCAAAGAAGTATCCATGTTTATCGAGGTCACAGTGGAATTGGAGCATCATACCTTATTTTCTTGAAGGAGTATTCATATTTAACTAGGTTACAAAGGAATTGGAGCATTAAACGTAATGTTCCTGAAGGAGTATCCATAACCAACGGTGTCATAGTGGAATTGGAGTATCACACGCTGTATAATAAGACGAAGAACTTCCTGGACGGAGTTATTGATTCATTGGAGTATTAGTTATATAATCAAGAAAGAAAATCCAATCTTAATAGGACCATTTTTCATTGTTCCTGTATCGATAGTCACCTTTAGGAGGCACAGACAGCTGTTACATAGTCCGAAGAAGTTATTGCTGTAGGATTTACGTTCATCTGAGGCTACAAAGTTACAAGAAGATATTAAAAGGAGTTACGAAATAAGAAAAGACTGTGAAATAAACAAAGGTTGTATTGAACTATTTTCATTTTCCATTTGGTTTTTGCTATTATAATTTAAATATTTGTGAAAGAGTACAATTAAATAAACCACATGACAAACTATATGCATAAATTAGTAAGAGATCATAAATAATTGCATAAAAATATAAGTCAGATAAGTTTGTTATAATTTTCATAAATTTAAAGCTAAATTTATTGAATAACATACCTTATAAAAAAGAGAGGTTAACATCTGTTCTTTTCATAACCATATTCTTTTAGTTGAACAAGTTTAGATAAGATGTTTGTATTAAAAGTGGCATATTCATCATAGCACCAGAAATATTGTAAATAATTTATCAAACGAATATATTGTTGGTTAGTTTTTATATCCTTGTTTTTATGGTAATATAGAATATTTGTTAGAAAATCACTACCATATAAAAAGTGGGAATACCTAGAAATAAAATCATGAATTTAATTTATGGACTATAAATCATATCCGATAAAAAAATACTTACTTCTGAGATCAAAAGAGTTGTTATGCTGTAATAAGATAAATCTTATTATATAGTTTTTGTATCAAAAGAAATTAGTTATTTGAAATCTAGTTATAATAATTTTCAACTTGTAGCGATACTATTGTCAAGTTCCGAGTTACCAACTTTACCAGAAGATATATCACTACTAGTATATAATTGCTAAGTGAACCAAAAGATACAGGTTCGGATTAAGGAATATTATAGTAAAAGAATATGTAAATGTCTTGGAAAAATGAAAGATGAATTTAATTGAAAATGTAATGTTAGATTTTTGAAATTAGTATTGTATGGAGTATTGTTGAATGTGATAGGAAGAGATATAAAAGTACATATAAATTATACGACTGAGTTAGTACGGGCAAATTAATAATACATTGAAATTGAAAATACATATTGGCAACCCAAGTTTATATATAAGATATTGTAGTATATTGTTAAATGTAATAGATACACCTTTAAAAGGGGGTATTTCTACAATATATATCGGCATACATTTCAAAGACCTTCTTCAGAACGAAAAAGGAAAAAAAACATTTAATTACACATTTTCTGACTCGTCGATCATTTACGATTTCCTTATGTCAACAAATTAAGAGCAGATTTAGTTTCAATGATTCACTTCTAAAGAATTTAGACTACTTTATTCCATGAAATTCGCATTCTAATAGTTTTAGAAATAAAAATCCATATTTCTTTCCAATATTTCAAAATGCTAAAAGATTTCTTCCCTATAATACAGTTGATATAGAATAACTAATTGTTAACGAATGGAGAAAGTTACCTTCAATTTCACAACAGAAAAAAGTAAGGAATAACAAATAGATATTTATTGGTGGCGCTTGTTACAATATAAAAATGTTCTCGAAGTTTTTGTATTTCAAAATTTAGCCAAATTTGTGTTAAACTTCTAGTGTAAACCTCACTCTAATGCCTAGGGTGAAAGAATATTTAGTAAAGCTAAAATGATTAAAACTGCAAAGAGAAATAACTCATGTACATAACTAAATTGCATTTAATTAATTGTACGTACATGTATAGAAAAATATGTTTGAAGATTGTGACATGTCTGGCTCAGATACTGAGATAGAACTTAATTTCAACTAATGATTTAATTTTATCGCCAACTTGGTTCGGCTCTTAAATTTACTTTTATTTTTGAAGTGAAAACTTCTATGGGCGCGTTGATGCATTGACTGTTGGACACTGAACGAGACTGAGCCGTCACGCTCGGAATGAAAGGCTAGTTCGGGTAAAGTCGGTTCGACGCTCGGCTTTGTATTATAATACTAACTAGCGGTATTTAATTTCAATTAAATTTTCACTTCTGCCGTGTGGTCTAAAGCACACCCAAAAATTTTTTTATACAGAAAATTTGAATTGTATTGCATTTTGTCTTGTTTAGTTCGTTACGTTCAGTTGTAATAAGTAAAATAAAAATTAAACCTATTTTTGTTTCTTATTTCTTGTATGCACTATTTCTTTTAAAGTACTATAATTTTTAGCGCCCTGTACTATAATCGGTTCCAAAATAGTTGGCAACGCTGGCCGGTAGTGAAGTACGAATATAGCATTTCAGTCGGATAGAGTCAGCCGATGGATTTACATGTATTTATCTAAACATCACACGTTTCGTAAATACATATTTACCAAATAAGAATTCAATATACTTCTACGTTTTTTTATACTGATTATACAACGCAGAAGGAAAATAAAAGCACAATTCTAATTGAACATTAATTCTTAGTAAATTATTCTATAAATTTACTAAGTAAATAAAAACTATGCAATGATTCAAATTCATTTTTTATAAAAATCTAATTCGAATGTAAATTATTATTTGAATTATAAATTATGAAGTATTTGTTTTGGTTTTCATAATAACGTTTCAGAACAGTTTTATAATCATCCATAATTGCGTTGAATACGCAATATAGTAAAACTCGCAGAAGTATTTTGAATTCTTATTTGGTAAATATGTATTTCCGAAGCGTGTGATGCTTAGATAAATACACGTACATTCATAAGCTGACTGTATGCGACTGAAATATAATCGTACTCGTACTTCACTACACAGCCACGACTGTTTTTCTTTATATATATATATTTTCTATTCTTTGTTGCCATATTTATATATTATTGAAGCTCTTGATAAGCATCATTGGGAATTTTCGGCAGTAATTAAATAAACATACTTTAGTTTATAATAATGTTTAATGTTGATTTATTTAACGTTTCGACCTTTTTTTTTTGGTCTTCATCAGAAATAATAATACAGGTAAGAAACAATTTTTCTGAAACAACATACACCAAGTATATACAAAATGCGATAACATAAAAATAACAACATTGTCTTTACAACTTTTTTAAAATCTGACATGGAAACGGCCAAAACAACAACAAAAAACGGATAATGGGTTTTGTAATTATAATAATTGTCGGTATCCTGTTGACAAATTCCAGTTTTGATTTTTGTGTATTTCAATCATCTCTAAAATGTTTCTCGACTTTGTATTATATATTCTTTATGTAACATTGAAATGCCATCAAAATCAAATGTATGTAAGAACTGGTTAGAGTGTTTCTTTAACGCCGTGCTATTTTTTGCATATTTATGTGCTTTGACCCTTTCATCAAGATATTGTTTGGTCTGGCCAATATAGATACCTTCGCAGTCTTTACAAGGAATCTTATAAACAACATGTGTTTGTTTCTTTAATGGAATTTTGAAGAGACTATTACTGAGCTATTGTCTCTTTTTAATATAATTTGGTCAGTTTTGTGGTCTAATTAATATAGTATAGTATTGACAAAATTTTATCAAAAAGAGACTTTTAAAGTATTAAAGTCTTACATGTTTTTGATGTGAAATTTAATAAGAAATTCAAAAATGAAATAATATACAGGGTGTTCCGTTTGAAAAAATTCACTTTTTTGCAAAAACTAGCAAAAGCATATCAAAAAGTGACAATAACTCTGTAATAGTCACTTTTAAAGTATTAACGTCTTACATGTTTCTGACATGAAATTTAATAATCAATTCAAAAATGAACTGATATACAGGGTTTCAACACTGCAAAAAATGTTGTCCATCTAATACGTCGTTTTCGAGAAATATAATTTTATACAAACACTGAATTTTTCAGAAAAATGGGAATAAATCAAAAACTTTAGGCCTATACTATCTTATAACTTTCTGACTAAAAATTATACGGGGAATTCAAAAATGCAATAATATATAGGGTGTTCCATTTAAAAACCTATATCTATAGTTAACCATCAAGTTATGGAACACTCTGTATAATACAAAATATTTTCAAAATGTGCTCCTAATGAACAGCTATCATAAGGGAAAAAAACGCTTCAAAATATCTTTACTCATAAAGGCATAATCGGCCTTACCCGCTTAGATGACTCACCCTGTATATATTTGTGTCTTGTTTTAATTAATAAATGTAGATATATATATGATGCCAAATATATTTCTGATTTTGCTTTTACAATTGGTACAGTTCTTTAATGTTCCGAGTTTACTTATTCAGACTAAATTTTATTTTAGATCACCGGAAGTAAAATTACATTTTGTTACATTTTAGTCAGCAGAGATATGAGTATTTTATATATCTGAAATTGGATATTGTAGATATATGTAATGCATTTTGGACAATAATATCTTGTAGTCCAAAATCCTGACTCAGATACGACTGTATTCGCTAGCAACATTTTAGTTGCTTAGTTTAATTAGTTTAGTTTGTGTATAAACACGAGGTTTCAAACAACCGCTTGCCGAATCGAAATAATCTAATCTAGCATAAATAACTTCCTTAGCAGCGATCAAGTATTAAACTGTGCTTCCGCAAATGCAAACGATTTATATAATTCACACATAGATTAAAGGACTTAAGAACATGTTCCATTCAAAGCTACATGTTTAGAAATACGGATAAATATACGCCTGAAAGATATTTCAAATACCAGAACATTTAAATGATTAATAAACAAATAATGATTTTTTAGAAACTACGATATCATTAGTTAAGCTTTTAAATATAAGTAACTACTTAAACTTTATATGTGTGTATTGAATACAAGAATAATTTAGAATAAAGTTATATAATAATAATAATAGCAATAAAAATAATAATAACAACAATAATAAGTCATTTAATCTTTTAGATGTTGTAAACGGTATTAGACACGACAATTTAATTTATAATGACATAAATATTACATAAAGCAATGATCAGAATTTTGATTTTATATCTTATTATGAAACGTATTGGTTTTAATACAATGTAACAGTAATTCTTGGAGAGTAAGCGCTCTCACACTATTAATCACGCAAGTATACATATACGAAAAAAATTTGTTCGTATATGAATAAATGTATGAATGCACATCTACCCTAAGCCGGTATTGCGAACAAACAACGTGCAGACAGCTGTTTCGACCTTACATTGGTCTCATCAGTGCACGAACGTGTTCGATCACATTCCCTCAAAAGCTTAGAAAACCTGATATTGTCAATTTACGTACCAAACGCCATGAGAGATTCTCAGCGACATCTGTTACCCAAGTGCGACATCCCAAGGTAATGTTGCCCTCCGTAGTACAACTACTAATCGGGCAACTGTAGATATACGTGCATTCAATGAACAGTAATTCTTGGAGAGTAAGCGCTCTCACACTATTAAATCACGCAAGTATACATATACGAAAAAATTTTTTTCGTATAGGAATAAATGTATAACGTATATGTATACTTGCGTGATGTAATAGTGTGAGAGCGCTTACTCTCCAAGAATTACTGTTACATTGTATTGTAATAGGTACGCCACCTATGGCGTGTTCATTGAATGCACGTATATCTACAGTTGCCCGATTAGTAGTTGTACTACGGAGGGCAACATTACCTTGCGATGTCGCACTTGGGTAACAGATGTCGCTGAAAATCTCTAATGGCGTTTGGTACGTAAGTTGACAATATCAGGTTTTCTAAGCTTTTGAGGGATTGTGATCAAACACGTTCGTGCACTGATGAGACCAACGTAAGGTCGAAACAGCTGTCTGCACGTTGTTTGTTCGCAATACCGGCTTAGGGTAGATGTGCATTCATACATTTATTCATATACGAAAATTTTTTTTTCGTATATGTATACTTGCGTATTGCTTTTTGGAAAACCACTGATACTATTACGTCGAAGCAAAGAATATTTGTGGTTACAAACTCACCTGGATAATGGTGTGAATCACAATCAGTACACGTCTAAATACATATCGTAGCTTGAAGTTAAAAATTGAATTATACGATATTCACTATAAAATTAGAATTATACCAGAAAATATCACTATAAGGTAGTTGAAGATTGATCAAATTTCACACCACGCTCCTATTCGCTGATACAAATATTACGTCCAAAATAGTTTGCTACTGATAAACGTAATCAATATGTTCTACATAATAACCAGAAGAGCAAAATAAACTGGATGTTATCCGAAAACATCACACTTTAGCATCACCATAAAGACTGTAGCAAGTAATCATCTACCAGTGGATATTTATTTCGACCTGTTGGTCACATTAATATCGCCTTAACAAACAACTAAATTGTTTTTGTCTCATTCTTTATCGAATAAATTTAGTCGAAGAATACTAAAATACAGTGTTTATCGGCATCTAATAGCATCTGACAAAATCACATTGAACGAGTAAGCTACACCAATGAAATGTATGCTATCACAAAAAAACGGTATTCCGGTAAAAAGGCCATATAAGTAAATGCAAAACGACTAAAGAAACAATTGGATAACAATAAAAGGCCAGTGGAATATATTCTCCGAATGCTTTCTGTGTCCAAAGGCATCTGAACTACTTGTTCATGGGCGAAATGTGTGCTTTTACTAAAAACGCCAATCCAAGAAAAATTGCGTCATAATAAATTTATTACAAAAAAGGGTTTACTAAATAAATTAAGTAAGTAAATTGAGTTTGTGGTGCGTGAGGTTGAAATCGTTGACAATAAGCAGGACTAACTGAAGGGCCGATGTACAGCCTTTACCTTTTTTTAGAAGCGGTGAACAAGGGGTGCAATAATAGGTGTAACCAAGGTTGCTCAAAATCTTCGGACTACTATGGTATAAGCAAAGCATCGTTAATTCTGATAAAGATGACCCGATCAACCACTTAACATAAATGCTTTCTTTGTTTTAAAATATATGAGGTTCTGGATTGTTTGAAAAGTAGTAAGGTAATTGCAATATTTAAAAAAAAAAAGGGCGTTGCTTACTCCGTAATTATACACCAATACTTTTGAAGGGAGTTTTTAAGATGATAATAAATCATAGACAACACTATTATAGCCGGAGCAAATGTACTACTAGTTCTTCAAGGGATATCATCACATACATTATAAAAAAACTTTTTTTTAAAATTTTTTTTTGACTTATCCAACGCATTGCATTTTGCTAGGCAAATTGGAATACTATGGTGTTAGAGAACATCTTCATCAATTTATCGGTAGCTTTTTGACAAATAGATATCAATAATATCAAGCAACAGTTATGTGTCATCATCGTTGAAACCTGTCATGTGCGGAGCCCCTCGGGCTCGGTATCACGTTCTACACATTTTAATATTCATATAAATAATATTAACGAACAAATTAAATTTAAAAGTGTAGAATACGATGATCACACAACAATTTCATTTATTAAGAAAAATCTAGATGCTATATGTGTGATTTGGAAGAAATACATATTCCAAGCTCAATCATCGTTTAAAGATTATAATTGAACATAGCGAGGTTTGGGCTTTTACATTGAACAGACACCTGAATCTTTTAGGAAATATTCCACTAAAAGGTCTTAACTTAACTCTCGACGACAAATCGAATTGACATGCACACATTGACATCTTCTATTCCCTTGTATTGACACAACTTAAAGGCTTTAACGTGTGAAACTAATTTCGAAGCGCTGTTAACCACATTACATGTGTATGGGAAGGCCTCTAACATCGGGACTAGATTTCAGTTTTGCAAAAAAGGCACTAAAAATAATTTCCAGAACTAAAAGAACATATTCATATCGATCTAGATTTAAAAAACGTGAAATATTAACATGGTACTAATAAATATTTATTTGAATGTTTAATATTTAGCGGAGTCGATATAAATTTGCCTCATCGTGATTTGCAACATAACACCAGAAGAGTACCTTTAACTTTAGACTATGAAAAAAACTTGGATTCATTTAGGTATCACAGTATAAAGTTATGAGGCAGCGTTTTTAAATTACTTATTCAACTATCGTCGACAAAGCAATTTAATCGGGAAGAAAGTGTGTAATGTGGAGAAAATCAAGTACAGCACAGTTATCAAGTGGCACAGTCGATTTAGAAAGGTAGGAAATTACTTGAAGACGACCCATAGTCGGGATGGTATATCGATGTGACCATTCCAGAACCTGTTAAAAGGCTCGAAAAATTAATAATGGAGATATTCGTCTAGGAAGGCTCTCCTATCTGATACGATTATTTTAAAAATTCTACATGATCATCTTTGTATGACTAAGGTCATGAAAAGATGGATGCCGTCAATGTTCAAGCCGCCAAAAAACAACAGCGTGAATTATTCCCATGCATTTTTTGAACTTCTATAATGTACATACATCTGTTTATTTATTTATGATAAAATTTAGAATTTTCTTCTCCATCAAAATGATGCTTCCTTCATAAATTTCTGGCATCCTTCTACCTTTCCTTGTTTTTTAATTTTATTATTTATATTATATATTGAGTCGAATTGTTACAGGACATGAAACTTGAGTTTATCAATACGAACTTTGGTCCAAGCAAGACTTTTTGAAGTGGCATAAATAAGGCACACACTACCCATGAATTTATATTGTCACAGTTAGCCCATGGCTTCTGTTTTTTAGGAAGAAATTCCGTTAATTGATTACAAAGATAAAGGCGTATATAAAAAGCGCGGTTAAAAGAAGTCATTAAACAAAAGCGGAAATTGACGAATATTGGAAAAAAGACAACTAAAAAGAAATTCTTACTATGACAGGATTTTATTGAAAATGCGATAAAATTGTGATATAGCTGATTTTTTGCATTTTCTATTGTTTGTGACGTGTTACATACAATAATTGTAATCTAAAAAATTTTAAACATTGTGTGACATGAACATATATCAGTACTATATATAAAATGCTGTTTATTGATATAGTTATTTGCCACAAATAAATAGTGAAACTAACTTTTTCTCAAAATCGACTTTTCCGAGCCCTGAACCACTGTGTGGCGCTGAAGACCGGCTCATGCGGATGATGTATCAGCCGCATCTTTTGTCAAGTTTTTGTAATAATAGGTAAATCAATATTAACCCAAATAGAAAAAACATGTTACCTTATATCACTTTCAATTAAGTAGTATTTATTTGATTCTGCTATGACCAGATTGCATTTAAAAAGCTTTTCGTGTATCTAAAAGAAGCATCGCATGGGTACCCTAACGATTACTTAATGCACAAATAAATATAGTGCAACTTTAATTGCCTGACATTGTAAATTTTCAAGAGCCATAACTACGCAGTTCCTCAATTTTGTAAATAATCTGTCAATAATAGAGAATACATGCAAGATGTTCAGTCATAAGGCTATTCACTTTAACGTTAGTATTAGTAGTTATATGTTATCCTTTATGTATATTAATTAAATGATTACATGTAGTTCTTGTTTCCATATTACTATGTTATTAATATCAAAGGTGTGTGAGTAATTTAATAGTTTATGTAAAAGTATGAAATACACTGTTTAACCAAATTATGTAAATTTTCCTTAACGGTATAGGGGAAGGGTGGCCTGCTTCTGATATCTAAGCAAATATATAAAAAACAGAGGGGAAATGGGAATAGTTACTGTAGAAAAATAGGAAGGCAAATCAAAATCAATATTTACTTCATAATTTTATAAACACTGACACAAAAGAAACATATTCTAATTAGTAATACCATCAAATGCTAGTTTAATAACCGCTGCGATTTCTTTGTAACAATACCAATTCGTGCGTTCAAAAAGTTGCAGCTTTAGAAGTTAATTGCGCTAGAGCTCGTGGCTAGCACCAGAAGACATTGAAGTAATTACAGATATAAATTTTAATGTTTCGAAGGCTTTTACTATTTTTGTACAATACACAAATTATAGCTACAATATTAAATAAGCTGTGAAGCTTATTTTATTTCATCATATTATAGTTCGAAATATGTAGTCGTGCCAGTAGTCTTCTAGGTGCAAGCATTTGTGTAAACATTGCCGTGTCGCTGTCCATCACCCACTTCAAAAGATTTGCAAGAGTGCGTCATCTAACATTAGTAGCTTCAGCAATTGAAAATTGAAGTTTTAATTTCATCGTACATCGAGGACAAATTTAATAATATATTCTCAAGGTGAATTCCTAGGGTGCGCGCAAGTCACCATATTTACCGTTAACACAATTCTAATCAGGATGATTCATCCTATACTATAGAAAGTTACAGGCTACTAGCACTTTAAGCAAATCCGAATTAAATGCTTTCTACCATTAGGAGTTAGAAACCCAGCAATATGTGCTTTATGTGTATCTGACGGCACATTATATACATTGTAAATTTTGCATCCGAATTCAATACCGTCAAATTCTAGCGCACATAGATCCCTTATCGACTTTTCAACAACACATATTTACGTCATAGAACACATGTAACTAATAAAAGTGAGCAATAGATCAGCCTGATACGCGCAGCGCTTACCGTTTACTTTCGACGCAGGAGCCCTTCCTTCAACGTCGACTACATTTGCTGCGATAGGTGAACTACTTTTATAAATACATATCGTAAGCTGTAAACATCTATATTGAAGACACAAAAATTCGTATAATATGCACATACACTAAAACATTACATATACCTATAATGTACAACTTATTACATATGATTTTATTAATGCAATTTACTGATTCCAGTTTAGAATTGTATTATTTATTTAAGCCAAATTTTGGAACATACACTTGACTTCTGATCTTTACTGATAACTACATTATGTGTGTTCCCAAAACATCTCGTGTAAAAGTTTTAACATGCGTACTTTACTCAATTAACTATATAACTACATACGTAGACTGAAAGTGTAAACAAGGCAATAATAATATATCCTCCAAATTAACTAAGGATATTTTCTATGATAGCTAGGCTATAATTAAATATTTTTGTGTCTATAGCGATGAAACTTATTTTGCTGCTATGCTTTGCTAAAAAATATATTCATTAAAATGTGTTCCATTATTAATTCTTCTGAATAGTGTTTTTTAATGTATATTTGCACTTGCATTCAAACAAATATCTCTTTGAACAAGAAAACTTTGTAAGATGCAAATAGGCATATAGTACTTCTTCATTAAATATTTTATAATTTTTGAGCAGAGCAGGGGTATATAAAACATATAAACAACATTTAACTTAAAGGGTTAATTTGGAAATGATTAAACCATTAATTATTCGTTTAGTTTGTTTCTTGAAGTATAAAGTATTGTTGTAAGGATAAATTACGTCCTGTTGGGTATGCCATGCGGTGCCAGAAATTGGTATATAGCTTCATTGTAAAAGGAAGAGTGAGTTTAGAAAACGCGACATATCTATAAATCATTGCATCCAAAACTCGTCCAACCCATTTCATGTTCGTTTAAAATTTGAGGGTCGCCGTCTTGAAATATTTATCCCTTCGTGTATGTGTATAGTGCGAGTTGCTTGCAGACTCGATTCAGCAACAATACCCCCTTTTATATTTCATGTAATCGTATACTCCGAAAAGGTTTATTATTAGATTAATAATCAACGGCAACCTTGTTATTTTCCGCAACCGACTCTAGCTCTAAGGAAATTATTTTGTGACCGTTACACACTCATACAGATACACCAGCACGCACACATACACATAGTACATTCACAATTTTGAACTTAAACTGGAAAACTGGAACAATATGAATAACTAAAGAATTTACCATTTCTACTACCAAATTGTCAGCATTTCCCAATAAAAGAGATATATTTACATATAAACATATATTCCACAATCTTCCGTACGAGAGGCTATAAATATATTATGAGTACATCCATATGTTATATGTATATATTATATTGATATTTCAATATATACATATGTAAGAATGAAGGGTTGCTGAATATTAAAATATATTTAGAGAACTATAAAACTGCCATGGTAAAACCGGAATATTTAAAACTTCTAAATATGTAATTTAAACATATACAAATTCTTATTATATTTTAATTAATAATAAATTAATTATATTAAGTTCTATGTTAGAAAATATTGTCAAATCTAACCATACCTTGAACTAGCTCGAGATCACTCATCATTCATTGCAATGTTTTATTCAAGAACAGTAAATACACTACGTAAGCCAAAATAATATAAGAAAATTGTAATGTAAGCACAATTCAAAGCCAAATTAGATCTATCAATTAATTTTCAAATACCTTTAAAAATGCCTACACAGATCAATAAGCAGTAATATATGTAACAATAAATATACGAAATGCAGGTTGGAAACCAAGGAGAATATTAAAGAACATAGAGTAACAACTTATTGGCCTCGGTATACTTAGGCCGTTTGTCCACAAAGAAAAGCAATATGTTGCGACCGGTTGCAAGCAACCAGTCGCGAGTGACTGGTTGCTTAGTTTTTCGTTCACTGAAGAATCCAATTCGAAGAATGTCGTCGTCCGAAGATGTCATTCCTGAGTACCTATACTTAAGGGTGCAATGAAACAGGCACAAAAGATGTTGGGTTCATCCGGATTTTGAAAAAAAATAAAGAACAGCGGTGGTTCAAAATTGCAAGTAAGTTCAAAGATAAGCTTAAACAAACTTACAGAATGAGTAGAGTGTTTTCGTGAACTTGAAAGAATTATTGGAATAATTGTCTAACGTGTAATTATATAGACGCCGGTACTTGTTTGATCAAAGACATGCATTCAACTCGCACACACAAATAATATCGACCCAAATTGCACAATTAAAAGAGCGCTTAATGTAAAATTGTGAGTAGAGCTTTCGTATACCATTCATGTGAGTCAATTAGAAGGTCTTGGTTTACCTAAGACGAACGTCTAACACTATCACACAAACAATATGACTGTCTATCAAATAATATAGAATTGTGTAATTCAAACAAGCCTTACTTGTAATTCAAACTGCCCTACTTGGTGTCACTGATGAACAAATCAATAAAAGTTGTTGATTCAACATAGGCATTAAAAGCTAATTTGTTCCTGAAACTTTATTAGATTTACACAACGAATTAATTCGATTGCTCAGAGCTGCCCTTGAACAAATACCAGTTGATGGCTACAAAATTGTAGTTAGAGCAGACAAACACCTGTCTGCCCACACGAAAGACAGCAAAATGTAACAACAATTAATGAAGTGGCTATTGTTATAGTTGTCGGAGAATTTAACTCACGTGATATAATTCTTCATCATAGGTGGTGTTCAGTGAGTTCCAGAAACTCATCGCTTGTAAGACGGATGTCCGATTTTATTTTGGCAGTGAGATGATGCATATGATTTCAACATCAAATTGAGAAATCCACAAACATATTGCCGTGGTATCTCGCAAGTTTATAAAATAAGAATAGCTTTAAGAATTAGTTTAAGTTTTGAAATGAAATAAAAATGACAAAAATCGTATTTGGATATGAAAGAGTTTAAATTTGCAACAAATTACATGAATGTATATAAAGTTGCATACACATGGTCAAATACCAGCAAATAATTTAAAAGTCATTATTATTCAATTGAATAGTGAGTGAATGTAAAATAAAAATATTAAATAAGTATGAAACGGTGATGTCGAGTGGCGTCCCAGCTAATACCTTACCTGGAAAAGATTGTCGAATAGCGTCCGAGAGATTCTTCAATAGCGTCCCGAGGTTATGTACTGTAATGTTTATTATAGGCGATTACCAGATTTACTTAACGAATTCAGGTGTACACAATAATTAAACATCCAAGAAACATAAACTTGTTTATTTGGTTATATTGGAATTGTCTGACAATTTTTGGTAGTACAAATATTCATTGGAAAAACAGCATTCCTGCAAGTAATTTATTACACAATGTATACGTACACAATAATTTATACAAACAATACAATCTAATATTTACACAAGAGACCTCTTTACTTTATTAAAAAAATATATATTATTTATAAAAAAAATAATTATATATTATATTATATAATATTAAAATATAATAAAAATGCCTGAAAGTATTAGTGCTTATAAAATCGATTTCCCATTAATTGTACAAATTCCAGTGTGGTTATTTTGTTATTCTCTAATTCCCATATTCTTTGGTTTACGAATTTCTTATTTTCATTTGTTTGTGACGAGTATGTTTTTTTAATATTATTTTGAATACTTCTAATTTTGATGTACGTGTCACTTTGAAAGTCTAATAACACTCGAATAAATTGAAAAATATGAGGGTGTGTATGATAAAATGACGAATTATAACGCGAATGGAAGCTTTCGCAAGCATTTGTAGTTCTCTTTGTGCTACTTGATTGTTCGGCCCATACATGTGGAGGATACCTAGATGACTCGGAAATGTAATTATCAACAAGGTAGTCGCTAAACTGTACCACTCTTGCATCTGCAGGCTGGATGGCACCCAAGTCAATAGCGAAACAGTCCCCAACATCTGATGGGCGTAAATACTGCAAAACAAAACAGTATCTTAAATATTTTCCTACGTCCGACTTCTTATCTTTATAAATACTTGACAATCCTAATTCCTGGATCTTTCGCCACCTATAAGAAAATGTTCCTTCGTCAGCGCCAGTGAATTATACAGAATCACAAAAAAAAAATACTTTGAAATACTTACCAAGATTGTCCAAGGTGGAAACGACATCCAATTAAATCAGCATTTGTCCAAGTCTTCAGTACACTTTTTTGTATTGCTTCTTCAAAATCTGATACAACTTTTGTAGGGACCAATTTCTTTCCATATTTTTCTATTTCTTCATTCAAATATTGTAGTGCCAGAAGATACGTTGATTCGCGTTTATTTAATAAAAGAAAAAATACTAGCGGTACGTAATGATCATTTTTAAGCCCATGTACAGTGAATAATTGCGTATAAAATTTTGGACAAAAATCGAAAGTTCCATCTAAGTATATTGTTTTTAAACTTGCCAAAAATTCTAAATTGGTTCGACTCGAAAACATTATAATATTGTTATCTGAATCGTTAACGGTCAAAAAATTCTCTTCTTTATTTGTCGTCATTGGATATAGTTTTAAGACTTCGTGTACTTCCGCTAAATTTTTAGGAAGTCTAGGGAAATGTGTCCGACGAGCATGGTCATAATTGCTTCGGATACATTGAATATCAGCAGTTGTTAATGTGTTGAAATCTCCTTTTCTTAATTCCGCGTGTATTACTTTCATCGGTTTTTCATTCAAATCTTCTGTGGCTTTTCGTTTTACAGAATTGCTGAACACATTTCTGTTAATAATTCGTTCGGAAAGTGGCTCATGGTTGTGGTTGTCAACAAGTGCGACAAGAACATTGGAGTTGCCTTCTGTTTTCAAATATGCCGGACATTTCTGTCGCGAAGATGTGGAACAACCCCACCGTTTCACATCACCAGTTAGTTTCTTATGGAAACGATATTTATAATTATCCAAAATTATTAATTCTTTACCACGTTCACTCAACACAAACTTTAAAGAACTCATACTTGTCGCACTGCTTTGTTTAAAGTCACAACAGAAACTAATTATTTGCAAAATTGTTTGGGACTTAACAAATAAATTTATACTTGTCGCACTGATTTGTTTAAAGTCAAAACAGAAACTAATTATTTGCAAAGTTGTTTGGGACTTAACAAATAAATTTTTAGGGGGTGTAAACAAATAAATTAGCCAATGAGAATTACGACGAAAAACCCCACTACATAAGAGCATTTCTAAACAAGTAAGAATTTGCAAAATTTTAATAACAAGGTACTTAACATTAGTTCATTTTATTAGTCTAATTCTACTTAAAGTGGTATCCCGCAGCGGATCGTCATCTAGAGGGATTATCTAACCCGGGACGCTATTGAACTATCTATAATTTGTAATATCTCCTTAACGCAGGTATACGGGACTCTACTCGGTATTGCCCGTATGAAATAAAAGACAAAATAAATATAAGCAATATATTTCGTTTGTAAAAAGGATACACAAGATGTATGGTTTACATATCATGAAAAAGATCAAATACGATATGCAAAAAAGATAAATATGGCTAAATAAATTATTATGATTTACATGCATAAGTAATAAAACTTTATGAAAGAGTTTAAAAAACTAAATTATATTAAAAGATAAAAATTACCTTAGCTTATAACTAGAGACTAGAAAAGGATATAAAATATATAAAACGTAAACCCGATCAGCAATAACATTTTGTATAAAAAAGTAGCTGATAGCATAAATAAAAAGTGTATGTGTTTATGATTTGTTTGTAACACAATGCTTCAGAGACTGGAAACAGACGTGTACAGTTTCATGACCTACAAAAGATAACAAAATATAAAACTTGTGTAAAGTTTATTGCAGATAGACATATTACCGATGGACAGATGCGATGGAGAAACAAACGTATCTTTCAGGTGCAGGCAGTGTTGGAAGAAAAATATGCGTTCGTTCCAACGTATTTCCAAACCTACCGAGTCACAATCCAGCTACAAGAAAAGTGAAGATAACATTAATAAATGGAAAAGAAAATATGTATTGAACAATGAACAAGGCAATGGGTTCATTAATAAATACAAAGAAGGATGGTATTAACAACAAGAATAAACCTACCGTCGGAAAGGCAGTACGAGGCAGTGAAAAAATTCTTAAATAAGAAGACAATTTTCGATGTGTTGACGTTTGGTGAATAAGAACTGTCAGAACAATATGTGCGTGTGTGCGTGTGTGTATCACGGCGGCAACATGTGGGCAGCGATTTCACTGAAACGTATACTTCGATGCCAACCTAAAAGATGGACCAGAGGGCGCACTAGTCAACGTTACATTTCTTTGTCGGTATAAAATTCGAAACAAGATCCGACAAGAAGAACTTCTTATTACGACTTCGGGAGAATAAGACGCTTTCAAAATAATTTCGACTGAGATTTTGTTAATTGTTATATAGTAGAATAGTAATTTCTTTATTTTTTTATCACGTTCATTTATAATAGTTTTATTTTATTAATAGGTACATTTAAATTCATTTTGAAGAGTTCAAGATGGACATTCAAAATAAACAATTTGATGAAATGTTTGTAAATAGCAAGTAAGTTTTTGTTCGAAAAGAGTTATCTAAACTGTTAAACATATATTGGTTTTGCCTGCAAATGATTACTCAATATAACGTTGAACAGTATAGATACGCAAATATTATCCTGTAAGGTTTTCAATTCATTAAGTAATTACAAAAAGATATAGGACTAATGGTGTTGGGTAGTTGGAGAAATGCTGCGTGCGAATGAGTACTTTCTTCAATAATTTATCCAGGCATTATTAATCTTTTTCAAGTCATGTTAATACACAATTAAACGTTTTACACGGCAAAGATTAAAAGCTAGAAACAACGCGTGCAAATGGTTGTCTAAAGCAATTAATTGAAGCCAATATCAAAACAATTACGTTGATAAATAAAATTATCAATGGACAATAAAAGTTTACATTTATTTAAATACAGGATAAATATTTATTTTTTTTGTTTAGCATCATGAATGCATAATAAAAAGATTTACATACATTATAACCGGCATCTGGTATAAATGATATATATTTTCAATTATGTATTTGTATAAAGCATTAAGGTGTATAAAGGTATTTGAATTTACAAATGATTAAATAAAAAGTATATGATCATGTTATATAAACATTCCGTTTTCTTCTTTAAACAAAACTATTACCTCGTCCCTATTATAAGTAAGAGAAAGGCCACCAGTGAAGGAGAAGGAACCACATACATTGCCAGAACCCACAATAGTTATTAGGTACATGCTATCACAATATAAATTAAATACAAAACCAATTATAAGCTTTTGGTGTAAAAAGAATAAATTTTAGAGCACAGCATATACAGATGACTATACCCACAACATATAGTGCAGCACGTTCTCAAATTTTTTATAAGAGGGCACTGCATATATTTTTATATGCTATCATAGCAATATGTAGAAATAAATAACAAAGTCATTAGCATGAATTACTGTTCATTTCGATTGATGATTTGTGAAAACGCTGAAAATCACATCTTGAAATGTCGAGAATTTTTCCATCAACACATTGTCGATATATCTGCGAAAATCTAAACTAAACTATTCCTCTACATATATTTACGTGATGCAGTTGTTAACGATGGCAAAGTGAATCCAAATGAATTGGGAAAAACGGTCATTCTACCAGCTACATTTATAGAGAGTCCACGGCACGTGCATGAAAACGCACAAGATGCAATATGTCAAATGGGAAATGCACAAAATGATACCCAATAGACTTACTCACGACTTTAGTTATATTGTTTCATTTATCACTTCATGTATCCGACGTTGCAACACATACAAATGTAATATACAGAAAAAATAACATTCTATATCCTAAAACACCGTCGCCATCAGCTTTTCTGACGAATTCTGCAATCTTGCCATTTTTTGGCAGGCAGATCCCTTGTGGACTTCGCTGTTGCTTTGTCGGTGAATTCCCGTAATCCCGATATCCCTACTTCATCGGTTATCATTGAAACTTTTATTCATCTTATTACAATTCTTATATGCTTCTGTTTGCTGTGCTGTGTGATGACTTCAAGTTTCTTGACGTGTTCATTGGTTCTTGTGTCAATAGGGCTTCCACATCTTGGACAGGTTGCAATTATTTCCCTGTCCGTCAAAATTGTTTGGACAATATTTTATCTCATAATATGGCAGCACATGTTTCCGATACACATTAACCACTCTTTGGTGAATATTGTTGGATATACCTCCTTCTCTCGTCAAGAATGTTATATAATATATATTATATATTTCTTGTTAGTTAAGGTTACGCAAAAGCAAAAAAAAAAAACTCTTTGGACGTGAACCAAAATTGGCAAGTGTACATTAAAATGTAATAAATTGACAGCAAAAATTTGGGATCGTCACTTGTTAGGACGATAGAATATAAAGCGCCCTTCATTTAGCAACAAGGTACATTACAGGATAATTATTAGTCATTAATTTCAACTCTAAACGTTAAAAATAATAATTCTGGTGAAATCTCAAAACAATCACATTTACCAGATTTTGAACATATACCTCATCGTCAATTGTTTTACCAGAATTTGTAATTCCAATACGTCACAATTTAGAACAGATAAATAAAATGGCCTAAACTTATCTTTGATAAATTAATATCTTACAATTATTTGTTTTATTTGATAATATATAAGAACATACTGTGTGTCCAAAAAGTCGGGAAACACCCAAATAAAATCGAAACGTATGATTTTTGAGAAAAATGCAAAAACAGGTCAATTAGTATTTTCAAAAAACTACTGGCTGATGGTATCTGTTTCGAATTTTTGATGACCTTGAAAAAGTTATGATGTCATTAAAAAAAATTAAACGGCAACATCGCATTTTTAATTTTATTTTTGATAGATCTTTTAATTGTCTAAACGACTGTAAAAAAATTTTTCATTTTACTTAAGAAAATGACCGAGAAAAATTTATATACTTCTTCGAAAATGGAAAAGTTTGTCTTTAGAAAAGAACATAGTTGGCTTAAAAGTCGATTATTTTTCAAACACATTTTGTTTTATTTGTGACATTCTGTCAAATACGAATTGTGCGTAAGTTGAAAAAATCTGTTTAAAAATGGTTTTAAGTGAGAGGGAACGTATTCAAATATTGAGCGTGCCCCAATTAGTATTTCTGTAGTGAGTAAGATTCACAAAAAAATTCAAGAAGACAGGCCATGTTCGAGATCGCCCTAGAAGTGGTCGTCCAAAGATCGCAGAATATACGCGAGATACGCAACTCGACGTATTATTGTCAGTAGAGGAAACTCCAAATTCTAGTACACGGCAGCGTGCTCGGAAGTTTGACGTGTCGAAGAGTACAATTGGTAATATTTTCCGGAAAACTAAGTATCATCCCTACAAAATCTGTTTGGTTCATGAGCTGTCTGAAGACGACTTCGACAGGCGTGTACAGTTTTGCGAACAACTGATGCCTATGTGTGATAATGATAAGTTTTTTTATCAGAAATATCTTATTCTCAGATGAAGCTACGTTCACATTACGTGGGACTGTTAATAGACAAAACTGCAGGTACTGGGCACGCCAAAATCCACGCTGGATGAGAGAGGTACGAACTCAGTATCCTCAGAAATTAAATTTATGGGCTGGTTTAATTGGTAACAGAATTATAGGGCCTTTTTTCTTCAACGGTAACCTGACGGCGGAAATGTATTTGGATTTTTTACAAAATTATTTAATTCCGTCATTAGCAGAAATATTTCCGAACCATGAAGATCCTAATTTACCCAGCCAAAGAATTTGGTTTCAACAAGATGGGGCTCCACCCCACTATGCGGGAAATGTTCGGCATTATCTCGAGAATACCTTCCCAAACAGATGGATTGGCAGGAGGGGGGCTATCGAGTGGCCGGCTAGATCGCCAGATCTAACGCCTATTGATTATTTTTTTGTGGGGTTACCTAAAAAATAAGGTATACGCAACTAAACCTGAAAATTTGGAAGACTTGCGTCAACGGATTGAGATTGAAGTACGAAGGATCACTCCTGAAATGATATAAAACGTTCAAAATGAATTTTATTATCGTTTAGGGTATTGCCAAGATGCTCAAGGACAACATTTTGAACATTTATTGTAAGAGTTTTTGCTGATTTCTACGATTAAAATTTTCTTTTGTTTTCTATAATGATTTTTTTTTCAAAATTTTTCTTAAGTAGAATGAAAAATTTTTTGACTGTCGTTTAGACAATTAAAAGATCTATCAAAAATAAAATTAAAAATGCGACTTTGCCATTTAAATTTTTTTTTGATGACATCATAACTTTTTCAAGGTCATCAAAAATTCCAAACAGATACCATCGGCCAGTAGTTTTTTGAAAATACTAATTGACCAGTTTTTGTATTTTTCTCAAAAATCATCCGTTTCGATTTTATTTGGGTGTTTCCAGACTTTTTGGACACACAGTATATATTAAAAACAAATATGAACGATCAAAAACTGTTATCAAATGAGTAATTATTTTTTTAACTTCAAATATTTGTAAACGATAAGTTTGAAATAAACTCGCTATGACAGATATACCAAGTACAAACATTAATTATAAAGAATGAATTCTCATATGAGAGAGCATTCATACAGTTAAGTAATAAGATAAGGTATAATCTTTTCATTTATATTAAAAGAAGTTGCCATGTTTACTGCCTGATTTATAATTCCATTCTGACAAATAACGTTCATCTAGACCATCCGCAAAATTAGAACTACCTCAATACATAATGCAAAGCTAAAAATAAAACCCGATCTTTAATTAAAAGGCCAAAAAAATTACTACAAATACCAATTCGAAAGTTGACTCATTGAAAACATAGAACTTAATCACAAGAGAATAGAAGTCGAAAAGGAAAAAAATCAACGAATAGAAGTAATTGACGAAGACGATAAAACAATTAAAATAGTCAAGGAGAAAACAACAAACGCAATACATAGGTATGTTACACATAAGAGAAATATAAAAAAAGCAAACACAGAATACAGTGTTCAATACCGTGTATTTGCAAGAAACAGAATTTAATTTAAGTGAAATACCTGAAAAACTAGTACATAAGATAACTACCGAAATACAAGACCATAAATAATCAAGACTTGACAAAACACACACAAAAGTTATTAAACGGAATAAGCACAAAGTGACGCCTAAATTGAAGAAATTAATCAACACACTACGAAGTT
The DNA here is from genome assembly GCA_963170755.1 of Amphimallon solstitiale. Taxonomy (NCBI): domain Eukaryota; kingdom Metazoa; phylum Arthropoda; class Insecta; order Coleoptera; family Scarabaeidae; genus Amphimallon; species Amphimallon solstitiale. Next base: position 2,210,984 of record OY720678.1, read on the forward strand.
CATAATTCATACCGAAAAGGGTCATAATAATACCTATTTATAAGAAACCGAACAAACTACACACAGTAAATTATAGACACATTATCCTGTTATTCTGAACAAAATTTTATAGTATATACAAACATAAGTGGCTATCTACTACAATATAGCAATGAAATTTAGATACAATTTCAGCAGCAAATGATTTTTAAATAATGAAAGCCTAGATTAGTGGCAAAGAAGAATGATACGAAGAAAGCTATCAGTTTAATATCTAAAAAAAACTAATTATGAAATTACTCTATTTGGGAAAAAAACTTAGAGAAAGTCAGGAACACATCTATAAAGGAGGCCCCAAACTACCATAATAAACACATATAGAGCCAAGAATTCCAAGTGGAATTTGAAATGCCGCATTGCGGAAATTCTCCTTTGAATTTGTGTATAATGTAGACAAATAATGTGCCTTAAATTTATGCCTTTGCAGATTATACAGGGTGAGTCATCTCCCTGGGCAGGGTAGTTTGTGACTTAATGAGAAAAAAGATGTCCAAGCTGTTTTTTGCCTATGACTTGGTGGTTGACTATACCTGTAGTTTTTTTTAATAGAATATCCTGTATATTATTATATTTTTGTATTCCCCATATAATTCTTAGTCAAAAAGTTACAAGCCAGTATTGTGCTAAAGTTTAAAGTTTTCGGCCTCTTACCATTTTTCTGAAGAATTCCATGGTTTTATAAAATCAGACTATATCAGATGGATGCAATTTCTGGTAGTGTATAGTGAGTGGTTGTGTTTTTCATTTACTAATTACACGTGCAGAAAACTGGATCAAAATTACATGATACGTTTTTCTCTAAAAGTACTTTTTTTGCAAATGAAATAACCTGTATATCGGTTGATTTTTAAATTGCATAATAAATTTTGCACCAAGACGTAAGACGTTATTACTTTAAGAGTGATCACTACTGATCTGTTGTCATTTTTGATATACTTTTGCCAACTTTATGTTTTTTGTTTGAATACAGCATTCTTGTACTGGAGGAATGTCAAAGAAATTATTTAGTAGCTTAGAGAGCTTACCAGCAATACCATGGCAGAATATGTCTCAGAACAAATGCCTTTAGAAGAGTAATGGATATTTTCTTTCCTACTGGTAGTATTGCTTATTCAAAACCACGGACACCTAAATATGTGACAAATGATGAAAATCAATTACGAATTCTTATGACAACAACACAAAATTTCCTCGTTTTTTTGGATATTAATAAAACCATCGTTGCACGGACCTCAAAATAAAATAAATGTTATCCGTAATAAATACGTATAAATATTGCGTTCAGCACTTATTATTTTAAAGCTAGAAGAGTGTGCAATAACTAAATTAATGCCCAGGCAATTTCTTTTTATGATGTTATTTACGGATGAAGCTGCTTTCCATAGCAAAGGAATAGTTAACAAAAGAAATTTTTATTATTATTCAAATAGAAACCCTCACTTCACTAATATATAGATCATCAGCATAGGTGATGTTAGGCATTTCTTTGAAGATAGCATCAACGGACAAGCTTATGAGCAATTTCTATCAAGCTATCAAGTGGAAGTATTCAAAGATGTTCCTTTAAATTTATCAAGAGATGTGGACTCAACAAAACGGCCACACACTATGCTACAGGCAGGAAATATTTTGATGAAATGTTTCCAGGGAAGTGTACCTCTAACCAAAAACAGCGAACGTATACATCAAATATTTAGAAAATCAAATATTGATCTCCTTAATATGGACTTATCATTTCGGAATTGTATGTAAACTCAAGTTATTATGGCGTTTTGGTTTAATATTTATTTTTATTTATTTTATATTATATGCACATTATGTGTAGTAATATTATTACTATTTAAATCATAAAATTGATGATATAGAGTAAGCTGCTATGTGTAGTACGTATAGTTTACGGTAATTTTACAGGCTGTTCATCTCAGAACTTCCCACCTTAAATTTTTGGAAATCTGGAAACCTACGAAAAATTCCCTGAAACACGTATGAAGTATTATCGTGGGGGCCATTTCTTGATGCCAAAATTGACTCACTCTGCCCCCGGGAAACGCCCCCTTAAAAATCTTAAATGGAAAGGGGTACCGAGTAATACATCATTTTAATGGTTTTTTGAAACAATACATTTTGGCGTTCACTTATTTAAAATTGATCAATTCGCTTTGAAGATCCTTGATAAATCTTTTGGTTTGTTTAATTTTTGGTTTTAGGCTTAAATGGTTATTGATCAAACACACTTCAACTGCTTAAAATGTTTAATTTTTGTTTTTGAAGTTATTTAAGAATTAAAATATTTTTTGCAGAAAAATTCAATCCAATAATCAGAATTCAGAAGGTTGTCCATTGATGGCTAAACAATGGTATAGCAATTGTTCAAACCATCGCATTAAATTCCACGGCGCGCGTCGGGTTGCCTTCATCCTATGACAACGTCTTTCTAAATTTTGAGGTGGAGGGGTAAATACATCAGACCTTAAATAACCCTACAGAAGCAAGTGTAGTGGTGTCAAATCTGGCGATGTGGCTGGCCATTCTATTGGTCCTCTTCGTCCTATCCATTTATTTGGAAATACACTGCCTAACCACAGACGTACTGAAAGAACTTAGTGAAAAGGAGCTCCATCTTGTTGAAAATGTAATTCGTTCTCATCAAGTAGGGTATTGTAATCTCTATCCAGGTGATTTTCGAGACCATTAATAATTATCGTATTGATAGTATTTTCCAACATATCCAAATATGCTTCGCCATTTAGATTTCCATTGAAAACAACGCACCAATTACTTGGCCCCCAAAATGCCTGCCCATACATTATTTTTTCAGGATACTTTATTTAAATAACTTTGGGGTTGATAACACTAAATAACAATTTATACTAAAGCAACATATAATGTATTTCCAAACGAGGAGCGCCTGAACCAAAATATATATATATATATCCGCTTTTTATGTTATTGCCTGTTTTTGGTTTAGAACATTAATTTATTGTGCTGTTACAAAAATTCAATCAATGAACGCAAAATCGGTGTATAGAGGTTCCTAAAACTTAAATGTTTGTCTAATAAGTAACTACAAAAAGAAGTAAAAGTATTCTCTATTAAACGAAGCTAATAAGACTATTTATTTTCCATGTTTTTGAGAAATTTAGTTTATTTAGTTTTTAATATTGACTTTGGTTCCGATGCTCCTAAAATAGATTGACTAGCTAGAAATACAAAACAAAACAAACCAAAAGGATTTTTTAAAAACCTTCAGAAAGAATCGATCAATATTAAAAAACTAAGCGCCAAAATGTACTATTTCAAAACACCTTTAAAATCAGGTACTACTCGATACCCCTTTCAATTTAAGATTTTTAAGGGGGTATCTCCCGGGGGCAGGGGGTTAAATGGGACGAGTCAATTTTTCATCAAGAAATAGCTCTCACGATAATACTTCTTAGGTGTTTCCGGGATTTTTTCATAGATTTCCACAAATTTAGGGTGGGAAGTTTTGAAATGCACAGCCTCTAGGGGAGGGTGGTGTATACTGGGACGATTTTTTTTAAATGTAATTTAGAAGCTTACTTTTGGTATTAGGGAATCACCTTTTTTTCTGTGGGAAGAATGTGATATATATTATTGACACGAAAAATCAGTGTCCCAAATGTTAAAAAACAAAGTAGAAAAAAAATATGTCCCTTTATAGACCACCGTCCCTGCATGGACCACTGCCTGGTTTATACTGGGACACAGAAAAATATGAGTGTGGTATATAAAGGGACATTTTTTTAATAAAAAAGTGTTAACACATTGATGAAAATTTTTATTTCAAACAAAAGGAAAATTCATTCTAAATATAAAAAAATGCATTTAAGTATTTAAAGCAACAAAAGGGAATATTACTGCACATTGTAATGTGTAAAATCAAATTTAAATCTGAGCTGCTTAACTGCTCTCTTTGTACCTCCAATTAGGATAGGTTTAGGAAGTTTACAGACGATGTCATTATAGTCTATGATATCATTATCTGTCCTATCTGGAAAGATAAATGTCGCGTTTAATGTCTTTTTCATAAAATTAACAAAATATCTATCATCGGTTATTTTATCGATTTGCCCTGCATAATGTCTTACGCTCCTTTTAAGAGGATATGTCACCAAAATAAAATCGTTTATTTCGAATACTGAACTGTTGTCATTGTCCTCTAAGTCATCATCAGAAAGTTCAGCCAGGGAGTCGTTATCTTCTAACTGTTCCTCAACATCACTGTCACTTGAAAAGTCGCTAGAAATTACTTTTCTTTTAACACTACGAGCTCTATTTGTCCTTTCCTCCTTAGCTTTCAACATTTCTTCCTTTTCTTGAATTTTCTTCTTATTTTCAAGTAGATATGGAGATTCAGTCAAGACCATAGATTTTTTCTTTGCTTTTCCTTTTCTTGTAGTAATCCTTGCTTTAGCTTTCACATGTGGCCTTACATCTTCTGGTGTACAAAATTTCTTTGTATAGGTTCTGCTATTGAAGTACTTGGAGTAGACTCAATATCTAGTGTTGTGCTTTTTAAATTTAAGGAAGGATCACTGTTCAAAAAATGTCCTTCATTATTATCTTTGTCTGAACTTGGTACTTCAGAAGAATCTTCTTTATCTGTACATGACCTATCCGTAACAGATGAGCTCAAAAAATCAACATCTGTGAAGACTTCAGAATTATAGGGAAAAATACCAGTATTTATAAAACTGTTGATAATTGTAGTTTGTACAAGAGCTTGAGGTACTGCTTTCCCTACTAGTGTAGCAATATTGTACATTGTAAGTGGCACACCTGGGTTATTTAATAGCCAATCATCCATTGCTTTGTTATAAAAAGATTTGAAAGGAGCATAGCACCCCACATCAAGAGGCTGTAGCTTGTGGCTACAGTGAGGGGGTAGCGTCAATAAACCACTCCATTTTCTTTAAAGTAATTAATAACATTAAAATCATAATGACTCTCGTGGTTGTCCAGAATTAAAAGAATTTTATTGTCCACACTACTTCTTGTGATCTGTACAAGGTGCTTTGCAAATTTAAAAAAATTATTGGCTGTCATCCAACCACTAGGAAAAGCACACCCTTGAGATCCAGGTGGTGCACCATGTATCATATGTGTCGCTTGAAGTTTTTTCGTGGGAACACAATGAACGGAGAAATATATTGGCCGTTTGCACATATAACAATGCACATGGTCACTAAGATACCTCGTTCAGAGCTTGTAATTTTTCCCACTTGTTTTTGTCCTATAGGAGCGACGATTTTGTGAGGTTTATGGACTGTCGTCACTGCAGTTTCGTCGCAATTATAAATTTGATTTGTAGTGAATCCATGTTTTGCTATCACATTCTTAAGGTTCTCAAAAAACAGATTGACATTATGTCTATTGAAGCTTGTAGCTCTGCTTAAGCTCGTAGCTTCAGGCGTACGAAGACAAAGCTGTGACTGCCTCTGACGAAACAATCTCATCCATTCGATACCGGCTTCTTTACGATCATGCCAACTCTGAGAATTACTTTATTATTAGCGACAGCAAATTTGTATGCAAATTGGCAGGTAACTTTCACCGTCAACCCGTAGCACATATTGCATGCAGTAATAAAGTAGTCAGCCAGCATCTTTTCCTCTTCGTCAGTGAATATTTGACGAAAGCCATGTTTTCTTTCAAAAGACAACTGTTGCCGATCTTCTTCGTCAGTAGCTCGATATTTTGCAACTGAACGTTGGAGAGCTAACTTGCTTACATTCAAAGTATTTCCCGCATTTCTTACCGTCATTTCCCCAGCAACAACTTTTTGCACTGCTGTTTTCATATTATTTTCATAGTTTTGATGCAATTTTTTACTTATTTCCATTTTTTTCTCAGATCTCTTCTATTAGCATTCGGCATTTGGAATGAATAAACCTCTTACTAAAGTAAATCTGTACGTGGTTCATACTGGGACTGTCCCACTATATACCATCAAAACAAGCCCCAGTATGCACCACTAGTATATTACTAACTTCTTTTATTTTTAAACCAGAAATATTTATTAAAACACTTTGTTAATGTATACATACCTTAAATAATGTCTACAAAGCGGCTTAAAATTATTAAACAAACTTATATCCAATGTTATACACAAATTCACCCAAATATTATCAACATTCAGTTGTAACTTTACTCTTTGCCGATGGTCGCCATTACTTTTACCCGAGAAACGCTGTCGGTAATAAAGAGAATGTTGGTTTAGAAAGTCGAAAATAGGTTAGTCTTTGCTACTGATGTTGATTAGCGTAGCTATTTTTCAATAGATGGAGCATAGAGTCCATGTCCCACTATGCACCCAGTATGTACCACTCTCCCCTATATGATACCATACACATGCTTATTATTGCATTAATGGCAAATGCTGACAATATCAATGTTCCCTTATGAAATCTATGACAGCAAATGTTATTAATACTATCATTATAATCTTCTAAGAACGCAGTGGACGTGTGCACGTGCCTACTTTCACTTTTTGACACTTTGTTTAGTGCTTATCACATTTTCTTTTGCAGTTCATATATTAGCTCAATAAAATTCCACATTTTAGTTTTGGTACTTGTAATCGTACATAGAATTATTTTAGGTATACTATAACATGTATCCATTCCAAAAAGGCAACATTAATTTAGCACATACATGAAATCTCCAAGAAAATTTCATTAATCAATCGAATATGCACAAATTGTATTAAGACCCCATTCTGTTACACTTTCATAGCAAAAATCATTATTAAACGTTGAAGATGTAATATTTACAAAAAAATTGCTTTGTTACTTTTTGTGTTTCAAATATATAATGTAGTAGTTCACATTACTTTATTTGGATAATGGTAAGAATAATAGGGGCATGACATTCTCCTAGCGTAACACTTTAGTGAGATGAAAGCCAAGACAGGTCAGAAATTTTCAATACACTCTCCATATGTACTTAGTCAGCCTTTGAACAAAAATAGGTCCTCGGAGGCATGAATAGAAATGTTAGTAGCTCTAAGTGGCATTGTCTTTTCGCCCCGTACCTACTATTACATTATCCCTGGGATAAGTGCCCTCCTCTTTCTCCGCAACTTCCTCCGCTTCCGCTCTCCTCGACCACCGCCGTCAAAACTCCGAGTATATAATATTGATTTTTACTTGTGTCCTTTTGTAGCCCTTCCTGAGGTGGGTCCGAAGATAACAGGCGGCCGACCTCGTTACCAAGTCGGCGACACCGTACGCGTCAACTGCACATCTGGCAAGTCTAAGCCCGCGGCTCAATTGGCTTGGTTCATTAACGGCGAGCCGGCCGATCCTAACTTCCTACGTGGACCTTTCATCCGGGACAGTGGCAGGGAGGGACTCGAAACATCCACACTAATGCTCGAATTCACAGTCAAACAGAAGCATTTCAATCACGGCGACATGAAACTTAAATGTTTGGCGACGATTGCCCGTGTTTACCTCAGAAGTAACGAAGAATCCGTCGAAGGAGAAAAACAGCCAAAAGCTGCTGTTTTAGAGAGTCGAGGAACAGCAGCACCAGTTGGTTCTAGAGCGGATCGTGTGCAAGGTTTGTATTATCTGTGCATGTTATAATATTTTGTATTGACTAATCCTTTATTTGATGAAAATCCATATTAAATATAAATATATAAATAACAACTACGTTTTCAATTTTCACTAATTCGAAAATGAATAGTGTAAACACATGGATGTTAAAACTAACTTCAAGCAGTAAATAAATACTGTGACTTACATATATACATTTATACGTAAAACGTATATGCATATATGCATGTGTTTGAGATACACACATACATTAAGTGCCATTGCCGACAATCGAATGCACAGACACCGGTGTTTCGACCTTTGAGGTCTCGTCAGTGTGCGTGGAGACTGTCGACAATGGCTTCAAGACTTAAAAAGCTGCTTATGTCATTTTTGCGTGTTAAATGCAGTGAGAGTATCATAGCGACATCTAACATCCAAAAGATGACACAAAAAAAGCGATGGCTTCTGACGGCATGTTCAGATATACAGAGGCCTGTATGTTAATAGTGTATCTCGTGTAATAGAGCCTTATGTGGCGTCACCTATCAAAACGAAAATGAATAGTGTAAACACATGGATGTTAAAACTAACATCAAGCAGTAAATAAATACTGTGACTTACATATATACATTTATACGTAAAACGTATATGCATATATGTATGTGTTTGAATACACACATACATTAAGTGCCATTGCCGACAATCGAACGCACAGACACCGGTGTTTCGACCTTTGAGGTCGCTTTTTCTGTGTCATCTTTTGGATGTTAGATGTCGCTGTGATACTCTCACTGCATTTAACACGCAAAAATGACATAAGAAGCTTTTTAGGTCTTGAAGCCATTGTCGACAGTCTCCACGTACACTGACGAGACCTCAAAGGTCGAAACATCGGTGTCTGTGCGTTCGATTGTCGGCAATGGCACTTAATGTATGTGTGTATCTCAAACACATGCATATATGCATATACGTTTTACGTATAAATGTATATATGTAAGTCACAGTATTTATTTTTCACTAATTCATTAAAAGTTTGACAATTAGTTTGCCTATTGAGAGGCTTCTTGAGACATGAAGTTACAGAATTAGAATAAAACTAATAATTATGCTTGTCAGAAAATGACATTGGGTAAATAAATTTGTATCGATATGATCGTTTAACAGAATTTTAATTTTTATTTAAGTTCTAAAGATTCCAAGGTATTTAATTTCATTTTAGTATGCCCGATATGTGAAATATCAAAGCTTCTATTAAAACTATGTTCTCTTTCCTAAATGTGGTTATAGCAAACAGACTCAGTATTCTTTCATATTAATGATATTTCGATATCATTTTCTGAAACGTGGTTCCAGTTTGTATAATAAAATTCTTAGAACATCTATTACAGTTCAAATTATTGACCCTGAATGTTTATGTTTTATTATTTTATGTTATCGTTTTAAATATATTTTATTAAGTTATTATTAGTTCTAAATGTAATGCTAATAAAACTTTTCTTTCAAAATTTCTAATATTTTTACTAGTTGGGCATAAAATACTCAAAAATTTTGAAATTACTTTAACTTAAAAAAAAAACAATGTATTATTTAGAGCTATGATTAATTTAGCAAAGTATATTATGTCTCAAAATAACAATATCGATTAGTCTATGATTTAATCTGCAATGAATGTTCTTAGATTTATGTAGGACAAATCGGAGAAACGTTTGAGAATAGGATATCGGAACATTAATTCTGGTTTAGATCAAAAAGAGACTAATTCAGCTTTCTCGAACCACTTTTTGGAAGAATATATTTTAAATATTGATAATTCTAGAATCAAAATAAATCTTTTAGAATCTGAAAAATAATTAAAAGAAAGGATTTGGTAATTTATTTAATGATCAAATTAACAGAACTAAATCACTTTTTACCGACTTTTTGTCATTTTTGGAAAGCAAGATTATGATTTCAAATCTGTAGATAGACAAGTATCTTTGTTACCCCGTGTCTGACGAATCTACTTCATTGGCGAAAGGGTTTTCAACTTGCGACTAAATTAGTAAATATTCTGAATTTCGTGGGTTAGAGATCTATTATTTAAGTATCTAAAAATTATTAACTAATATTAAATACGAATGAATTACCTATGATTATGAATATATTTGAAATTTAGGTTACCTGTCAAAAGATGTGCCATTCAAAACAAGAAATGCAATATTCTGGTAGAATAATGAATCATTTGTTCATGATTGATTGTCAGCCAACGAGAATGTATAGAAAAATTCTTAGCCTACTATAGAAGCAAACAAAATTTGAAAATCAATATATTTTATTATTCAATATACTCTCCTCTTAATTGGATGCATTGATTACAACAAACTTGCAACGCCTCAAAACATTTAAACACATTTTTTTTATCTTGCCCTGCAAACCAGCTTTCCACAGCTTCTATCACCTCTTCGTTGGAAGAAAATTTACGGCCTTTAAAACTTTTTTTCAATATGCATGGCAACATGCGATTTGTGTACAGGTGCATTGTCCAGCAAAAACAAAACGTCTTTGGACAACTTTTCGCATCTTCTCTAAATATTTTTCTCTCGTAGAGTGGTCAGCAATGTCGAATAGTAATTCCCCGTTATTGTTCTACCCTTATTCAAAAAATCAATCAGGATTACTCGATGGCAATCCCAAAAAGCTGAAGCAAGAACTTTTCCAGCAAATTTTTGAACACGAAACTTCTTAGGCCTTGGAGGACCAGAGTGTCTCCATTCCATCGATTGCTGATTTGTTTCTGGGTCGTGGAAATGTGCCCAAGTTTCATCCTTAGTAACAATACGGCTTAAGAAGTGTGCATCTTTCTCAAACCGAGCACAGATCGAACGCGATGCTTCCATCCATGCGCGCTTCTGGTCAACAGACATTTGAGGATCCATTTTGCAGAAATTTTTCTCATGTTCAAATCGACGTGAAGTATATGAACTATATAACGAACGCGTTCAAATGAAATATTCAGTGCCTCAGATATTCGTTTTACTCCAATTCAATTGTCTGACAAAATCATGCCATGAACTGCATCAACATTTTCGGGGACGGACACAGAAACTGGCCTTTCTAATCAGTGTTCATCTTCAATGGAAAATTTATTGCTTTTGAAGTTGGCAATCCAATTTTTTACAGTCGCATACGATGGACATTGATAGCCGAGGGTATTAGGCATATCTTCCTATATGTGCTTACCTCTTAACTCCTTCAAATACAGGTACTTGATGATGGCCCGATACTCCTCCAATTTTTCGATTTTTAAATTTTTGGTCGATATCCTTTCTTTCAAATTTTAGTGCGCAACTTTGGTTTGACTTTTTGACGTAAAACAACACGGAAACGGTCAAAGTTAACTAAATATCAATACATCCTGGTAGGAAATGTTTGCGTGAGACTATTATAAAATATTGCATTATATGAAGTAGTTCTTGTTCCTGTCGACTAAGAATTCTAAGAATTGCATGAAATGACATCTGTTTATATTGAGGGACAAATTGTGAAATCACAAATAATCATTATATGCTAATTCGATATACATATCCTCTTATTACAAAAAGAAGAAAAGTTGAACAATAAACCAGTCAATGTGTATAATCGAGGATAGAATCCGCTATAGCTTTCAAAAACTATCTTTATATTTATGTTATGTACTAAAAGTCCTCCAAATATGGGTATTCCAGGAGGAGGTAGAGTGCTAGTGAACTTACTAGCTAACACTCTTAAGTTGGTGCGTGCCTAGCCGATATCGGTGGAACCACCAGAGAAAGAGCGGTACTACCAACATAGTAGGTACATATTAAGTAGTCCGATTTGGCCCGCTGTTGGCAGTCAAGATTGAGGTAATGATAGTGACCTGCATCTTCCCAGGTCCTAGAGTAATGCAGTATAGCTCCTTAAGTTACCCCCTATATCAATTGCTGGAGTGCGCCAGACACTGGGTGAATGGATAGAAGAGGTATATTAAATTGAGTAGGACTTTAGTCCAGCTGTTAACTGTATCTCGGCATATACAGGGTGCAGCATGACACATTCCACATGCAGTTTTACTATTCAACCTAATCCAGAGTAACCGGTCAAGCGTTTACCCCTTTCCCCAGCAGTCAGGGGAGGGGATAAGTCCTCTCATTTTGGGCTTCTCACCCCAATTGGCGATGGTTTAGGAGGGTCTTTCCATTCGCCTGGCTTACAAAGTCAGTAGAAATATAGGTAGGTTCTCTCTCGACCTGTCGGGTTCGACACAGTTGATGGCGATGGAGAAATGATGGCGGCGAGGGGGAAACCACTACTGGATATTTTTGTACAGACCTGTGGAAATGCTTGGAAATATTAAAAGAGAGTTTATATTTTATGGGCCAGTCAAGTTAAGAGGATCTCATCCCTATTACTTAAGTAGGGTCGAAAAAGTCACAATTACACAAAAATATAAATACATCAAAGAAAATTAAGGATTTCATATAGCCTTCCGCTGTAGCTAGAAGACGCTAATTATGTTTTGGTTTGTTATATATAAGTATATTTAACTTTAGAATATATACTATGATTTCGAGGAGTACCTGTTATTTTTTTTATTTTGAAATGTATTTTTATGTTTATTATACCTTACTATATATGTTTATACACCTTTGTGTTTTATTTTGGATATGTCGTACACCATCAGTGGTAGTGGTTTCCCCCTCGGATGGCGGATAGGCAGCTCATTTCTTGATATAAACACGCTGATTAAGCTTATCTCAAACCAATTGTCCATTGAGGGCATGATAGATTAAGTCCTCTGAACAGATGCTATCATGTTAAGTAGTCAATTTCTTCTTAATGTTAAAATTTTCTTTTTGTTTGGCAACTTTGGCAAATTCGGCCAATTTTGCTGTTCAATGTCTTTTCGGCAATATCACAAGACGCAATTTTTGTTGCGAAGTTTTCGATGTTAGGAACCTATAAGATTTATTATAATTTCCAGCATTTTGTTAACTTATGGTATCAAAATGGAGATGGATTAATATCGAATATATAGAGATTATCGTCTTTTGTTCTTATCAGCGCCTGAATACTACCCGCTATCTAAATTACATTTGAAGGGTAGCATAATTATAATGTAGTGCTTTAGAACACTTTAATATGAAAATAAAGTTAATTGCGATGGGTTTTTAAAGCATAATAATTTAAAACCATGCTTACACCGAATTAGAAACTTTGGAGTCTTTAATACATACCCCCTGATTCGCCTTATAGTTAAAGCTAATATTTCGACTAAACTTGTAAACCAACCTTGATGAATATAAAACAATATTGAATAAAATTATGATTCTACTTGATATCACATTTGTTTTCGAATCGTTAATGCTGATTTAGAAACATGCTAATGGCATGTAACGCTATCAATAAAAATATGTGTTTGCTTAAATTACTGATATCCTATTCTTTGTTGAACACTTAGTTATAACTGGAGCGCGGACATGCCCGGTTTAAACTACGACGAAGATACAACGGAACAAAGAAATAATGTAAACAACACAAGCTTACTGAGTAGCACTAATTCATATGGGGAACTGCAACATCTGTTTACGCCCGAGAAGTGCCCGAGAATGAGAGCAAAAAATGCCTATAAAATAAGGAATTTATGAGTAAAATTCTTTTGTCATCGGCGTAGATAGGAGCGTGAGGGGTTTTTAAAAGAGAAATAAAATTTTTGTTCATACTTACGTTAGTTTCGTTTTTTCATTGTTTTGACTGTTGATTACGTACTTCGTAATTTATGTAATAGTCTGTTTATACCGGTTTATTGAATCGACTTCTCCCAATTATCTAGACGTAAGTGTGCACTGGATTTCGTTTAGTTTCAATAACATACGCGTACATTTTTAGTTATCATTTATTTAGATCTAGAATATTGTTTATGTTACCTTCTCTGATATGAAAATGAATTGTCAGTGATTCCGAAATTTATTACAATGTCTGTAAAATATCGTTACAGAATGCCAAAATATCGTACGTTCGTCACTTAGCTTTGCTAAAACATAGACAGAAATAGTTTTTATGCAGAGAATTTCGATAGTTTACAAAATTTCGTTACATGTTTAAATAACGATGCTCGAAGTATTTCTGAGTGCAAGGAACTAACACAAATCCCAAATTAAAAAATCAGTTGTTATTCCTTCAGGAACGCTTTGGAAATTTGCCTAAACTAATCACATATTTTCAAGTTCGAAATCTCAAATTAAAAGATGGATTAACCACATTGGACGTGGGCTATTAATGATTTCAAAAGTATTCCAAGTGACTTCGGATGTGTCCCTCGGCAAAAGTTAGACACAGTTTTTAATAGAAATCCAGATTTAATAACATTGCGGCAATTGTGTATGCTAAATATCCTGAAATAAAAGAATATATCCAGTATGCACCTATAACCAGTTGCGATGTAGAAAGGACGGTTTCTATCTATAAGGATGCACCTAATTCAAATAGAACAAGTCTTACAGAAGAGAAAATGAACAAATAATAAGGTATTTTGTATTTTATAGATCACCAGCCACTTTTTATCCAATTATATAAATAAAACTAAAACCTCTTTAAATAGACAACATGTCAATAGTGCGCCCATAGGCAATGAGTCATGAACCGTTCGTGTCCGCGCCCTAGTTATAACAGATGCAAATTTTAAAATACAGATAAAATTAGGACTTAAGGGTATATATAACTTCAATCTATCAAATGTCCGTATTATCTATCAATCCACTACAAATACAAGTGAGGTTCCCATATTTTTACTGTCTATTTGGTCTAATATCTAACAGATTAAGTTTGGTTTATATCTAAGAAAATTGGTTGTTTTTGTAAACTGACCCTAGTAGCACACAATATTGGGCCAACATTGGCTGCTGGTCGTTTATTTGTTGGCCCGACCTCGGCGGCTGATATCAATCCGATGTGAAAGTGTTAACATTTTACAACGTTGGATAAATATCATTGCATGATATTGGCCCAACATTTTGCACAGACATTTTTCCGATTTGAGCATAAATCGCCTCAGGGTCGGCAGCTGACACTGATGCGATTTAAAGCAAAATCGGCTGATAATCGTAGGGGAATATTGGCTGTTGATCTGCGTACGACATCGTATTGCTGTCACGATGCGATATGTATATGATATTATTTACCTACACATATATGATGTTACGAAGTGATATAAATACAATAATATATACCGCCATTTTGCCAACATTCAATTTTTAGTAAATGTTCATTATATCGAGTGTTCCTCTTTACTTGAAGACACCTAATTAAATAGTTTACTAATAACGCAATAAGCAAAAATATTGTTACCACTGATAGGGGTCATTACGATTAATATTTTTGTTGGAACGAATTTTTAAAGAGTCTAAATCCGGCCTACTATGATAAAAAATGAGGTGTGGCCACCACACGACTTTCTTATACGTCTGAGTGTTTCAAACTATACAATCTTAAGAATTTTTGTATACAAAACT
The DNA here is from genome assembly GCA_963170755.1 of Amphimallon solstitiale. Classification (NCBI taxonomy): domain Eukaryota; kingdom Metazoa; phylum Arthropoda; class Insecta; order Coleoptera; family Scarabaeidae; genus Amphimallon; species Amphimallon solstitiale. The sequence continues at coordinate 2,226,096 of OY720678.1, forward strand.
TATTCAAAATCCTATTCTAAGTACTATTATTCTCTTAATAAATCGCTATAGAATGCATACTTTGCAAGATATTCGAAGAAAAGTGCTACTCGTTAAGAGTAAAAGTGCTACTTCCGGTCCGAATTTTGAAATTTCATGTATACAAAAAGTATTGCAAATATAACTCTAAATACTTTTGTACTCTTAATAAATATATATAGAATGCATAATTTACGACATATTTGCAAAAATCGCTATTCGGTAAGAGTAAAAGTGTTACTTCCGGTCCGAATTTTGAAATCTTTTTTATACAAAAGATATTGAAAACTATGTTTTAAATACTTTTATACACGTAACGTACCTGTCTAAAAAGCTTGACTTGCGAAATATTCGCAAAAAACCGATTTTCGATAAGAGTAAAAGACCTACTTCCGGTAGGAATTTCGAAAAACTTTTTAAGTAAAATTGTTCTCAATTTTAATTTGAAGTACATATGAATTCTTTATAAATTTGTATAAACTTAGTATTTGACGAAATATTGGCAAAATTCGATTTTTTCACTGAAGTAAACTGCTACTTCCGGTCTACCGATTTTACTGAAAAATAATCAGATCTCAAGAGGGAGATTATACACGTAAATACAAAATTTGGAATTGATATCTCCAGCGGTTTGACCGCTATCGTGGTCACACACAGACACACACACAGACAGACAGACACACACAGAGACATTTTTTAAAAACCACTTTTTTGGTATCAGGGGACCTCAAAACGTGGACATCTGCAAAAATCTCGAGGTCGAAAATTTTCATCATCACAATACTTCCTTATACTACATATAAGAAAGTAAAAAAGAAAACTCTAGTGCAAGTAGTCATATAGCAACGATGAAAATAATATAAATTAAATTTAAAAAAAGTTGTTGCTAATCACTAAAAGACTCCAAATAGGTACAAAGTTTCGCTGAAATTTTTTCTACATTTTTGTCTATAAACTCAATCAAAAAATTCTTATCACAAGAATTGAAACAATTGAAATTATATTGAATATTGAATTACAATTTTAAAACATTAATTAAATTGGATATTTTTTAATTAAGTAACTTCAAACACTAATTTCTATTTTAATCATAGTTGGTCAGAATTAGACTCCCAAAAAATCGTTTTCCTATAAGAATATTTATTGTAATGGCCTCTATCACTGGTAAGAGTTTAACACATATGGCGTTATTAATAAACAAGTTATTGTTTGTATTCATGTAAAGTGAACACATTGTATATTCACATTCAAGGAAGTCAACTATAATGTAATTTTATGAACAGCTATTCTAAGGTAGCATATTATGACATGCTACCCCGAAATTGCTACACCATAGTTAACTTCCAATTCAGTATGAATACATAAATGAATGTCACTATTAAATTTAAGTTGACGCAATACAGTAAAGAAATACATGCAATAAGCGTACTACTACAAAAAAATGTATGTTTTGAATGAACTGATGTCGTACACAGATAGATAATGAATGTGAATTAAATGAAGACAAAATAAATATTTTCACAAATTTAATTTCTTTATGAAATAACGCCAGGATTATACATATATTTATAAATATAAAATAAATATATAATTGGAAATATAAATCATAATTTATTATAAAAAAAAATGCCAAAATTCTAAAAAAAATAATAAAAGTACATACTGTGGAGAAAATTAAAAAGATGTTGAAAGATATACGATCTGTTAAATTAATATAGTTGTTAAGAAATTTGATGAGTATATGAGAGCATTTTCAGATTTGACATTTAGTGTCAACTTTTAAAGATATTTAAAAGAAGAATGAAAATTGTCGAAATTTTCAGTTATCCATATCTTCGTAAACATTAAAGGTACAACAAAATGACATATGGTAATAATTTTTACGTAGAATTTAATAATTTTAGTTAAAAATTTATGGCACATTTAAATATCAAGATATAACAAACTAAATCAGATTTACTTCCACCCTGACAATTAAGGTGAAAATATGATATTACACTTATAATAAAATTCTTACAGACATTTTCAAATAAAATTATTATATATCTGTGTTGCTTCCAGTCTCTAAAAGTTGGGATATTCCATTAGCAGTGCAGTTAAATTGTGTTGTATCCAGCTTTTTCGGTATCTGGTTAATCCTACCGCCTTCTCTATCACTTCCTGTAGCAAGCCATCAGCCAGTACATTAATCGTTATCCATATCACTAGAGTTTTCAAAACGACGGCGTACTACATCTGCGAGCAAACGAAACATATTTATTAATATGATGGTAGATATAAAATAGATATACAGGGTGATTCAATAGCCGCTTTTTCGATTGCTCTTTTGTATTTTTAATAAAAGAAAAAACACTTAGTGGAGGATTCATGGTTGCTTGGGGTGCATATTCTAAAAATACTTTAAACTCTGACGCACTTCCGGTTTCACCCGAAATACATTAAATTTATTTTTTTATATTATTTTGGATTTTCTAGTACTGCATTATATTGCCTATTCAACCGTTTTTTCTTTCTCAAAATTGAGCAATAGTTTTTGAGTTATTAATTTTTTTTGAAAATATTTGACCAAAACACTTGCTCAGAAAAAAATTATTTTCACATTCTTCTTAAAAGTAAAACATTAACATTGGTAGTGCTTGTAGCCAAGAAAATTCTGCATCATTTGGTATAAGTTGTACTCGACAATACCTCAAAAAACGTTGTTTTTTCAAAGCCTACTTCCCCAAATTTTCACATACCAAAAACTCATTTTTTTAAGATATTTTATTGTGGCATTTTGCTTTTTATTCTTTCATTTTTGTTAAACATGTCCTATACACATTTATAAAAGCATTGCTATTAGTTATCATCAAAGTAATTAGTCTTATGAAGAGTTAATAGATATGATTGACCTTTTTGGTGAATCTAAAAGAAACTCTTTGCTGGCCTCCATACCTTATGCACAGTGACCCCTGGTAGAAGCCAACAGAAGCCAGAAACCTTCGAAAGTATAAAGGAAAGGTTCGAGTGAACTGAATGACAAAAACAGCGGACAAAATCAATAACTGGTGAGGATAATAAGTTTATGGTACTTGACCGCTAATAAGATAGGCATAGGACATTGTTAATAAAAATGAAAGAGAATAAAAAGGAACAAACTGTCACAATAAAATACCGAGTGTTGCATTGAAAAAAAATAAGTTTTTGGTACGTGATAATTTCGGAAAGTAGGTTGTGTAAAAACAAAGTTTTTCGAGGTATTGTCGATTGCAACTTATACCAAATTATGCAGAATTTTCTTGCCTACAAGCACCACCAAAGTTAATGTTTTTACTTTTCAGAATAATGTGAAAATAATTTTTTTCTGAACACGTGTTTTGGTCAAATATTCTCAAAAAAAAATTAGTAACTCAAAAACTATTGACTTCATTTTGAAAAACAAAAAAGTTGAATAGGCAATTTAAGGCAGTACTAGAAAATTCAAAAATATATAGGATGTCATTTAAAAAAATTAAGTTCCGTAAGTTTCCGGTGAAACCGAAAGCGAGTCACAGCTTAAAGTATTTTTACAATATGCGCCACAAGCAATCATTAATCTTCTACTAATTATTCTTTCTTTTATTTAAAACACAAAAGAGCAATCGAAAAAGCGGCTACTAATGACTAAGCCTGTATAATACAAATAATTTTATGCTATGTTTTATCTAGTATTATGTTGAAATAGGCAGTAATGTGTTCAGCAATAAAAAATATTATTCAATTCTAATTGGTAATAATTAATAATCAAAAAAACAAATGTTTGGAACATGCTCAATTAAACCACTAAGCAAATTAATATGTCTCTCATTTAAATTATATACAGCCTGTAAATGTTAGTGTATAGAAATTCAGTATCTTCAACTGGCAATTAATAAAGGCAGTGCCGTTTGGAAAACAACACATTACCTACAATCACCTGGTATATTGTTGTTTGACAGAAAGGTATTTTCTTGTTCTTCCCTTAGTGAAAATTGCATGGATAACGTCGTCGTCATACATTTCTTCATGATGATATGTACTGCTTTCTTAATTGATTCTCCAGAGATATAAAACTTGTATCTAAAAAGTAAGTTAAAGGGTTAAAAACGCGCAAGTGTGTCATAAAATAAATATTTTCTTCTTTATCGTCTTAAACTGCTCTAATATTATATTAGCAGTTTTAAAGTTATTTTTCTTTGGTCTAACGCTGCACACCAATTATACAAAATACATATTCTTTCAAAGTATAATACACATAATTCCATTTATAGATATAGCTGTCGGTTCTTGGTGAAACATAATTTATATATACTTTAGGGTAGATAAAATTAAAAAACACTTGATTTCGTTTCACTTAGTTTATTAGAATATCTCTAATAATATTGTTTCGGTATGTTCTACCATTCTCAAAGAACTAAATTTGTGTGTGTATCAAAGTATGTACAATAAATACACCCTCAGCCCTCAAGTAATATATAAGTTTACAAAATATACACACAAATTTAGTTCTTTGAGAATGGTAGAACATACCGAAACAATATTGTTAGAGATATTCTAATAAACTAAGTGAAACGAAATCAAGTGTTTTTTAATTTTATCTACCCTAAAGTACACATAATTCCGACAAATTATTAGGTTGGTGTACACAAATTAGACGAACTATCTATTTGTGAAGTTAATTAAATATTAATCTGACATTTATAAATGAAAATAAAATTATTAACACAATATTCAGTAAGAATTTGAAGTTTAAAACGTTTGTCAAACATTTTGACCTATTGTTATTGTATAATGGGTGTGCAACCAATGTTATAATATGATTAAGATATTATAACATTACTTTATTATCATTTATTTAACACATATACTTCTGAACGTCTTCCCTGATATTTAGATTTCCGAAGTGTCCTTGAAAATCGGTCTATAAGTGGCGTCTGGCGGCTGTCGTTATAATATAGTTTTTATATATTAAGAGGGATCTCTACTCCCAGCCGCTGAGGCCACTGTAGACAGTTTGATTTCTCCATAAAATTAACCCTAAATATTAATCAATTTTTAATTTTCTTATACCAAATGAAAGAGAATTCTATGTACGTAGTCATATTTTTTCTATAGATATTTTAGAAGTTGTCATAATTAGTAGCAGAAGTAGGTCAATATTAGACATTTTGTCGAATTTATTTTGAAATAAATAAAAAGAAATTCAAAATTTTACTTCTTAGCGTACGTATATTTGAGTTTTCTCTACAAATTGATGTAATCATTTATAGCATTGGTTGAAAGTTGATCTTAATTTTAAGGGGAAATCGAAACCCCTGCATTTATCAAATGTACTGGCCCGTCCAGTAGAGATCCCTCTTAAGGGGGCTTACGCTTAAAACACAAATAAACAAAGGCTCAATGCATGTTCGACTGGAATTAGTTTTTAAAATAAAGTTTCTGAAATTTTGTTATGATGTTGTAAATTTGGCCAACTTCGAGGGTGAAATGTCGGAGTAAATAATTTTAATGATGAGAAAGTACTCCCAACGACACCTTAATTGCTCCTTTGTATTCAACTTAATGCAAAAACATATTAAAAAAAACAAAAATTTCTGCTGGTTGTTTTATGAGAACGAATACCTTACAACTGCCGAATTTGCATGAATTTAAATTTAAATTAATTTTACGAGTGTGACAATTACAAAACCAATGCATACATTCATCCATATATACACATTTGCATAAGTTCAATAAAAATAGTACCTGTATATTATGTTAATATGTAATGTACTTACATGTTCATTTTCGCTTATGGCGGCGTGATGACACAACACACAAGTATCTATAATTTAACATATATCGCAAAAATAATTAATAGTAAAAAGGAGAGAAAATTAAGAAAAACGTTTTAACAAACTACGCAATAAAAATGCACCTAATACACTGCTTGGCTGACTGCTTAACATAGGTAGTCTGTGGAAGGGGGGTATTTAGATAGACGGCGCCAGACAGTCCCGCCAAAGAAACTGTGACATCATCCCTTTTAATCTACTTTATATCCAACACTGACCTACAACCAACCGCACAGTGACGTTGTGAACTTGATATTGTATAGCCATTTCCTTTTAATGTTAATAGTATATAGATTTCTGTTGTCAATACAATATCAGTATCAGATATTTAACCAATATATTACCAATGTAGACAACGTTTGTCTGATGTCAACCCAACGACATAAATTGACATTTACGTGATATCGGAATTTTATGTTCGTATAACATTGGGTGGGGGTCACTGATATTCTACCGATCTTATAATGTTGGGCTGATGTTGGCCTGCTGTCATAGTGACGATCTTGGCTACTAGGGGAACCAACTAAAAAAATACTAAAATTTAGATACAACATGGAGGTTTAAAAAAAATCTTCTCAGTCATATTGTACGATAATATTTTGGTCCAAATATCTTTGATGGGGCAGGGTATCAATTCAAGACGACATAAGAAGCAAGAACCAACAAAATCATAAAAAAATTCAAGATTTCATTCTTATCAGATTGAGTACTAAGAATTTTAATGGTTGACAATGAAGTATAGCGCTGTCGGAAGCTAAGGCTTCAGCACGTTGAATTCTGACATTGTTTAGTCGTGGATATATTACTGGGATCTACGGACAAGAATTTATGCTATAGGTTCTCAAAAAGTCTCCACTGCCAACGAAAGCGTGTAATTAATCAAGAATGCTCATGTCGACTACTTGTTAGGAATCTTGCTGATTGAATACAATCAAAAATTTAAAAGTTTCCATAGAGCAAAGCAGGCCGCACAAGTATATACAAAAGATTATGGCAATACATGAAAATAGCTGACTTAAAAAAACTTTCCAAATTCCTTAAATGATTGACGAATGCGGCTGATTAGAAAAATATCATTAATTCAGTATAAAGATAAAGATTATTGGTTTCGCAACAAAACGATAACAAAATAAGTTTGCACCGCATGTTTTTAAGATTACACAGATTTCCGTAAGGATAAAAGGAATTACAGAGATTTTATATAATGTTAAGAGTAATTTTAGATGACGAGAAGATAAATATGGGATTTAAAGGGTATTGAAGAGGCTATAAATATATAATAATTTGAATAAATTATTATATATTTATAGCCTCTTCAATAAATGTAGTATTTGATTCTTGTTGTAACATTATCGAATAATATAAGTAAGCTTGGCTTTTCCTTAATTTATTATTATATTATTCATACTTCTTCTCCAGAAATTAATTTCGCAGGAAAGCCAAGAGGCGAGAAATTATGAAAGTAGACATCTAGAGGTTTTAAATAGATTTTAAATATCTTTAAATAAAATGTTTCAACAGATAATATAACGAAAAGAGATTTTTGGAAAATGTTTCTTATCAATATCAAATTCAAAATCCCCAAAAAGAATAATAAAATGTAGCGTGAGTAGAGAACAAAGAAAGACCTGTAATGTAACTGCTAAATAAACCTTTGTTTTGTATTATTTGTATATATTTTTCAATTTCATTCATTAAATATCTCTTACACATCAATCTGTAAATGTGCGTATCATTATTTGAAATATTTTTCGCTTTTGATTTCAAAATACCGCCATCTTTAGTAATTTTCTTTGTAAGACACCATTTTTTCGTAAATAGACAGAAATCAGTTTATCAATTGCAATATAATACGCATACATTTAACATTTTATTTGTCTCTTTGTCTAAAAATTCCGTTATTTTTGACATTTTTCATTATTCAAGACTTTTGGCCATATCTAGTACAAATTTTAATATTGCTGTAATATTAGGTCAATATAACTTTAGAATTAGTTAATTGCATATAATTCTACGAGATTCATTTTGCGATCTACGGTAGATACGGCAGATACTAGAATATTTATACAGAAGCGTGGGCATAGCATCTGTATAAAAATATCCAGGTATTTACAAGCACAACCTTCTTTTTAAGCAATTGTTGTTTGTAGGATTTCCCTGCGTCAGCTATTAGCGTAATATCTTTGAGAAATCCTAGCATCTGTCTGCAAATTCAGTTCTTAAATAAGAACCTCTATAGGAAAACTCACAAGCAATTCTTACTGAATGTGTGAGGCACAGTTATAGAGAGCTCGTGGATCTTGTTAATGATGAAATACTGACCTGACGCTGTAAGAAATGCCTGCAGTTACAAAGAATAATACTAGATCTATAATTATAATTTCTTTTGTTAATAATTATTTTCGATCAAGCGGTTCATAACTTGGTTCTAACTACACTTAATATATCTCCATAATTGATATGTTGTTGGGCAGACAATGACAACCCATTCGCCAGATATGGTTGTATGTATCCTGTATGACCTGTTATGGTATCTAATGGTATGTAATGTTCTGGATGCAGTAAATCACATGCTTTTATACCCAGATGTATTCTGAAGACGTTATAGCTCTGTTGGAGGCGAACATTAGTGAGGCTTAACTTACCTACGTTATATTTAATTACCAAGTCAAAGTGGACACAAACGTGGTGTAAACTGGTGACTTGTTGGCATATAACAAAAGCACAGGAATAATCGCAGATCCAACCGCAAGGCGAAGTTTAGCTCATGCTGCTTTTCAACTTAACCTTGTATATTATCGAGTGCCTAAGGTAAATAAAAACAAAAATAAAATAAAATTCAATAACGCGCCACGCACCACTACAAAAAAAATGAGCTTATAAAAAATCGAATACTCGAACCCAAAAATTATGAGAATTATTAATCTTTAAGCTCACCGAATTCACAAATTTCCACCAATTCTATGAAAAAAACCACGAAGTAACTGTTGAAACCATTCACCATCAAGCATCAACACCCTGCTCACGTAATAATTTTTTCCTCACAGAACAACGGAAAGATGAGACAGAAGAGACATCAGCAAGTACCTCGTTATATTTACAGTAAATTTGATATGAAAATGAACTTTGATATAATGCTGTTTTATGCGGTGGTGGAGAAATCCTGCCTCTAAACCTTCTAGTAAGGTTATGGACATCCATTCTGAAAGTGATCTTCTGATATAAATATGGTGGTGTTTTCAATGTAATAATTTTATTATACAAATTCAAACACCGAAGCTCCCTCCTATTATGCATATTCAACCACCGTGCACAGCTGAGTTTGTGTGAAATGTGATCGAACTTCCGTATGCCATATATAAACCTCAAACAGGCGTTTTGTATTTTGTGTATGCGATCCTGAGTTAACTTATCTAAAGCAGAATGATATATTGGAATGCAGTATGAAAATTGAGAGAGGACAAAAATATCACAAAGATTCCTCTTGATGCCCTCACTGAATACATGTCTGTGAGGATAGAGTTTCTTCACATTTTGATAAGCATTGCGGATGTAGCCATAAACCTGCTGTCTGTACCTATGTGTATTATCCATAACCAGTCCCAGATTCCTCACACATTCCACGATTGGTATCTTAGAGTTGTTAATTTCAATATTAAAAGTGCGAGAAATATTATTACAGGTCTTCACAGAACCGAATAGGATTACTTTTGACTTATCCGGATTTAATGTGAGACAATATTCCGTGGATACTCTATGGAGACGACGCAAGTCTCTATTAATAGTTGCAACAGAATGTTCCCAGTTATTTGGTTCAAAAGAATAATACCGTAGTGGGCAAGGAAAATCTTAATCCTAGTGGCACAGAAATCAGCCTGATGGGCAATAAGCAAGTTAAATATTTTAAAAGAAGAATTTCATTTTTAAAAATTATTTATTGAGTAAAAATACATTTATTCCCGTTCGAGAGGTGTATCTAGCGGGAGCTTGTATCTAACTGAATACATCTTATTATGAATATTATAACAATGGTTAAAAGTGCTAACTACATGTTTTTCTTACTACTATCTTAATTCTAAAGAAACGTTCTTATTGTCGTGCATTGTGTCGGCTTCGCAAGGCCGGCGTCGTCCCACGACATGTAACTCCTCCCCTCTCAGATGGAAAATTACGTTGATGAGCTTCTCAACTGGTCAACGGATGGTTTCCAGGAATTTCCGGCGCCTCTTCGACAATAAAATAATACCTATAACACACAGAATTAAATTTATTAATATGCTCCAAATGGTAATTGGGTGATTGTGGGGTTTCACGTTGTCCATAGCTTGAACTTCGTCTTGTAGTTCTTGCAATTTTTGATGTATCTTTGTGATGTTCCTGTATTGGGTGTTTTTGACTCCAGTTTCTCTCTCTTCTCGTTTTTCTTGTTTTACAATCTTCCTATCGTATCACATAGAAATTCTTCGTAACTAATTCCATGGTATTTTAAATTTGAATTTACATACTGTTTATCGTTTATAATCAAATATTGGATCATAAGGTTAATTACAGTAAATTTGGTATCATATAATTGAATAGGAAGCGGATACAAATGATAATATGTATATGGTTCGATTTCGACAAATAGGATTTGGATAATAAAAGTGATTGTATTTGCCTTTATATAAGCTTTTACTTTTACAATATTTTCTATTATGTGTATCTTACGTCAATTAATTTTCATAGGTGGTTTTATATTTTCAGGTAATGTTGTGGGCTTTTCCCAATTTAATAGGTAATAATTCTGGTGTATGTTCTAATTTCTTTATTTTTTCAGTAATTAATGCAATATTGTCCGTGTTAATTTGTTTAATGGTAAATGGACCTTGATAAGCTTCGGATATTTTATTCTTATTTGAAATTCTTTTGACATAAACTTTTTCGTTGACTTGAAACGGCTTTAAATTGGCATTTTCGTTGCGTTTATTAATAGTTTCTATTTTGTTCTCTTGCATTTTGTCGCCTAGATTTTCATATAATAATTTAAGACGGTTAGCATGTTCTTTACTATAATCGTTGTAAAATCTTTCGTCGTTATACATGTCGAAGGGGTCCTTCAATTTTGTGTGACCGAAAGTTATTTCTAAAGGGGTTAAATTTGTTGCTGTGTGGATTGAATAGTTGTACGCTATTATAGCTGATTTCGTTAGTTTTTCAATACTGTCCTTTTTATTCTGAGATTTCATTAATCTTAAATGTTCGATTAAGGTAGAATGTAATCGTTCCATGATAGAGTTACTGTTCGGATTACGTGGTGTACAGACATGGAGTTTTATTCTATGTTTTTTCCAAAAATACTTTCTTTGTAATTGTTTTACTGTCTCGTTAATGTGGTGGTTTCGCTTTTCCTCATGATTTTGTCTAATTACTTCCATTTGATCTTCTACATTGTCTATGACTTTTTATTTTAACATACAACGATATAATTTGGGGCCGTTATTATTAAAATTTTCTACGTATGCCTTACAAAAGTCTTTATATAATTGTTCTTGTTTAAACCATAGGCAGTGCTTGCCTTGGCTCATATATTCTCGTATAAATTGAAATATTTGTTCGTAATTCTCCGTTTTCGGTATTTGCACTTTATATATTTTCTTTCCTTGATTCTGTTGAAATAGAATTTTGTTTTCTTGCAAATATGTCCATTCCACGTGATACTGTGGTGTTCTTATATCGAATGCTTCATCTATGCACGGGATGCTATTTTTTGGTTCATCATTGATACTTGAATGTCTTGTATTTGACGTACTTGGTTGCGCTGGGCCTGTTTCGTCGGCTGTATCTGTTTCTTCATTGGCTTCCTCAGATGTTTCAGCTGTTTCGATTAATACTTGATCTAATACTTTATTTACCTGTCGTTTAATTCCTTCACTTTGCCAAGGGGATTTTGTATAGGGTTTGATATACGCAGATGTTTTATCCTTCACATACAATTTATGTTTCACTTCATTGGTAAATGTTAGAGGCAATCGGTCATCATAGCATATATCCTTTAATTTTATACATAAATTTTGTATTAATTGTCTTTTTTCGTCATTTAAATGTTCTAATGTTAATTTGTCCATTACAGTTTCAAATTGAATTTGTTCTGTTTGTGTAGATCTTATATGAACTGACTGTGATTGGTTTTTCTTGGTATACATCTACGGGAATTGGATTTTGTATGTTTACTTCCACCGGATGGTCGGTAAAATTTACAACTTCTGTAATCGCTTCAAAGTCTTTGGCAGTTGATATTTTCGATGGTATTTCTATACCTGGTGCAATAATTTTGTGATTTAATTCGTCCTGGTGGTGGACATCCATTGTGGTGGTCCAGTGGATTTGAAATACCAGGATGGACGTGACGGTCCAGGTCTGGCAATCGTTGAACTTCCTAGGTCCATTGGAACTTGTCTATAGGTTGTCGTTTTTCTTGTAATTGTCCGGGAGATTTGGAAAATTTGCATGATGGTGGGATCATCTTCGATGCGGGTTTCATATTTTGGTGAAATGTAGGTGGATGATAATATTGTTGTTGAAATGCTGGTCGAAAATTAAATTGCTGCATAGACGGTCTCGTTGAACTCGAGGCTTGCGGTTGTTTAAAATGTGTACTAAAATTTTGTTTTTGTTGCGTGGGCATTATTGGTAACATTTGCGTTTTAATAGGTGTATGATACATTATAGGTTTAACCTCATGGCGATTTAAATTATACGGGCGTTTCGCATAATAATTTAGATTTTCTTGTTCAATTACTTTTGTCATTGCGTCCTCTAAACTTGCAGGGCTTTTAACACTTACGCGTAGACATATTTCACCTATCATTTTTAAACCCCTTAAATATACTCTAAATGCTTTCTTATTATAAAATTAATTTTTAAATTTACGTTTTGTCTCATCCGTATCTGACAATTTAAGTTTAGATAGTAACAAATTTCTAATATTTTTTATTCGCATACCAAACGCATATGGATTTTCACCTTTTTGAGGAAATAAATTTTGAATATCTTGTTCGAGGCATTCCTCTGAACGTTGGTCACAAAAATTTGTTTCTAATAATGTTTTTAATTCGCGCCAAGTTCCTATATTTTCATTTATACCTAGCAAAACTCCTGCTTTACCAGTTAATTTGGATTGAAATATTTGTAATAAGTGAGCATTAATATAGGATACGCATTATTTTCTGTTGCAAATATAGCAATCAGATGTTCGCATGCAGAGATATATCGACTTAGCGCGTCAGGGTCGCCTTCAAAATTTGGTAATACGCATAAATGCGCTGGATTAATATCTTTGATACTATGTGCCATTATCGTATTTGATTGATTATTATTTAATACTACGTTTCTAAATCTACTTTTCCTAATAACTACTTTGTTTGTAAATTCTCTGGTTAATTCTTCGACGTTTGTATTTGTCTCAGAAGTTTCACTGTGAGAGCTAGTCAATGAGTCGCTCATTTACTTAATATTATAAATTAGCTTATATATTACTTTCACTTAGGATATGTTGAATATTCAGGATTTGATTATAAATTTTAAAATAGTAAATTCACTTACAGTATGTGTAGTAGTACTTTCATTTCTTTGTTTCTTCTTGTGGGGTCGATTTTGAGACTCCTTGGGACCGATGTCTAGGTTCCCTGGGTTGATCGATTTGAGATCCGGCGTAGGAGGTAGCACAAACTGTAAAAACGGAACACCTTCACAAAGAGTTTTATTCACAAAAGCGTCACTAACATCCTACTGACTGCGCCAGTTAAATATTTTAAAAAAGGAATTTCATTTTTAAAAATTATTTATTGATTAAAAATACATTTATTCCAGTTCGAGAGGTGTATCTAGCGGGAGCTTGTATCTAACTGAATACATCTTATTATGAATATTATAACAATGGTTAAAAGTGCTAACTACATGTTTTTCTTACTACTTTCTTAATTCTAAAGAAACATTCTTATAGTCGTGCATTGTGTCGGCTTCGCAAGGCCGGCGTCGTCCCACGACATGTAACTAGCATTTAGTTCTATGATAAAAGATAAAAATAAAAACAAATAAATGGCATATCATAAATAATGCGGGGAACTAGTTAAAATACACCAAAATCCCGGCATCACAAACTAGGTACAAGTCAAATTTGGAATTCTGTTTAGGTACCGACTAACAAAGTAGAGTAAAAAACGCTTTGAAAGTGTCTAACTAATTTAACAACACAATTATTTCCATCCTACACATTTAGCTCAACCAAAAGAAAAAGATTACATTTTGGAAATTAAACCTCCTAACGAAAAAATATATTGTAAATGTAAAACAGATTCAACAAGCAAGCAAACTTCTGTTCTTGGTGTATGGCCAGGAGACGTATATTGAGAAACAAATACTTCAAGAAATTCTTAATTTTAATGAATTGGTCATTGAAGAATTTATCTCAAAAAAGGAGAGACGAATTGATTTTCAATACAAAACGTGTTTGGCAAATATAAAAACTATTATACATTTATCTATAAAAACAATTCTTTGGCGAGGCTAAGGTAGTCAACGAGGTAAGTTACTGAATTTCTAATTTCTTAATAATCTCCATTAATTACTATGATTTGATAGCCCAAAGAAAAAATTTTTCTCCTTCGACGATTTGCCAACAACACTATATTTTATTCTAAGGTTGTGCACCCCCAAAGTATTGAACCATGCACCACCACTGGGAGCATGTAACTTTAATAACGAAATAAATAACAAAAAGGAAGCGTTATAAAAAGATTTTTGTGTGAAAGAGGATTAACATTATTCTATGGGAAGTAATACTAAATTGCGTGTAAAATTTATAAATGTATATATTTAATATTTTCTTGTTCTGAAACATACCAACATATACCTAAGTATATACAATGTATAACGTACCTACCATATGATACTAAAGTTCATTTGCGACATATTGAATTTTGATATTCTTACATGTTTTCATATTGATATCGTCAATTGAAAGAATACCTTATAGCGTTTTAGATTCTCAAAGTCAACGAGAAATGGACTGCTGCAGTGTAACTAAAAAACACCTTGAAACAGGTGTTGCACGATCACACTGAAATAACTCGAATATATGATATTTTTCCGATTTCTACATGTTATGATAAAATGAATAGCTCGATAACTCAAGAAATGTTAAATATTTTTCAATAGTAATACAAACAGCACTTTTCTCATTCGCCAATATTTTCTAACCGACAATGCTTAGTATACAAAAACACTAAAACACCTTACCACACTAAAGCACAAAAATGGCTAAATACGTATTTCAACAACTAAGTTGTCATCATCAGTAGCACTGATTAAAAATCGCGCTGTCTACACACCGTAGCGTACAGAGCAACACTGATTTCCAATTTACGGGGATGGTTTATTCTTTTACCTAGGCTATTAACTACTTCATTAAAAATACCTGATCGTTGTACCGTTAAATACGTCATACTTACTATTCTAATCCTATCCTTTAATTCTAATATTCTAAGAAAACCAACAATATAATTTCCTATTTACGGGGATGGTTTATATATTTTTACCTAAACTATTAACTACGTCATTAACAGTACCTGATCGCTGTATCGTTAAATTAGTCATGCTTAATACTATAATTCTATCATTTAATTCTAATGTACTATGAAAAACTAACGGTATCTAAAAGGTATTGTTTACACCACAAACTTATATAAACAAGATTGGGGAATTGGCCCGTTATCTGAATTCATTAATTTATTTTTATTTTTCTGAATGTATATACTCTCGTAACTATCTAGTTCTCTATAATTGCGCACTTGTTTTATAAGTTTGAGGCCGCTTGCTGGAATATCATGACCTGTGTCCGAAATATGTCGAGCTACACTAGACTTCTCTGTCCTATTAAACCGAAAATGAGCAATGTGCTCTTTATAGCGAGTTGCAATCGAACGTCTAGTTTGGCCGATATATTTCTTCTCGCATTTATTACAATTAATTTCATAAATTCCAGATTTTTGTTCTACCTCAATTTTATCTTTAGTACTACTCAAAAGACTTTTCAACGAATTACATGATTTAAACGCGACTTGCAAACCAACGTTTTTAAAAATATTATTTAAGCTTCTCGAAATATTATGAAAAGGTAGGACAACAAATTTCTTATCTATATCACTTTGAGGTAGCAAAGTTGTGGAATTTAGAATTACATTCTTACGTTTCATTTTTCTTAAGATATTGTCAACTACGTCTGATTGGAAACCATTGTATTCAGCGATACCTCTTATAAGGCGTAATTCTTTCTCGTATCTATCTCTTGTAAGTGGGAAGTTTAACAAGCGATGGATTAGAAAATTGAATGAAGACAATTTTTGTTGCAAACAATGATTAGAATCTGCTGTAATGAATCTGTTTACATTGGTTTCCTTTCTATAAATATCTATTTCTATATTGCAACCTGCTTTAATTACTAATGTATCTAGAAAAGCTAATTGTCCATTGTTTTCCTTCTCAAGAGTGAATTTAATCGTGGGGAATTTTGAGTTTAATTCATTAAGAAACATTTCGGTATCATACATTTTAGTGTCAAAAATCGCGAAAATGTCGTCAACGTACCTTAACCAAACTTTAGGGAAATATTTGGCGTTCTTTTTGAAATCCATTTCAAAATTACTCATGAATAAATCGGCAATAAATGGAGACAAGCAATTTCCCATAGCAGTCCCATGTCGTTGTTCATAGAATTTACCTTCTATTTGAAAACAGTTATGAGACATACAAAGAGATGTTAACTGCATGTATTCATCTATTATCGCCTTTTCGATATAATTGTTCTGAAGTAAACGTTCCAAATATTTCAGGGTTTCTGGAATCGGTACTGAAGGAAACAATGAACTGACATCAAACGAAATCAAAATCTCACCTTCTTGCAATTTATAATGTTTGATTTTTTGAATGAACTCCAGCGAGTTTTTTACTGCAAGGCTATCTTGTTGCAATGGTAAATTTGTGAATTCATTTACTAGCCATTTAGACAGTAAATAAGTCGGTGAGTTTATACCTGACACAATAGGTCTCATCGACTTACCGGGCTTATGTATTTTAGGTAAACAATACATTCTAGGCACGACCGGATTGGATACATTTAACCGAAACTTGAGTGACGAAGTTATCAATTTTGGACAATTATTCAACGCGTTCTTAGTTTCTCTGACTAATTTTGGTAGTGGATTTTTGTTTAAACACACGTACGGACCCGTACTAATAAGTTCTTGAACTCTGCAAAAATAGTCCGATTTATCCAAAATTACTAACGTGTTACCCTTGTCGGCCTTAATATAAAAGCAATCTTTCGATCTGAGATTTTTAATAATGTTTAATTCCCTATTATTTCTGTTTTGTTTATGCAGTTGTAAGTTCCTTTCAATTTGAACCTTGCAGGCCTCCCTAATAAATAGTTTCGATGATTCATCAAGACTTTTTATGGGAGTTTCAATGCCAGCAATCACTTCTTCAAAAGGGATCTTACCACTAGGTATACAATATTTCAAACCTTTATTTAATAAATTTAACTCTTCGGCGTTAAAAGTCTCAGATGAATGGTTGACTATAAGTGTCTCTTTCATAGAACATACCTTCTGACATTTATTGACGTACGGACAAAGCTTTTGAAATTTATTATTGAGTTTCATAACTTTCTTTTCAAGTTTATAGTTAGTTACTTCCACGATCTTTCTATGAAAATGACACCAATGTTCAAATTCAACATTAGTTAAATTTTTTGTTAATTTAAGATGTAAACTATATAATTCTAATTCTAGTCTACTACGCTTACTGTACTGATATTTAATTTCTGAACTCAGCCACTTGTCTTTAGCAGCTTGAATTACTTTATCCGATATCCTACAATTCGTAGTAACATTTACTTTCATGAATTTTGGAAAAACGCTCTCGCGTTTGCAACGTTTCAGAAATTTAATATCAGCGTCTAATAATCTTACCTTAGTAAATAAACCATGGAACTTGTTGTACTCCTTTGACCGGACAGTCATGTTTAAGAAACTAAACTTGGAGTCTGTGGCTTGAAACTACACAAAAACACTAAAACACCTTACCACACTAAAGCACAAAAATGGCTAAATACGTATTTCAACAACTAAGTTGTCATCATCAGTAGCACTGATTAAAAATCGCGCTGTCTACACACCGTAGCGTACAGAGCAACACTGTTGAAATTTGTTGTCCTACCTTTTCATAATATTTCGAGAAGCTTAAATAATATTTTTAAAAACGTTGGTTTGCAAGTCGCGTTTAAATCATGTAATTCGTTGAAAAGTCTTTTGAGTAGTACTAAAGATAAAATTGAGGTAGAACAAAAATCTGGAATTTATGAAATTAATTGTAATAAATGCGAGAAGAAATATATCGGCCAAACTAGACGTTCGATTGCAACTCGCTATAAAGAGCACATTGCTCATTTTCGGTTTAATAGGACAGAGAAGTCTAGTGTAGCTCGACATATTTCGGACACAGGTCATGATATTCCAGCAAGCGGCCTCAAACTTATAAAACAAGTGCGCAATTATAGAGAACTAGATAGTTACGAGAGTATATACATTCAGAAAAATAAAAATAAATTAATGAATTCAGATAACGGGCCAATTCCCCAATCTTGTTTATATAAGTTTGTGGTGTAAACAATACCTTTTAGATACCGTTAGTTTTTCATAGTACATTAGAATTAAATGATAGAATTATAGTATTAAGCATGACTAATTTAACGATACAGCGATCAGGTACTGTTAATGACGTAGTTAATAGTTTAGGTAAAAATATATAAACCATCCCCGTAAATAGGAAATTATATTGTTGGTTTTCTTAGAATATTAGAATTAAAGGATAGGATTAGAATAGTAAGTATGACGTATTTAACGGTACAACGATCAGGTATTTTTAATGAAGTAGTTAATAGCCTAGGTAAAAGAATAAACCATCCCCGTAAATTGGAAATCAGTGTTGCTCTGTACGCTACGGTGTGTAGACAGCGCGATTTTTAATCAGTGCTACTGATGATGACAACTTAGTTGTTGAAATACGTATTTAGCCATTTTTGTGCTTTAGTGTGGTAAGGTGTTTTAGTGTTTTTGTGTAGTTTCAAGCCACAGACTCCAAGTTTAGTTTCTTAAACATGACTGTCCGGTCAAAGGAGTACAACAAGTTCCATGGTTTATTTACTAAGGTAAGATTATTAGACGCTGATATTAAATTTCTGAAACGTTGCAAACGCGAGAGCGTTTTTCCAAAATTCATGAAAGTAAATGTTACTACGAATTGTAGGATATCGGATAAAGTAATTCAAGCTGCTAAAGACAAGTGGCTGAGTTCAGAAATTAAATATCAGTACAGTAAGCGTAGTAGACTAGAATTAGAATTATATAGTTTACATCTTAAATTAACAAAAAATTTAACTAATGTTGAATTTGAACATTGGTGTCATTTTCATAGAAAGATCGTGGAAGTAACTAACTATAAACTTGAAAAGAAAGTTATGAAACTCAATAATAAATTTCAAAAGCTTTGTCCGTACGTCAATAAATGTCAGAAGGTATGTTCTATGAAAGAGACACTTATAGTCAACCATTCATCTGAGACTTTTAACGCCGAAGAGTTAAATTTATTAAATAAAGGTTTGAAATATTGTATACCTAGTGGTAAGATCCCTTTTGAAGAAGTGATTGCTGGCATTGAAACTCCCATAAAAAGTCTTGATGAATCATCGAAACTATTTATTAGGGAGGCCTGCAAGGTTCAAATTGAAAGGAACTTACAACTGCATAAACAAAACAGAAATAATAGGGAATTAAACATTATTAAAAATCTCAGATCGAAAGATTGCTTTTATATTAAGGCCGACAAGGGTAACACGTTAGTAATTTTGGATAAATCGGACTATTTTTGCAGAGTTCAAGAACTTATTAGTACGGGTCCGTACGTGTGTTTAAACAAAAATCCACTACCAAAATTAGTCAGAGAAACTAAGAACGCGTTGAATAATTGTCCAAAATTGATAACTTCGTCACTCAAGTTTCGGTTAAATGTATCCAATCCGGTCGTGCCTAGAATGTATTGTTTACCTAAAATACATAAGCCCGGTAAGTCGATGAGACCTATTGTGTCAGGTATAAACTCACCGACTTATTTACTGTCTAAATGGCTAGTAAATGAATTCACAAATTTACCATTGCAACAAGATAGCCTTGCAGTAAAAAACTCGCTGGAGTTCATTCAAAAAATCAAACATTATAAATTGCAAGAAGGTGAGATTTTGATTTCGTTTGATGTCAGTTCATTGTTTCCTTCAGTACCGATTCCAGAAACCCTGAAATATTTGGAACGTTTACTTCAGAACAATTATATCGAAAAGGCGATAATAGATGAATACATGCAGTTAACATCTCTTTGTATGTCTCATAACTGTTTTCAAATAGAAGGTAAATTCTATGAACAACGACATGGGACTGCTATGGGAAATTGCTTGTCTCCATTTATTGCCGATTTATTCATGAGTAATTTTGAAATGGATTTCAAAAAGAACGCCAAATATTTCCCTAAAGTTTGGTTAAGGTACGTTGACGACATTTTCGCGATTTTTGACACTAAAATGTATGATACCGAAATGTTTCTTAATGAATTAAACTCAAAATTCCCCACGATTAAATTCACTCTTGAGAAGGAAAACAATGGACAATTAGCTTTTCTAGATACATTAGTAATTAAAGCAGGTTGCAATATAGAAATAGATATTTATAGAAAGGAAACCAATGTAAACAGATTCATTACAGCAGATTCTAATCATTGTTTGCAACAAAAATTGTCTTCATTCAATTTTCTAATCCATCGCTTGTTAAACTTCCCACTTACAAGAGATAGATACGAGAAAGAATTACGCCTTATAAGAGGTATCGCTGAATACAATGGTTTCCAATCAGACGTAGTTGACAATATCTTAAGAAAAATGAAACGTAAGAATGTAATTCTAAATTCCACAACTTTGCTACCTCAAAGTGATATAGATAAGAAATTTGTTGTCCTACCTTTTCATAATATTTCGAGAAGCTTAAATAATATTTTTAAAAACGTTGGTTTGCAAGTCGCGTTTAAATCATGTAATTCGTTGAAAAGTCTTTTGAGTAGTACTAAAGATAAAATTGAGGTAGAACAAAAATCTGGAATTTATGAAATTAATTGTAATAAATGCGAGAAGAAATATATCGGCCAAACTAGACGTTCGATTGCAACTCGCTATAAAGAGCACATTGCTCATTTTCGGTTTAATAGGACAGAGAAGTCTAGTGTAGCTCGACATATTTCGGACACAGGTCATGATATTCCAGCAAGCGGCCTCAAACTTATAAAACAAGTGCGCAATTATAGAGAACTAGATAGTTACGAGAGTATATACATTCAGAAAAATAAAAATAAATTAATGAATTCAGATAACGGGCCAATTCCCCAATCTTGTTTATATAAGTTTGTGGTGTAAACAATACCTTTTAGATACCGTTAGTTTTTCATAGTACATTAGAATTAAATGATAGAATTATAGTATTAAGCATGACTAATTTAACGATACAGCGATCAGGTACTGTTAATGACGTAGTTAATAGTTTAGGTAAAAATATATAAACCATCCCCGTAAATAGGAAATTATATTGTTGGTTTTCTTAGAATATTAGAATTAAAGGATAGGATTAGAATAGTAAGTATGACGTATTTAACGGTACAACGATCAGGTATTTTTAATGAAGTAGTTAATAGCCTAGGTAAAAGAATAAACCATCCCCGTAAATTGGAAATCAGTGTTGCTCTGTACGCTACGGTGTGTAGACAGCGCGATTTTTAATCAGTGCTACTGATGATGACAACTTAGTTGTTGAAATACGTATTTAGCCATTTTTGTGCTTTAGTGTGGTAAGGTGTTTTAGTGTTTTTGTGTAGTTTCAAGCCACAGACTCCAAGTTTAGTTTCTTAATGCTTAGTATTCATATTAACAGGAACAGGTAATTTAAGAAACTCTGCATAGAAAACGAAATCTAAATAGCATTCTGATAAAAAAAAGAGGTTTTAGTAATGTCTTTCTGTGTGTCACTATATATCAGTTTTTTCTGCTCTTTATAGATACTTTAGACGGCGCGCTGTGGATACAAAGTGCGTATAGTCTGTCCACAGATATAACGATTTCAGTTCTTAAATAGCACTCGATTTTCACAAAAGAAATTAATCCAACCCTTCTAATCCCTTTCGAGCATGGGTGGTTCACAAGGACGTATTCACAAAGATTATTATACTAACAGTCAATTAGAAGAACACAATCATACGTCAGGTGGATTTTTGGCGGTCAAATCTGACGTATTTTCTAACATTTAAGTTAACCTAATATGGACCCTTAGGTGTCAGTGTCAGATGTGCCGACCGCCCTCCATATTGAATTCCGGCATTTTGCAGTTTACTTGTGTGTCTCTTGACACTACTATTTTTAATCGACTCACACAGCTTGTGGACATATTGATTCTGAAATTTACACTTTGCTTAACGCAAATGCATACTGTCCTTGTTCATATACATCAGGATCTTTAATTTATTTGAAATTACTTGAGTATTTATTTTAAATAAATACTCAACTTATTTATCATATTCTCCTCCAAGAAATATATCTATGACTCAGTAAAAATTTCTTAACTTTATTTATGGATGTAAAAAATAGTTATGCACTTCATTTGTTAAAAATAACTGTGGGTTTTGGTGTACGTATTTTATGCTCGTTAGAATGTAAAGTCGCGGCAAAGTTAGTATTCTTTCGCTTACAAAAAAACAGCCCACAACTTTCTCTATATCCGAGATCACAAAGCACCCGTAGTTCTTCCTCCTGGAGTAGGAATATTCTCTCTGCAGATGGGGTTGCTCCCCAAATCAGAATTCAATACACGATCCTGCTGTGAAAGTTAGTAGTCTGTTCTGGCCGATTTATATGTAGAAATGCTTTTCAATCTTCTTATACGGGATATTGCAGTGGGTTAATATTTTAGTTTAGATGCATGAGAGTTCCTGGTTAGTTTACAATCAGTTGTTAAGCCCATGTACCCCACACTTACCGAAGATTGCTCGAATTTTGCAGAGAACTTCAGACATTGTGTCTTCTCTCCATTCGGTTCTTGTAAGGCTTATTTAATTTCTGTATCTACGAGTAATTCCTGATCTGTTTTTCCTACAGTTAGAAGCGCTGTGTCGTCCGCATATAAACTAGTTTATTTAGATGTTATATTGTAAGATATATCATTTATATAGAGCACAAAGGGCAACAGCCCTAATATAGAACTCTGTGGGACCCCTCTCACCACAGATTGCACACTGGACCTTCTACCCTTGAATTCGTCTACCTGAGACCTATCTTTAAGATACAAAGATATCAGGCCATGCGGAATACCATAGTAGTCCAGCTTTTCCAGCAATACGCCATGATTTACCATGTCAAACGCCTTGCCTAAGTCACAACATGTCAATTCGGTCTGTCACATCTATCATACGACTCTATAACTGCTCTAGAATATCCAATATAGCTGTAGTGGTCGGCTTATTTTTCTACAACCATGTTCATTTTTGGATCATTTCTTTTTCTTTCAAAATATTCAATTAGTCTGTCCGCAATTACATTGTCAAAGATTTTTGATATCACAGGCAATATGGCAATATAAATAAGTCTACAGGGTATTCCACGAGAGCCGTTCGTTAGAAGTTTTCGTGGTTAGAAAAAACTTAGAATTCTGAAATTATGAGTTCCAGGGTTATTTAAGATTCTCTTTCATTTTAAAATATTTTCAAGATCATACTACTTCCGGTTATACCGGAAGTCGCCATTAACTTCCTTATTTTAAATGGAACACTAGGTATATTATTTCATTTTTGGATTCCTGAGAAAAATTCATAGTGGGTTTTCATCAGGTTTCCCTATACCTATTTTCAATTTTTTCTTAGATATCTTGATTTTTTTGAAAATTTTGACAGATGTAGCCCTGTTTTGAGCATTGCGCCCTTTAACCAATTTCGATTGGTGGAAAGCGCTTCTGGGGTAGACGGAAGCACAGGAATGACACTTTCGAATGCCATATTGACAACTGATTTATCGCATACAGGGTATCCAAAATTTAATGACCAATTACATCATTTTAAAAGTTGAAAAAGTTCGTTTTTCAAATGGGACACCCTGTATATTATTGAACGGCCGGATGCAGAATTTGATTCTGCATCGATTTGCTATAACATTCCCTATACCTATTTCCAGTGGTTTTCTTGTTAATCCATATTTTTATCAAAAGGTGATCAAATTCCAAAAGTTCTACCTAGTAAGCCTTGATTTTGACAGGAATTAAAACAATGTTGATTTAATGTCAATGCAGTACATCGTACAGATTCGTGAGGTATCTACTTACAGTTCTAGGGACTTTGTTAACTTGCTTAAGTACAGTTTATAATGGAGAATGTTGAAGAATATTCCAATAAGGATTTATTAAATTTGTTTTACACGCACGGTGAATGTGGACGAATTGTTCGACGAACATGCAGACTATTTAATGAACGATATCCGGACCTACCAACAATGACTACCGGAAAATTCGTAAGAATCGAAACTCGCTTTATAGCAACTGGAAACGTAAGGGCAACTCAAAATAACCTAAAGCCCGTAACTGATAATGAAGATAACGTGGTGAATGTATTGGCGTTTTTTCAAGCTTATCCGCGGAGTTCAATTTCGACAGCAACTCTGGATTTGGGTATTTCAAAAACATCAATCCACAGAATATTAAAAAAAACATGGAATGCATCTTTTTTGTGAGATAACTGTTCACGAATTACGTCTTGGTGATGAGGCAAGACGTGTCAACTTTTGCGAATTTATGATTTTGAAAATGACCGAAGATCCGAGATTTCTTCATCAGATTATTTGGACTGATGAATCGAAATTCAGCAGGCAAGGAATTACAAATCGCGCAAATACTCACTACTGGGCACAAGATAATCCACATGTTATTAGAACATAATCACCAAGACCGCTTTCGTTTCAATGTTTTTTGTTTAATTATGAACAACAGAGTGGTTTATCAAGTGTACGATGAAAATTTAAATGCGGCTAGATACCTGGAGATACTGAGAGAGTTTGTTAGTGATTTTCTAAATGCCCTACCTCCACGTGATAGAGCAAACAGTTGGTTTCAGCTTGATGGTGCTCCAGCACATTCAACTATAGCTGTACACCGGCAATTGTCGATGATGTTCGAGGATCGGTGGATTGGCCCGCGGGGACCTTGGAACTGGCCACCCAGATCACCCGATTTGACCCCCTTGGATTTTTACCTCTGGGGTCGTATAAAAGAACTAGTGTACTTTAGGCCGGTACAAACTAGAGAGATTGAACCGTCTTCACCATGCGTTTACTAATATAAGCCCAGACGAACTTCGGAGATCTGTTTCGCGAGGAGTATATGACAGAGTTATTCAGTGTTTGAACCAAAATGGAGGTCATATAGAACAATTATTGCAATTTTACATTCTCTTATTATTTTTTGTCATTATGTTTCAATTTTTTGTTTTTATTTTATATTTCGTTATAAATGTTATGTACTAATGTCATGTTCTAATTAAAGTAAATTTTTTACCGTTTCATTGATGTTTATTTGGCTTCGAAAGGCAAGCGATGTTTCGGTTTCTGCCAAAAAACCACATTAAAATAAAAATTTGGATTAACAAGAAAACCACTGGAAATAGGTATAGGGAATGTTATAGCAAATCGATGCAGAATCAAATTCTGCATCCGACCATCTAATAAAATACAGGATGTCCCATTTGAAAAAACGAACTTTTTCAACTTTTAAAATGATGTAATTGGTCATTAAATTTTGGAAACCCTGTATGCGATAAAGCAGTTGTCAATATGGCATTCGAAAGTATCATTCCTGTGCTTCCGTCTACCCCAGAAGTGCTTTCCACCAATCGAAATTGGTTAAAGGGCGCAATGCTCAAAACAGGGCTACATCTGTCAAAATTTTCAAAAAAATCAAGATATCTAAGAAAAAATTGAAAATAGGTATAGGGAAACCTGATGAAAACCCACTATGAAATTTTCTCAGGAATCCAAAAATGAAATAATATACCGGGTGTTCCATTTAAAATAAGGAAGTTAATGGCGACTTCCGGTATAACCGGAAGTAGTATGATCTTGAAAATATTTTAAAATGAAAGAGAATCGTGAATACCCCTGGATCCCAAAATTTCAGAATTCTAAGTTTTTTCTAACCACGAAAACTTCTAACGAACGGCTCTCGTGGAATACCCTGTATAGTTGCAACAGTCATTTAT
Source organism: Amphimallon solstitiale (assembly GCA_963170755.1). NCBI lineage: Eukaryota > Metazoa > Arthropoda > Insecta > Coleoptera > Scarabaeidae > Amphimallon > Amphimallon solstitiale. The sequence continues at coordinate 2,252,363 of OY720678.1, forward strand.
ATTGCCCTTTTTGTATATCGGATGTATCTTTGCTAATTTAAGTTGTGAAGGAAACAATTCCTTTTCTATACATTTATTCAACACTATTGTTAAGGGGGTGTCATCTCCATATGTTTTTAACGTCAGGATAGAGATTAAATGCAGTAATTATTTTCTTTTTCCTTGTGTAGGAATAAGTTCGTGTCTTAGCACGATAGGGCCATCTTATCTTGCGAATTAAATTAGTCATGGCGCGGTATATTTGATATTACGGTTGGCAAACGTTGAATCCCTGACTTAAGTCAACTGCGTTGCGCAGGTATCTTCCTGGTATCTTCCCGCTTGAACTACGGACATTTGGGTGATTGACAGTCGTTGAGTCAGATGAGTGTCGTTAAATTTTTACACTCTTAACTTTCATTATAGACTAATGATCTTTCCGTTTTGTCGACAAATGTTGGATTTATTGAGTGTTAAATCATTTGAATTAACCGCCTTGCATTGAGTGCTTTGGGTTAAGCGGTTATTTTGGATCGGTGAAAGTCGGATATAAAAAACGACACGTGTTCATATAATGATTGTTTGTGAACTTCTGTCGGGGCCGTCGTTGTTCTTTCGATACCGAAGGATCTATAAGACAGGAAAAAATTGATAATTAACAGTGGTATAAATCCAATTATCCACTTGCCGAATCGCGCAAGGTGATCTTGGAGGCGTGGATTATTGTCATAGGCGTCAGTAAATGTCCGGTTCCTTTGGTTCTCCCTTCCCCGACATGACTTAAGCTGTGGAGGTGGACTTCCGGATTCTAATGTCAGGATACGTGAGCTTACGTTACTTATAATTTTTTATTTACCTGCGGAGTAATATTAATTTTGTTTTGCTGATATAATTAGACTTGAGAAATTTTAAACATTTAAAATACCACATACAGGATGTGTCTATGAATTGTGTCCATTTGTGGATTTTGAAATTGCAAATATAAACATTTAAAACACCACATGTTCTGTTAATTTAAATATTTTTAGAGTAATATCTTTTGCTGAACACCACTTGACGGGTGTGTTTAACCAGTTAGTCATTTGTATAGTATTTTTGAATAATTTGGCTTTGTGATAATCCTCCCTCGGAGGCTTTGTTTAACTCTTTAACATTGTGACTAATAAGTTGTTAACCTTTTGATTTGCAAGTAATTTATTTATTTTGTTTTATGTAAAAAAAAGAAAACTATATTCGTAGTACTTGTACTAACTGTGCTTATCGATGTCACGAACAAATTGAAATTTATTCGAGAAAGTTATTGGTTAAGATTTAAATAGGCTCTGATTTGAAAGTCTATGATTTAAAGTTAAATTAAGTCGATTGTTTTTTTTTTAAAGAAAAATATAATAAGGAAAATTCAAAATTTGTTAAATGTTCAATTGATTTTGTCATCTGATATTAATTTTCACAATTTTCAAATTTTTAAATTAAATTAAATTTAATTCCTGAGACTCGGATTTTTCTTTTATTTTGTTTGTGTTGTGTGGGTTGCATCAGCCTTTCCCTGCCGAATTTTAACAACTACGTTCCGCGTACGGATTTCTTAGATAGGCTTTAACAGCGGTGGCGTCCTATAAACTAAGTTTGGCTTGGCAACGTTTCTACCCTTCGACCATCCTCTTCACTGAGTAAGGGCAGCCTAGATGAAAAGATTCTCAGGTAGGTAGTGATAGGTTTGTTTTGCCACTGGCAAATCCGATTCGTTATAATTATAATAATAATAGGAAAAAAATGGAAAATGAGTACAAAGACATGGAGGCAGAAGAACAGGCCGGACTCAGGGCAGGTAGATCGACTGTAGATCATCTGTTCTGTATAACTCAAGTTATCGAAAAGAAAATGGCATATGGACAAGAGTTGCATTTACTATACATAGAGTTACAAAAAGCATACGACAGCGTACCACATAATTTACTTTGGAAGGCTTTGGAGAATACAAACATAAGCGTTCAGTTAATTAAAGCAATTAAAGAGTTGTACGACAATAGTGAAGCAAAAGTCAAATTAAAACAAAGACTGACAAAAGGGTTCCAAGTGAATAAATGTCTTAAACAAGGTTGTTGTATTTCGCCAACGCTCTTCAAGATTTATTTAGAACAAGTCCTTAAAGTATGGAAAAGAAAGTGCCAAAACATGGGAATTCCATTAAATGATACCATTTTATACACCTTGTGTTTCGCCGACGATCAAATTGTAGTGGCCCAGGAGTATGACGACTTGGAATATATGACTCGAAAACTGATAGAAAAATACAAAAAGCGGAGTTTGGAAGTCAATATAAAAAGGACAGAGTATATGTGCATTGGTGGAATAAAACAAGATCTAGTACTAAATACGGGACAGCGAATTAAGGCTTGTGACGAGTACAAATACTTGGGGTTAAAAATAACAGCGGACGGAACACTAGACAGAGCTATAAAAGACCGAAATATACAAGGGAGAAAAGCGATAACTTTAATAAATGGAATACTCTGGGACCAGAGTATATCGAAACAGAACAAAAAGCTCATATATAACACCATAGTAAAGAGTATTGTTACGTACAGTTCAGAGGTTTGGCCAATCAAGGACAGAACAGAGAAAATGCTCTCCGCTACGGAAATGGATTATTGGAGAAGAGCAGCGGGGAGATCGAGAAGAGAACGAGTTACAAATCAACGAATAAGAGAAATTATGACAGTGGGTGAACGCACGATAGTGGACGAGATAAGAACGAAACAACTGGTATGGTACGGGCATGTGCAGAGAATGGGTAACGAAAGACTACCTAAACAAGTAATACAATGGAACCCAAATGAGCGAAGAAAACGAAGAAGACCACGGAGGAGTTGGAGAGAAGGAATAGACAGCGAAATGAGGTTTAGGGGTCTGGATGACGAGTTGTGGGCGAATAGAAACGAGTGGAGATTGGAAATGGGAAGACGACGGACGTTTAAAACCGTGTTATATATATACAGGGTGTCTCTAAAAGGACTTTAAACGACTCTACCACGTATTTTTCGGACCAAAATAAACCGATTTAGCAAAACTTGGCTTAGTGAAAGTTGCTTAGTTTGTGCGCAATACGGTCCTGAAGTTGCAGTTGGAAAATTGTTTTTTTGTTATAAATTTGAAACGGCTGGAGCGATTGCGCTAAATTTTGTCACGTTTACATAGTTTTATGAGTCAAGAAATTCTGTATCAAAATTGTGATAGTAATCAATCCATAGGCGGAGAACCTGCGTTTATAAATATTAAAACATTTCCATTTTCTACGCCAATGGATAAAAAAGAGTTTGTCTATAAAATTTTAGATTAAGTGTCTTAAGTACAAGAAAAAAGGTACTCTTGGTAGGACTCGAAAAATTGCATCGTTTTCTCAAAAATCGCATTTTAAGAATTGTTAACAATTTTTTTATGATATGTTTTCTTTTTTAATAAATACGGAACGACCAATACCAAATAGGTCAAAACAAATAGGCACTAGTTAATAAAAAAGATATTCTGTTTATTTCGTCAATTAATACAAAGATGCTATTTTTTTAATAATGTTTTTTCATATAAATTCCAATTGTGTTCTGGTTGGTGGACAACAGAGAATTATTAACAATTAAACAATGAAATAATGAAAATGAAACAATGATTTTTAAAAAAAAAAAGAAAAGATATTATAAACGGTGTTCAAAATGTCTACCATTTTCGTGAATACAAAGGTCTATTCGCCGGAGGAAATTAAATTGAACTCTTTGCAAAACTTCTACATCACCTCTGAGATTATTGGTTGCTTCTTGAATACGTTGCCACAATTCTTCTTCATTATTTACAGGTGTATTGTAAACAATGGATTTCTGGTGTCCCCAAAAAAAAATATACCAGAGGATTCAGATCTGGACTTCGAGGTGCCCATTGTACAGGAGCGTCATTACCTCTACCGATCCATCTATTTGGAAAGTGATGGTTTAAGTAGTGTCGTACGTTCATCGAAAAATGTGGTGGTGCACCATCGTGCATAAACCACATATTCCGTCGAATATCTAGCGGTATATCATCTAACAAGTCCTGAAGACTATGTTGTAAAAAAATCAAATAGGCTTCTCCAGTTAATCTTTGCGGTAGTCTGACAGGTCCAATAATAAAATTTCCGATTATTCCAGCCCATACATTCATTTTAAATTCATGTTGAAAATGGTTAATTTTAATGGCATGTGGATTTTCCTCTGCATAAACATGTTCATTATGAAAGTTCGTTATCCCTCTTCTTGTAAAACAAGCTTCGTCGGTAAATAAGATTTTTTTGCAAAAGTTTAAATTTCTTGCTCTTTTATGTTCAATAAACCGGCAAAAATTTAGGCGCCTTTCAGGATCTTGAAGTAAGAGTTCTTGAACTCGAATCTTATGGTATGGATGTAATAATTGTTCTCTAATTACTCTATTGACCACATCTTTAGATACTGCAATTTCTCTAGCTATTCGTCTAACGCTCAGTTCCGGATCTTCTTGAACACGGTCTAAAATTTCTTCTTCTACTTCAGGTTGCCTTACAAAGCGCTGCCTGCCATAGTTTGCTGTTACAGGAGCTAAGCGACCGGTTTCTCGAAGGCGTCTCTCTACTGCGGCAAACGTTGGATGACTTGGAACACGACGATTTGGAAACCGTTCCGAATATACTCTAACACTCTCGGCACAATTGCCTTGACAATATTATATATACTAAAAGCCGAGTAGTCAATGGCAACCAAACCCGGTCAAAATCGACGAAAATTGGGTACGCGGGGGGAAGAACTCGTCTCTGGATACGCGAAATTGAAAGCTGCCCTTTGGTGTGAAGTTACCGACGACCTTGAATTGTTCCTCGACGGAGAGTTTTTCTTCCCAAGTGGAGCGTGTGCAGAGATATCGCCCGTTGAAGAGGAGCGTGCATTCGGTGTTTTAACAGAAAAATGGCTTACGTCATGACGATTCACGTGACAACCGATCAAAATCGTAAAAATGTCAGGTATGACAGGCACGCGCGAAAGAATTGTAAAAATTTCACATTGACGAAGAAATTTCAGGCCGTCGAGGTTTAGAGTGCGGAAAGAGGGTTGGAAACCAAAAGAGTGGACTTTTCCGCGACGATTGAGTGCACTGTCCACGTGCCAAGTCTGTCGCTGTCGAAGGTGCGATTCATTTAAAGCTTTTATGCAGAGGAATGCGGTAAAAAAAATTCACGATGACGAATTTGCGTGTCATTAATGACTATATATTCACGTTCATCGATCGGTTGTCAAGTTTAAGTGTCAGAAGGCCGACAAATAAAGATATTACGAAGAAGAGGTGTATTTTTAATTGAAACGTGGTACCTTTCAGATACGTATTAGTGTTATTATTATCAATCGTTATTATTTCTTTTCTATATGAATATATGAACAAAATGCCGACGGATATGATAAAATAAACTTAAAGTGTATTGTCGCACGTACATAAGTACAGTAATAAATATAACGATTTTGCTATTTTTTATTAAGATATATTAATAAATACAACGACACTCTATTCATTATATATGTCATCGAAATGTAAATTTCATACAACGAAGAACTTGAAGCAAGCTTAAATAAAGAAGAACCATCTGAGTTTTGCCATTTGGGCCTGTCAAATTACGTTAGATGCACATGAATGATACAAAACCTAAATGTCAACAGAATGTTGGAAATATATCAGTGTTCAAGATGTAGTCTTTATTTGTCAGATCAGATGTGTCCGAAGCACTTCGAAATAAAATAAATACATCAAATAAAATTCGCATAAGCATTTACGTAATTTCGTTTACCAATTTTCAGTTATAAAACCAAGCATTTAAAGTATGCGCCTGCGGGTAGGCACCAACTAATCAGAAGTACATTTTCGGTTAAATGGTATTAGGAGCCAGCAAGATTTTCGATTGGGTTTTACAAAGTATACTATTAAAGCGTAATATGAAAATTAATTAATTCTCTCAATGACCTGTAAGTTTAAAACATGTTTATTAAAGTTTATCATGTTATGTTGTTAATTTCATTTGACAATTGGAAAGACAATTTGGTTAAGCACTGCCAGTCTGACATTTCGTTCTCACAAGTTTATGTGTGAATGAATACACTCAACGAACTATTGTCACGATGACAGGTGGAACGACAATTTGGTTAAACATCTTGACGTCAAGAGTCTGACTTTTCATTGCCGTATAAGTGTCACGATGACAGTCTGTCAAAAAATTTGAGGTATACACTATTTTTATCGTAAATTTGATACAAAGCGAAGCATAGTACTACCAATTTTATAGAACGAATAACATGAAACAACATTTAATTGCCGAACCGTCTTGGTTTTTTTTTTGGTCTGTCTACGTTCACCTTGGGCTAGATGCACACAATTGATACAAAACCTGAATGTCAACAAAATTTTTCTAAATATTAGCGTTCAGTAAATTATATAGAAATGTTGTTCGGTTTGTGGGCAAAGTCTTAATAAATAAATTCATTTGCCACAAATTATAAATGTCACAATAATATTTAATTTATTTCTAAGAGACATTTTGTTTAATATGCGTCTTCATTCATAAACAAGAACAAACTGAACTGCGGTTGTAATTACTCTACATTGTCGGTCATTCAGGTACAGTTTCCAATATCGTAGTTATAAAAATTAAAGCAAAGGCGTGATTCATAACATTTGACGTCCACTGAAAGAAATATTATAACCGATAATATTTACATTTTATTGCATTATCAATTATTATTATTATTACTATTGTATCGGTCATTTATCGTATCTTTAATGGCTTGGACACATCTCTGTCATCTTTCTACATACAAATACATATACTGCGTCTTTCATTTACATTTAGAGTAGCTTATGATATCAATATTAATTTGGGAACACTGTGCTACAGTAATGTTTTTCATTTTCACTACTGTCATAGTTAAGTCAATTTATTGAAAAGTTCCACAGTGTTCTCAAATTAATATTGAAATTGTAGGTTATCCTAAAAAAAATTAATTGAAGGCACGCTATGTCTACAATGACATTCAATTTGACAATTCATTCTCAAACTGTTGACAGTTTGCAAGAAAATTTAACGTAGGGGCAACTTTTATCATGAAACTTGAGACAAATAGAGTTAGAGTACTACCAAATTTAAAAAACAAAGAAATTTATATATGATTCAATAAATCTTGATCATACAACCATCTTAGGTTTACCTTTTCGGCCTACTTACATTCAACTTAGACTAGGTGCTCACGCATTATATCAAACCTAAATGTCAACGAAATGTTCCAAGTAATCAGCTTTCAGTAACTTCTATAGAAATGTTAAACATTTTATGGGAAATTTTTTAATTAATAAATCCATTTGTCTATAATTATAGATGCCACAATAATGTATAATTAATTTCTAGAGAGATTTTATTTCATTTGCATCTTCATTCATAAACTAATTAAAAGAAAATTTATAACCGTTAAAATTCAAGTGCTTCTGCGACTGGCAGTGGTCACGTTCCAAACAGGCACATTTATAGAGAAACTTACAGCGAAAAAGTGGACGCGGAGAGGCAATTCAAACTCGAAGAGTTTCATGGACCACTGTAATAACAAAAAGAGCAAGTATTCTATTAAATTAATGTGTCCTAAATTAAAAAAAAAGGGGGAAAGAGTAAATTGATTAGTCAGCATTTGATGACTGATATCGACATTTTATGACAAACATTATGGAGCACTGATGCTCTTGATTATTGGCAAACAACGTCATATAAATTTATTTCTATTGACTATTGTCCGGGAAGCCCTACGTTAATTGTAATTCAAAGAAACAAATACATCATGCATACATATCACCTTTAATTTAACGATTTAAAGGGTAATGTAACTGCTATTTCAAAAATGGATCCACTACTACATATAAAGACAATGCGATTTAAAAATTTATCATACATGGTAATTCACTAATTATCAGTTACTTTAAGATCGCGATCTACTTTATTACACAAAAGCATCCCCTCCTAAGAAAAAATAATTTAAGCATTACGCCCCAGATGCTGATCATAATTGGTGAACATAGTATATTATTAAAATAAAATTAAGTAATAGTTAAAGGGTGCAGCGAAAATAAAAAAAATAGTGCACATCTATGTCGCCATCTTTACCCATCTATTATCATTTTAACACCGATATATTTAACTAGAGCATACGCGCAATGTTGGTCAACTCAACATTCACGTTAGGTGGCTTAAATCTTACAGGAAACGTCAGAATTGTCAGAAAAAATCCATCTGACTTTTGATTAATGTTGGCAATTTCACAAAAATTTAATTGCAGGTTATAAAACGTCAAAACGATCAATCGATTTCAGTTCGTGATGAAATCTGAACTGCTTTCATGATGACAATTATTTAAGAAAAAAAGGTTAAACACCCTGACATCTGTCTGATATTTCATTGGTCATGGTTTTAAGCTCCATCGATATTTACTGTAGACCTTGACACAAAAAGATATGAAATTACAAATTTTATACAGCGAAATGACTATAGTCTATTTTTAAAATAGCGAGACGAATTTCTGAACATACCCCTGTCCCAAATTACATGCACGAAAATCTTGAAAACAAACTTACGAGTATATCTGATAACTATTACTGTCGAGCTCTGAATAGAACTGGTAAAGTATATAATGAAATAACGGGGAAATAATAGAAACAACAACAAGGCTTAACAATAAACAATGTCAGTTGACAGAATGTGAGCAAGATTGATACGGTGTCATTTGGCCTTGCTTTCAACCAATGAGATTTCACTGTCAAAGTGGTCTGTTCAGAAATTCGTCTCGCTATTTTAAAAATGAGGTGTGGCCACCACACGACTTTCTTATACGTATGAGCGTTTCAAACTACACAATTTTAAGAATTTTTTTATACAAAACTTATTCAAATCCTATTCTAAGTACTTTCATGCTCTTAATAAATCGCTCTAGAATGCATACTTTGGAAGATATTCGAAGAAAAGTGCTACTCGCTAAGAATAAAAGTGCTACTTCCGGTCCGAATTTTGAAATTTCATGTATACAAAAAATATTGCAAATCCAATTCTAAATACTTTTGTTCTCTTAATAAATATATATAGAATGCATAATTTACGACATATTTGCAAAAAATCGTTATTCGGTAAGAGTAAAAGTGATACTTCCGGTCCGAATTTTGAATTTTTTTTATACAAAAGATATTGGAAATTAAGTTCTAAATACTTTTGTATTCGTCGCGTACCTGTCTAAAAAGCATGACTTGCAAAATATTGGCAAAAAACTGATTTTTGATAAGAGTAAAAGACCTACTTAAGGTAGTAATTTCGAAAAACTTTTTAAATAAAATGCTTCTCAATTTTAATTTTAACTACATATGAATTCTTTATAAATTTGTTTAAACTTAGTAGTTGACGAAATATTTGCAAAATTCGATTTTTTCACTGAAGTAAAGTACTACTTCCGGTCAACCGATTTTATTGAAAAACTAATCAGATGTCAAGAGGCAGATTATACACGTAAATGTAAAATTTGGAATTGATATCTACAGCGGTTTGGCCGCTACCGTGGTGACACACACAGACACACACACACAGAGAGAGAGAGAGTGAGAGAGAGAGAGAGATTTTTTAAAAACCACTTTTTTGGTATCAGGGGACTTCAAAACGTAGACATCTGCAAGAGAGAAGAAAGTAAAATAAACTTTAAAATATTAATGAGAAAAGTGTTATCAGATCCATTTTAGTTTTGCCTATATATTAGACAATTACCTTAAAATATGATTTATATTATTATTACTCGGTGACAGACGAATCAAATTTCAATGTAATGACAATTGTTTTCTAACTATTCAATTTATTAAAGTAAATATTCCAGCCTAATTCAACAACAACTACTACTAAATAATTTGATTGTCAGTAGAAAGTTTGAAGTATGGGCAGCGTTCAATCATTTAATGGGATATGTTTGAAAATACACCATTAAATCAAATTGTTAATCAAACATTCTGATGATGGTTCATGATGATCGTGTCCCAGGCTGGTGGCTCTTATTTCGATGGATTGGTTGTAATCATGAACTACCTTTTTGTGTTATTTTTCCTTAAATACTTAATAAGAATCACAAAATGATCCGACAATTACGAATTATATTCTTTCTACAGTGTGTGTAAGCAAAATGTTTACACAGATATTCCCACGTCGGTCTGTTTTATTTTTGGTTATTGTTTTTAGTTCAACTACCAGCGTCACTGCTAAATATTTAAATTATAATAGGATCGTCTCAGCAACCGACATAGCCAGAGCACGATCTACAGGCGACGACTCAATGCCACTGCAAAATCACTTTGACAGGAACAATTTCAGAGCAGACAAGTGAAACTAATTTATTATTATGGAAACCAGTTATAAATTCACTATTATAAATAAAATTAATAAGTCATACTATTCTATACCAACATTTTATTTAAAACTTGATTCTTTTGTGTAATGGGCATGCATTGTTCACAAATTTGCATTATAACGAAACTCAGAAGGTATGTCAAAAGATGTATGACTATTATTAAATATTATAGCCCAGAAATGACGTTTGTGGGCCATGATAATTGACAGGTCAAATTATGCAAAACTAAAATAAATCCGATATTACTTTTTTAATAATGATTTAGTCATTTCATAGTGTAAAACTAATAACACTATGAATCTTTTAGTGTCAAGTCTTAGTATTACGCTAAATAGCATCTAAATTTCAAACTTGAACAACGAAAAGTCAGACTCACGTTAAGATGCTTTAAATTGTCGTTCCACCTGTCACCGTGACAGTAGTTCGTGGACAAAAATATACGTCTATACAAGGTGAGCCAAAAGTTTAGAAAATCAAATTTGATTTTTTTGACGTTTTACAGGGAACTGTAATAAAATTGTAAGCGGACGCGAAAGGCGATTCAAGCTCGAAGAGAGAAAATTTTAGTACGTGCAGAAAAAGAGTGTGCATTATAGCATTTTGCCATAAGGCCTACGTGTAAAATATAAAATATGGAATAGGTTCGATTTTAAAATGGCGGTGGATCGACACAGATAACAGTGACACCTCAAAGTTCGGATAAGGTTAAGTTAAACGCACAAAAAATTCAATTTCAGGTTATAAATTATCAAAACCGTCAAATCAGTTTGAGTTCGCAATATGGCATTTGCCGGGAAACGTCAAAATTGGCGGAAAGCACCAGTCGTGCAATACACACATAATGACTACATATTCACGTTCATCGATCGGTTGTCAAGTTTAAATGTCAGAAGGCCAACAAAAAAAGAGATTACGAAGGAAAATTGCATTTTTAATTGAAATCTGGTACCTTTCAGATACGAATTAGTGTTATTATTATCAGTTGTTACTATTTCTTTTCTATACGAATATATGAAAAATGCCGACGGATATGATAAAATAAACTTAAAGTATATTATCGCACGTAAATACAGTAACAAATATGACGACACTATTTTTTTCTGTGATGGGAAAAACGACGATTTAATATTGAAAAAAACACGTAAATACTATATATTAAAGTCAGAAAATCAATCGCTGTGACATTTCAAGTGACATTACACCTGCGTTGCTAATGGAAACCTGTAAAATAATCAAATATCTGTGAATTTAAGCGGGCAAAAAGTGAGCACTTTTTTCCCTGGCATATAAAGTGAGATTTTATTACCTGTCAAGAAGGATAAAAAGTCAACTTTTTTTCCCGTCACAGAAAAAAATAATTTAAGCATTACGCCCCAGATGCTGATCAAAATTGGTGAACATAGTATATTATTAAAATAAAATAAAGTAATAGTTAAAGGGTGTAGCGAAAATAAAAAAAATAGTGCACATCTATGTCGCCATCTTTACTCATCTATTATCATTTTAACACCGATATATTTAACTAGAGCATACGCGAAATGTTGGTCGACTCAACATTCACGTTAGGTGGCTTAAATGTTACAGTAAACTTCAGAATTGTCAAAAAAAATCCATCTGACTTTTGATTAATGTTGGCAATTTCACAAAATTTAATTGCAGGTTATAAAACGTCAAAACGATCAATCGATTTCAGTTCGTGATGAAATCCGAACTGCTTTTATGATGACAATTATTTCACAAAAAAAAAGGTTAAACACCCTGACATCTGTCTGATATTTCATTGTTCATGTTTTTAAGCTTCATCGATATTTATTGTAGACCTTGACACAAAAAGATATGAAGTTTCAAATTTTATACAGCGAAATGACTAAAACATTAATGAGAAAAGTGCTATCAGATCCATTTTAGTTTTGCCTATATACCGTGCCTTCAAATACTTTCCGCATTAGAGACGGCCATGCTTTTTTTTAATGGTTGGTGACAGTGCATAATTTTAATAGTTTGGTTATGTCATATAAATAATAATAGGCGTCTATAATTTGAATTTAAGTATGACAACTGTCAGAATTTACAGTTTTCAAAAAATTAGCATGTACACCAACATTGATTACTTAAAAACTTCAAAAACAGTCTACTCTAATGCGGAAAGTATTTGAAGGCACGGTATTAGACAATTACCTTAAAATATGATTTATATTATTATTTCTAGGTGACAGACGAATCAAATTCCAATGTAATGACAAATGTTTTGAAACTATTCAATTTACTAAAGTAAATATTCCAGTCTAATTCAACAATTACTACTACTAAATAATTTGATTATCAGTAGAAAGTTTGAAGTATGGGCAGCGTTCAATCATTTAATGGGATATGTTTGAAAATACACCATTAAATCAAATTTTTAATCAAACATTCTGATAATGGTTCATGATGATCGTGTCCCAGGCTGGTGGCTCTTATTTCGATGGATTGGTTGTAATCATGAACTACCTTTTTGCGTTATTTTTTCTTAAATACTTAATAAGAATCACAAAATGATCCAACAATTACGAATTATATTCTTTTTACAGTGTGTGTAAGCAAAATGTTTACACAGATGTTCCAACGTCGATCTGTATTATTTTTGGTTATTGTTTTTAGTTCAACTAACCAGAGTCACTACTAAATATTTAAATTATAATAGGATCGTCTCAGCAACCGACATAGCCAGAGCACGATCTACAGGCGACGACTCAATGCCACTGCAAACTCACTTTGACAGGAACAATTTCAGAGCAGACAAATGAAACTAATTTATTAATATGGAAGCCAGTTATAAATTCACTATTATAAATAAAATTAATAAGTCATACTATTCTATACCAACATTTTATTTAAAACTTGATTCTTCTGTGTAATGGACATGCATTGTTCACAAATTTGCATTATAACAAAGTTCAAAAGGTATGTCAAAAGATGTATGATTATTATTAAATATTACGGCCCAGAAATAACGTTTGTGGGCCATGATAATTGACAGATTAAATTATGCAAAACTAAAATAAATCTGATATTACTTTTTTAATAATGATTTAGTCCTTTCATTGTGTAAAACTAATAACACTATGAATCTTTTAGTGTCAAGTATTGGTATTACGCTAAATAGCATCTAAATTTCAAACTTCAACAACGAAAAGTCAGACTGACGTTAAGATTCTTTAAATTGCCGTTCCACCTGTCACCGTGACAGTAGTTCGTGGACAAAAATACACGTCTATACAAGGTGTGCCAATAGCTTAGAAAATCAAAAATGATTTTTTGGCGTATTACAGGGAACTGTAATAAAATTGTAAGCGGACGCGAAATGTGATTCAAGCTCGAAGAGATTGATGGACAGCTAGTCCATATACTAATAACATATCGGTATATTCTTCGTTGGTGTATTGAACAGCCATGACAAAACGAAAATAAAAGTAATGATGGAAAACACTTTTGAAAATCCAGAAAAGTCGTTGTCAAATATTCAAATAGTCATAATTATGGAAACCAACAATAACAACTAAATACAAACATATGTATTTTACAAAACGCAGGGCACAAGTGGAATTCTTAAAACAAAAAAAAAACAAAAAAAATACCATTTTTTGCATCAATTGTCGAGATAAATAGAATATCTTTTTTGTAAACCATATAATACAAACATATGTATTTTACAAAACGCAGGGCACAAGTGGAATTCTTAAAACAAAAAAAAAACATCAAAAAAATAGCATTTTTTGCATCAATTGTCGAGATAAATAGAATATCTTTTTTGTAAACCAGTGCCTTTTTGTTTTAACCTATCTGGTATTGGCCGTTCTGTATTTTTTAAAAAAGAAAACATTTTACAAAAAAAAATTATCAATTCAAAAACGACGTCAAAAGACGTGTACATAGTTTAAAGAGACGTCTAAACGGCCTAAGACACGTGTACACGGCTTAAAGATACATGTACATGGAGCACACAGTATGCGCTGCCGTCCTCTAGTTAATGTTCTCAAATCTTAAAATGCGATTTTTGAGAAAACGATGCAATTTTTCGAGTCTTACCAAGAGTACCTTTTTTCTTGTACTTAAGACACTTAATCTAAATTTTATAGACAAACTCTTTTTTATCCATTGGCGTAGAAAATGAAAATGTTTTAATATTTATAAACGCAGGTTCTCCGCCTATGGATTGATTACTATCACAATTTTGATACAGAATTTCTTGACTCATAAAACTATGTAAACGTGACAAAATTTAACGCAATCGCTCCAGCCGTTTCATATTTATAACAAAAAAACAATTTTCCAACTGCAACTTCAGGACCGTATTGCACACAAACTAAGCAACTTTCACTAAGCCAAGTTTTGCTAAATCGGTTTATTTTGGTCCGAAAAATACGTGGTAGAGTTGTTTAAAGACCTTTTAGCTAAGAGTCAGACTGAACGGTCGTTTACGATCGTCTACGACCAACCATTATGTTTTAAGTTGCGACTATCGCGGCCACTCTTTGTTCAAACTATTTAACATCAGACTGATCGTTTAACATCGATCGAGCGACAACGGTCGAAACAGCGAAAGTCGTATTATTAAAAATGTGAGGTTATGTTTTTTAGCAGGCTTATTTTAATTTCTGAGGTAAATGTAAATGTGTAATTACTAATTATCTGACAATGTTACGTCTGAAAGCTAATAATTTTATGGTATTTCAGTCAATATGGAAATACTTGCTGATGAAGGTGAAATGATTATGGTATTATACTATATCTGGAAGAAAATGGAAAATAGTAAGAAAAAGAGAAAAAGAAGAAGTATGTGGGTCAGAGAATTATTTTTGCATCGGGAGCAAGAAGGAGAATTTTTTGTTTTATATCCAAAACTTCTTAGAGATCCTGAAAAATTTCAAAATTATTATCGTATGACTAAAGAATGCTTTGAGAAGCTTGTATTTTTAATTAAACCACACTTTCATATTGGACACACTAACTGTAGGAAGTCAATAGGATTTTTAGAAAGACTGACAGTAACTATAAGGTAAAATGTAATTGCTTAAATCATTACAAATAACAGCCGTTTTACATTATTGTAGATATTTACTGGTGAAAGTTTTGCATCTGCATCATATCGCTTCAAGATTAGTGCTAATGAAATATCAATTATCATTAACACAACGCTTGAAGCTCTCATTAAAGCATTGCATGATGTATATCTTCCACCTGTTAGTGAGAATACTTGGGAAAAAATTGCAGCTGGATTTACAAAACGAAAATATTTCCCCAATTGTATTGGAGCACTCGATGGTAAACACATTAGAATAAAAAAACCAAATAATGCTGGATCTCTGTATTTTAATTATAAATGTTACCACTCTACTGTTCTACTGAGTGTAGTGGATTCCAACTATAAATTTGTAATAGTGGATATTGGTGCAATGGGGAAAAACAGTGATGCGGGCATATTTGAAGTTAGTACATTTGGACAACAATTTAAAAAAGGAGAACTAAAAATTCCGAACCCTGTGCCGATAGAAGAAAATGGTCCTCAAACACCCTTTGTGTTTATAGGAGATGAAGCTTTCCGCCTCACAGAAAACTTTATGAAACCTTTTCCACGACGAGACTTAACACGAGATAAAAGAATTTTTAATTACCGACTGTCCTTTGCACGTGGCATAGTCGAATGTTCTTTTGGAATTTTAGTTTCAAAATTTCGAATATTTGAGACACCAATAGCTGTACATCCAGACAAAGTGGATAAGATTGTAATGAGTGCGATCCTTTTGCATAATATGATTAGACAAGAAGATAAAAACAAATACTCCAATGAAGATCTTGAATCACTTCCAAAAGTATTTGGTGCTTTTGTGGAAGCAGTCAACGCAACACAACCAGGTAGAAGAGCCAACGTCAATCAGTCGACAAGTAATGCGAGAAAAGTTAGAGATTATTTTTGTACCTATTTTTGTAACAGAGGGCAAGTAGTTTGGCAAAATTCAAAAATTTTAGATAATGATTAAAATTTGGAATTGTTAGTTGTAAAAAAAGCTCTATAAATCTTTAACAGTTATGTATTATTATTCCTGTTCTAATAAAGCATGTAATATTTCTAATGTTTGTTTTTTGAATTCCCGTTGAGCTCGAAGGTTCAAAGTATTGGCATCTTCAACCAGGCTAAGAAGAAACAGTTCCATCGAAGTTTTGACAGCTGGATTACTGTTCTTATTTTTTTCTGTAGCACTCTTTAAATATGTTCTTATATCTTCTTCTATGCTCACAATATTATTGGGGGCTTTCTTTTTTTTGGGAACTGACGTACGGTGAGGTCTCTCTTCGATGGCACCTTCAACTGTTTCTGCTTCAGTTTGTACTCTCTCTGTTTGATCTTCCTCATCCGAAGTAGCTTCAGCTTGAGTTAGAAAGCCTTCAGAGTCAGCTACAAATGTTTCCACAGAGATTATCTCTTTTGATGATCCCGGTAATGCCTGCTCCCTGCATGACGAGCTACTTGCTGCTTTTAAATTAGTAGTGGTTCTGCGGTCGTTCATATATGGCTCCAAAAAAGTCAGTGCCTCATAAAACGCCCACACCTTCGCCCTTTTAGCTCCACTACCAGTGCTACCTATTTGATCCCTTTTTCGTTTACGATAGCCAGCACGTAGCATCTGCCACTTTTTGGAACATGCATCACCTATAATAAGGCCGTACTAAGAATAAGGAACAACTAAAATTAATTATACTAACACTGTTTTTTTCCTATAAAAACGCTTTGCTTTTAGTTTTGTACGTTACTTCAGACTGTAGCTGTCATCTCATTAGTGCACTGACAGTTAATGAGTATTTGAGCCCGGCTAGTCGCGTTGGAGTAATGTCTGTTTTTGACATTTCCCGTACGAGTGCTTGATTTGTAACATTAGCCCATTTAAATACATGGACCTGTCAGTCCCCGTAATTTGGCGCCCCCTAAGGAAAAAAAGCTATTTCGAACTATGACGCGACTAGCCGTATAGAGACAGTTCGTCTCTATTAATCTAGGAAGCCGTGATTTGAGCTTATTAAAGCTAACCTAAACAGGTGAAAAATGTGACAGTATTTGTTATAATGATAAATTTAATATAGTTATTGACTACATATAAAAACAGAATTGAAGAGTTTTTATAGGAAAAAACAGACTTATTAACATACATATTTACCTGTTCTGTCTATTTTTGATCCAATTCGGTTCCATATTTGTTCAACCATATCTCGGTTGCTGTGATCTGGATCAGTCTGATCATATAAAGCAGGATATTTATGCACCGATTGGATAAGTATGTCAACAAGCTCTGCTGACCATACCTGTTGTCCATTATTATCTGAAATCACACAAAGTACTGATAACTTAAATGTTGCTACATAGAACTATGTACTATTCAAAGAAAGTTATGCTTTATTTTTTATATTCCTTTACAATAAGAATAGAAAATGAAATTTTAATATCCCACCGACCAGACATGGAACTTTTCATCAAAATTTATAGTTACCTACATCTGTACCTAAATATAGGTAACTGCACTATAGAAAAATATTTAAAATGTGTTATACTTACTGCTTTCGTCTTGAGAGTCTTGACTCTTGAGACATGTTGACATGTTTCTTCTTGTAAAATTACTCTCGCTTCTCGCTAACAATTTTTTAAGGTTAGGTTGTCAACGTTAAGATCGTCCAGTACCGATCAAATTTTCCAACAAGTTGGATTTTCAAACTTGCTCGTCTCTGATCGTTGTCAGTCGGTCGTTTTCAAATTTGCAGTGTGAGGTTCATCATTACAAGTAATATGTTGGAAATTTGGTCGTTGGAAGATGATCGACGCCAACTGATCTTGGTCGATTAGTCTGAGGTCTGCCTTAGAGACACCCTGTATATAAATCCGATTCGTTTTAATGTCATATAGAGGATGTTTCCAAATAAGTGCGAAAGTTTTCAGAGGGTGATTCCTTGTCAAAAATTAAAGAGGGTCTTTCACCGGATGCTCCTGAGTTGCTTTTTAAATATATTGTACATCTTCGGTTGAGTACGAACAAGTCAATTGTGGTTCCGGCGCCAAGGACGAATATCTTGAAATCGTTAGAGCACCCTGCTATAAATTTCATAATTATCATTTATATTCCATTCTTGTGAAATTACGTTCACTGTCGCCAATCATTAAACAAAAACATGTCCGTCTCTAACGAGGAAAGTATTTGAAGGCACGGTATTAGGAAGAACCACAAACGCATAATTTTGATAGTTTGGTTATATCATGTATGCGTCTATAATTTGAATTTAATTATGAAAACTATTAAAATTTGAAGTTTTCAAAAGCTTAGCATGTACATTGATTACTAAGTTACTTAAAAAACAATCTAGTTAAAGAGGTAAGATTTTGAAGGCACGGTATAAGCATATTATGTTATATCAAAATATATAAACTAGGTTTACATTCTGACACACAAACGCTTTAATCAAACGCCTGTGAATATGTTACAATATTAGTTTTCTCACTGGAAAGTAGATTAAGAACCTGTTTTCGATGGTAAATTAGTACTTCACAATTATAATATTGTTATATGAAATTTCTGCTCATATAGATCGCTCTATCTATATACATATATCTTTATTGTGTTTGTTGACAGATTTTATTACAAACTTTTAATTCTGACGTTATAGCGTAGGTAATTCCGTTATTTTATATTACTATATATTATGCAAGAGTAGTTTTATTTGAATGTTCTTCTACAGTACTGCCATTTGCATACCTCCGCATACGTATTCTCACAATTTTGATGAAATTTGTATATTTTATGAGTTATTTTACTTGATAAATCAAATCGAGTTTAGAATTTCAAACCTACTTTTTTGGAACTCTGATATCTGAATGTCTTCCTACGTGTGTATACAGGGTGAGTCATTAGCAGCCGCTTTTTCGATTGCTCTTTTATGTTTTAAATAAAAGAAAAAACAATTAGTGGAAGATCTATGGTTGCTTGTGACGCTTATTGTAAAAATACTTTAAGCTCTGACGCACTTCCGGTTCCACCGGAAATGCACGGAACTTAATTTTTTTTGGATTTTCTAATACTGCTTTAAATTGCCTGTTCAACTGTTTTTTCTTTTTCAATGTTGAGCCAACAGTTTTTCAGTTATTAATTTTTTTTAAAAATATTTGACCAAAACACCTGTTCAGAGAAAAATCATTTTCACATTGTTTTTAAAAGTAAAAACATTAACTTTGGTGGTGCTTGTAGCCAAGAAAATTCTGTATCATTTCGTATAAGTTGAAATGCTTCGAAAATAGCTAACTTAAGAGGTGAAACTTATTAGACAAACGAGCCATCAAATTAAGTCGTAAATACAAATCAATTATAAAAAATTGAGTATTCCATTTAAAATAAGGAAGTCGATAACCATTTCCCGTGTAATCGGAAGAAATCAAAATTCGAAACTATTTTAAATCGAAAGGGCGGAACCCGAAACAAATATTTGCAAAATTTGAAAATTCAACTCTTATTAGTTTTCTATATAGTTTGAACAAAATATCGGCGCGATATACCCTGTACAACCCTTTATCATATACCCTCTAAATGAATACAGTCATGTATAAATTCATCTTAACATATAAATCATATTTTCAATACTGAAAACTTTGTCAAATTAAAGTTTCTTTGAGCTAAAAGTTTTCTTAATTTATTTACAGTATGTGGTAAAAGAAAACAAAATAATATCCAGGGTAAATAAGATTCATTCTGGAGAACGTAATGAAGTGAACATAATCATGATCACCATTCTATCCTTCTCTCATATTTGAAATTTTTACTATTTTTACAATTATAGTGTGGGTAACCTGATATATCAATAATCCAACTATTTACAGTACATATTTTTAGGATGATTTCAAAATGCTTACGAACATAACAAGAACAGTGAACAGAAACTTACATTACCTGTAAATTATATGTAACAGGAACAAATAAATAAAATGGAATAGATAAAAGTGAATTTTTTAATAATTTGATGTAAGTGGATATACCAGAGTCGTCAAATTTTAATTTCGGTTTGCACTTCTATCATATACAGAAGATGACTTTATGATATGCAGCGATGCCTGCTCTTTTCCTACCTTTTACCCCGGTATATACATATTAGGTACATGGTAGATAGATTTTACCTTAACTCTGCACCTATCTGCACCTATTAGTTAGGCAAACTTCATAACACATAGAAATGTATATGTTAAAAATCAACTTTTGAAATATTTAAATTATTGCATAGTACAAATAATTGATATGCATTTCATACTATTTATAAAGTATACAGGGTGTTACATATTAGCACCACCAAATACTTAATAATTACACAAGGCTTTCTATGAATAAAATGGAAAATAAAAATCTTAAGTTCCTAAATATTACAAATATACATAGATTCACATATTTTACCTATCTACAAGATTTCTTCTTCATATTGCTATATATATAAAGAGTCCCTTTCTCGCACTAAAAACATATCTAGTAATAAACTTAATATATTTAAATAACCCTTAAAATTTCTAAACTTAAAATTAAATGTTTGTCGTATAAATAGTTTTTGAAAAATAACTACACCTATATAATTCTAAAGTACATTGTTTAAAACAGTTTTGATTGTGATGATAAAAATTTTCGACCTCAAGATTTTTGCAGATGTCCCCTGACACCGAAAAAGTGCTTCTTAATCTTTCTCTCTCTCTCTCTCTCTCTCTCCCTCCCCCCTCTCTCTCTCTCTCTCTCTCTATATATATATATATATCAATTCCAAAATTTGTATGTACGAGTATAATCTTGTTCTTGAGTTCTCATTATATTTTCAGTAAAGTCAGCATACCGGAAGTAGTATTTTACTTCAGTGAAAAAATCGAATATTCCCAATATTTCGTCTCAGTTTAAACAAACTTATAAAGAATTCATATGTACTCAAAATTAAATTTGTAAAAATTTTATCATGAAAGTGTTTCAAAATTTCCACCGAAACCGATCTTTTACTCTTACCAAAAATCGGTTTTCACCTATTTTTTTTTTATAAACATAACGCTTCTTGCACATATTTTAGATTATTATTTAGAATACTCCCACACATTAACTTCTCCTGACAGCTTTAGGCTACTTACTTGTAGCTCTGCAAGTTACTTTTTGTATCGTGGGTTTCGCTTATAAAATACAGTAAATTACTAAGGAATAAATTCCTTGCCATACCAGAGAATAACAAGAATAAGAGGAATAAGACCCAAGCTTTGGAAAACATGGCAAAAAAAATATTATTCTAGATGCAACTGTAGTAATCATCAGATTTCATTGATTCTACAACTTTGAACAAATTAAATATGGCGAATAACAGTGCAGTTTTTGCATTACCATACATGATAAAAAACAAATCAGATCTTGCGACTAAGTTTGCTACCTTAAGCACAAAATACGATGTGGATAGCTTCAGTAATTTCAGAATAGTCATGTATACACATATACAGTGTGCATGTGATCCACCTCCAGATGAATATACTAGACAAGCTGGTCGACTATAAGTGGGAGAATAAGGGTGTAGCCTCTGTTACTAACATTTGAGCTACATTAAAGTCGACACCGCAGAAACCGTTACTACGTTAGTCCGTGAAAATTCCTACTGTTACTGTTTATAACAAATTCTTTAACCAAGAATAAAGTCATTTACTCTACTGCTTTAGAGAAGATGGAAATAATATTAAGCAATAAAAAGCACTACCTAGATAATTTATAAGTAGAGACTTGTTGAAGCATCAGATAATCGTACTAAATAATATTAGTAATTGATTTCATCACAGTTTTCCAAATTGTATGAGTAAATAAAAGAAATCATCACCAATTCTAAAAACTTAAAAATAATAATTTTTTGCTTTAAATATAAAAGTATTAACATTTCCGGGGTAACATGATTCGAAAATTCAATAATTTTGAGAGGTAATTGTTCTAAATTAGAAGGACACAACGCCATTTAAAAATGTGCTAGTCGACTAGACAACGACCATTAAAACAAAATTCAAATGAAATGTGCAAGTATAGCAGCTATCCCTGTTGCACTGATTAAACGCGAGTCAGTCTAGCCTCAGTGAAAATGTACTAAAATTCTCCACTACACTCGACCAAAGAACAGTTTGTATATTGCTTTCTCGTACTAACTCATAGAAACTCTCGGTTTCATTGTTTTATCACACAGTAAATACATCCGCAACTTGCAGCCAAGCAATTGGTATACACAGAAGGTAAAAATTATTTTATTATATCAGATATAAAAATGAAAAGTACTAATTTAATACTTGAGATATATTTGGCTACATGCAAAGCATATTTTTAAAATCTTAGGATTTTTTGCAATGTCAGTAAAATATAATATAAATAAGACAATAATAATACCTAGAAAGATATACTTAATTATTGTTCTTTTCATATTCTGCGTAAAATATCGAAATCCTTATATTTCATAACCTAGTACACTACCTGTTTTCAATATAAGACTTTCTTCCAATACAATTTTGTTCGATAAATAATTCTATAAAATTTTTAGTAAAGTCGAATTCGTTTCCATGTCGATGTAAAATGCTCCTGTGGGATAAACGAGGTGTTAACGTTTCCCCCAATATAATTGTAGTGGTTTATCGCGCATTTGATAAAAATGTTCTCTCCCAACGTCGTAACAGGACGAAGACACCTTTGCAGTGATATTTCTTGGAAATATATTGGACGTGTGTGGGTATGTTTCCGTGTATGTATATATCTGCTTGTGTGATTGTATGCCTATCAGTCGTAAATTCTCACAAAAGCATTCCTTTACGTTGCTACTGCTGCATTGCGCTATATTTATTTATGAATAAGTACTTCTAGTTCTATCGGAAAATTTTTGTCAATGCTGACACATCTAATGTTTATTTCGTATACCTACAGCAAAAGCACTAGAATGCGTTTTCAATTTGTACTTTCACAGGAATTTAATTTGTTTCTGCAAAATATTAATATTTAAATTCTGAAAGTACCTGGACAACGCTGCCTATTGTGTGCATAATTAAAGAAAACACATATATTTAAATAACAACTTGA
This sequence comes from Amphimallon solstitiale, assembly GCA_963170755.1. NCBI lineage: Eukaryota > Metazoa > Arthropoda > Insecta > Coleoptera > Scarabaeidae > Amphimallon > Amphimallon solstitiale. Next base: position 2,275,917 of record OY720678.1, read on the forward strand.
ATGAACTAGGAACAGCTCATGCTAATACGTAACTTGTTATTCTATATTTGCTCGTAATTTGTTATTTGTATAGTAATCATGTGTATCTATGCAATGGAATTTGTTTCTCTAACAATTTGGAGAACTAGGATTATATAATCATATTTGGGAAATTTGACAGAAAATATTTATATAAATAATTGTATTCTCGTACTAGGATATTTTATTGAAACTTATATTACAATAATATCTTTATATTTTTGAAGTGAAAACTTCTATTGGCGCCTTGATGCATTGATTGTTGGGCACTGAAAGAGACTGAGCCGTCACGCTCGGAACGTAACGCTCGTTCGGGTAAAGTCGGCTCGAGTCACGCTCGGCTTTGTATTATAACACTAACTAGCGATATTTAATTTCAATTAAATTGAAATGTAGAATAAATACGCGAAATATTCTATTTTTATTTTCTGAAAAATTCTTGTCCGCGTGCAGATGCGATCCCGAGCCGCCCGGGTGTAAGGCCGGCACGTTACCATTAGACCAGCGCGGGTACTCGTATGAGAATTATCATATTTGTATATATACATGCGTACGTATGAATTTTTGAAGTGAAAACTTGATCAGACCGAACGAAATGTACTAGAATAATGTATACACGATAATAATAAATATATATTTTTTAAATGTAGTATAGAACGAAAATGGAAAATGGAAAATGTAAATGTAAATCAATATAGAACGAAAAAAAAAGTTGTATTTCGTATTATTAACCTCGCCTTGATGAAGTTTTCACTTATGCCGTGTGGTCTTAAGCAAACCCATTTCTTTTTTTTTTATTAAAATTAATTCATTCATATATATTTATGTCAGTGGCATTTATTACTGAAAGATTCGTTTCGTACTAAAGTTTCCTTTAATAAAAACGCTCCCCAGTATATTATTATTACTGTAGGTAGTTTTATTTATATAATAAAAAATATAATTTAATAGAAGAATTTTTCGTTAAATAAAATGAAACAGAATATTATATACTGTATTATTGATTATATTATAGTGCAGGAAAGGAATTATTGATTAGTTAGATAGAAGTACAACCATACACTTCGTCATTCTGTTGTAGCCATTAAATAAGTTGAAATAGCTTTGAAGAAATCCATTTGCAGTCAAATTTAATGCTGTGTTTCGTATTGCGAACGTTATATTTAATTTAATTAATTTATTATATGTATTTAACATATAATAATATATACCTTTGAATTTTTGTACCGTTCCTTACCTATACTGTGCACTCATTAAGGAGTCTAAAACACTATCTGAAGTTGCACTTCTGCAGAATTCTCCAGTAATACTTTTCCCTGAAGCCTCTAGAATTGAAAAGTGGTCATGCTTGCGTATATTTCTGAAGAAACGATAGTCCCTAAAAGGCTCAAGTTCTTACCACCTAATTTTAAACTTAAAGATGTTGGTATCGTTTCCTAGATAAGATTACTCGTAAAACCCTAATTAAACGAGAAGTAATATTTTACTTCCGTCTACGAATCAAGTCTTGGCATTCAAGGAATACAAGAAAAATAAATTTTAGCTTAAAATAGATTTTATTTGTACAATTATTTAAAAATTGACATCACTTGTAGTCAAATTATAAATTTGATATAATTTTAGCAAGACTACAAGAATGTGTAGAATTCAATTTGGATCAAACTTTGCATAGAGAAATATTTAATTTTCCAAACGGAAGTATCACATTTATTTATTTCAAAATATATATTTCTTGAAAATATCTCAAATTATTTAATAAATTCACACTTATTATCCGAGTTTTCTGAACTTAACAATTGAACAAACCTTTTTTTCAAACTCAGACTATACATTAGGGTGTCTCTTATATGGGTGAAATATTTTTTTTTTCAGATATCGAAATGCATACCCCTTAATTCTTTTTAAACTACCTAGACTTACTCAAAAACAAAATTTTATCTTCCTATGTCAACATTAACCCGTGCCCACAGAGCCGTGAAGACTTTGATAATCGCTGTCTTTAACGCTTATCGTTGTGTAGCTAAATGAAATGAAATGTTTATATTTTATAAAAATAATAATAAAAAAGAAAGTTAGAAAATAGGTATTTATTAATTAAAAGAACATCACAAATCAACAAGGATATTTTCTTTTAAAGGTCTCTTTTTTACAGTCTAGATACAGATTTCTATGCTCTTGTACAGAGCGCAGCAAAAATTGTCTTTGTTCTTCCTTGGCAGTGATTAAGCCATGAAAATCTTGCATAAGTTTTACCGCTCTTTCAGCTGTATCATTCACGGCCCTTAAAGAAAGAACCCTTCTTTTTGCCTGCAAATAGGCAACATTTTCTCCCCATGTAGAAACGGGTTTCTTCAAGAAGTTTTTATCAATGTTTAAAGCAGAAAATAAGTTTGTGCTCTTGACACACACAAAATCATTTAATGATTTTCCTGCAACAATAAGTAAGATAATATTATTATCAGTTTATTCAGAAGGGTATAAGATATAAAACTATGTATTTCCACTTACCATACAAATAATCAGACATATCTTCTTTCGATGGAATCACAGAATCATACAAACTCTCTCTTTGTAAGTTCGCTACAATATTTGCCTTGGTTTGTTCATCTACCTCATCATCAAAGAGTGATAAAACAGTAATTTCTTCTGACAAGTACCAAAGATGTTAACTAAACTTGCTCAGGGCTGCTTTGGAGATCTCTTCGTTTACAGTTTCATATTCGTTAAGCCTCTATAAAAAGCGCAAATCTTCATTTGGTGCCTTGACCGCCAGACTACATCCAAGCCATGGTTTTACATATATAACCGCAATGAATAAACAAATATCTTGAAGTGCTCGTTTATCCTTGGCGTTAATATTGAACTGAGATTGCAACAAACATATTTTCAAAGAGTAAGTAGCTCTAGCCATCCATCTTGCTTGATGCATTGCTCCAGGAGGTCTTATTTTAATTTCTTTCTCATTATCTCCTTCTAAGAAAATAATAGGTAGTTCAATCAGTTCCCGATAATCGTCACGTACAATGGATTTTTGCAGTTCTTGATTATAAAATGTCAACAATTCTTTAATCATTGTTTTAGAAAAATGTTGTATGACGTTGTCGGTGTATGTTTCAATATCAGCAGGATTAATAGTTTTCCAGTTGTCTCTAAACTTTTTGAACATCGGGATATCAGGGCTACTTGTGATTTGGTGGATTTTTGTTTCAAATACACATTTTAAAACCAATTCGTAAATGTGATGGCGGCAAGTAAAGAGTAATAATCCCCTGTCTAGTTTTTGTTCCAAAAGTACACAAGCTCCTTTCAATCGCCCAGTATTAGATGCAGTTGTGTCACAGCACATTATTTGTACTTTGTCCTCCAGGTTCCAGTCATAAAGTGCGGTTAAAACAGCTTTAGCTTGATCTTGACCGGAAGAGCTCTCCAGCTTGGGCACAGCTAAAAGTTGTTCCTTTTATCCAAGCGAAATAAGAACTGCCAGGCGTTCTTCTTTAGAACTTCTTACGTCCAGTCCGGGTAATAATTTCCCGTCACAGTGAACGGCCATCGTTTCAGCCAAATTATTCTGAAAATCTGGTTTTATAGCTTCCGCTCTATCTTTTCTACTCTGTGTGCGAATGCGTTGAATAGACGATGTATTTATCGGGAAATCATCACAGCTAAGATCTAGGGCTTCCACTACAACCTGAAGTATATAAACAGAATCCCTTATGCTTAATTGACATCTATCTAATTCTGCAACTAACTTAGGAGTGATGAAGTCTTTCCTTTCTCTTTTTGAAGTTGTTACAGATGTCGACGGCAAGGGTTCCTAAAGAGCTGGTAAGTTGATCGGAATTTTCTTGTGTTTCGTTAAAATCTTCTATAGTTAGAGATCACGACAAACTCTCGGAACACATTTGCTCATGTCTTTTTTTCTCTTCTTTTAATTTTCTCTGTCTTGATCTTTCTTCTTTCTCGGGTAATTTTTATCTACACCCGCTAAACATCCTCGACGGTTCTCTTTGTTTTTGTAAAAAGATGTTATCTTCTTCTATTTTTATCCATTCCAAAGCATTTGCGTGTGCTATATCGAATAAATTATTTAAATTGTTTTGAAAGTCCTCCTCACGGCGTTTGTAAACATCTTGCGTTTTTTGGAATTTTTTTGTAACTCTCTCCAAGCACAGTGAAGATCCACAAGTTTTTTTACACAGTTAGGCACAGCTCTCTTTTTCCCAGAATATAATACACTCTCGAACGACAAGATTTACGCTTTCATTAACAGTCAATTTAACTTCGCGAATGTTAAAAAAGAGGACTGCAAGAACTTGACGATTAGACAGTAACTTTGCTCCAGTTATTTGATGGTTCGCGTCACTAACTAAGAAAATACTTTTTCTATTGCTTCTTAATTCCACTGCCATTTTTTAACTTTAAAACAATATGTTAATTACAAGACTTACTGAGAACAAATGACAAATATAGCGAGTACGCGCCGCTAGTTCCGCGAAACTTGTATGAACATGTTTCGATGCAAGTCGGCACGGGTTATCGTTCTCCAAATGAGGTAAAAATTTATTTCCGAGTGTTTTAGGAACAAGTGAACAAAACTAAGATATATGCGTTAAAAAATAAAAACTTTGAAAAATAAATGACACCCTACTATACATACATACATATAGGCACTTTGGTGTTGTCGCCACCAATATTTTTAGTAAGAAATATTCTAAGATGGCATTATATATGCATATATGCAGTTAAACATGATCTAGGTAGCGTAAATAATAATGATCATCCGTATTTTACAATTATGTAACTGATGAAGTGATATATAATGGGGACAGAATACGTCGACAATGAACCACATTCTAATTGACAATAATTGCAAACTTCTCTCTCTAAGCTGGGCCTCTTATATGAAGTTTCCTAACAAGCGGTGGATTGTTGTACAATTTAGAACCCGATATGCATTGCTTGTCTAATCTATAAGAGACAACAGTACTGACTTCAATCGTCTTGGGACTGTTCGAAGTACATATCTTCTACATATCTACGATCTTCAGTACCTAAACGAATATGAATTGAAAAATATAGAAATTATGGAAAGTAATTTAAAAAATATAGAAACGTGATGAAATAATGCAAGTACTAGAGTTTTTTTGCTTATACGTAAACGTGAGATTAGGGAAATGACAGATGGAACGACGAGGACATTTATTTTTCGAGAATGAAGAAAAATTATTATATTCCTTCGCTCCAAAAGCAATATGGTCAGTTGAATCTTATTTAGCTTATTTGGTATACTTAGTTCCATAATAGAATTTATTATGAATTTAGAGCAAAATATTTATTTGATCTAAATCTTGTTTAACAATTTCTTTTTCAATAATTTATGTACCGGGTGTTTTTTTATCTTTGATATCATTTTGATTACCTGCAACTTTTTTGTTTTTAAAAATATCAGAATGAAGCAAAAATCATTTTGCATAGGTATCTATGAAGTTTTTTACGTTTTAAAAAATAAAACAAAACACTAACGTTTTTCCATATTAACCTAACTTATATTTTTTTAAATGGAAAGCCCTAAATATTTTCGGATATTTCGATTTTACATGAAATTTCAAGTATATTTTATAAAGCATACCCCATACCTATCTTCAACGGTTTGCGAGAAAACGGCGTTTAAACATGCAACAAAGAAAAATTTAGTTTTGTAACCCTGTTCTTAAAGATGTCGAAATCAAACAGAAATCATTTTTCATAATTATTTAGAAAGTTTATTTTTAATAAAACAAAAGATTAACGATTAACAAAGTAACAAATTATTAAAAAAAACAATTTTACAAAATGAAATTATTCTAAAAATGGCATGTTTAAACGCCGTTTTCTCGCAAACCGTTGAAGATAGGTATGGGGTATGCTGTATAAAATATACTTGAAATTTCATGTAAAATCAAAATATCCGAAAATATTTAGGGCTTTCCATTTAAAAAAATATAAGTTAGGTTAATATCTTGGAAAAACGTTAGTGTTTTGTTTTATTTTTTAAAACGTAAAAAACTTCATAGATACCTATGCAAAATGATTTTTGCTTCATTCTGATATTTTTAAAAACAAGAAAGTTGCAGGTGATCAAAATGATATCAAAGATAAAAAAACACCCGGTACCTACTTTTCACATTAATATTAAATATGTTTTCACTGAAAAAATATTCCATAATGATAAATTACTTTTCTAATCATTTAAATCTATTAAAATGTTTTATTTTAATTTGAGTATAAAATTATTTTTGGAAATTTTTGTTGAATTTATTCAAAGATAGTTTTACAATGGACATCGGTTCACTACCACGTTTTGATGAAATTTATGATAATAAACCTACAATAAAATATAATGTTTATTACCCGTTTTTTTTGTGTTTCGCTTTGTTTGTTTACGTATTATTCTAATTTGCTATTGACTTGTGGTTGAGAAAGACTTTAAAACAGTTTTTTATACTCCAATCTACATGGGTTGATTGATTCAGTACGTATTATGGGATTTTAAAAATCAAAAACCCTTGAATGGTTTACAAATTAATTAGTCCAGTTAAATTTCCATAGAACTCTATGCCGTTTTTGCATGAGAACATGAAAAGTGTATAAATACTTTCAGAGAAACAGAAGTAGGTATCAAATTAATCTTTGAATAATTTAATTTGAGAATAATATTGAGATATATTATTTATTATAATCGTTTTTTTTTTGTACTGACAGTTTTCATTCTGTAATGTATTTTTTGGAAAAAAATATTGTTTAGTAATCTATATGTAAACGTATTTAAGTATTTGTTTTAAAATAAAGTAAAACCATTTGTTAGATAGGACGCTATATACGTTCTTGTACCTTTTATATTTAATGCTTTTCTATTTATTAACCTACAACTTGGGCAAAGTACTATTACTGTAGGTGAGATATTTCTAAAATGGTTTCTGATACCCTACAATTACAGTTCATATAGTATAATAACGATAATGACACATCAAAAGGAATTGCAACACTATAGACTTTACCACGACTGATATCAAAGATAAAAGTTATAGCATTATGGAAAACATAGCTTATTTACTTACATATTTTATACGTAAGTTGTCTCTATAACTAATTAATGAAAATTTTAATCATGATTGCTGACACTGATAAAAGCTGAAGTCTCAGTACTATTGAAAAATAAATTTGTATGTATTACGCATTCGGCAACACTTTTGACAGTTAAATAGCAACACATATATTTAAATTTATTACCGTAATATTATACTTTCTCTTACATATTTAACTTGAAATATTTGTGAAGCTTTTAATGCAATTCAAACTAGAGGTTAAAAAAGCATTTTTCTAATACAGTTTTTTCTTAATTTTTACAGCATCCGGAAGTCGGTCGATGTTTATCCTGCCTAATACAACGCTTATGCTTTTTTCCTTCATACTGGGCATTTTCTACTGTAGCAGGTAATTGTACTGTTAACAGAAACAAGAAAAATGAAGCCAAAGACAACAGCCACATAGCAAAGCAGGTACATGCTGGTCAGTGCGAAAGACATTATTTCCTTATTGAATGCTCACACATAATTTTATTTACAAACTTTCCAACAGAAGAAAAATATCTGCATATCTTGAAATGTGTCTGATTATTGATAAAGTTTAGCGACATTATATTTTGTATTTGAGTTCTTTGGTAATCGCACTGTTTACAACAAATTATTGAAAATTTTAGGCCTCATCGTAATTGTGAATGCAAACAATTGTACATATCTATTATTACTACTGCTGTTACCATCAATCATTTTTAAAGGGCAAGTAAAAATCTATTGAATGTTTATGGGAAAAAAAAACAATCATCTTTCTAGTCGTTTTAAATTTATATATAATAAACTCATCAATACTAGTGTAAGAAAAACGGAAGTGATGCTTTTTTAATTAAACTAAATTAAAGATGAATGTGTCAAATCATAAATTATATAGAGCGCTATTGTAATCCTATTCTAAGTATTACATTGTGATGAATGTGTATGACGTGATCATTAAGAATATTTTTGTTTATTAGTTGTATACTTCTACATTCAGGATATGACACATCGAAAATACATATATCAATATTTAATAAATTATTTGAATGGGAGAGACACTGTATTTTGTTAATGTAACGCAGAAAACCTATAGTGCTAATAGCTACATTAGTAAATATCCTATTTCATTTACGTGCTATGCAAAATGTACATATATGTATTTAAGGATTTTAAATGTCATTGTCATCTGAAGGTATGGCGAATAAATTATTATATTTACTGGTATTTCAAACTTTTGGTTAATTCGATATTCTATCTTTTGAACACACTATCTTAAGTTGTAATTGACATACATACATATTGCCAAATTAATACACATATTGACCATGACGACTTATTCCACGAAAGCTCTATGTTCAAATAAAATACAAATAAAATTTTAAAAAAGTAATGCAAAAACCCTATTAAAGCGTGTGAAAATATATAATTTTGAATTTTATGAAAACTCTGTCAACAAAGAAAAAGTAATATGGTGGTATAAATGCAAACAACAAACTAGCACTAGCGGGTAGAAGTCGATTTGTATGACAGGTTAGTCGCCGCTATTCTTTTTAATAGCGGCAAAAAATAGTAGCGAAAAAAATATTCGAAATGTTCACCAATAGAACACAAACAAACTTCATATTGATTTTGTAAGTCACTAAACGTATTTATAAAAGGTGGTTGATATAACTGTCTGAAAATTTTTTGTATTTTTTCTCCCAGTTCTGCAATATTTCTCGCCAGATTTTCTGAGCGAAATATTTTGTTTTTCATCATACCTCAAATGTTGCATCAGGTGGCGTCAGATCCGGTAAATTAGAAGAGTATTCAAAGTCTGTTCTTCCGAAAATTATTCTGTTATCAAAATGCTGATGGAGTAAGTTTAGGATGCGCGCAGCTGTATGGCACCATCTTGTTGAAACCATTGTGTGCGGGCCTGTAGATTTTGTGCACGACAAAAGCTCTGTAAATCTCTCACAAAAGGTACAGTAATGTTCTCTTTGTAACGCTCTTGGTTGACAGTAAGAGGAATCTGATTATCGTCTTCAACGAAATATGGACCAACTACCCCATGACCAGACACCGCGCACCAAATGGTAAATCGGACACTGCGGAGTCGTGCCTTTACAATAACATCAGGACATTCAAAGCCAAGAAATCAAGTTGTTTGTTGATTAATATAGCCGCTAAAATGAACGTGACTCTCGTCTGAAAACCATATATTTTTCAAGAATTCGGAATCCTCGTAAATTAAGTTCAATATGCGACCACAGTGAATTTCCCTTGCACGTTTGTCCAGAGCGTTTAGTTGTTGTCTAACTTGAATATGGTATGGATAACCACCAATTGATTTGAACATCCGACGTGTAGATATTTCACTGAAGTTGAGTTTATATACAGTTTTTACAAAGCTACCATGCGGTGATTGCACAACTTGGTCAAAAACACGTCCTGTGTTTTCGTAGGTACACACTGTTTTTCGACGACTTGAAGAACCTTTACGTTGAAACAATGCACTACCAGTGCTACGAAATTTCATAACAACAGAAAATGTCACACATTTTGCTGGGGGCTACTTTATTAAACTGTTATCTTACTGATACCTTTTGTAAGCTGGGACTTCATTGCGACCATTTTCGTATGAGCGGAAATAATGTTCTACCAATAACACTTTTTCTGCAGTGTAACATGAATATGTCAACTAATTACAGCTAAGTCAGTAATGACAAATGCATATATATCAGCAACTCCATAGCACCCTAAGTTTTGGTATTGCTTATTCCGGTGGATACCATATTATTTCAAGTACTATCTGAAAATTTAAATGTGTTAAACGTAGAATGAATCAGTTGGATCAACTACAAGTTTGCTTTCAGAAGTCGTTGACTGACCAACTTACAAAAACATTTCAATTATTGCAAAATAACAAGACGAGATCCGATGAATGACGTATCATTTTTCCCTACGAACCCTTGACATTGGTACTCACGGCGTGTGCGTAAGAAATTGAAACATTGTACGATACACTAAGAGATATGTATGCATTTGTTATATGTATTATATAAATATTTATACCAGCAGATTTCTGGAAGGCTAGTTACTGTTAACATTATCATTTGCGATGACAACCTGATGAATGTTATCTGTGTTATAAAACAACACGAGTATGAAAACACGTGTAACTGCAATTCTAATTCAATTGAATTGCTATATTCAATAATAATTGTGACAGAAGCAATGCACGTACATTTAATTTGAATCATCCTACATAACCACGAAATGAGGGACAATAAGTGGTTGCTAATAAAATATTAATTTACCATTTAAAGCAATAACAGGCAGAATATTATTCAACAAAGCGTAAAGTGCTTTTTATCTTTAAGGCTACCTAGTCAAGCTAATCCAAAAATATTTTACCACTAATGAAATTGTATAGAAATTACTCATCACTGAAATTGTTAAACTTCCGATTTATACATATCTGATTTTTTACAGTACATTTGTGTAGCTTGTTAATTGTTTTTGAGAATTATTATAAATAAATAAGCATAAAATAAAGATGGCTTAAATTAATAAAACTAAATATATCTATGAAATTTTATATTTTGTTTGAAATATTTATTCATCATCGATTCATTGTCGTATTTTTTAATTGAAAAGTTCATAAAACTGTAATTGTTAATATCTATTTGGCAATACAAAAGATATTCAGTTCCAGTAAATTTTGATTATTTTTTAATGTGTTTCAAATCTGTGTTAATGTATTGTTATAAATTTAGTATAACATTATGTAGAAATTAAATGTTTTTTCATGTATACAATTCTGTATTTCTCTTTCACAAGTTTAAGTAAACGCACCAAGGATTCTTATTTAATAGAAACTAATATGTACACTTGTTCAAAATATGTCATATCAAAACTTAACTGTAACTTGCAGAATTGAAACTACATTGACAATCATCTGCGTGCAGCCCTTAAAATGCCTTTTGCAATGATGAACAAATCGTCGTCATCTACGACTAGCTTGACGCCGTTTTAATCAAAAAACCAGCTCTACAAATATACAGCATACTTGTTTTATTTTGTTTCTTAACCGATGTATAACATAACTTCTTACAAGATTGCTTTCGTAATGACTGGATTTTCGGAGACGAAGGCATGTATTTACTGTACGCAGCAGACTACGTTTGACAAGTATAATACAAGATGTGCCAATCGAAAAAAGAGCATATCTTCTATTTTTGTTGTCATTTATAAACTGTAGGTAATAGAGATGGCACATATATTTGCTAAATGTGTTAATTAAGCGGCGGAGACTTTCCTCTGTGTAGTTATGCCTGGCAAGCCCATGTTTTAGATTTATTGTATTTCTAACAAAGTATGACATGGCATTTATGGGTAGAACATTGCGTCACTTATGGTGATCGTATCTTTCACAATAAACACTAGGTTGAGTATATCATCATAAGTATTAGCGATCTGTGATAATTTTATGATACAAAAATTTGCTCATCATATTCACTTCTTGTAACATACATAGCCTTTCCTGGCTCACCTAGCTGACTAGTAAGCCGATTAAAAGCAACACACTTACATCGTGTTAATTTAAATCAATTAAAAATCATGTACTGTGTATATTTTGTTTCTAGCCATAAAACCTCAATTTTGAATATTTCGCCATATACAGAAAATGCGACTTTGTTTCATTTGAAATTAATTTCAAAATAAAATAAAAATAGAAGCAAGAAATTGCCATAAAAATCTGTTTGCCACTGTACAATATAACTTCTTAGGAAATTTTATATACACGTCGCAAATATGGACATAGTTAATTGGTCATTATAATTAATTGTGCTTGATTTATATTAAATTCAGTATTCGCTATTTTTGAGTGAACTGCTAACAAAATTCTATACAAAAACTTAAAAAGTATGCTAACATTTCAACATAAACATTCACATGTGTCAAATATTGTTTTTTAAAATGGATTTTGGTATGAACCCATTAATACCCAAAATTAAATTTTATCCAAAAAATTATTAAAATTGGGGTACATGTTCAAATAGGGTATTGTTATTAGCTGCTACAAAGGAAATATATTTTTTATGTTCGAACTAGTTTTTTTGATACGCTGGGTATTAAGATGAACAATCAAGACTCAATAGTGAAAGTGACAAAATCATAATTCATTCCATTGATAATGGTTTATTTATAACAGGAAACAAGAGAAACTATGCAATATGATTTTTCACAAAACATGTGTGGATGTAACCCAACAGTTCACTTTATACATCGGTAATTAGTACACTTATCGGACTTACCACACTTTTGCTGTGTTTCAATTTCATCCACTAACGCCCTATATTAGTAAATCAGATTTCATCTAGAACTTACTTCGAAGACTTCTTTATTGCATTATATATACATTTTATACAGGCAAAGGTCAAATATAGAAAATACAATAGATTAGACACAGGGTAGTAAAATAATTATCAGTATATATTGTGGAATTTGCTGGCAAACCAACACAAAGTTTTTCACTTACCGAGCGGCCTTGTTGCTTCTCGCCTGCATCAGTATATGAAGTAAAGTTTTCAGCGTATCTTTTTTTATGTAGCAATACACCAACATTTGAAACCAAAACAAATTGGCTTTCTTCTAATGCAACGATAAACCAGAGCGATAGCCATAATAAGGCTCCATCGGTTCCAGTGGAAAGTATCCTTCGAGTAACTGAATGTACTGCTGAAAAAGTTCATTTAGGTCAGGGGCCTGAGACCTGCATGCGGCTCAGTAGTATAATACTTGTGGCTCTTGAGTAGTTCAATAGTATTGGAAAATTATCTGCAATATTGCTATTGTCAAACATTTTAATAATTTTTTTTTGATTGTGTAGGATTAAAAAATAATGATATATCTGATAAATCAGCGTCATTTTTTAACAAAACATGAATCTTCTGCTAGAAACTTGGAGATGAAAGAAGGGCAGCAGTGATAGAATTACGTCGTAATATATAAGTATGGAAAACCCTTCATCGATGAAGTTTATATTAAAAAGTGTGTAGAATTCAAAAATAATGTTAAATCTGATACACCAACGTCATTTTTTAACAAAACACGAATCTTTTGCTGGAAAGTATACTCTCGGAGATGAAAGAAAGAAAGGCAGCAGTGATGGCATTAGGTCGCAGTATGCAAACATCAATCATCATTATTCAGCGACTGAATGCACTCTTCCACTAATATTACCGCAGCCAGTTTAGCTCTTGCTTAGGATATAGAAATAAAGACACGGAGTAGCAGGTGTGTAAAGTCCGAACAGAAACAGGCCCAAATACACCGCAATAACGAAGAAATTAAAAATTTAATTTTCTATGTTGTTTTTTAGATAAAAAAAATACATTACGAACCTGACACAGAATGTATGTTTATAAATACACGTAAGAATGCTCATTTGTAAATAGAAACGAACACGAATTCATAGAAAAATACGTTTTTTTTTGTATAAAACGGGAAAAAAACGTTAAATCGTATTCATTCATAATAAAACATATTTTTTGCCCGATGCGGGGCGACCCACTTTATTGCAGACAATAAAAGATTGTTTTTATTTTTAAAATAGGAAGGTTGTTGCTCTTAATGTGTTTGTAGTCGGAAACAGCTGATTATTATTATTTTAGAATATTCAATAAATCCTAGTTTTTCTAGCCTTTATTACAGTAAATATCAAGAATGTAACTATTTTTTTCTAGCAGGTGTAAAATTAAAGTAATTAATGGTTTGATATTTATTATGAAGGATCTATTCCACCTCTTTTTTTATCGCAAGTAATATGGTGGTCCTGAAAAGGACCGATTGTGAAAGTGAAGCAGGTGGATATTTAGTTCAGGGTCGGCGTAAGGCCAATTGAATTCTTTATTATTTTTTTTCTGCCGTCTGCGCACGAATAAAGACTTGATATTTTGAGGGTACGTTTTTACACAATCTAGCTTCCGATTTCTGCTACTCCGTCTTTTTATTTCTGGGACAGCCTGTATATGTTAAAAATACTTTTAAAAACTAGACGAGAGAACTGAACTGATGACGAAAAATTGAAAACTTGAAAGTATTGTATGCATTTTCTATTGGGTGTGATGTGTCATATGATGTAAAATATGTGACACAAGTTACACTAGGAGCGCGGTATGTATCCGAAACAGGTCTTTGCGAAGAATTATTAGCACTACTGCACCTTAAGGAATACTTGAGGATAAATGCAATCGACCTAAATATATTGGTTTCAATTGCTACAGATAGAGAACTAAATATGATGGGTAAAACCAAAGGTTTTGTTTCAGGCTTCAAAGAAAAGGTGGACATGGCGTACTTTTATTTCACAGCATGATTCATCAGGAATTACTTTGCGCACAGACGTTATTGTATGTGTGATCACTAAACAGTAAACCAAATAATGGTAAAAAGACTTTCTTAGAGACAGTTTTCTGGGTTATTAGAGGAGCCAAATGGCAAATATTCAGATCTTCTTCTGCATAACAAAGGTTGGTTCAGTACTGAAACGTTTTGCCTCGTGCCTGGAACAATGATGACTGGCTTCAAAATTTTAATTTTTCCGATATGACATTTAAACAAATTGAACAAAGATCTACAAGGGAGAGGGAGTAGCGAACACACTTTTTTAGAAGCGATGCTTTCGTTTGAACAACAATTAACATTATTTGTTTAAGATATGCAGAATGACCTACTCTATCATTTTTAACAAAGCCACTAGTAGCGAAGGTGTGCGAGTTGAATTTATACCGTTCCCAATCATTAATAGGCCCAGTTTGAGTTACAGTTGTTAGATTAGAAAAACAAACATTTATGGATAGAAAAGTGAATTTACAGTCAGAACGAGAAAAGCTAGAGAGAAAGGAAAATTGGCTGCCAGACACCAGTGGACGGATTTTTCAAAATGTAAGGAAGAAGAAATTATATTTGAAGCATGGAACTGTCTTCCTGATTTTTATGATCAAGTGAAAACGTATGCATTTGGCATCTTTCCAATTTTCAGATCTACTTACTATTGTGAGCAAATATTTTCAGATATGACCATTATTAAAAACGACGCTTAATGACGAAAGTCTCGAAAGTGGCATGACGTTGGAACAACTTTCTGCTTCTATTTAATTCCAACAATTTCCCTAATATTACATATATTACATATTTGCGTTTCTCTTATTTCTTACATTTAATTTGTATTTTAAGCAAAACTATATAATCTATTGAAATTGGGTTTTTACTGTTAGATTTATTTTAATTAGTTATAAAAGAAAATTACCCATTTTTTTTAAATTCGGTGAATTATATTTTCTGTTAAAACGTAAATTAAAATGTTTTGGTTTCACAATAAATACATGTTTTACAATAGGTAACCGTTATATTATTTTTTCTAATATCATCGAAGTGTGTACTTACATTTGGCTCTAAAAAAAATAATTTACAACAACAGGAAAAAATGGCTCTTAACTCCAAAAAAATTTACCGACCCCAGATTTAGGTGTTCCATTACAAGCTGAATTTTATATGTTTTATTCATTTTATCATACAAGTCTTTGTCACTAAAACATAAATATCTGTGAATTTGCTTAAACTTGTGAAACTAAATGACAATGGAAATCCGTTCGGCGTTTTCAGTAAATTCGTCTGCTTAGCAAAATATAGTATACAGAGATACCGAAAGAATTTCAGAGGTTTTCAGCAGACAGAGTAAACGACTCTCATTCCTGCGTATTTCATGTTATTTTCTTTCCATTGGTTGATTATAGCCGGTTCTACAGCGTCTTTGAAAATATTATTTGCTTTTCCTTTTTCCAGAACATTGTCTTCCCAGTTTCTATTGCTTTTCCTCGATATGCTAGTGCAAGGTACATTTGCAATACTAGAAAGATCCTCATAATATGCTCTAACGTCAACATGTGAAACCTGTTCATCCCTAACATCTCTGTTTTTACGCCTTTTGTGTGAAACTTCTGCATTTCAAAGGAAAGGTTTTTCTCGATTTACTCGTGCATGGTATAACTGCAATATTGGAAATATCTTCTTGGTCTACTGTTGTATAAACATATTATATAAACCTGTTCTTCTCTATAGTTTTTATGATTACGAGTACCTGACAGTTGAACCGATGGTCCATATCACTGTCTGCCTCAGCATCATCAGTATCATTTCCGTCGCTCGGATAATGTAATGTGACTTGTAGGTCATCACTAGGCTTCGGATAAATATGCATTAAAAAAGTACAAAATATGCATCTAAAATATTAAAAATATGCATTTAAATATGCATTCAAAAATCGTTTATTAGATTTAAATAAAACATTTTTTAAAGGTTATATTGGTCTATTTACAATAAATTTACAGATTTTTACTATTACACTTCACTATGACATGATGTAATAAATTGGCAACAATTAATTTACGCCTATTATCACCTAAAATATTTTTAAATTCTGAAAAACATCGTTCCACGTCACATGATACAATAGGAGCGAATGATAAATCCACTATGTCAGTGAGATTCAAATTACTGGGAGCAACAGCAGTTTCCTCATTTTGTAAAATCTTAGAAATATTTTTTAAAATTTGATATCCAGTATTTTTATCTAAAACTGTCTAAATTTTTTTTTGCAAAACTACAATTTTTTTAATTCACTTAACCTATCAAAAACATTTGCATCAATTTCTATGCTGTTTTCTAAAGGAAGTCCCTTGGTTTCCAATTTCAAAATAGCCGTAATAGCTTGCAACTTCAATCCAGGTGCCCCATCTTGTAAGAATCGGGCACGGCGGAAGTGGAATCCCATCACCAGCAATTTCTTTGAACTTGGCAACGCGAGAAGGTGCTTTTAAAACCAGTTTCTTGGTCGATGATATTAACAAATTTACATTTGTATAAACGGAACGAACTAATTCGGCCAGTCGATGTAAGCCATGCGCCACATAAGTAACGTGTGTCATTTTTGAATATAGTATTTTCAAACCACTCATTGCTTTACACATGTATGGAGCAGCATCCGTACACACAACGAGCACTTTTTCGAAGCAAATGCTTGTGGGCAACAAAAAATTTAGCGCATCATTGAAAAATGTGGCAATTGTTGTATGGTTCACTTTTGCCAACACTTTCATTGTTAACAGATATGATTTATTACTTTCTTCTTCAACTCTCAAAATACCAAAAACAAAATTTGCTATGCTACTTTGTTCTACATCCGTTGTTTCATGTAAAGATACCCAAATATTTTTTATCTTTAGCTTTTTCCCGCAGCTTTTGTATTGTGGCGTTATATAATGGCAGAACATAGTTTTTTCGCAGTGTAGGTTCGTCTGGAATATTTTGCATGGTGTGTTTTTCCAAAAAGGTTTAAATTGCTTCATTTTTTAATTTCGCCAACGGTATGTCCGCAGAAATTAGATCTTCACACAATTCCTCGTTAAATGGTGAACGACTGGGACCAGGTTTTAATATAGCTGGTACTAACATCTGCTGTTTACTTCCTAAGCTTCGGTTCTTTTTTTTTTGGTGCTTACTGGTTTGTAAATGCTGCGTCACTTGGCACTTTTTTGTTGCTGTTACACTCACTTCACAGTATTTACAAAACAGCACACTTCCATCAGTTGTAAAATCGCTGAAGTCTTTGACAAATTGGTTTGAAATTGCGCTAACTGATCGTTTTTCTTTCGGCATTTTTAATACTTGGGATGATCGCTTCTCAAAATCAAACAAAGTTATGGAATATTCCACTCCTTGCGGGTTGGGTACCTGATAATCGGTCATAAAAGCTGTTTGGGATTGATAATCGGTCATAAAAGCTGTTTGGGATTTACCACATATATTTTGGAAGGACGGTGACGGTTCTATTAGATTTGTTTATGTAATGTAAATTCGAGAATAATAGGACTTCTATAAAAAGGCAGCCGGACAGAAAAAGCATTCATTCATTCATTCATTCAGAGTCGATTATGTAAATAGTGTGTACCAAATAAATACTCTTACATAAATCTGTCACATAAATATTCTTAGATAAATTTGTACATAAATAGTATTTTGTGTTACTGTGAATCAATAATTATAGTTTTATTGAATTTAGTTTATATATAGTTCGTTTGTTTCAAGAGTGTTCTTTAATTTCATTTTCAATTATGTTTTTATTTGGTGTTTTAAATATAGACTTCTAAAAATAAATAGTGAGTGAATTGTTTATTATTTTTCAGACCCATAAACATTACATTATGGTTTAAAAAAAAATGAACTGGGAAATATGCAGATAAAACTGAAAATGACTAAAATATGCATTTCAACTCAAAAATGACTTAATTATGCATTAGAATATTCAGTTATGCAAATGCATATTTATCCGAAGCTTAGTCATCACATTTATCTATTTGTTGGGTAACAGTATCGTCATCTGGGCTGTCAAATATTCACATGAGCTTCTCGGCATCTTTAGGATCAGTGGGACATCTTACATTCGGAAAGTCATCAGAAATAGTACGTAATTTTGTATTTGATGATAACTACAATATATTTTACGAATGTACGCGGTACTGCCCAGCGTATGATAAATACTTTGATTTCACTTTAGAATATTCCTAAAAACGCACAAAACACATGTAGGGTTTCACACACTGGCAAGAGGACGTCTAAAAGTTGTAAGTGGAGCTGGCTCACAAATAGATTACGTTTTTTGTCCTTTTGGTGCCGTAAGCGACATCTCTAGGTGAATGTAAAATTCTTGATAAACCGTCTGCTAACTCAATTAACAGATTAAGTGAAGGGAAGTACCACGTATAATATACGGTAGGCATTAATGGGTTAAGAAGCAAGTTTTTTGAAATGTGTATTTTAATGATTTTTAATATGAAAAAGAACAGCTAAATAATTTTTGATTTAGAATGAGATTTAAACTCAATAAATAAACACACGCGCACTATAAGTTTATAATAAAAGAATCATATACATTATAGGTGTAACACGAAATACAATATAATACATATTATTTATTTACAAAATATTTTGCTGGTCATATGTATGTTGTTGCATAAGTGACTAATTCAGTGCTTATCCAGGCTGTTAAAACTTTAATGCATTACAGTGGTCTCTCAAATTCAGTTCACAATTTATAATTTACAAACAAATTGATTTATTGTATACATTATTTCTAGATAATTAAGCTGTGCAGATACGCATTGTAGATGTACTCTTCGCCTCGTATCTACATATTTTTGGTTATTATATTGGTTGAATTGACGTACGAATATGATTGTTTTATTCTGAATGAATGCCTCACAACTTGAATAAATGTTTTCTTTTTTAGATCGAGAGTTCCTCATCTTTTATTTTATAAATAAAGTTTATAATTGTGGATATACAGCAAGTGTAATCCACTAATCACACTATATACTCTTGGCATTATTTCTTGTTAAATATATTTGAACTAGAATCTTTAAGAAAATTAATATTAATTTATTGTTTTAAATATTAATCAAAGTTACTCTTACGAATAAATTACACATTTAAAAAAATTTGAAACCGAGTGATTTTGCGAAGAGTCTTGAATAGATAAACACGTTGGAAACATTATATAAAAGCACATTCTGATGTTTGTTATATTCTTCAGTTTCAGCCTGGTCTATAGAGGTATCTTTAATATCCTGAACATTTTGAGAATCTAGATTTCCATATATTTTAATATTCTTCGATGTTTCTTTGGAAACTAGAATAAAGACATAAATTCGGATTTGCGCATAGCTAAATAAAAAAAATGGAAATTCAAACTATAGTCTTTCATATAAAACCTTATTTAAATATGATTATTATAGATATTCTGTCTAAATCTAATAAGTGACAGGTTGGCGTCTTCTGCCAAAACGGCCAACAATTTAAAGAGGCCGTAAAAAAGTAAAATGATTGTAGAAGGACAAGAACAAATACTATAATACATTTTATTAGGAGATTGCCACATAATATCTCATATTATTTTAATTGTTTGAATTTAAAAATAATGCACATTTTATACTATACAGAGATATTCAAAGAGAAGCTCTATCTCATACATACGAGTGAAATACCGCTTGCACTGTTTTATGAAACATAAATAGTAGAAAACTCTTTTTGAGACTTTTTTTACAGTCAGATACCATTTTGAAGTAGACGTTTTATGTGATTTGTATAGCAATATAAATTATAACTTCGAAATACCACATAGTATTATTAACTAAATAGTAATATAAGTCATGGATTCCTGTTTTTTATGTATTTATTTCTCACCTTTTTAATTATTTCCCATGTTTTTTTGTAACAAATTTTCGTAAGGATAACAAAATTCCGATAACCAGAAGAGACACAAATTTCATGGTTTTAGTTAGATGATGTCTACATTATGGTCTCGAACTTTCAACACGACAGTAATGGACAAATTCTACACTGAATCTTTTATTCTTATTGGAAGAATGATATCTATGATTCCAGCAAATCTATTTGTGGCTAAATTCTCTGTTATATTTTGTACAATAATTTAATATCTAAATATATAATAGAATGTAACAAAGTAATTGTTAGAGAATAAGCTCTCACACTATTAAATCACTCGAGTATACATAATACATACACGATAAACTTCGTATATAAGTAAATGTATGAATACACATCTACAACAAGCTGGCATTGCGAACAACAACGTACAGACAGCTGCTTCGATCTTACATAGATCTCATCAGTGCACGAGCCTGCTGTTTGCAATGCCTTGCAAACTTAGATTACCTGCAAATATAGTCGACTTACATACCAAATTCCATGAGAGATTACCAGCGGCATCTGTTACACAAGCGCGACAACCCAAGGTAATGTTACTCTCCGTAGTACAACTACTAATCGTGCAATTGTAGATATAGTTGTACTACCGCTGGGAATCTCTCATAGCATTTGGTACGTAAGTCGACTATTTATGCAGGTAATTATGTAAGGCATGAGTTCTATGTAAGATCGTAACAGCTGCTTGTACGATATTGTTCGCAATATCAGCTTGGTGTAAATGTGCATTCATACATTTATTCATCTACGAAATCTTTCGTGTTTGTATACTTGAGTGTGATTGCTTATTATCCAAGACTTACTTTGTTACATTTTATTGTAATAGGTACGCCACCTTTAGGTGTGTTTATTGAATGCGCGTATATCTACAGTTGCCCGATTAGTAGTTGTACTGCGGAGGGTTCAACATTACCTTGCATTGTCAGGCTTGTGTAACAGATGCCGCTGGGAATCTCTCATGGCATTTGATACGTAAGTCGACTATATATGCAGGTAATCTAAGTTTGTAAGGCACTGTGAACAGCAGGCTCGTGCACTGATGAGGTCTATGTAAGATCGAAACAGCTCTCTGTACGTCGTTGTTCGCAATGCCAGGCTTGGTGTAGATGTGCATTCATATATTTATTCATATACGAAGTTTTTCGTGTATGGATACTTGAGTGATATAAATATATTTAAAACTGCCATAATACCAACAAAACACGCTGGTAATACTAGTCGTTCATGCTCATACAAAAACGCTTTGAATATCTCTGAACCAAAAAAAAAAAAACCTTATTTTTGCATGAGATGTCTTATTTTGCATATGAAAAACCAACATTAATAATCTGAGGAAATTGTAAACGTATTCTTTTATTTAGAAATTTATTTGGTGCATTTCTTTCAACAATAAATGTAGTACATATAGTACATAATATATCTCAATAACTTATTTGTAACTAAATTTTAGTACAGCAATATATCAGGCGTGATTTCTTAAATACCTTTATTTACTGTTTCCAAGTCTATTCAGTTGAATAACTGGTCTCTAAACATTTTAGTAGATCAATTTGCATTAATCAGTATTGTAAAGCAACAGGATAAGTGAAACCAAAGATACACATCAATTTTTTTGAATGTACACTGTATAATTACTAGTTTATCGACAATTTAATCAATTTGCTTTTTTACCTTTTTACTAGTCGATTAATCAATTACCAAATGTATGTGGCGCAAATATTGATCCCGCAAGCAAGCCCCCATACAATGTATGCCATCGTATTCAAGCAAAATCGATTCAATTGTCGACTGCTTCAAAATTATATATTTTTAGCAAATAGAATATAACATACAAGTTTATCCCATTAAGTATTAACGTATAAAAATGACAGTGATAATTACAATTATTACATACTTTGTTTATAACCCCTTATTATATTCGGTTTAGAACGTCCTGTCCACTTTTTGAAAACAACCTGTGATCTAAATATATCCTGGCATATGATCTATTGAACGGCATTATGTATGTTTTTATATGCATGTACTTCTTTTAGTAGTTCTAAAAATATTTAATATTATATGTACACGATATAGATGTTGAGATATTTTACAAAAGTAAATATATTTTTTAAAAAATTAGTTTATTCTTCAATATTACTCCAGAATACGTATATATTTATAAAAGAAGGAGAGTGTATGTAGTGATTGGACACATGGACTGGTTCCATGAGAAAATCCTGTTGATAATCGAAAGTCTTTATTTTAATCGTTACGAGCGTGAATGATAATATAACAAAAATGTGTATGTATAGATAAGGAGTTACTGCTAGCAAAAATTATGTTCTGTGTTCCATTTGATTTCCTATACAAAAAATAGAAGAGAATATTATGCATTAGTCCTTATTCTCTTATATGTATATATATATAAATTGTATTAAAATGTCTTACATATACACATGTACTAAATGATAACTTTAAGGAGCATGGAATTCAGAAAAGCTTTTAAGTTATTGAATATGTTTTATCTAAATTCCATTTTCCGATATAATTCAAAATTATATGTATTTTATTTTAAAAATAAAGAGGATTCAAAAGTGTAGATGAGTTTTATTGTGTATTGAAGAAATATTTAGCAATATCTTAATATACTTGTAAAACAGAGGATATAGTTCTCAATAAGGGCAAAGCAAAGTCCTCCTTAAACAACTCCTGTCGCTTGTCAGAGAAAATCCCCGGATATGGACTGTGTTAAAATCGAGATTATAGTTCTACATTAAACCCATTGGTTGCTGCATCGGCATTATTGGTATCACTGTCATGAATACTGTGCTAAAGGATATAGTATTTAAACAAACACGTTTGGAAATATATAATCTATTGAGGATATATCCCATGTTTTAAAAGCAAAGGTATTAAACGTAAAAAATAGGGATTAAATTTATTAGTAGTAATGGTTTCCATGTTGACCCACAAAACCAACCAAGGATATAAAAGAATACTTAAAATTGGTAAGTAATTATAACTTTCTAGTATATTAAAACAACTAGGTATATCCAAATGACATGTCGTGATTTTAGTGCGACGTCCGCAACAATTATGGTTAATGTAATAAATTATTTTGTAAAATATCCTGACAGTTAGTTTTCCATACTTATATAAAGTACATGAGCATGATGAAGTGTTTGATCATCTATTTAACATGCTCTACAATAATATTCAAATTCATCATTTATAATGTATCTAATAACAGTTTCTTCTGAAATCTTTACCAATGGCACACTAATAAATTGGTGAGACTGTATCAGTATTGTGTAATCTGTAATTTTGATTCAGATATCAAAATTACGTTTCTCAGCTTTTGAAGACTCATCTGATACCGGTTTTATATTTCATTTTTATCAGAGATATTTTTGATTTGATATCTGAGAGCTTAATGTTAGCTGATAACTTGAAAATCTATTCAGTTATTACAGTTTGCAGGACTGCTTTTTAGAATAATCTGAATAGTGTTTTTATCTGGTGTAATTTTAATTTACTCTCATTGAACACTTCTAAATGTGTAGTAGTGACCTAAAAAAATCTTAGCTATTGATTATTGTTATCGAGTTTTAGATGTTGTTGTGAGGATTTCTATTTTATTGAAGTATTTGAGTGTTAGTTGACACCAAATAATTATTTGGTAACCATGTGCTCATAGTAACATTATTGCAGTCAACCCTTTTAGCAGTTAAACCATTCTCCTGCCTTTCTCTAATCTGTTTATAGTTGTCCGACATTTATCTTTGCTTTCCAATTTCTGTTGCCTGTGCATTTCAAATATTGCTCCACTTCTTGTAAGTATGTATTTCTCGGGCATTCGCGCCCCCGTTTTCCTCCTAGATTCTATTCCAATACCTCATATGTATATTACTGAAATATGTGATCCAGCCATTTAGGTTCATGGTTTTCGCCGCATACACAATACTCACTGGCAGGTTAAACAATGTTGCTGATAACAAATCATGTCTGTCTTACTCTTTTATCAATTTCGAATTCTTCAACTGCACTTTTTTGAGTTCCAATGCTTTGTTTTTCATTTCATAAACATCGCTATCCATCTTTCTGATCTTGGATGTATTCTTAGTTATTTTAACTTTGTTCTTATTTCATTTCTTTTGACGCTGTCAAATGAGAAGTTTCGTAAATTTGGAAAATCCTAAATTACATACATGCCGATCTAGTTTCACTTCTTTTCTACAGATTTGTACAAACCACAAAGCACTAATTTAACTGCAGATAAATGATTTTTTTCCGACGTACGACTATTGCCGTTAAATTAATTTGAAAAATTAATTGCCATTTCTAATTAGCGAAACATAAACGCGCTTCGATTTCATTGAACTCATCAGCACCCCTTACGCTTTTTGCAATGAAAGTTTTGTATCTTATCGTATATATACGAAGTGGTGGTTTGTTTGTATGTATGCGATATTTCGTAAATTCAACAAAAAAGAGGGTTATTTTTCTAAAAGAGGCAACAACCATTTTTCAGCAAGAGTCAATGTATATAATTATTTTCATGATATATAGTTATAATATCATGAAATTAATTATACTTATTAAATTCCTATTTTTCCTGGTAGATAGTTTGACTACCCAGTAATGTTGAGCAAAATTAATTTTCATATACCTGGAGCTATTTTAAGATCTGGACCAATGTTTTGTATAAATGCAAATAGAACTGATGTTTCAATAAGATCTCCACACCTGCACCAACACCTACTACAGTCACATATTTCACGTTGGCGATATTAATTTTGTCACCTGCTCTAAACTAGATAACAAGCCATGCACTTCGAAACGTCTTTCAACATGTTGATAGCTATCCTTGGCTACTGCCAAATAATGTATTAATTGATGACTGATATAGTATTATTATTTACTATTCACGTCTTCAATTGTTTCAACAGTCTAATAGTGCCTTTTTTATTTACCCTTCTCTTTTACTCTTTTGTCACTCACCTAGATGATATAATAAACAGATTCACTTTTTTTTTAATTTTCTATCAATTACGTAAAACTGCACCAAAATAGCATTTTTGCAGGGAACGTTATAATCGATACGATAAAAAGCCTTTGAAAGTTCAAATATGTCATGCTGATCTATCGACTAACATCAATAAGTGCGAACACAAACCGTGTTTGTAGAAAAAAAAAAATAATTTTAGAAAAAATGCAAGAAAGAGAAAATTTCCTGGAATTGTTCTTCAATAGTTTCACCCTTTTCAAATATTGGAGTTCGATAGACAGTTTTTCAACTGTAGGAAAATTTAATAACTGTAATATTAAACTGAATATATTATCCAATGATACAGCTAACATACGTAGATGCACTCTCTTTCAAAATAAAGCTGGAAACCAAATCAGGTCATGAGGTATGAATATTTTTGAAGAGACACAACACATATCTGTAGATTTTATTTCATCCAGGTCCAACGGAGGCTAAATCGAAGTATTAAAATTCTTATGTAGCACTTGTAAATTCTGATTATTATTACTATTTGTCAGAAATATCGCCAGTTTAGAAAATTTTAAATGGGAGTTTCATAAAGGAGAAATTATACTTAAAATTTATTTGGTGGGTTTAGACTTATACAGGGTGAGTTTTTTTTTCATTATTTGTATGGGGATCTCGAAAACCATAAGAGATACGCATTAGGTTAAATGGAGAAAGATTTGCATCTTTATAAGCCTCATCCAGATTACTTTTTGTCCATTTAAGAAAATGCATGGTTTACTAGATATTTGCAAAAAATAGAAATTCTCCAAAAGCTTTTCAGTGCTATAACACTTCTATTCTTAAAGGTAGAAAAATATTTTTTTAATATTGTTTTTAAGAAATTCAATTTCAAACAAGAATCTTCTTCAATTTTTAATTTTACTTAGCATTTTTGAGTTAGCAAGCCAAGTCAATTTTTTTTAAATGGAAACCATATGACATATTCTAATAGTGCATTTTTTCTGCTTGCAATGATCTAAGGGTCGCAGCACATATTTTAATAAATAACAGCACAATACACTATTATTATGTTTAACAAAAATCATGTCTCGCCATAGAAAGGGAGATATTAATAATTGAAGCATTATGTTTACTTCATCATTGACAGTTCGTTCATTAGGGTGACTATAGTTGGTTTTGTTAGTGATTTAGTTGCTTTACAAAGTTAGTTATGTTATACACAAAACTTGAGAAACTTGATATGATAGAATGTTACGTTATTTGTAACCAAAATAGTAAACAAGTCGCCGAACGCTATTTTTTATTGTATTTTCATCGCCCTCAACTATCGTTGGACATCTTCAAGAATTTATACAATAATTTAAAACAGATTGGAAGTCTGGCTAAACCTAGAAATAAGGGTAACATTGATGAAAACATGCAGATAAATGTTTTAACTGCTGTTAATCAGAATCTATCAACATCAACCCGACAAATTGCACAAGATGCTGCTACCTCACAATGCACAGTAGTGAGAATTTCATAGAAACATAAGTACCATCCTTATAAAAAATTAGTTGGTCAAACTCTACACCCTGGAGACGATGAAAGACGATTAAATTTTTGTGCTTGGTTCGTAAATATGTGCCATGAAAATAACAACTTTCGAATGCAAATCTTATGGACCGACGAAACACGTTTTACAAACTGCGGCATGTTCAGTCGGCATAATGAACACCTGTGGGCGCAAATAAATCCTCACCGTTTAGAAGAAAGGTGACCCCAGATTAGATTTGGCTTCAATTTATGGTGTGTTATTGGTTCTCAACTTGTTGGGCTATTTATTTTTAATGAAACTTTAACCGGAAATAAATATTTTTAATTTCTTAGGGAAGATTTCGACAATATCCTAGATGAATTAAATTTACAGACCCGTACAAACTTACGGTGGTTTGAACACGACGCACAGTGGTCTGAAACGTCCAAAAAGTCGGTCAAAACCTAAAAAAACATTTTTTTTCAAATAGTTTCTGGTGTGGTAGTCGGTAAACGAGGTGTCTGCGCGTCTATTTCTCGAATAGCAGATAGATAGCGCGCCTACGGGACGTGTAGTTGTGTGTGAAAGTCGCGGTTGTCAAAACTTGCTACGTGCAACGTTCAACAATAAACGAGAAAAACAACATTTGAAGTGCACACAAAAATTCGTGAACGTGCAAATATCTTCAACAAGAAGATGGAGGATGCGCCTGAAGATTGGTATAATGTTTTGACACTTGACTTTTTTTAAACA
The DNA here is from genome assembly GCA_963170755.1 of Amphimallon solstitiale. Classification (NCBI taxonomy): domain Eukaryota; kingdom Metazoa; phylum Arthropoda; class Insecta; order Coleoptera; family Scarabaeidae; genus Amphimallon; species Amphimallon solstitiale. Next base: position 2,303,605 of record OY720678.1, read on the forward strand.
ATTTTTTATAATTTGTTATTAAAAATTTTCCGAAATTGTCAAAAAAGTTATGTTTCCGCGAGACTCCGTGTTGTTCGCTGATTCATTTCCCAGGTGAATGTCTAAACTAACTAGAAAATCGAAAATTCAGGTGCGACTTTCTGCGATTCTCCTCGCAATTGATGTATTTGTATTTGGTTGCGCGGCCCTATACATATGACGCGTCACATGTATATGTCACATCATAATTACATATTTTTAATTAATCTTGAAGAGATTTAATATGCGCACGATCCGAACCAAATAGTAACTTAGAAGAAGTCACTTTTGAATTATTTAAAGTGCAATTACCAAGATATAATCATAATTATTATCATTATTTTCATTATTATCATTATGATTATTATTATCATTATTACTATTGTTATCATAATTGTTATTGTCTTTATCGTAAGTATAATTATAAAAAGTATAATGAGAAACAACACAAAATTTATTAAGCCAAATTTTATATTATTTTATCGTATTTTTGAACATAAAACTGGCAATTTAAAACTCCTCATTTTGCAATTTACCATTTTTACCTCAAATCTACAATCAGAAAGTAAAAAAACTAAAGCATACTGATTTTCAGCCAAATCCGAATTATTTTCGAGTTTTGACCAGCTTTTCGGGCGTTTCAGACCACTGTGCGACGGTGCCCCGCCTCACTATCAGGAGCAGGTCAAAACATATTTAGATGAATTATTTCCAAACTCGTGGATCAGCAGAAATGATCCTGTTTTATGGCCTGCACGTTCCCCAGATCTTTCACCATTAGATTTCTTCGTCTTTGGAGCAATAAAAGATCTCGTATATGTGCGATCATATGCAACCCAAGAGGAGCTATTGGAAGCTGTTATTAATGTATTTGGTAGGTTAGATGGGCGCAAAATTAGGAGAGCTATTAACTCAGTGTTGAAAAGGTGCCGTAGGTGTGTCCATAATAATGGTAGGCATTTCGAACACTTAATGTAAATTTAGGGTGTTACCTGTTGTTAATAATTAATTCGTGTAGCGTTTTTATTGTATCTTGTATTACATTGTATATTATAAGTTTCTTTTCTTTTCCACGGCAAGACTTGATTTTTATCAAACATAATAATAGTGTATTGTGCTGTTATTTATTAAAATAAGTGCTACAACCCTTACATCATTGCAAGCAGAAATATGCACTATTAGAATATGCCATAGCCAACTATGGTTTCTATTTGAAAAAATTAGCCTATACTTGCTAACTCAAAAATGCTAAGCAAAATTAAAAATGTAAGAAGATGTTTGAAATTGAATTCCTTAAAAGCAATATTCAAAACATTTTTGTCTACCTTTAAGAATAGAAGAGTTATAGTACTGATAAGGTTTTGGAGAATTTCTATTTTTTGCATATATGTATCTTGTAAACCATGCATTTTCTTAAATGGACAAAAACGTATCTGGATGAGGCTTATAAAGATGCAAATCTTTCTCCATTTAACCTAATGAGTATCTCTTATGGTTTTCGAGATCCCCATACAAATAATGAAAAAAACTCACCCTGTATGTTTGGAATAATCTGCAACAATAAAGTAATTAGTTACGAGAGTATAATATAGGATATTAGTATATTACACACGTAGAAATCTAATAAGCATTGATCAGATACGATGAAAAAAACAGACTTATTTATTTTGGTATCTTTTGCTTTGATAAGTTTCGATTAATAGAACAATTAGTAATAAAAATCACATCGAAAAAAAATAGGAAAAGATCTTTATAGATAATATATTATATATCAAGGGATACAATACTTGTATAACATAGATATTTTAAATAATATCACATGCATATTAGAGAAGCTAAAGTTTTGGAAACTTAATTTAGAATAATCTTCTATTCTAAAAGAAAATAAGAAAATTATTTATATGCAGCTTATTTTTTTCTTTGTATAATTGTCAAATAATTGAAAATGTGTTTATCTATAAAGAACTTTCCCGATGTTATAATTAACAAGAAAAATGAGTGTGCTTAAAACCACACGGCGGAAGTATAAACTTCATCAAGGCGAGGTTAATAATACCGTAGATAATACGAAATACACGCATATAATATTCAGTAACGTATTAAATAAAGAAAAAGAAAAATATTGGGTATAATCCGCTGTAGAGGATTATACCCAATATTTTTCTTTTTCTGAATTTTTATGTATCCGCGATAATTTCTTATTATTTCATTTACATTTCCTGGGTCTCGGATGGCACGCAGGTTGACATTGTCTTCCTCGTGGCGACGTTAGTTGTTGTCCTCAAAACCGAGGATCTTCTAGCTGAAGCTGCAAATGGTGGTCTGTCACCTGATGGTCTTCCGTTTAGCTTATCATCTCCAAGGTTATCCCACCTTATTCCTTGGCTACACCGTACTGATGACGACCAATTAGTCAGAAACACGTGTCTACGGTTGCTCTACAGCGGATTATACCCAATATTTTTCTTTTTCTGAATTTTTATGTATCCGCGATAATTTCTTATTATTTCATATATAAATAGACTATATAAATAATTGCTTACTGTCCCGCTCTTGGTCTAATGGTAACGTATCGACTTCATAACCGTGCGATCTCGGGATCGAACCTGTTCTGGGACATGAATTTCTTTATTCATTTAAATTTCAATTCAATTGAAATTAAATACCTCTATAAGTTATATTTATTTATCTTGTTCCCTTAGCCGACATTACCCGAAGAGCGTTACATATCCGAGCGTTGCAGGTCAGTCTTGTTCACTGCCTACAATCAGCGCAACGCGCCTAAAGAAGTGTACACTTCAAAAAGATAAAAATCATATTTTTTAAATTGACATAAATAATAGACATCTTTGTTTATCTTTAATTTTTAAATAATAATAAAATTGTTCCCTTAGTCGACTCGAGCCGACATTACCCGAACGAGCGTTACATATCCGAGCATTTCATATTCGAGCGTGACGGGTCAGTCTTGTTCACTGCCTACAATCAGCGCAACGCGCCTAAAGAATTTTATACTTCAAAAGAAAATAAAAATGTGGCCATCTAGATGCAAATTTATAGAATATTATATATATTGTTAGCCAGGTTCTTTCTGGAAAATCTGTTCGTACTAATATCAATGAAGAGTTGATTTGTGCCTACGACGATGTGTATACGGTTTTGTTATTCAGTGATAAATATCTATTTTCGAGCATCATCACGTTGAGCACAAACAATAATCTATTGAAACAAATTAATACATGATAGAAATGATTGAAAAATTGTACTGCTGACGGTGCAGAAAAGAATACAATCGATTACCTAAATTGAAATAGAAATATTTAGGTACCAAGGTAACTAAAATACAGACGGAATATTATCAGGTTTGGACATTAAGAACAAATACGGGTGACCAGCAGCATTTCTAGTAGCTTTTTAAAATGTTTGAATTCATAAGTGTAAACTCATAAGGAGTAGAGGACCAGAAAAAAATACTTTGGAAGAATAAAATAATTAAAATTTATTTAAACAATAAAAATGACAAAGAAGCAAAATAGAAGTGGAAGTGATTAAGGAATATTTGAAAATAAGACAAAATATGAAGATATAATATAATTACTAAATCAATATCAAAACGTGAAATGAGACACAAATCAAGAGGAAAAGGATGTAACGAAAGAGTCATAGTCGATGCCAGACGAAGAAATGCGTAAAAGTCGCAAATAAAACCTATGCACACCAAAAGTAAATCTATTAAGATAAAATAAAACTATTAAAAGTTAAAAGCAAGCTGATATATTGTAAAGCTCATCTCAGAGATATGAAATTAGAAATTCAAAACTGGTTCAAGAAAAGAAGAAAAACGTAAATGAAATAAACTTACAACAATCATATGAAATATAAATGGGACAAAGTAAAACATGCTTGAGTTGATATAAAATAACCGAAAGAAATAATTAAACATGATCTAGAAATCGGGGAGAAAGTGGTAAAGGAGTAAATGAAAAGAATGGAGTATGACTAATAATACGCTAATAGAGTTTGCAAAAAAGAAATATATCACTGATAGCATAATGGCGCAAAATATAGAGTTTGTAGAAAAAGAAAAATAATAATAAGTATATCGAAACAAGAGAACGCAAAAAAGAGATAAGTATAATTCGAAAATATACAGAAACATGGACTTTGGCATGAGAAATACTTTGATTGTGAGAGAAAAGGAGATTAGGTAAATACAAGTCAGGAATATTGAAATGTGTGGCGAAAAGACTTGACGTGTAGAGATAAACTTAATAAACTAAAATACAATTTTTAAACATGAAGATATACAAGAAATGCACTAGAGTATAATTTAGGAAAACATACAAAATCCATAAAAGACATTTTTGAAATAGATTTTCATAAATAATTGCAAAAATGCAAAATGTATGAACTACAAATGCTATAGTAAATTGAAAGTAACCACATCTTCGTAAAGATACGATAATGAATCGATAAGAAATGTCAGACAACAGAAGTAAGAAAGTAAATGAGCTAAGAAAATACATTTGAAATTTATGATCAGAATGAAAGAATGTAAAATATATTTGATTACGAGAATACATTAAGAACATGAAATATGTAAAACATGAGGAAAGACGGTTAACACAGAAGTCAAGAAAGTAACACGAAGGTCATAGATAAAATTGTGGAAAGTCACTATTTTAGAATAGGAGATCAACCAACAAAAGAAGAAGAAGAAGAAGAAGAAGAACAAGAAAAGAAGGAAAATGAAATAATTGAAGTAGAGCAAATGCTGATATAATAATAATGATAAATATAAAATGAAGTAACAGAGTACATGGAAATCTCAAATGGTCAAAAGAAGGAATTTAAGTACCTTGTGTAGCGTTTAGACTACAACCCAACCACTTTAAAGGAACTCAGAAGGTAACCTATTTTGTAGATTCTCTTCTTATAAATGCGGTCTATTATAAAATGGTAATTTAGTGAATGTACCACCCTTTTTCACTGATAAATTTTTTGTCAGATAGAAGTAGAGGTTATATAAGGCAAGTATTAGTCAGTGATAAATGGAAATTTACTTAATTAGCCTAGTTTGATATATCAGCAGAAGATCTCAGTATGAGACTGGTAGCAAGTAAAGTAATATTGGTAACACAGGCTCGCCTTTATTTTAAGGGTCTCTATCAGTACCGAAAATGTATACGCCAAAGCACCAATTCTTTTCGCGTAAATAACATCTTCAATTTTCAATTCTACAGGGAGATCCATATTTCTATAGGATAACAAAGTAGTTTTCTAGGTCTGACTAAATTAATTATTTCCAAATTTTGATCCTAACACATTTTATGCCTGAGTAATTGAAAAACTGTAAACACGTTTTTCTCCAAGACTATACATTTGACATTCTTCAGACTTACGTCAAAATGATGAGCATGCGGCGAGCTGAGGCGAACCACATTTATTATTTTAATAAATGTTTTAATAAAAGTCTAATTCTCTGTTTTAAGAAAAATAATATGCAACCAACATAACTTTTGCATTTAAAAAGTTTTCTTTGAGACATGATTTATGAGCGCTCATAATATCTTTTGCTCCCCTGAAGAGAGGTCGGACTCGCTAATCCATCAAGCCAATTCGTCTGTCGATTTTACCTACAAATAGGTACCTACTTAGGCCCCATATTATTAAATTTAAGTAAATGATATTTAATGAACCCGAATGAATCTGAGGTCATTTGTTGCTTGTAATTTGTTTTTATTATTTTCAATTTCTATATTTAAAAAGGGTAGAATTTAATATTATTATTAAGTACTTTATAAATATTTGTTATTATAAATTTATTTCATGTAAAAAACTGCACTCCGGGCCCAGTATGTACGTGATTAATTTACTAGTTGTACAGTAAAACAGAAATTATTTTATTATTAGATGGTAGTTGTTCACTGGTTAAAGAAAAATTGCATATTATTCGGAATATGAAACGTAACTGTCCTAATTTCCCAAATTGTTCTTGGAATTTCTCCCTAATTGGTCGGACCAAAATAACCTGCTCCCTGGGTTTTCTGCTGTGCTAAAGGATTATTGATGATTAGACATAACCGTTGTTCATTAGAGTTAGAGGTACAATAGAAAAACGCTTTGTTTATTTTTATTTCAACTTAGTTTGTGTGCGTCCATAGTGATTATAAGTTGAGTTGAAGTAACGTTCTAAAAATGGGTATCCATGGCAAGAATAAGATTTCTGAAATCACCGGAAAAGCATAAAAAGATGAATGAAAACATTGCGTAATAAGCGGTAAATATAATGATTATACTTTTTGCTATCTGACTGACAATATTTGTTTTACTTTTGTAACTAGTATAAAACAATGTATGGTAGAAAGCACCAAACAATCCACCTTCGTCATCAAAATCCATGATGCAATTGTTGTAGTACGTCAATGTTAGTATTGTGATCGACGAATAAAATTTACGATTTCTGAAGTTTACTTTGAGGTTATAGTTACATCCAAATTTCCTTAATGTAAATTAAGTACTTTTTGGTAAAATAAAACAGTGTATTCTGTGAAATGAAACTGCATATTGAATTCACGATTTCATTTAATAAATAGTGAAATAAAAAATCAAACTCTTCGTACTTTTATTCTCTGTAATTATTTCTTAATACTGAAGACTTAAACAATGGTTGTATAAAGTGTACATTTTATGAAGCAAGTTCTTTCAATAATTCTTCATTATTTAAAATATCTCTTCAAACCTGACTTTATTTATATTAATGTCATATTTTACAATTAACTTGTTTCAAAGTATTAAGCTTAACACAAATTAACTCGTCACTTATCCAAATTTATAATAAATTATTAATGATAGCACTCTTTAACTTAGAACATATACAAATACCACAAAAAGAAAGTTACAAATGTTACAAGCAAGTAATAAAATGAAGATATTTATTTTTATATTTAGTATTTTTTCTTATAATTTGTATAATATTGAGTACAAAATTTAAATCAGTATAATTTTTTTTTAATCAGTATATCTAGCCCATTTATTATATATTGTACACTTTCTGTGTATGTATTTATCTTATAAATTTAAATAGAAGTAACAATTAAATAAATTAATAGATCTTTGACTTGAAACTAAAATTCTCTAAGTTATAATAAAAATATACTCAAAATATCTACATATTTTTATACATTTACAAGACATATTGCTGTGACCTTTAATTTAGGGTACAATATAAATGCCCTACACGTTGAGCCAAATAAATGTATGCTGTGCCCTTTAATTCTTTTAAATTAGTGAATTTAATTAAATATTTTTAAAGGTAAATGATCACATATATATTGTGAAACTACATGTACATGGGTTTACAGCGATTTACACACATATTTTGTCTCTCTTACCTTTCAATGAACACTTCCCCAAAAAAAAACAGCTCTCTTTCTCTCAGGGTGTAGTTTTTTTATTTTTATATATATTTATTTAAATCAATTATAATATTCTAATTTTGATATGGTATGGCAAGAATTAATTTAAAAACCAACAATACATCTCAGAACAAATATACTTATATATAGTTTTATCTGTATACATAAAGAAAAACTATTATTTTACCGAATATCTATTCAATCGGTGTCAAACTTACTGAAGCACAATTTTTTTACACAAACAATTACCAATGTTCATCATTTCTGTGTCACAATTACACAGTGTGCACTTTACAGAACTATTTTATCTTTTATATCTATTATTAAACAATTGTAACTTTTACATTCTATTTAAACCTTTCCAAAACTAAAATATCAACATCATATCTAAACTGTCGCTTTCGTGCGAATCCAATTTTTAACAACTTTCTCGTATTTATCTATTACTTTTTAGTCATATCCTTTTTTATTAATATAGAAAAAGTATAAAACACATCTGCAAGCAAAGCACATACAGAAATTATGAGTATATATACATTTGCTTAAAATGTTCTCTATACGTCTATACATATATAACTCGACGAATTATCGGAATTTTTAAAATATACTGAGTGTTCTTTGACAACACACCAGCAAAAATTAACAATTATTTTACATAATAATCATAAAGTTAAGATATCAAAATATCTTGATTTTTATATTATACTAAATATACAAAACATAAATTTTATAATGTTGCGAACCACAGCAATATGAAATAGCCACTCTCTGTCACATAAGCAAAGATGAGCACATAAAATAATAAAACTACTGGTAATATGAAACTTTTTCAATTTACAGTACAAAAATAAATACATAAAACATATCACATTATACTACAACATTAATAATTACATGTCATGAATCAATACTAAACTAACTCTAATCCTCAATAATTAAATCATTAACGTCTAAAGTACACTCACATTGCTATATTGTATAATAACTACATATGCTTAAAATATTTTACTTCTGTAAAAAAAGACAACTTATGTCTTTTTTATTTCAAATTTCAATCTTCAATTTTATACAAATTAATTATAGGAATATATCAAAAAATGTATAAGAAAAGAATAGATTTACAAACATTCTTGTTTATTATCACTGTTTCTACTGTCTTCAGATTCTGAACATTGAGTTATGTTTATAATAAATGGTATTACTTCTCCTCTGTTAAGCAACAATTCTTGGTTCCACCATTTTCTGATTTCACTGTTAGTGTGTCTAATAGTATTTGCCTAAGTTTCAGGTGTGATTATTTCTAGGGCACGATTCCACATCTTAACTGCATTTTCCCCAATAACCCTGTTCTCCAATGTGCTATTATAATATATTTTGGATATTCCCCAGATATGCTCTATTGAGTTGAATATGTAGTGATGAAAGTTGTTTCTATCTATTTCACCATGGTAATCAGGATTACTAGTATTTGAAAAAAATACTAAAGAGGCACCGTCAATTAAACTATTGCACGTACATGCATAAATGACTATCATCCTAAAAGCAAAGCAACATTTGTATTACTTGACACGTGTCAATTTTAATGCGGAGAATTTAAAAATAGTGATTTTAATAAAGATTTAACAAGAGTGTCTAATATTGCATCTAGCTTATTACACGATGTTGACACGAATATGGCAGAATGTTATAACAGTATTGGAGGGAAAAGAGTAAATTTTTCTAAAGGGGGATCTTACCAAAATAGAACACTTGCAGGTGTCGCAAATTTTAACAATAATCGTCCATTTTTCTATGATGTTCAAAACGAAATTGGTAAAATTGGAAGCTTTACGGAAAATTTTTGTTTGAAAAGTAAGCGTACTAAAAAAAGCAGTTTAGGCAAAAAGAAAATTATTTACCAAGCTGATGCCGATTACGGCACACCTACTGTTGACGATTTAAGTGTAGATGAAATTCAAAGCATTAAAAGAGAATTTGATTAGTATTGAAAATTCCAATTGTGAAACAATTGAAGAAAATACTCGGGGACAATCTTTAAATAAAAAATGGATACAAGAACGTATGTATTGATTAACTTCCAGCAATTTTGGAAAAATTTAGAAGCTTCGAGCAACCACTTTACACTGCATCGACCGTGAAACAATTAATTTATAATACAAAATTAAACGCAGCGCACCATTACAACATGGCATTGTCCATGAAGCAACAGCTCTAGGGCTTTTTGAAAATATGTTCAATTTATACGTGAAAGAATGTGACATGTTTATTCATCCACAATATAAATTTTTCGCTACCTCTCCAGATGGTCTTATCGATCAAGATGCTATTTTGGAAATAAAATGTCCATACGCTGTCCGAAATATGGATGTAGAAAATGCAATAAAAAACAACATAATTGACTGCTGTTACATCGAAAATAATAAAGTTACGCTAAAATAAAATCATAGTTAAGTATATGGACCAAATTCAATGGTCTCTTGGAAATAACAAATAGAAAATGTTGCTATTTTTTATTTATACTTTTAAGGACTGCTATTGCGAAGTTATTGTGAGAAATAAACAATTTTGGGAAGATCAATTCGTCATTAAATAGCATATTCATATGAATTATTAGATTCAAGATACAATCGAAACATGGCTTTAAGAGGCATTAAATGTAGAAATTTATAACTGATAGTCGTTTATAATAATTAGAGGTGAATATCCAATTTTATTTTATCATCATTGATAATTTGTATGAAATGCAGAATAATGTACCTCTTCTTTGTTTATTTTATTTGTACCTAATAAAAAGCATATTTTTACTATTAAAATTGTATGTATAGTGTGTATTTTAGATATTTATTTTTATAATATATTTATTGAAATTGTTTGTATCTAATAATTAGGGAGCGGAATCGAGCGAGCTAAACTACCACGGAGCCACAACCGTGAAAAGAAATAATGTAAACAACACGCACTAATTCATAGGGCGAACTGCAACATCTGTTTACGCCCGAGAATCAGAGAAAAAACTGCCATAAAATAAGGAATTTTATGAATAAAATCCTTTCTTCATCGGCGTAGGTACAAAGGAGACGAGTTTTTAAATTTATTATATTTACCTTATATTTCGCAATATAATATGTATGTTTCAATAACATACTCGTACATTTTTAGTTATCATTTATTTAGAACTAGAACGTTCTTTATGTTACTTTTTCTGAGATAAAAATTAATTGTCAGTGATTCCGAAATTTATTGCAAAGTCTGTAAAATATCGTCACTTAGCTTTGCTAAAACATACACAGAAATAGTTTTCATGCAGAGAATTTCGATAGTTTACAAAATTTCGTTACATTTTTAAATGACGATGCTCGAAGTATTTCTGAGTGCAAGGAACTAACACAAATCCCAAATTTAAAAAATCAGTTGTTATTCCTTCAGGAACACATTGGAAATTTGCCTAAACTAATGACATATTTTGAAAATCGAATCTCAAATTAAAAAATGAGGTGTGACCACCACACGACTTTCTTATACGTATGAGGGTTTCAAACTATACTATATTTTGTTTACACAAAAATTATTCAAAATCCTATTCTAAGTACTTCTGTTCTCTTAATAAATCGCTATAGAATGCATACTTAGCAAGATATTCGAAAAAAGGACTACTCCCTAAGAGTAAAAGTGTTACTTCCGGTCCGAATTTTGAAATTTCATATATTCAAAAAATATTGCAAATCTAGCACTAAATACTTTTGTATTCTTGATAAATACATATAGAATGCATAATTTACGACATATTCGCAAAAAATCGCTATTCGATAAGCGTAAAAGTGGTAATTCCGGCCTGAATTTTGAAATTGTTTTTATGCAAAAGATATTGAGAATTACTTTTTAAATACTTTTATACCCGTAACATACCTGTCTAAAAAGCATGACATGCGAAATATTCGCAAAAAACTGATTTTCGATAGGAGTAAAAGACCTACTTCCGGTAGCAGCTTCGAAAAACTGTTGTTCTCAATTTTAATTTTAAGTACATATGAATTCTTTATAAATTTGTTTAAATTTAGTAGTTGACGAAATATTGGCAAAATTTAATTTTTTCACCGAGGTAAACTGCTACTTCCGGTCTACCGATTTTACTGAAAAACTACTCAGATCTCAAGAGGGAGATTAGACACGTAAATACAAAATTTGGAATTGATATCTACAGCGGTTATCGTGGTCACATAGAGACACACAGAAATTTTTTAAAAATATCTTCTTCGGTATCAGGGGACTTCAAAACGTGGACATCTGCAAAAATCTCGAAGTCGAAAATTTCACATTACTTCCTTATACTACGACTACTAAGAATGGATTAACCACATTAGATGTGGCTATTAATAATTCCAAGTGACTTAGACGCAGTTTTTTTTTCCATTACGTAAATATAACCAGTTGCGATGTAGAAAAGACGTTTTCTATCTACAAGGATGTACTTAATTCAAAGAGAACAAGTCTTACAGAAGAGAAAATGAACAAATAGTAGGGTATTTTGTATTTTATAATCACCAGCCACTTGTTATTCAATTATATAAATAAAATTAAAACCTCTTTAAAAATACAACATTTCAATAGCGCGCCCATGGGCGATGAGTCATGACTCGCTCGATTCCGCTCCCTACTAATAATAATTATTCTATTGTGCCTTTATTAAAATTTTATTGAATAAAGAAAATACAAATTGATATTTCTTGTAGCTTTTTCTCGCCCTTCCTGTCCATGAAACAAATTTTATTTAAGTACATTTTAGCATTCCCTAAAAAATGAAACACAGGCTTCAGGGGGACCCTCTTTAACGTGTCTAGTAATAATCTTAGATTCATGGGTCAAGTTAAATCCCACCGGATGGTACACTAATCTCTTGATTGACAGCTGTTAATTTTACCTGAGTGCGTTTTATATGGTTGGTTGTATAGTTACGAAAATATATTTTATTTTTCTGATGGGCACCCTTAAGCAATGTGGATCACTAACTGCCTTGACATATCTGAATGAGCTACTCCAAGCCATTCTTGGGACAATAGTTCAGAAAATTTTATTTTTATAAACGATAATGCTCGTCTACATCGAGAAAATAGTTTGAACAACTGATTTTATAAAGTTTGTGTAGGCAACATAGAGGGGCGAATTCCTCAAGACAGTAATCTATTAGAATATCCTTGAGATTTGAGAAAACGTATTGCTACACAAAATATACTATCGAAAGTGCGCTTCAAGTATTACAAATTGCTGTTAGATACACCTACCTGTAACAATAACGTTGCCATTGGTTCTTTATTGGCGCGTTTAACAGTATTTCAAGTAATCTAGAAATTTCACAAAACTTTCTTTAAATTATCATTATACGCAGCTGTTTGTTCTAAATATAATTATTGAGGCATTCTTGTAATATTTCAAAAATGGTTTTAATTCATTTATTACTGTTAGTTTGTAGTATTATTCAGATAAAATGTGGATATTATTTAGTGGTAACCTGTTTGTGTCCTAAATTAAATAAATAAGTAAGTGACCGACATGTTAATTCTCACACCAAGGTCCCAAGAGCTTTTAGATATTCTTGTAAATTATATACATCATTAATTTTTATATTTGTGTGTATTATTGCAATGAAACATCTGAAGTTGAATATTTTTGTATTTTGCCTCCGTGAAGGTGTAACATTTTATATTTTCCCACAAAATTACATTAAAGCTCTTCAAACAAGGAGAAACGCAATACTATGTTGAAATAAATGTTCAAAATTATACTAAAAAAAGAATATTTATGTTTATTTATTTGTTATTCGTTTTGAGTAGTGTAATAAATACATTATCAAATTTACATATTTCTTTTTCTGTAAGTATGAGTAACTTTACCGGGCTAACGTGGCAATGACTTTATTCAATGGCGTGTGTATGCTAAAGCTCACATTGAATTGTCCAACTAAAACTAATATATTTATTATTACAAAGTTTTGCGAACTTTCATCCTACCCGGCATCAGTTAAGCTTTCGCCTACATAAGCCGAGAGTATTTGCGGTGACTTACGACTGCACGAACGTAAGAAACTACTGCCTTCGCATTAAAAGCTTAGTGCTGGCTAAAGAGAGAACTCTGTACAGTTTTAATTAGGGCTAATTGCGGTTAGAGATTGAACAAATACTAGGGCAGCAATGTAGAAGAAAACACTGTCTTATAAATCTAACATAATGAATTATAATTATTCCGCTTTTTTAATCGTCATAGGGTTTACATAAATTTTAATTACGCTGCTAGCATCTGATATAATAATTGAAAAGATAATAGTATAATCCTACAAAATATTAAAACATTTTGCGCCCTTCTTCAAGTTGCACTTTCATAAATGTAAATAGAAATACGTCAAAGGAAACTTTCCTTTCCTTGATGTAAATAAATATTCTACAAAACAAGTATAAATAGTGCAACTTTAGTAATGTACACACAAATATATTAGAATTGTTGCAGCCAATATTCGACACAGAGAAACGCTATCAAAAATGAGGCTGCAACATGTTCGATATTAGCTTCAGGTTCTGCGGGTGACACATTCTGATGTATGGTTTATACTGGGCTTTCTGTCGAACACGCAATGTATCTCCCGGTACTATAAAATACCAAGCTATCTTTCGTAGTCCATTAGTTCACCTCCTTATGTCACATTCATGTGTGCTCTTGTTCCTCTTCACGATACAATTTGTCTAGTACGAATAGCATGATATTTTTATATGTAGACAACACTTAAAACGTTCCAGAAGTAAATATAGAAATATTGTCTACTCGAAAAGGTAATATACCAGACTAATTTAGAAAATATTTTCGATAAAACAAACATTAAATATATCAGCTTCCTTCTTTTCCTATACTCTGATCATCCATCCTTTCAATTTCTACTAACTGTTAACACTTTTATTCTGGTAAACCTTTTTTTATGTAATTGACACACGAGACCATATATGTATATATCTATAATCTTGTTGTAGCGGTATGATTCAAAGGAAATTGCTAACAAATTGACAATAAAAGAAAACCTATCATCTAAAAAGTTTCAGTTATTAACATAGACTGTAATTCGCATTTCCATTCTTAAAAATTATACTTTTTCTTATTATAGAAGTAACTGACTTCTCAGAAATATGTTTATTAAATTAAGTGTTACTGTAGACATATTTATTAAAATCTATGTGTTATAATTTTTAGGTAATTTATTTAAGGAAAACAATCAGTATTATTAGTTAGTAATAGTTATTAGTATTTATTGTGCTAGTACACAAATCTATGCAAGTTAGGGAAAATTGAAACATCTCTTACTTTATATACGATCATTGTAACTTTCAATGTTTCTTTAAATAATAAGTTGTAGAGAGTCTATAGCAAAAGTATTGTAAGGTTATCTCATAAATAAAAACAGAATTCACATTCTATAATAAAAGCATGTACAGCGACACGGCGTTACCAAGGTAATAAAAGAAAGAGATTCCCAAAAAGAATGACAATTATATGTGATCCTCCGACAGAACAATTATAAGTGTTCTTCTGCAAGGAGGATCACTTGTGATCCTTCACAGTGCTTCTTATGGCGATCCTCCACTTTGTTATTAGTGTATAATAAATATATATATGTTAAACAAGTAGTGTTTATTGATATGCCCCCTTGAAAGTGAAAGCCGCGTACCGTATACAAGGTGCTATTCTATTTTAATATAGCGAGTGCCCCCCAGAGCAAAACCTTCGTTGCGGATTTAGAGGCCTGTGACATTAATTTAATTTTAAGTACATATGAATTCTTTATAAATTTGTTTAAACTTAGTAGTTGACGAAATATTGGCAAAATTCGATTGTTTCACTGAAGTAAACTACTACTTCCGGTCCGCCGATTTTACTGAAAATCTAATAAGTTCTCAAGAAGGAGATTATACTAGTAAATGCAAAATTTGTAATTAATAGCTATAGTAGTTTGACTGCTATCAAGGTCGAAAATTTTCATCATCACAATACTTCCTTATACTACGTATAAGAAAGTAAAAGTACTTTTCCAAGGATTTCCGAATCGCCATATTTTGTGGCTGATTCGGAAATATTTCGAAGTACGGTCTAACTACGAAGAAAAACTGTTATAACAGCGAAACCAGTAAAGTTAGTGGTATGACGTTACATAAGAAAAAAGTACACTTCGAGGGCTTTTCCTATCAGCAACAAAAAGTATATTGTTCCATTTAAAAAAACATAGGTTTGATACGCCAGTGGAATACGGCATTTTATGGAAATGGTGATTGTAATTATTGACAATTTTTCTCTTAAACTTTTTTCGATATATTGTATGATAGAGGAGCTACGGTCCGAGAATCTTAGTTGCTGGACCCTGTATAGGCAAGACCGCCACCGAACATTTAACCACAGCGAAAATAATTTCCATAAGATCCAGAAGCAAATAAATATGTTTAATATCAATCTGTCCTTAATTTATTTCAATAGGTATTTTTAAACTTTTGATAAACTTCAAATGTTTAGTATTACATAAGTAAATAAATATATATTTTCTCAACTCCGAGATTCTATTTCTACGACTAATAGATTTTAATATCAAGAACATTCTGACGATGTTGTTGGTCCATTAGTATGCAGGAATAATAACTAGTGGTCAGTTGGTGTAAGACATAATTCAATTAAGGGCATTGTAAATGAGTTACCACTATGAATATCGGACAGAATTACTAACTCGATTTCCTTGCTTTACAATGGAAATCCATCTCGGTGTTAATAACTGATATTATCTGCATACCGGGACGTTAATTTCGTTATCGTTAATTCATTATCGGAGATATATTAAATAACATGAATTATTGCCCTGTACATGCATTTTTTAAATATATGATATAACAAATGAGCTAGTTGAATCACTCACTTAAAACAAGAAATTAACCACACATTTTTTGTTTTTGACAAAATATGAAAAACCATTACAGATCTTACTTGCCTTCCTCACTCTTATGTTTTTGTGTATAAAAATGTTGATAATGAGGCACTTTTAAACTTTCACATTTACTATAGTCCAGTCAATCTGTCCAAAAACAATGCAGATAAAAGAGAGTAAACCGAGAAACCAATGTTTTTATCTAATGTGGAGGAGACTTGGGAAAGCTTAATTTCGTAATGTTGACCAACACTTCCCATGTGCGTTTCCCGCGATTTTGAATAAAGGAGTGACTTTTTGTTTTTTTATTTAATTCAGTTTCTCGTGATAATATGAAATTGTTGTTGTCTTTTTGGCGTTCTACAATTTAGGTTTAATAATTTTTTATCTATTTTTGTTGTTCTTGATATATTGAACGAAATAGACAAAAATTGGGAGATTGAAACTTTTTTTTAAAGATACTTAGTAATAATAATAATATCTTTATTGTCGTAAGTCTGCACAGACTTTTCCCTAAAATATATGGTAGATAGCTTATGGCAATAATATAATCTAATCTACCATTGAAATTCTACATATTGTTGTAGGCTGAACAAATTTAAAAAAAAATGCGCCACGTTGGGTCAAGCCACATAAATATGATGTGGTTGCAAAATTAGATAAAAGAAAATTAAATTAGTGGTGTTTATAAATCATATCATAACAACCTACAGATACTTGTGCATTTAGTAGGTTAACAAGTGGTTTTCTTTCCTTTTGTTTGTCTTACCTGTGTATAAATGTTATTGCTTCTTGTATAGTTGATTTGTTCCAGCAAGGAGTCCTACTCTCAGATACAGTTTGGATGGATAAGGTAATGAATAAAATGAACAAATGATTTCTTAAAACAATTACAATGTCTTTATTTATAAATATGCTTGTTGACTCTATTATTATTAACAAATACATTTTTCAGAGAATAACCTGTACCTATGTGATTTTATAATTAGGGGAAAATTTTTAATATTATAAAAATTACTAGTATATCAGAAAAGCTGTTATCAACAAAATTAAGAACAGTTTGTTGTATCAAAAATGTTATTATGAACTAATCAATATTATAGCGTTTTCAGGGTTGAAATAAACAACTCGTGCAAATGTCTTGAAACAGTCTGTATATTTACACACTTAAAACTACTATAAATAAATTAACACACGTATTTATTTCTACACTACTATTTATGTCTGTAATATTTATGTAATAAAACTGCACCGCTCACTATATTTATTTGTACCGTACGAATGCTACTGACTGAATTACTATTGAAAGAATTCCAACGAATGAATCCCTTCCTTATCCCACATTTATATGTGCAGCCAAAGGTCTAGAGATACACCAGCAAATTCTGGCTGTCTTCTACCATATTCCAGACTTTTTGTCGCTGACGCGATACATGAGTGCAGTTGATTTACGACTTCTCTACCGGTACGTTTTTGTCGTCGCCCAGAGGTCTGCGTTTTTTTTGTGGGCTCATTTCTCTACAATACGTTATAAAAATTATATGAATTATATTAACCTGAGTAATCCAACTAGCATGTTTTTAATTATCACATTTAAAATTTCATATAGAATTAAATTTAAAAAAATAATCCTAGTCCAGGTTTTACTGCACTTAACCATGATGTTTTCACAGTCACGAAGAAGTAGCTCATTCCTAGATCAAGTTTATAGATCAATCAGACATCCACCCTCTGGAATCTATTGAAAAACCAGCAAGTACAGATTCCACCAATTTATACTACCTCTTACTAGAATTAATAAAAATGCTATTTTCCCGCACTAGCATTGATCACACGATTGCGTACTTCCAAGCTCAAAACTGTTATCACCAATGTATAGTATGAACTTTTTACCGGTTTATTCTACAAGTATCTGCCTAAGTAAATAGCAACGCTCCAATAGCTAGTTATCTATGAGTTTATATTCTCCAGTAAATTTACGAAAATTAGAATAATAAATGAAATGAAATATCATCTAAATATCCTTAAATTAAATTTAGAATAAATACTTTAATTTTTCATATAATATATTAAATTCCATAAAGTCCAAGTAATTCTTAAATGATCATATACAATTATTACCTACAGACAGAACTCTCTTCTACCTTTAATATGACCGATGCGTATATCAATATTTCAATGTATTCATTACGGCTAATATTCAGCAAAAAACTTATTTAATGGATACTGGCGTGTGGATTTTCTGTTGTTGCAATAAGAAGTCTTAATTAGTTTTTATCATTTACCACCTATTTAGGTTTCTTTGGTTTCGAATGGGCAATACTACCAGTAGTAATGAAAATATCCATTATATTAGTCTAGGCATCTGTTCTGGGATATCTTCTGTCAGAATAACGCTGCTGGTTAAACTCTTTGGGATAATAAATAATTTCTTTGACATTCCTCCAGTACAAAAGTACCGTATCCAAATAAAGAACATAAAAAAATTAAATCAAGTAACTATTATATCAAAAAACGACAATAAGTCAGTAATTGTCACTTATAATTTAATAACGCCTTACATGTTTTTTGTGCAAAACTTTGCATTTGAAAAAAATGACTTTTAGACAAACATATTGCTATAGCTTTGTTTTCAAATTAAAAATATTAATCTTGTACCAGCATAACTTAATCAAACTGCGATAATACAAAGCTGCATAATTTATAACGAATGTAGAGATAACGTTGTCATGTAAAAACAATTCTTTATTAAATTTATAAATTCAATCTCTATTAACATTCGTATATTTCTTGTAGGTTCTAGCAGTGATATTCCTTTTGTTTTTCCAACAACATTTCTTATTTAAAATTAATAGGATAAGGTTACTAATAAAAAACTAAATCTCATAAAATATTTATATTCAATTTTAACATCTTATAATAACAGTATCGATGAAATAATTCTCTTGCCACATGTGGCCGTAAAAAGAAATTGTCCTTTTAACTTTCCAATTACAAGTAAAACAACGTGTATTTTATAAATACGAAAACACATTACATTACAAATATAACATATAGATTCAGAATAAATATCGCTCTTTGCTATATTAAAATTTTAACATTGTGTAGTTTCAAGAAATAATAATTTTCTTATACTATGCTAGATTTCGCTTCCACAAAGACATTCATTCACACGAAGTGTCTCTGAAAATACAAAATTCCGCAGAACAGAAAACACCTTGATAAGACTGTCACCAATCATCATATGCAAATATTTACACGTTGTTCATGCCACAAATTGGCTATTGTAAATCCCTATAAAATTTTGTATCTAAAAACTTGTTAACAATGCATGCACGTTGTGTCATTGATGCCTTTCTACATTGTTAACAATACTCCCATTATTTATTACATTAGTTTACTTATAACAAAGAAGATAATAATCTCATCCAAAATATTAAATAAATTTTTTAAACGCTTTGCTAAAGATGAATATTTTCACATAGCATCTTTAGCATAATTTATTTTAAGTAAAACTTACTTATGATGTTCATACATTTCATCAAATTCCTCTTGATATTGGTCTATCATATTGATAATTAAAAAAAAATTAAATTAAACTAAATGGTAAAAATTAATTATGAAATGAAAAGTACTTATTGAAAATAAAAAATAACTTAATACATTTACTAAGGATGATTTCTATGCAGTGTATTATACGCCTGCAATCATCAAACAAAATTCGAAGATCGAAGATTGACCGCTTCTTTTTTAAAAAGTTAGGCTACTTCACCCATGCATCGACGACTTCTCTCGTACTTCCCTCGTTCCCGGCTTTTTATTAATTTTAGGTTCATCAGAAAAAAACATTCTTCGTTCGCAGCGCCACAATTTTCGCACTAACGTTTAAGTTGGCATTGTTCTGCTCAGATTTATTTTCTTGATGTTTTCCCTAAGCTGACCTGTACTCATATTGTTTTGACATCCAGAAATTACACAAAATATACACGCACTCAAATTGTTTATTATTGTTAATGTCTATGCACATTTGCGATTTTCTTATCTTGGTAGGTACATTCTTTTTCATTAACGGCATCCTTTATTGTGTTTATAGATGAATTGATTGCTTCTTTCATCATTATTTAAATACATTCTTTTACCACTATTTAACACTATTCGTATTTTTCTTTTGCAGACGTTTCCTTTGAAAATAATAGGAAAAACATTGCATACGACTGGAATACTTCTTTTATTAATTATATTGTCATGAACCTGGACCTTGATAACTTCATCTATATCTTCGAACCATCGTTCCTCGTCTTCATGTAGGTTGATTTGTATGCAGCTGTTAACAATATTAAACATTGTTTTTTCTTTGTAGATTTAATCAGATTAAACCAATTTCAACGTGTTATTTCCGGAATTTTCCTGGATTAAACTGGATTTAACCTGCTATTACTGAAGTGTTTGCTTTATTATATTGTGTCGAATAAAAAATATACCTTTTTACATATTCCTTTTAAAATTATGCTTAGATATAAGTCTCAGGTATTTATCATATTGTTAAGTGTGACCATAGAATGTCAAACAAATAACAATCTATAAATAAATTTACGTCTACTCATGATGAAAGATATTTTCATGTCGTGAATGTCTAATTTCAGCCTTTTCATATAACTTTACAGCATTCAAATAACTAACTCTTTTGACTATACCATCTTTCATCATAACTCTCTCTCTGTTATTTATTTTTAATACGTTATTGATTTTGAAATACTCCTAATGAGTGGATATCATAGGAACAAAACGCTTCGAAATATCTTTTCTCATAAAGTCACAACCTGCCTTCCCCGCTGAGATGACTCACCCTACACATAAGAAGGGTAAAGTTAATATTTTAAGATCTTGAAAAAAAAAAAATTTAAACTATGTCGATGCGCCTCAAAAGATTAATGCAGAGATATACATTAATCTTAATATTGAGTCTCGTCTCAGATGAGACAAGACTCAATATTTGCATAATAAAATTATTTTAGTGAAAACAGTTCTACACATTTCCGCCCTACACTCAAACCGAATATTCACAAGCTACCTTTTTTACACAAGTTTCTACACTAATCATTACAGCACATTTTGTTGTACAATGTTAATTCCAGAAAACTAGCTAATTGTGTATTCGGTGTAGACAACCCAACACGAGTTAGTTTGCTACCCTCGCTGCATAAACTGTGACAACATGATATATCATCTGCCTATTGAGATAAGACACAATTTCCCAGGCCTGTTCTCAAGTCATTTACGTAAATCAAAATCAAGGGCCCTACCTTGATTTTGATTTACGTAAATGACGAGAGCAAAATCGACCCTTGTGGAACACCACAAATAATTTTTCTTGGTGTCAAAGAACAATGTTTAATAATCTAGTCTCCCTGACCCACCACGGAAACAACTTGAAATCTATCTGTCAAATACAATTTGAAGAGTTATAGTGCTACACATCTAACTCCATAACCTTCCATCTTATTTAATAAAAGATTGTGATCCAAGCAACTCAGTATTTTTCTTTTTATTTGCAGGACACAAGCTAGAAAATCTCGTGTGGCGCGGGTTTAACAGTGTTCATAAGCGTTTCTAATCCATGGTTTGTTCATCCTCGGGCCTATTTCTCCGGATAATTGAAAAATCCTAGCCAAGCTTGAACTTTGTGATGGGTACGAAAGATATGTTGTCGTGCTGCGCATTTCGTTGGTGGTAGCACTGAAGTTACGCCTATATTTAGTAACTGGTTTTGCAAAGTGCTTAAATTGTAGAGCATTGATTTTTCTGACGGTTTACCGCAATATAGGGCGACAAAGATTCACACTCTTGTCGCCGTCAGAACCTTCAGATGGACTTTGTCTCGAATGAATAATTCCACCAAGTGTTGATAAAGTTCAATTTGCAAATGTTGAAGAAAGATGCTGCTGTATTCAAACCATTAAAGGCATAAAGAAAAATTATAATGTCGAGAAGAGACTGATCATGCTCTATACTAGCAGAAGAGTAAAGTATTACAGAAGTATCTTTCTTTGCCGGTTTTCGGAAGTATAGGTTAGTTTTGTGTTGCGCGAGTGTACTGAGTAGAACATTTAAAATTCATTCGGATCTTCAAATTACCCCAAATACACAGTGAGGAATACTTGCAAAAATACTTACATTGTAAAAATGTTGCGTGGTCATCACATGACTTTCTTATATATTAGTTCGGGCTGAATTTGAGGATTGTTTCAAAAAACTCGTATATAAAACCATTTTATATCCAACAACCTTCTGTTTTGGTACTTCCTATAAGAATGTAAAATTATTTGTTTTTTTATTGAATTCTGGAATTACAACATAGGATTAAAATATATGTATCCTGCAGAAGCTTAGTTACTAAGTTTCTATTATTATGAATAAAAAGAGTAGAATCACTTATACTTTTCACTAATTTTCTTTAAATTTTAAAAATAGAATTTATTGATATATTACTCATGCATATATTAAAAACGTAAAAATTAGTTACACATTTGTTAGTTAGATGTAAAAGCATGACATTCATAATAAAACTATCTTTTCATAGTATTGCAGTTAAGCACTTTGAATATTTTATTATCTAAATAGACTAATTGTTTTTACTATTAATTCATTAATTTATCGTGAACAATTATATACTTAAAAGTTTAATAATTTCGGTGCTATTTCTTGATATTAAAAAAAATAATTATCACTGTTATAGGAAAATTTGACACCGGTGGGGTTTTATGCAAATACCAAGCATTTTTGTCAATATAAATTCACGTTCCGTTTGAAGTCGGTTTTGTGCGGCGCCCATTGCCTCTACAGACCCGGCTTGTTGTCAAAGTTTTTACTCCCCATCTCTACTTTGATGGTTTTATCTTGGACCGCCGTAGAAACGTTCATTTATCAAAGAAAACAATGCACTCTGATGTAATATAACAAACGTTGTGTTTGTGGACGCGCGCTATTGTTCTGGGTCAGGTTGACGTTGTTATCATCACACTCGCAACCTCTTTTTCCTCTATCTCTTATTCAGTCTCTCACATACCCATAGCGCTTTTAATACTGTGTCTTTTTCTATTTCATGATTCGGTTTCTGCTCTTTGAAAGTCGTATCCATTCCTTCTATTATTATCGCTATATTATATTCAACAACATCTTGTGTAACTAATGTTTACTTAGATGTTTACCTAATATGTGTTGGCAGCACAAATAATGATATGAATATTACTCGTAGATGTACAACATGCATTCTTTTGCTTATGTGGTTTAAAATAAATTTACTGAAAATGTTGTTGTTACATAAACATCTTTAAATGCCCTTGTATGAACTCAAGGGCAAATTAATTGTTTTTTGTTATTTTTTTTTTTCTAAAAATCGGTATTTTGTTATTGGGTAATTAAAAATAAAATAAATATATTTTATATTCATTTTAATTATCATATCACGTGCACAATAAGTTTCTAAATATATACCTTAAACAAATTATATACATAGCAAATCCTTAAATAAATCATAGGACCTGTGCTCCATAAATGTAGCTATTAGTTAATTGAACGAACCTCTAATTTAGCAAAGCTTTTTGTTTGTTTTCAGAATAATACAAATATATATCAAAGGTTGCATTTATTGTTTAGCAAAATCTAGCAATAAGCATATAGAAAAATTAAGGAAACAACAAACTCTATACTATCCCTCATAATTCCGATTTAGTTTCCCTGAAACCGATCATATTTTAATAAACATACCATTGCACGGTTTCGGTTACAGTGGTTACCATTACAACTATTTGCTGTAAAGTTCTACTCAACCTGACTTTGATTCCATTGTGAAGCATTAAGTGAGATTCAAGTTAGATCATACCATTTCATTTAAACATCATATTTACTCTTGAAGTATGTAATTAATTTATGGAATTTATAGAATTTTTACTGGTATATATACTAAAGTCCAAATTGAATGTAAATGCTAATAAATACTTTGAAAATATTATTTCTTGAATTACATTTCGGATCATCATATTCGTAATTTATGATTACGTTGACAATAACTGAGAGATAATCAGAGAACTGTTCTTGCTTATCATCTAATGGATTAATATCACAGATTTCACAAAACTGAAAATCTTCTAAAGTCCAAAACAATAATTACATCAAAGCCATAGTATCCCATTATTGTCGTTGGTAACTTGGTTTCTGGATTTAAATCCTGTTCCCTCTACTTCTGTTGTCGACGTTTCGGCTATTAACCTATGTTCCATAGGACATGAGACATATTCAGAATTTCTTGTACTAGTGCGATAATCCGTTACAGTCTCTTTTGACGCAATTTCGACCCAGAAACCTAGAAGGTAATAATTCCCAATTCCCAACACATGAATATTTGTATTTGTATGCTATACCTAGTTTTTGAGTTTTTCAATATCGGGCCTATATTAGTTGAAACCTGCAAATATTAAAGGTTTGATAAATATTAAAGAACGCATTGTGAATGGATTCCTCAAAATCCACTACATTTTTTTAGGTAAAAATTTCAAGTGGAAACTATATTTAGGTGTATTCTTTAATTTGTATCACAGCTAATTTACAGGTTCTCTTATCCTTTTAGTTTAAGCAGAGAAATAATAGTATATAACGCCCATCTAGAAGAAACTACATTTGAAAACAAAAGCACTTAAAAGCACCAGTAATTTTTCATGGATTATAATTACATTACACAAATTTTCACTAATAATTTTGTGAGGAGGTAGTTGAATTAAGTATTATAATATTTTTGGTTAAATTGAAACCGAACTTTTGCCACTCCATTTCTTAATAATAATAAACTATTAGAAGAACTATACAGCATGTGTCAATTTTCATTAGCCATAGGCGATTATTTCATGCAATACGTGACAACATGGCATCCCTACTTTCCTCTCCAATGCGAGCGCGACCGATACAAGCTCAAGTTATAGCAGTAACTGTTGAACCATTGACTTGGGTGTTTGTAATGCGTTCAGAAATAATATTTACGCCTTGTAAGGATTTGTTTTTCTTCTTTCTTTCAATAAATGTAGAGAATTATTAAGCTGCGTTCACGCTGCATGACACAAACAAAAGCGTAATTCTAATAAAATTAAAAATAAGGTATGTAAATAAAAAAGGATTCTGAAAATAATAATAAACTAGTAGATCAGGAGATCGCGGCGGCCATTTGATGTTTCCCGTTCCAGTAATAAGACGGCTTTTATGGCAGACTAGATCGCAACGTGTTCGCAGCTAAAGATTGAATGTAAAATCTGGTGGGGAGATCGGAGGAAATCTTTGTAATGTCGATTGTTGCCGGGATTGGTGACGGAGAGTAGGGGTGACACACGTTGCCACATATTATTTGTATAAATCGCACGCAAACATTGAATCCCTATAGCTAATGAAATTTGACACATGCGGTATACATAATTGATTGAAGACGGAGACACGTGTTGAAACTTCATAATTTACAAGTAAAAAATTGAAATAAATTCAAATTGATTTCAAAACAGTTTTGTTTGTTTTTTATTTTTGTAATGTTATAATATTCATCACCTGATGAAGCCCTAGTAGGGTGAAACAATTGTAGTGAAGTGAATAAAACTGTTTTGAAATCAATTTGAATTTATTTCAATTTTTTACTTGTAGAACTATATACGTGTAGAAGTATATGCAAATTTAAGCATGTTATGTTTATTAGACGTAAATAATTCTTCTTTATCATAACTTTTAAAACGCTATACGTTAAAACACAAATTATTTTCTATATGTAAATCTGTGTTACTTTGTTCGAATATTAACGGTAACTGTCAACTGCAATAATTTTATTGTTATTACGTTAAATTCTAAATCACTTGGTTCCAAACAAAATTCAATAAAATTTATTACGTATTTATCTCTACTACTCCCTTTCAATTCAAGAGATGTGCCCCGTAGTGTGAAGATAACGACGTTTCGACATGATGACAGGAAACTAGTAGACGACGAATCGACAAGAAAACTTAAGGGTGAATTTAATCTAGAAACGCGTGTGTTTGTGGATTTTCAAGTAGTGTTTAGGTATTCTCCTAGGGTTGGTCTCGTTGTTCATCACGATGAAACTCGTTCCAAAGACGACGTCGTGACACGTAGCATCGCCTTTCTTTTTCTGTCTGAGCACTAACAGAAAATAAGTTAAATTGGACATGAGTGCGTTTTTAGAACTGCTACATACTTCAATCATATTACAAAGTGTGCGTTAGAGAAAAAAGAATAAGGATTCTAATGAAAGAATAGCAATCCCGTTATAAGTAAGTTATTCTAAAAATTAGGTCGATGTATAGTCATATATAACCACAATTAGTTCTTATTTTGCTGTACACTTTGGTTCGCGCAAGGTAACCGCGCCTATGCTTTTTTCATTAATGTGGTAGTTGTGCGTGTGACTCCGACTTGAACAGACGTGTTGTGATATTTTGCAATAACAGCAGTAAAATTTCGTTAAATAAACAATTTATGACAGACTATTTAAAAATGAAACACCTACGTAGTGGTAAAAATACAGAAAAAAATCGAAATAATGAAGAACTGGAATCCGATCAGATGATTTCAATAGTTAAATCTACTATTAAAGAAGAAATGCATGCGTTATTAGACGAAATAAATTTTTTGAGACAAGAAGTAATAAATCTAAAAGAAAGTAATATTGACATGGTAAGATTACTTGCAAATAAACAATGTAACTGTAAAGAACAAGAGTAAATATTAAATTTATCTTCATCGGACGAGAATCCTAATACTAACCTTGATTCATCGATAGAGACAGTTATACCGCAAGAAATTTACGCTGAGAAAAAGTTATCGTCTGTGAACGTAAAAACTATAAACAAACAAAATAAAAGTGTGAACAAACACAGCTCTCATACAAATAAGAAAGATGATAAATTTACAGGGGTTAAACATAAAATTAGTGGTGTAAACAACGCACCTGTATCTAATAGCTTTGCGGCGGCTAGTCCTAGATTCTGGCTGTATGTGGGAAAATGTAAATCTGACACGACTGAGGAAGATGTGAAGAAATATCTACAAACGAAAATTGCTAACGGAAACGTAACTGTGGAAAAGCTTAAATCGTTAGGTTCTAATTCAGCTTTTTGCGTGGGAATTGAAGGAGAGCGGGAAGAACAGTTTTATGACCCTCAGCTGTGGCCAAGAGGAATAATTGTGAGGCGATATAGGCTTTTTCGAGGCAGTCGAAGGGACTTTAGACAACTCCAGAGTAAAGAGAATCAAAGATGCTCAGCCCCAGCCAACAAATACGCGCAACTATAAATTTGACAAGCATCATAAATCTCAACTACTACAAATAATTCATTTAAATGTACAGAGCTTAATTAGTAAGCTAGATGTAATGGATGTTTTTTTGACGGAACATCGACCACATGTTTTGTGTATTACGGAATCCTGGATGAATTCTGATAGCATTTTAGTAGCAAATCTGGAAGGTTATCATAGAGCAGGACATATGACACGAGTACAGCATTCCCATGGCGGCTGTATGATTTTTGTAAGAATGGATGTAGTTTATAAAGAAGTGTGATATATACAGAAATATAATGTAGAGCTGCAGATTGAGTGTTGTGCAATAACTCTGCATATTGGAGGGACTGTAACCTCAGTCATAGTAGTGTATAGACCTCCGAACAGTAATGTGGAAATGTTTATGGAGAGACTCTCCGATATCTTGACTTGCATGTGCACTGCAAGTGATCACGTGATATTATGTGGTGATTTCAATATAGATGGCCAGATCAATACGAATTCTTCTAAACTACTTCGTGATTTGTTCCAATCTTATGGTTTAACTAATAATAATAATAAACCAACAAGAATTTTTACGAATAGAAGTGGACATACATCGAAAACGGAGATAGATTACGCTGTGAGTAATTTTCCAGGAAGTGACACTCAAGTGGATATATTATACCCTGCAATATCCGATCATACAGGACAACGTTTAACGGTGTCAATGAGAAGTTTGCCGGTACAGGCAACTAACGATGTTGAATACTGCTCTCGTGAGCTGTACTGTACTAATATAGAATATCTAAGATATGCCCTACTTAGGAACCCTTGGAATATTACGAACACTGGTGATATCGATAGTGCATTCGAACAATTCTTAGAACATTTTTTGTATTATTATGACATAGCGTGCCCACAGAGAAGAATTGTCAAAAAATATAATATAAGGTCACATGAATGGATGAACTTTAGTATTAGAGAATCAAGTAGGCAGTTAAGAGACCTTCAGGCGATACTAAAGTACACTGACTGTAACGAACACATTATTAACCTCTACAGGAGGCACAAGCGTCAACACAAACAAATTATCAAGGAACAAAAGCTCTTGTTTTATGATAGAAAGATTATGGCAAGTGCAAATAAATGCAAGACAATGTGGGGAATTGTTAAGGGAGAAAAGGTTAAAACAGTAATAGCCAATCAAATCAAATTTAAAAATGACGATGGAAGCGAGATCGATGACATCGATACTGCGAATCATTTTGGCAAACATTTCTCCCACGCCACTCAAGCCAAATTAATTAAGGAGTTTGGAAGTGATGAGAGTATCACCTGTACAGTGAGTGCGCCTCTTAGTGAGAGTATGTTTTTCCATCCTGTGAACGAAACCGACATTACAAATACCCTCATTCGTTTGAAGAATCGACGGTCGTGTGGCTTGGATGGAGTACCTGTGACAGTACTGAAAGAAATAGTTGACATTATTAGTGTCCCATTGGCCAACCTCATTAATATGTAGGTAGAAACAGGAATTTTTCCTACAGCACTGAAGACTGCGCGAGTGATACCTGTGCCTAAAAAGAACGCCGGAAATCTGCTAGATGATTATCGCCCCATCTTAGTGTTGAGCGCATTCTCCAAGATTTATGAGTCGATCATGTATGAACGCATCCTTGACTACTTGGAGAAGAACGATATTATTAGTGACTGTCAGCACGGTTTTCGTCCAGGAAGATCCACAGAGACGGCGTGCATCGAGTTTGTGGAATATATTAGAAGGAATCAGGATGACAAAAATGTGTAGTTGGGTTGCTTTTTGACTTCACTGCTGCGTTTGACTCGGTACGGAGCAGCTTTGTGGAGGAAAAATTGAACGCGATTGGTATCAGGGGCAATGTGCTGAGGTTAATTTTGTCATTTTTGGAACACAGGCATATGGTTGTGGATGTGAATGGCTCAAAATCTGAACTGTATGAGGTGAATTTCGGTGTGGCTCAGGACTCTATCCTGGGACGCCTAATATTAATACTTTTCATTAACGATATGAGATCGTATGTAAAGGATGGCCACCGAATCAATTATGCAGACGACACATCCATTGTAGTTGTGGGTGAGAATGACAACGATCTTCAACTGAAGATAGAAAGTGTAGTGCGCACATTAGAAACCTGGTGTAGGCAGAACAGAATAATATTAAATAGTAAAAAGACTGTAATTGTGAAATTTCCTGTTAGGGACAATATCTCTATTAAAATTCCGGGTGAGGCTGAGTGTGCTAACTTTCTGGGAACATGTTTGGATTCGAATATGAATTGGTCCATTCAAGTTCAAAACATAATCTCTAAAATTAATAAAAGTTTTTATGCAATTATGAAATTAAAAAACTGTCTCGATACTAGTGGCCTATTGCATATTTATTATGCCATGGTATACTGTCATCTGTCTTATCACATTGTGGTGTGGGGCAGGGCAACTGAGATCAACAGACTCTTTATAGTGCAAAAAAGAGTGATCCGAATGATTTTTAACTTGAAACATAGAGAAACTTGTTGTGATACTTTTCGCCGATATAGTATATTGACCCTGCCCAGTATATATCTATATAAGTGCGCAATTCTTGCTTACGAGAGACGTCAAACTTTAATTACAAACTCTCCTATCATGATTATGAGACTCGTAATCGGAGGTGTTTGTGTGTTCCCTTGCATCGAACAGCCGCATATGAGAAGTCTCCTCGGTATTCATGCATTCGGGGTACGACCGCCTTTCGGAAGATCTGAAAACCCTCAATTCTAAGAAAACCTTTAAGGAGAAACTGAAACAATATCTAGTGAACAAATGCTATTATGATGTAAAGGATTATTTTAATTAATTTCTGTGTCTTACATATATACCTTTATACGTAAAACGTATATGTATATATGCATGTGTCTGAGATACACACATACATTAAGTGCCATTGTCGATAATCGAACACACAGACACCGGTGTTTCGACATATGAGGTCTCATCAGTGTGCGTGGAGATTCTCGACAATAGCTTCAAGACTTAAATCGCTGCCTATGTCATTTTCGCATGTTAAATGCAGTGAGAGTATCACAGCAACATCTAACACCCAAAAGATGACACGGAAAAAAGCGATGGCTTCTGACAGCATGTTCTGCTATACAGAGGCCTGTATTTTAATAGTGTATCTCGTGTAATAGAGCCTTAGGTGGCGTCGTCAATCAAAACGAAAATGAAAAGTGTGAACACATGGATGTTAAAACCAACATCAAGCAGTAAATAATTACTGTGTCTTACATATATACCTTTATATGTAAAACGTATATGTATATATGCATGTGTATGAGATACACACATACATTAAGTGCCATTGTCGATAATCGAACGCACAGACACCGGTGTTTCGACCTATGAGGTCTCATCAGTGTGCGTGGAGATTCTCGACAATAGCTTCAAGACTTAAATCGCTGCCTATGTCATTTTTGCATGTTAAATGCAGTGAGAGTATCACAGCGACATCTAACACCCAAAAGATGACACGGAAAAAAGCGATGGCTTCTGACAGCATGTTCTGCTATACAGAGGCCTGTATGTTAATAGTGTATCTCGTGTAATAGAGCCTTAGGTGGCGTCGCCAATCAAAACGAAAATGAAAAGTGTGAACACATGGATGTTAAAACCAACATCAAGCAGTAAATAATTACTGTGTCTCACATATATACCTTTATACGTAAAACTATTGTCGAGAATCTCCACGCACACTGATGAGACCTCATAGGTCGAAACACTGGTGTCTGTGCGTTCGATTATCGACAATGGCACTTAATGTATGTGTGTATCTCAGACACATGCATATATACATATACGTTTTACGTATAAAGGTATATATGTAAGACACAGTAATTATTTACTGCTTGATGTTGGTTTTAACATCCATGTGTTCACACTTTTCATTTTCGTTTTGATTGGCGACGCCACCTAAGGCTCTATTACACGAGATACACTATTAACATACAGGCCTCTGTATAGCAGAACATGCTGTCAGAAGCCATCGCTTTTTTCCGTGTCATCTTTTGGGTGTTAGATGTCGCTGTGATACTCTCACTGCATTTAACATGCAAAAATGACATAGGCAGCGATTTAAGTCTTGAAGCTATTGTCGAGAATCTCCACGCACACTGATGAGACCTCATAGGTCGAAACACCGGTATCTGTGCGTTCGATTATCGACAATGGCACTTAATGTATGTGTGTATCTCAGACACATGCATATATACATATACGTTTTACGTATAAAGGTATATATGTAAGACACAGTAATTATTTACTGCTTGATGTTGGTTTTAACATCATTTTCGTTTTAATTAATTTGTTTATCTGTTGTGATTTATTGTCATGTAAGTAATGTTTGAATTTGATGACGAAACTTATACCCTAATATTGTGGTCTTATAGTGAATAAATTATTATTATTATTATTATTATTATTACTTGAAAATATTTCATATGTATTTGATATTATTTTGTTACCTATAGTTGTTATACCAAACATCAAATTTTCACATGCGTCACTTTTAAACGCTTCCTTACACTAGTAATTCAACAAATAATTACTAATGAAGTTTTATTATTGTAACCAAAATTAAATTTTTTCAAATACGTTTATAAAAGAAATTCTTTCATGTTATTAATAATCTCAGTTCTATCATACTATCATATCACAAACAAACAAAATGAAAAGTTGTTTTGACACCATTTTTTTCTTTACATATTACATGCCTGCGTAAACAAGAATTACGAATATAAGTTTATAAATTGTTTTATTTCTACGTCATCCAGAATATCTAATAATATTTATATATTACTATCTACTAACACGTAGACCTAGATTTCAATATAATTAGTAAACATAATTGAAATCCTTTATAAATAATAAGTTTTTTTACAACCTTTGTTGTTTTTCATTTAATTATTTAGGTTAAGTATTTGATAACGTTGTCAAAAAGTAAAATCTTTTTGAAATTAACAATCTCATATGCGCGTCATACCTATACGAAACTAGCGATTTCTCTTTGTATCAAATATTCAAATATGTTCAAGTATCTACCTAAAATAACTTTTTGCTTTGAATTACCAGAGACATAAGATCAATATTTCTTACGCATGCCGACATTCAAGTTTTGAAAATATTTCCTGTCTTTTGTTCGATTTCAATAAAGCCTAATAGTAAATTAACCTCTGCATAGAAAGATAAAGAAATAATAGAATGACAAGAAATGGACAGAGCTAGGAAGAAGTAGAAGAAGAGAAAAGAAATGAGTTACGCAGATACGGAAAACGTCGTTAAAAATGTTCATTTATTATTTGAATAATAGAGAAATGCAACGTTTGTCAGTTTCAGTGAGACAATGTCAAACTCATTTCTTTCTTTGGACCGCTGCCATCATTTTTCAAGACAGACAATGGGCGGATAACGAATAAAAAATTAAGGTTAAGGATGTACCGACCACCACAGACAGATTCGAGGAAATTTTTATAAAGGATGTTTGTCGATATTTACGCCAACTCGTGATTTAGAAAAGAAAATTTAAGTGTTTTCTCGAACATATCTTTTAGAGTATGATATATATCCAAAAGTTGCATGTGGTTCTTTAAATAAGTGCATTATTTAATAATTATATCTTTCTTCTAATTATTCTTATAACCGAGAATTTAATTATAATAAATGAAATTATTATTTTTTTCTATCGGGAAGATATAAGAAAAAATATTCTTATTGCTGACACTAATACGAAAAATTTTAGAATTCTTATAAATAGAAATTTCTCTTGGATGTGACTTGAACACACGTATCTCAGTTCACCAGACTCACGTTCTTACCAACTCCGCTACCAAGGATTTTGCAAAGAGTAAGAATTGAAGCCTGTACTTGAATTGTTAATAGAGTATGTTAAATGGAGGGGAAAAATAATATTATTCATACTAGAAGGTGACCGATGCCATAATATATAATCGATCCTTAAATTGTCAAAGTAAATTAACTGTTGTATGGAGTACCATAAAAAATGTGTGAATTAGCTCGGCAAATAGGTACAAAACAAACTGACAGGAGCGAGTCCCTTTAATTGCAAAGTCATTAAGTAAATGGTATGTATAATGTTCTTTTGAAAGAACATTAAACTAAAAATCCCTGTTTTAATACATTATAATTCAAGGTGAATATTACGGTTAACTGCCAATATCAATGTCAATTTGTTAGAAAATCCATGGAAGTGGTATTTTATTAACCAAATTTTATTACTATCAAAATTGATTGTTTTCTAAATGCCCAAAGAGCCAATGTTTTTTGCAATTTTTACATTCGAGTCGAGGCGATATGTCACTTTGAAGGCGGTGAGTAGGATTAGTTATTTACGAACCAAGTGCGGGAAGACTATTTTCCCGCATGAGCGCACTTTGTAAGCAGGAGCGACCGCAGGAAGCGAGTGCTTTTAATTGGGCGAATGTGTGGAAGTTGAATTCACGCTAGTGGTTTGTCTAATATTTTTTATACGAACATTAAATTAAAGAAATATTTTTGATTAATATCATTAGTATCACACCTAACCTAACATATGTAGATTACCTAATTAATTTAAGCATTTCATGTACGTAACTGTTCCAGAATTGACAATCAACCTGTTGTCAGTGAGCCGACTTATTAGGAATGGAAACAAGGTAAAGTTTGAACTCACGAATTGCAAAATATACAACAAACAAAATAGACTAGTAATTATAGCTGACATCATAGATAAAAGCAGCAACAAGACAATGTGTGTAATGAGAATGATTAGTTTTAAAGTGTTTTATTGAATGTATCTACAAATTAATATTGTTTCCTTCAAAGTATGCTCATTGGACATGCACACAGCGTCTCCAGCGAGTTTTGCATTCCTGGTAACAATTCTGGAAGTCTTGTTCCGTTAGGCTGTTTAGATCCTGCGTCGCGTCTCTTTGTATGTTGCTTATTGTTCCGCAATGGGAGCCTTTCAGTTGCCGTTTAAGCGCCGGAAAAAGAAAAAAATCACATGTAGCATGTTTGGACTGCTGGGCTGGTGTGGGAGTACTGGAATGTTTTTCTCTGCCAAGAATTCTCCAACCGACAATGATCTGTGACTGGGGGCATTATCGTGATGCAAGATCCACGAGCTCGCAGTGTCAGGACGCACACGCAAAACACTTTTCCACAAACGTTCAAGGACCTCGCGATCAATAGTTTGATTCACTGTCTAGCCTGGCGGTACGAACTCTGTGTGGACAATTCTACGCGAATCAAAAAAGACGATAAGCATGGAGTTTATTCGGGATTTGCTCATGCGAGCTTTTTTTGGCCGCGGTGATGCAGGTGTGTGCCACTCCGCGCTTTGTCGCTTTGTTTCTGGATCATATTCAAATACCCATGATTTGTCACCTGTTATCACTCTGTGCATGAAGTTGGGTTCGGTTGTTAAGCGATCCAGCAGTTGTTGGCTAATGGAGAAGCGATTTTCCTTTCGTTCATCCGACAAGTTTTTGGGCACCAGCTTTGCACAAATTTTCCGCATGCCTAGTTTCTTTGTCACAATTCGATGCCGACATCATATGCCATCCACCTGAGTCTCAACCGTCTGTTTCGTGCTAACACAGAACTCACCTTTGCCACACTTTGATCGGTTTTTGACGTGGACGGCCGTCCGGAGCGATGATTATCTTCAATGGTATCGCGGCCATCTTTGAAACCTTGTACCATCTGAAAACCTGTGCTGACGACAAAACAGCATCTCCATTATGCTGTTCTTAACATTTGTAGTGTCTGTGAAGCAGTTCTTCCCAGTTTCACGCAAAATTTAATTGCATATCGCTGCTCGATGTTTGCCTGCATTGTACATGTAAAGTCATATTAAAACTTAACAGTAAACAACTCGCGCTCACCCCACTAACACTAGATTAAATGGTTTGCACCTGTTATGATTGCGTTGTTAGCCCCTCCACTTACATGTAGTCGAGTCCAATCGGCTGCAGTCGTTGTCACATTTAGCGCAAATAATTCATTCTCATTAATTCTGAGATATACCCCGTATATGAACGGCATCGTTTCGAAAATAGTGTCTTAATTAGTGTTCACTGATGTTAGACTTACTGTAAATATCAGGATTTTGCTCAACCGTAGATAGTAATATTGTAATCAATAAAAAGTGTTAAAAAAATTCATCAAGGGCGCGTCAAGAAACCGGTAACATTTGATATTATAGAGAGAGGTGCTTGACTGACTAACAAAATAGGCTAATATGAAACTAAAACTGATTGGGTTGGCAGTGAAACATTCACAGTCCCATACAGTTTTCTAAATAATCTACGCCTAATTCAGAAAGTAAATATATATTTTTTTTGTAAATGAAAATTTCTTAGTGGGAAAGATATGTATAATTGCAGGCAAATTTGTTCTATATTTTTTCACGATATAAATACGGCCGTATACATATATATTGCAGTGAAACTAAACCTAATTCATAATAATTGTGTAAAATTATACACTATATTAAAGGTTAAATGTTACACTAAGGGCCGGTTTTTCCAACTCCGATTAAAACGCCGGTTAGCGTAATCATTGATTAAAACATCGGTTAGGACAAATTTGCGTTTTTCCAACGCCGGTTAACTCTAATCGTTGATTAAGAACGTCGTTAATCGACCAAATTTTAACCGGCGAAAGAAATACCTGATAAAATATTAAACAGTGATTAGGTCTATATACACATGCGCATAACCTAGAAGATTTGAATTTCTGTCATTATCGACAGCTGTTGTTTTCATATGCATTTGTTTTATTGTATAAAAGTATTTTTTGGAATTAATTAATAATTATTTACGTCAGCGATTTAGTAATTGTATTGTTTCTTCTATAAATGTAATGAACAGTATAAAAATAGCATAATATTAAATATGTGTAACTTTTAGCTTACTAGAGAAATTTAATTAATTAATAACTACGAATACATTCCTTCCTCTGATGAGGATGATACAGCTTTGGAAGTTTTTCTATTCTACTACAATTCTGGGACTTTACCTTAATTCGTGTGGATTCTAAGATCCTGTGGCAATTTATGCTTGCATTTGCTCATTCCCTTTTTGTAATTGCATTTAATAGCACCTTGTGAAAACATCATTTTAGTCGAACATATTTTAGACTCACTTTAGATATGTCATTAACATATTAAACTATACTGAAAATTACAAATGAAATTGAAAATATGGAAGAAATTCTAGAGAAGCTGGCAGGTTTACGTTGAGATTATATGCAGACACTTTAAATTCTTTTAGCTGAACTGGGTTTGGATGAATAATGTACATGCCTGTAAAGTTGACGTGCAGTTAATTTCTGCACTAATAATTATTACAGGCACTGTCAAGTTCACACCGATTCCTCCAGAACATAATATTTATTATGTTGAAATCGTGTAACCCAATTTGGAAACAAGATTTTCTCAATAAACCTTTTTTGATTAATGGACATAATATTAGTTAGAATGCATTGTTCTTAATAAACAGCTGATGTATGATCTTTCAGTAAAAATATCTGGCTTTATTCACCCCACAGGAATTTGGTGAAAGTTAAATCATCTCAGATATGGCAATGCAAAGTACAATATTTTATATCATTATAGTGTGACTGATAATCCAGCTTAAGACCCTAGATGTAGACTTTTCTTTTTCAGCAAACTTCCTATTTTTATGATTTTACATAATTTTGGTAACTGTTAATTTCATATATGTACGTATATTGTATTAGTTTTTTCTTTTTTACAAAACTTTTGTATTTTTCAATAGCAATAAGTAATCAATAAATTTATTTCAGTTTCAAGTTTGTGGCATTTGTTATTTATTGAATAATAGAAATTTTAAATATGTGCTATGTACAGAGAAATTCTCATGCAATATTCACAAAATAAGTACTTAAACCTTATTTACTAAAATGAAATTTCTAATTACATATAAAGAATATAATCTTTAAAAAAATAAAGGCAAAAAGCACAAAGAACAAATTCAAATATAGGAAATAGCGCCAATATTATTATAACAAATATGCTAATTTAGATCAAATGTACAAGCATTTTTGTTACCAACCTTCTAAAATAAACTCTTAATCACTGATCAGATAACCGGCGTATTTCTTGGCGTTGAAAAAGCCGGTTAGAGATAATCAACGATTAAGCGTAATCAATGATTAGTTAACCGGATACTTTAACCGGTGTTGGAAAAACCGGCCCTAAATGTTTGTCCTTGGATGTTAATATAAATGTGGAAATATAACCTGGAGACACACAATAAGGATATGGCCTAGGCATGATAGCCACGTACGTGATATATCATTCCTTGCCAAGTCGTTTTTTTATAACTGTTAGGTACGATCAGAATTCGATATGAATATTCAATATTTGATAGTGATAAATGACCGAACAAGTGTTTTTAGATTGCTGCATGACTTTTATTCAGGTGAAAATAATAAACTTTAAATAGCTGATTGATTAGAGTTACTTGTTAAAACTTCACTTCAATAATTAATAAGGAAATAACACAAACTTTAGTTTAAAAATATTTAGTTTACGAAATTTATTTATTTCTAAACTTTCAGTAAGTTAAGTCTTTTATTTTTTTCTTGAATATGTAAAATTTCAAAATGTTTGTTTAACTTATGATTCGAATCCAGGCAGTACTTAGAAATCCTAGAACGGTAGAATTATTTACCATCAATTTGTAGCAACCGATACTTATCGTCTTGGAAACCAGCATTGTAAATGGTCAAATAGAGTTCAATCGCACAAAAACATTATTAGTATACTTATATACGACCTAATTATAGCTTGTCAACGTGGGGTTATTTCATAAATTAATAGAACAATTAATTTAGAGAAATATTTAAATTTAAATTGATTCTTTGATCAATGAAAGACTTCTGGTATTTATTTTTAAAAGCTATTAATTGCCAAATTACCACCGATACCTACTACACAGGGTTATTTTTTTAAATCTTGATATAGGCTAACTTTTTTATTTGAAAAGATAGACCTCTGGTTCCTGAAGCAAAGATTTCAAAATTAGTCCAAATAAGAAAGAGGTGTGGAAAAAATGAACGCGTTGTTGTCAGGGATGGGACGTATTTTAGAGAAACTTATTTTCTTAAATGGCATTTTTTTAACAATTTCTAATACATCTTGAGATTCAAGAAGATAAAACAAAAAGAGTGCAAGTTTATGATTAGAGTGGCGGTTTACGAGCTAATAGTGCCCAAACTAAATTTATTTTCCAACATTAAAAAAATAGCAGTAGTAACAAAAATTAATTACCTAACGTTTATTTTCTAAAAAAATGTTCGATCTGATTTCCTTGTTGGGTTCTGCAGCAACAAATACGTTCAACAAATTTTCTATTAACATTATGTAACATTTGAGGAGTTATATTTTGAATTTTCCGTTGTTTGGCTAGTTTTAATTCATCAATTTACAGAGGAGCGTTAACATGAACTTTATTCTTCAGACGTCGCCAGAAAAAAGAAAGTCTAAAGGAGTGAGATAGGGAGATCTAGACGGCCACTCTACTGGTCCTCTTCTTCCAATCCAACGCTCAAGTAGCAGTTCGCAAAGATAGTCTCTAACTTCTAAACTAAAATGGGGTGGTGCACCATCTTGCTGAAAATACATTACTCTTCAGTCGTTTAGAGGAAGCTCATCAATAAAGTTTTCTAATTGATTTCGTAAAAATGTCAAGTACCTTGCACCTGTTAAATTTCCCTCTATGAAAATAGGAGCTATTACTCTATTGTTAAATATGTTACACCAAACATTAACTTAGAAGGATTGATCTGTCCCGCCTATCTTCAGCCAAACAAGGATTATTATCAGACCAATATCTGTAATTTTGCCGGTTTACCAAACCGTTTAAATAAAAGGAGCCCCATCGCTAATTAATATGTAATTTTTAAATGTGGTTGTAGCATCTTTTACTCCAAAAACGAATCGCAAAATTCCAGTCGCCGATCACAATCATGGTCATGAAATTGCTGTACACTCATCCTTTTAGAGGGATGGAATTTATTTGAATTTAATGTTGTCCAAACTGTAGTCTGAGAGCAGCCCACTGCTTGCGCAATCTTATTTGTAGATCGATTTGGGATTTCAAAGCTCTCCAAAAGAATATTTTCTTGCTCAGCAGTATTTTTACTTATTTCTCTAATCCTTGGACGCACACTTCCTGTAGCTTTCAACTTAACCAAATTTTGTCCTAAAAATTCTGGACTAGGACGAGGTTTCTTGGGATGTCTCACATGTGACTTAAACCACCAACATGCGAAAAAATTAATTCAATTTTCTCTTGAGATGTATTACGATCCATTTTAATTCATGACACACAGAACTTATTGTCATGTTATGACAGCAGGGACAAACATAACCTCCTTTTCATTCCTTTAATGTTGGAAAATGTATTAAAGTTTAGCCACTATTAGCTCGTAAACCGCCACTCTGATCAAAAACTTTTATCCTCTTTGTTTTGTCTAGAATCTCAAGATGTATTAGAAATTGTTAAAAAAAATGCGGTGTTGCCGTTTAAGAAAATATGATTTTCTAAAATAGCGCCCAATCTGGTAGCTAAGCGTTTATTTTACCACACATTTTTCTTACTTGGACTAATTCCTAAAACATTGCTTCAAGAACCATAGACTCGTAATAGATTTTATGTAATCTCTGTTTTATGATCCTTTTAACAAATGTTCTTGGGTAATTGTTCTGTTCCAACATGGCCTGTATTTTGGATATTATTTGTAGTCGGTATTGACGACTTGTTAATATTATTGCTCGATCTACTAACCCTGTTGCTACATTTCTCTATATATAAATCTATAACGAGTCGCAAAGAAGAGAAAATCAAATAAAGCAATCACAAAAAGCATTACGTACATACCGGTTCCATATATTGCAGGGCTTTCGGAAAAGTTAAACAATATTGTAAAACCGTATGACTGTAAATTAACCTATCGAACCAACAACAACTTAAGTCACTTATATACAAGTTTAAACGAACTCATTCCAAATTCAAAACGATCGCATGTAGCATATGGAATTCCATGTGGTAATTGCAACAAAGTATACATAGGTCAAAGCAAACAGTGGTTTGATGAAAGAATAAATGGACACAAGTACGCAAAAAAACCAATGTCTCTCAAAAAACACAAAGACAAAATGAAACATAATTTCGACTTTAATAATGTTAAAATCCTTAAAACAGAAAGAAATAATAAAGCAAGAGGTGTCCTCGAGATGATTGAAATAAAACGTAATAAAAACACAGTTAATGATAGGGCAGAAGCTTTCTAAAATCTACTTTCCCATTTTATAACATATTCCCACGCAGTATATTAAGTCGTCTGGTATTTGAATAGAATTAAAAAACAACAAAAAGTAACCATCAGAAAAAACAATACAAAATAAATAACACACGATAAAACATCTCGATACATAGAAATTGTTTATTATATGCGTATGCGGACA
The DNA here is from genome assembly GCA_963170755.1 of Amphimallon solstitiale. NCBI lineage: Eukaryota > Metazoa > Arthropoda > Insecta > Coleoptera > Scarabaeidae > Amphimallon > Amphimallon solstitiale. Next base: position 2,344,865 of record OY720678.1, read on the forward strand.
GATAATATACATTCAAATAAAACTGTTTCAATGTGAGAATTAATTGAATTTGTTTGTCAGTTACAAGAATTAGTTTTGTTTTTATTTCTAAAAATACAAAACAACTAAAGAGATCGCATAAATCATGCAATTGAGTTCGGGGGTGATAGAAAAATAACAACATGCATCCATAGATAAAAAACAAAGATACAAATTACGGTGAATTAAAAAGCGTTGGCATAAAATAAGTTCTGTAATTTTAAAGAGAAATTGTATCTTTTACAGTTGTTTCTGGTTTGCCGCTAGGCATTTTCAGAAAAATGTGTAATGAATACAAGAGGGTTTTAACTGAAGAACACAAGAATAAAATTGTCGAAACGTTTTAATTATGTGCTTTTATTGTTAAATTTTTAATATTTGACAAGTAACAAGAAACAGACCGCTAATACCAAGAATTTTAATGTTTTCATTGCTATAAACAGCCAAGAAATTTTTTATTTTATTATATATACAGGGTGAGTCATTAGTAGCCGCTTCCTTGATGCGCTTTGTGTATTAAATAAAAGAAAAAAACATTAGTGGAAGATCCATGGTTGCTTGTGACGCATATTGTAAAAATACTTAAGTTCGTGCGCACTTCCGGTTTCACCGGAAATGCACGAAACTTATTTTTTTTAATGACTCACCCTATAAATTTTTATGTGCTGCTTTAAATTGTCTATTCAACTGTTTTTTATTTTTCGAAATTGAGCCAATAGTTTTTGAGTTATTCATTTTTTTTTGAAAATATTTGACCTAAACACGTGTTCAGAAAAAAATCATTTTCACATAGTTTTTAAAAGTAAAAACATTAACTTTGGTGGTGCTTGTAGCCAATAACATTTTGCATCATTTGGTAAAGTTGCACTCGACAATACCTCAAAAAACTTTGTTTTTTCAAAGCCTACTTCCTGAAATTTTCACATACCAAAAACTTATTTTTTTTAAATGGAACATCCAGTATTTTATTGAGTCATTTTGTTCCTGTTTTTATTCTCTTTCATTTTTGTTAACAATGTCCTATACCTATCTTTTGTAATTTTTGAGATAATCACTATAGGAGCAATTAGCGGTCAATTATAGAACTACGGGCGCTGTTCTGTGCACCCAAATATTCGTCCAATAAAGGCTGGAATGCAACTGACTGCCTGAGTCAACTGTTAAAGAAAGTCGGTATACATTTATGTCAAACTTATAAAAGCATCGCTATTAGTTATCATCCAAATGAATTATTCTTATGAAGAGTTAATAGATATGATTGACATTTTGGGTGAATCTGAAAGAAATTCTTTGCTAGCATCCAGACTTTATGCACAGCGATCCCTGGTAGAAGTCAACCGAAGCCAGAAACCTTCGAAAATTTAAAGTGAACGGTTTGAATGTACAGAAAGCATTGAATATGAAAGAAAGAGCGGAAAAAGTAATAACTGGTGAGGATAAGACGTTTATGGTACTTGCGAGTGTAGTCGAACAACCCCATACTAATACTACGAAAATTAGTCGTCAATTAGATGTAAGTCAAATTTGAGAATCCAGAATAATTAGAAAATACGAAATTCAACCGTAGCATATTCATACACAGGGTTAGATGAACAAAAATTTCAGAATCGCTTACATTTTTATCAATTGGCAGCAGATAAATTATCCTGGCTTCCTCAATTTTTTGTTGTTTACCAACGAAGCCACCTTCTATTAAAGTGAATACGTTCATCGTCACAATTTCCGTTATTATAACACATAAAATCCCCCACTTTATCACACCTGTAAACTTTCAAAATCGTTGGACATTAAAACTGTGGGGACGAATAATTGGACCGTATTTCTTTGATGAAAATGTTAATGGATGAGAGATCTTCGCTATCTACGGACGGATTTTCAAAACTTTTTGAAGACATCTTCAAATATGTCAGTAACTATAACCTTTATTTTATTTAGATGTTAACCAACAGTGTCAAAAATGAAATTCTGCAACTGGACATTGCCGGAATTAAAAAATTGAAATGCGATGCTCTTCATTCTGTAAAATTATTACTTTTGAGATAGTTGGATATAACATTTACTTTGTTTGACAGTTGACTAAGGAAGTCGGGCGCCATCCCTGCCTTCCATTGGTTGAACGAATATTTTGGTGCATAGAACAACAGCGCTCGTAGTTCTTTAATTGACCGCTAATTACTCCTATAGTGATTATCTCAGAAATTACAAAAGATAGGTATAGGACATTGTTAACAAAAATGAAAGAGAAAAAAAAAGGAACAAAATGCCCCAATAAAATACTGGGTATTCCATTTAAAAAAAATAAGTTTTTGGTATGTGAAAATTTCAGGAAGCAGGCTTTGAAAAAACAAAGTTTTTTGAGATATTGTCGAGTGCAACTTTACCAAATGATGCAGAATTTTCTTGGATACAAGCACCACCAAAGTTAATGATTTTGCTTTTAAAAACAATGTGAAAATGATTTTTTTCTGAACACGTGTTTTGGTCAAATATTTTCAAAAAAAAAATAATAACTCAGATACTATTGGCTTAATTTTGAAAAAGAGAAAACATTCGAACAGACAATTTAAAGCAGTACAAGAAAATCCAAAAGTATATAGGGTGAATCATTAAAAAAAAATAGTTTCCTTGCATTTCCGGTGAAACCGGAAGTGCGCCTGAGCTTAATGTATTTTTACAATATGCGCCACAAGCAACCATGGATCTTCCACTAATTGTTTTTTCTTTTATTTCAAACACAAAAGAGCAATCGAAGAAGCAGCTACTAATGACTCACCCTGTATATATATATGTTACCAGACAAACCCGATTTCCCTACGCGTTCATCCTACGCGTGTCAGGATATACTAGTTTAGCCCAGGACAAACTGGTTTGGCCTAAATGCTTTAGGCATACCTGGGTTGACCTAGGCCGAACTGATTGAATCGTTGCATGTGACAAAATAAACACGTTGGGACCAGTTAACGTGGTACGTGCATTGCGGGAAGCAGTATTCATTGAGATTTTGAACATAGTTTAAAAGTTTTGTGTTATTATGGATGTGCCATCGTCTAGTCTTCAAGTTGAACAGTTACAATGGAGAGAGCGGTTTTTAAAAAAAATGTTGGAAAGCGAAAATATAAAATGTTGTCATTTTAATGTTTTAACAAAAGTTAAATACTTAGATCTTATCCTATCACTTCATCAAAGGCGATTAAAAATATTTGCTATTTTAAACATAGGTTCTGTTAAAAAACTTGTTGCCCGTAGTGAAGATAACATAAAATACTATATTTTGGCTGAGGAATTGTATGATGTTATTGATGCAGCTCACAGAGCTCTCGGACACGGCAGACGTGACAGATTATTGGCTGAGGCATCTTTAAAATATGCGTCACAAAACAGATGATTAACCTGTATTTATCTATGTGTGTAAAATGCCAAGAACAGCTCCGTGCTTTGGAATCTAAACGAGCTGAAGAAGTAGCCTACCATGTAAATGACATATTTTTGACGATATGTGCCCCATGTATTTTGATAATGGAAGAGAATTCGTCAATCATATTATATGTGAAATGACGAGTTTTTTTTCCAGAACTTAAGCTAGTGCACGGAAAACCACGGCACAGCCAAAGTCAGGGCTCCGTCGAGAGAGCCAACCAACACGTCGAGAACATGATTTGTTGATGGCTAAAAGATAATCAATCGACTAAATGGTCAGAAGGCTTGAGGTAAGTACAATTTTTGAAAAACAGAGCCTTCGCGCATAAAACAATCGCCGTACAAAGCTATGTTTGGAGTTGGTCTTTCAACGTCATCACTTCTACCAGAAATAACAAAAGATATTCAAGATGAAGATGACCTTCGAAAATGTATTGAAACTGGTTTAACTCATGGATATACAGGAGATGTTAGTAATAATAATGATGCCGAAACTTCTAAAATTGGTGATGATATTCAAAAGGCAAGACAAACAGCTGCTGAAAATCTTCAAAAACAGGCTAAGAAAATGAAATCTGCTTCTGACAAATCGCATCCCTCAGCTGAAGTGGGAGATAATGTGACCGTGCCGATTCCTGATGTAGAGAGAGGAAGGGGCGACCTAAGGAATGTTATTGGCGTTGTTCTGGAAATAAACAATAATGTACAAAATTGGAACTAAGCACGGAATATTGCAGACACTCTATTCAGGTTAGGTACGCGGTTTAATATTTACTTATTCATAAATTACTTCCAAAAAATAAATTCTTTTTAATGACCATGTTACTCTATTTTACTGTCAAATCTGAACTGATTTCGGTGATTATTGATTTTATTGTTCAAATGTCACCAAATATTTAGTTGGGACAGGTCAAGGTTTTATAAGATGCACCTGTAGCAAAAACTGTGCTACAAATAGGTGCCAGTGTGAAAAAAAAATGTTTTTGTGTAATTCGAAATGCCACCATAGTACACTCTGTAAAATAAATAAAAGATAAAATATTTTATATTGTAATGAAATAAGCCCACAAAAAAAAAGAAGCAGACATCCGGGCGGCGAAAAAAAATGTACCAGTAAACAAGCCGTAAATCAAGTGCACTCATATACTGCATCAGCGACAGAAAGTCTGGAATATGGTAGAAGAGAGCCAGAATTTGCTAGACCTTTTGTCTGCACATATAAATGCCGGTGGGATAAGGAATTCATTCAGTAGTATTCGTACAGTGCAAATAAACATAAATACAGTGAATGGTGCAGTGTTATTATAGTTCAAGAAGTAAATAAATATTACAGACATAAATAGTAGTAATAGAAATAAATACGTGTGTTAATTTATTCTTAGTAGTTTTAAGTGTGTAAATATACAGACTGTTTCAAAACAATTGCACGAGTTGTTCATTTCGACCCCGAAAACGCTACAATATGTTACATTAAGAAGCACAAATAAGTTCATTTTTAATATTAGTTTGACTCTAAAAATTCTTTTTATTATTTCATTTGAATTTTCGTAAATATTTTCGAAAGATATTGCCTTTAAAAGCGGATGTGTTAATAAAAAAATAAAAACTGAGAAGTACTGAATAGCTTATTTTTATTTTACAGTTTTGTACAAGTGTTATGTCACTTCTAATCAATACTGTTTTTATTATAATTAAGTAGACTACGTTTGAATAAATGTTTCATCTAATTAATTCATATATACTTTAGGGTAGATAAAATTAAAAAACACTTGATTTCGTTTCACTTAGTTTATTAGAATATCTCTAACAATATTGTTTCGGTATGTTCTACCATTCTCAAAGAACTAAATTTGTGTGTATATTTTGTAACCTTATATATTACTTGAGGGCTGAGGGTGTGTTTATTGTACCTACTTTGACCATTTTATTACTGTGTCTATTATCGGAGTGCTTATGAATTCTGTCTGTGTGTTGGTTATGTGTAATTTTTTATGTATAGCTTTTTTAATTTCTAGTATTTCTAAATAATTAAGTTTTTTGCTTTTGTTAACATTATGTAGTAATTTACAACTATCTATATCGGGAAAGTGGAGTTTCTCAATGCAATGTTCTGCGAACCCTGTGTTTTTTGTTCCTTGGATTATTGCTTTTTTGTGTTCATTTAGTCTTGTTTTTTATGTTTCTTCCACTTTGTCCGATATAGATAGCATCACAATTTTTACAATTAATTTTATATACGCCAGATTTTTCTAAATTCATAATGTTATCTTTGCTATTGCCTAACATGGTACCTAGATTGTATTTATTTAGGTTGACTACTTTTAGTCCTTTCTTAAATAGTATTTTATTGATTTGTTTATTTACTGAGGGGACGTAGTGTATTATATGCCATTTTTTTGTGTTTGTTTCTTTCATTATGGGGTAAAAATATGTTTGAAGGTTTTTTCTATGTTTGTGTTTTATTATTTCGTCTATTATTTTTGGATTGTATCCGTTATTCATTGCTATTATTTTAATTGTATTTAATTCTTTATTATAATCTGTTTTATTTAATGGTATGTTTATTAATCTATGAATGAAGCTATGGAACGGGGACATTTTAATTTTCCTGGAAACCTTCAAACATATTTTTACCCCATAATGAAAGAAACAAACACAAAAAAATGGCATATAATACACTACATCCCCTCAGTAAATAAACAAATCAATAAAATACTATTTAAGAAAGGACTAAAAGTAGTCAACGTAAATAAATACAATCTAGGTACCATGTTAGGCAATAGCAAAGATAACATTACGAATTTAGAAAAATCTGGCGTATATAAAATTAATTGTAAAAATTGTGATGCTATCTATATCGGACAAAGTGGAAGAAACATAAAAACAAGACTAAATGAACACAAAAAAGCAATAATCCAAGGAACAAAAAACACAGGGTTCGCAGAACATTGCATTGAGAAACTCCACTTTCCCGATATAGATAGTTGTAAATTACTACATAATGTTAACAAAAGCAAAAAACTTAATTATTTAGAAATACTAGAAATTAAAGAAGCTATACATAAAAAATTACACATAACCAACACACAGACAGAATTCATAAACACTCCGATAATAGACACAGTAATAAAATGGTCAAAGTAGGTACAATAAACACACCCTCAGCCCTCAAGTAATATATAAGTTTACAAAATATACACACAAATTTAGTTCTTTGAGAATGGTAGAACATACCGAAACAATATTGTTAGAGATATTCTAATAAACTAAGTGAAACGAAATCAAGTGTTTTTTAATTTTATCTACCCTAAAGTATATATAAATTATGTTTCACCAAGAACCGACAGCTATATCTATAAATAGAATAATTAATTCAATCAGTTCAGCCTAGGTCAAACTAGTTAAGCCTAAGGTATCTAGGCCAAACTAGTTTGTCTTTGGCTAAACTAGTATATCCTGACACGCGTAGGATAAACCGGTTTGGCCTAGGATAAACTAGTTTGGCCTAAGATCGTGTTTGTCCGTTAACATTCACATTACCTACACATATCAGTAATATCCCAAATTAAACCTATATAAGAAACGAATAATATTACAGTCCTCATCAGACAAAAGGTAATTTGTACAATCTTGTATAATCGATAATATGAAAGACAGTTAATTAATTAATTTAGATTAACAAAACTTAAAACTTAATTAAAACTCTATAGCTCTTTATAAAAGAATGGTATTTTGTATTTAAAATAAAATATACCAAAAAAAAAAACAAATAAAATTTTAAGCAAATGAACAAATGTAGGCGAGAACTTCACCTCTCCTTTTCATCGCTTTGCGAGCTCTTTTATATCCATCGATAATTGAGTCGCGCTCTTACCGTGCCATCTGCCTTCTTTACATCTATGGGTACGCTTCTTTCAAGATTATGTAGTCCTTACTGAGAATTCTTTCATATGTAAATACATCACTTACTTTCATTTCTGTGTTTTTCTTAATTTTGCTAATTTAAACAAAATGTAGCTGATAAATATGTGCAATACTATTTTCATGGTTTGCCATGTATTGCTACGCCCTTCCAAAAGTTTAAATTTAAATTATTTTCGAAATCGAACAATGCCGCAGAAAAGTGGCGTTGTCGTGAAACTAAAAATTATTTATCCTTCGACACTGATAGCAAAAAGTAATGACCAAGCCAAAATAATTGTATCGCCTCTTAAAAACCAGCAAAGTTTCGAAAAGTATGCAAGGTAGCAAAAGATAAAACAAAACCACACATTTCTATCAACAAACAGTTTAATTACTCAACGAGTTGTTTAAAATATAAATTTTATAATAAAAATAGAAATTTTAAGATAAAAAGAAGAAAAAACAAATATTTACATAAGATTACAAGAGGTATTAATTCGCTATGCACAAAATAAAAATATGTGACAATGTCAATTAAAGTGACAGAGGCACCCTATTTCTGGAGATACTGTATATCGCACATGTATTATCAATATCAGTTTCAAAATTTAATACTTAGCATCAGCTTCAGTTCTCAGCTTTAGAAAGAATTTTACAATTGTGTCAGTACGTGGACACACTGTATATAAATATTAATGTACATAAGAATTAAATGAAACTATAACAAATGGTTGTATAGAAATACAAAATAATGTAAATCCGGCTTAAGGCCTCCAAAATTTAACTTGAAATAACAACTAAATGACAAACTTGTACGTTAACCCTCGTAAACTGAAATTATTCTATGCCAATACCGGTTAATCTGGCATTAGATTCAAAAATGCTCAAATAAAAACTTAAATGAACATTTAATTAACGTTCACTAGCTCTAATCAACGTAAATCTTTCATAAAACTAATTCGTGCAAGAAAGTAGGCAACGAGAAATTATGTGTAATTTCAGAGCGAGTGAACCTTATGATATAAAGAAAGTAAATTTAAAATTGAACAACAAATTAGGCTAATGGTAACTTACAGATTCACACTTGATTAGGAAAAAGAAATAACACTTATCGTATCTTACAAAGGAAGCTTGAAATATCTCTTCTATTCGGGCTTCCAGAAAAATAAACTTCGTGCAAGAACAGCCAAGATTCTTAGCACTTCTGATTCGGTAGTTAAATTATCTACTACAGTAAATTACAAGGAAATCTTCAAATACCAATAATTCAAAATGGCGGTCACCATGTGCTCTTAATTTCCAGTAACTTTTGACGATATATGCGAGAAATTAATTCCAACGAAAATTGCTAACGTCAAAACGACAGAAAACAACAATAATCCTACCAAAATAAATAAAAGAAACAAAATTCAGGAATATACAGAACTATTCAAAATTAACGTAACAGTATGCTCTACTTCTTTTAGGTAATTTAATTTTTATTTTTCTTTTCTTCCTAGCTACCCCTTCTGCTGGAATATCTTCTGCACCTTCTCCTTTCGTTGACTCTAGATCTTCAAGCCAGCGTACTGTGTTTGGTGAATTGCACAATCTTACCATAATAATAATAATAAAGTATGTATCCCCTTCATTATATGAACGTTCAACATATTTTTGAATAATATATCAGAGTTTACTAAATTCTCTATATATATACTTTAATTAAGTCTTTCTTATAATTATTATTAAACATAAAAAAGACAAATTAATTTATGCTTTACTGTAAATTGAGCCAAGACCAGTCAAATACAAATACAAACGATAATTCACCCAATAACCCCCTTACTACATGCAACCAGGCATACATCAGTGGGTCAAGGTCCAACTTATTTATCTTGACACTGGAAAGAAAGGAAAAATATTGGAGGTTAAATTTCTAAATACATACTAATATTATTTGAAGTCAAAAACATTTATATCAAAATAAAACCGAAGCCGAAGGTGCTACTGCCAATATCAATCAACAAAGCGAAGTGGAAATTAAATAAGAATTATACTCACCTGCCACCTGTAAGTCCACATTTTGGAGATACATCCCAACCGCAGAAGGGTATCCTACGGAGGACATAGCCGCACACCTGTTCCAAGCTACTACCAGGAAGCCGGACGTTATCTACGAAGCCACTTGGACAGTCACCGCAAGCATTCCAGAATACCTGCTGTCTAAAAATCAAGGTGTTAGTAACTTATTAAGGTACAAAGTCTATTTATGTTGAATTCACAATCAGTGCTAAAACTATGTCAAACATAATGAATGTAACATCTTTCAATCTCATTTGACTCTCGGTATTAAATAAAATTCAACTCTTAAAGTACACATACAAAAGCATTCAGGTCTTTTTGTTATTACAATTACATTAATCTATTATTAGTAAAATATCAGGATTTACTTACAATCAAGAACGTTTTCATCCATTAACACGTTCATTTTTAATATTAGTTCACACCAATAGGGCTTAAAATCGCTTACAGTTGCCATATGATGCTCTCACAAGTAGAACCCTTGCCTATAGTTGTGTTGTTGGTATAAAATGCGAAGTTTATTGGATAGCTCCATATCCATATTATTAATTATTGTGTTTATTATTCGCCAAGTATTCATATCAGATCATTGTTGTATATTGTTCTATAATTTTACCATTTTAAATAAATCGAAGTTTGTTTGTTTTGTAAATGATGTGTTAGTTTCTACCATCGATCAATTCTGTTTCACCCTAAAGCAGAGGTACACGTATTCTATTTGTGCATTAGCATTAGCGCTGTGCCACAAATCAATCTTTCTAGGTTATGAACTCCGAGATCTTCGCACCGTTGGAGGAAGGCTGATCTGAAGGTATAAGGTAAATTCGAATCCCTTTAACGGCCCGAGATAAATATTTAGAGTCCATCTTAGAGCACCCACCACTGAAATAACACCAATATCACAAATCAACTTCACTTTCACAGCAACAATTTGCACACACGAGTTTTTTTTGCAGCTTCCCGCTAACGTTAAAGCGTGGCTTTCTCCCACTTGAATTAATTCTAAACGAAACTTATAATTTGTACGCCGAGTGCCGCGAAATTTGAAACGTTAATTTCAATTTGCTCTTCAACTTATTGCGATCTATTGATACACATTTTCCCATGAATTTAGAATATCGTTAATTCAGAACTTGTAAAATATAACCCAGTTGAGCTAGCCCGGTCGACTGACATTGCCAATTATATTAATTTCAGTCTCATAAATTTTAAATTAATATTAATAAAATTATCAAGCTTACATAATAGTAATTATTCATATTGAGAGTTAATAGAGCATTCGACCCCCCCCCCCCCCATAGCAATATATTCTTCTAACCTACTTTTTCTGATTGTTAAGTGCAAATTCGTTTTTCTTAATATTGATAAAACTAATGTTAAAATATCCCAAGTAGCCAAGTTCGTTGGTTTGAAAGCGTACCGATATCACTCCAACATTCTAAGATCGGTAGAATATCAGTGACCCCCACCCAATGTTATACGAACATAAAATTCCGATATCACGTAAATGTCAATTTATGTCGTTGCGTTGACATCAGACCAACGTTGTCTACATTGGTAATATATTGGTTAAATATCTGATACTGATATTGTATTGATAACAAAAATCTATATACTATTAACATTAAAAAGAAATGTCTACACAATATCCAGTTCACAACGTCACTGTGACGTTGGTTGTAGGTCAGTGTTGGATATAAAGTAGATTAAAAGGGATGATGTCACAGTTTCTTTGGCGCCACAGCGGCGACAGTCTGGCGCCGTCTATATAAATACCCCCATTCCACAGACTACCCATGTTCAGCAGCCAGCCAAGCAGTGTATTAGGTGCATTTTTGTTGCGTTGTTGTTAACTTATTTTATCGCGTTGTTTGTTAATTCCATGTTAGTATTAATTATTTTTGCGATATATGTTAAATTATAGATACTTGTGTGTTGTGTAAGTCATCACGCCGCCATAAGCGAAAATGAACATGTAAGTACATTACATATTAACATAATATACATGTACTATTTTCATTGAACTTATGCAAATGTGTGTATATATGTATGAATGTATGCATTGGTTTTGTAATTGTCATACTCGTAACATTAATTTAAATTTTAATTATAAATCACAAGTGATCACAAAATACCTACATTAAGGGAGGCTCATGTATATTCGGCAGTTGTAAGGTATTCAGCGTTGTTCCGTCACCTGTGAAATATAATCGGTAGAATTCTTCCTGAAAAATCGGTAGAATTCGGTAGATTTTTTTTTATCCTTAGTTTAATAAGATATATTTGAAAGCAATTTTGATTTATAAAATTCAAAAATGCATATAACGAAATAAAGTAAATATAATAAGAAAGTAGGTACATATTACATACAATATATTTTATAAAACTACTGGCGTATTTAGGAGTGAGGAACTACTCATCACCAGGTATATTTTTTAACGTTTTATCACTCATTTTCAACAGCAATTTGTTGTTTATTTTGAAATCGAAACAGCTGTCTTTATGTATATATGTTTTATATATTATTCAATTATTGAATTATATGTTATACTTATTTCATTCATTTCAGGAAGTGATAGAGAAGGCAGGATTGACCAGATACCGAAAAAGCTGGATGCAACACAATTTAACTGCTAATGGAATATCCCAACTTTTACAGACTGCAAACAACACAGATATATAATAATTTTATTAGAAAGCGTCTGTAAGAATTTTATTATAAGTGTAATAATATCATATTTTCACCCTAATTGTCAGGGTGGAAGTAAATTTGATTTAGTTTGTTATATCTTGATAATTAAGTGTGCCATAAATTTTTAACTAAGATTATTAAATTTTACGTAAAAATTATTACCATATGTCATTTTTAGTTTTGTTGTACTTTTAATGGTTACGAAGATATGGATAACTGAAAAATTCGGGAATTTTTTCATTCTTCTTTTAAATATATTTAAAAGTTGACAATAAATGTCAAATCTGAAAATGCTATCATATATTCATCAAATTTCTTAACAACTATACTAATTTAACAGATCGTATATCTTCCAACATTTTTTTAATTTTCTCCACAGTATGTACTTTATTTTTTTTTAGAATTTTGGCATTTTTTTATAATAAATTATGATTTATATTTCCAATTATATATTTATTTTATATTTATAAATATATGTATAATCCTGCCGTTATTTCATAACGAAATTAAATTTGTGAAAATATTTATTTTGTCTTCATTTAATTCACATTCATTATCTATCTGTGTACGACGTCAGTTCATTCAAAACATACATTTTTTTTTGTAGTAGTACGCTTATTGCATGTATTTCTTTACTGTATTGCGTCAACTTAAATTTAATAGTGACATTCATTTATGTATTCATATTAAATTGGAAGTTAACTATGGTGTAGCCATTTCAGTGTAGCATGTCATAATATGCTAGCTTAGAATAGCTGTTCATAAAATTACATCATAGTTGACTTCCTTGAATGTGAATATACAATGTGTTCACTTTACATGAATACAAACAATAACTTGTTTATTAATAACGCCATATGTGTTAAACTCTTACCAGTGATAGAGGCCATTACAATAAATATTTTTATAAGAAAATAATTTTTTGGGAGTCTAATTCTGACCAACTATGATTAAAATAAAAACTCGTGTTTGAAGTTACTTAGTTGAAAAATATCCAATTTAATTAATGTTTCAAAATTGTAATTCAATGTTCAATCTAATTTCAATTGTTTTAATTCTTGTGATAAGAATTTTTTTATTGAGTTTATAGACAAAAATGTAGGAAAAGTTTTCAGCAAAACTTTGTATTTGGAGTCTTTTAGTGATTAGCAACAACTTTTTTTAAATTCATTTTATATTATTTTCATCGTTGCTATATGACTACTTGCACTAGAGTTTTTTTATCATAGTAGGCCGGATTTAGACTTTAAAAATTCGTTCCAATAAAAATATTAATCGTAATTACCTCTATCAGTGGTAAAAGTATTTTTACTTATTGCGTTATTAATAACATATTTATTTAGGTGTCTTCAAGTAAAGAGGAACACTCGGTATAATGAAAATTTACTAAAAATTTAATGTTGGCAAAATGGCGGTATATATTATTGTATTTATATCACTTCGTAACATCATATATATGTAGCTAAATAATATCATATACATATCGCATCGTGACAGCAATACGATGTCGTACGCAGATCAACAGCCAATATTCCCTTACGATCATCAGCCGATTTTGCCTTAAATCGGCTCAGTGTCAGCTGCCGACCCTGAGCCGATTTATACTCAGATCGGAAAAATGTCTGTGCAAAATGTTGGGCCAATATCATGCAATGATATTTATCCAACGTTGTAAAATGTTAACACTTTCACATCGGATTGATATCAGCCGCCGAGGTCAGGCCAACAAATAAACGACCAGCAGCCAACGTTGGCCCGATATTGTGTGCTACTAGGGATTTTGCTTTGGATTTCTCAATTTATGCAAAATTGTTAAATTCATAGCAAAATGTGTAGCACTTAACAGGCCCAGTTCCACTGGATACCTAAGATGTATGATGTAAAATACTTAAACGTTAACATATTTCTCTTGGTAGCACTGTTTGCAAGAACGCATTTCTGGAGAACTAGACATCACATTTATTTAGAAAAAATATCGTTGCTTAACTAGGTTAACGGTAAGCAGAATGTTAAAAAAAGCTTCCATGATGATTGCAAAAACACAAAATCGTAGAACATATCCCCAATGTGTATTATTATGATTGTAATAAAGACAATAACAATATAGAGTAAAAAATAATTCTGGGTGTATAGCAACCTTAATTGAATTATCGATTTCTTAAATTTTAGTATTTGGTTTAAATTTAGAGGAACTTGAAAATTTCAGGTTAAAAGTTAGAGTAAGCGAATTTTAGTCGTTAACAGAAAGTTCCTTAGTATATTTACAGTAGATGCGATTTTTTTGTAATTTTTAATTTTTGCACTAATATTTAAGAAATGCCTAAATTTTTAAGCCTAACTAGAAATTTAATAAATATTTTTACTTCTTACCAGTTCCTCAGCAACTTTGCAATGAACGAATTGTTTTTGTGTTGAATTTGAAATAATTTTAGTTATCGTAGTAATATTTGTCAATGTAAAGTTTCTTTTGTCACCTTAAAACTCGTTATATAGCCGAAACAAGAAATTAAATGAGTTTGCTTTGGGCAACATTGTACAAAATTATTTATTAAATTAAACTTCTTTTATTTAAATATTATGTTTTTGGGTTCTTTATTTTAATAAAATAAAAATTTTGACTATTTACTATGTCAAGCCATTGTTGCTAATGTTTTTGCTTTTATAAATGTGAATATTGTGTGAGTTACTCCTTTAAAAGAAATTTTAGGCAAAAAATATAAGCATTCCATAAATGCCTGATCAAAAATGTTGTAAAAAGCCATTCTAATACATTAAAGAATAAACACAATGTGAGGTATAAGTAGCAATAATAATGTAGACATGTTAAAATGTTCTGTACAATTTTATTAAGATCAGTGAAGGATTATAAATACATTGAACGCGTTTTGAATTCGAAATATTTATTAAAATAGATATACTATAGAATAAAACATCCACATACTAGTAATGCTCATTTTTCTTGTCGTTTTAAGTTTCCTTGTAAAAAGTAAATTATAAATTTCTTTTTGATAGTCCTCATAATCATATTTAGGATACCATTCTAATAGATAACATAAACTATCTCTTAACCACAAATTACGAACAAAAGAGACAAATTCGTTTCAAATACAAATGCATTATAGCAATTCAATGAAGACCTTTATTCTAACTATGTAAAATATTTGATATATTTTACCTGCATTTAAATGCAGGTATGAAGCAGTGTTTTCAACAATACAGAATAAAATCTGACAATTCAATTAGCACCAAAATTAATACTAACAAAAAGAGTTATGGAATTAAACAAAATATTTCTCCGTGCGTGTCATTAAAGTAACTATACAGAGTCCCAAAAATGTCCTTAAAATTTTCAACTGCATACAGCGTGTCCTAAGTTAAGTGTTTTCTATTACTAACTAGCTTATTATGGAAGCTATGTTTGTGTTAAGTTTGCGAAAGCTCATATTTGTGGAACTTTCTGTTGTAATTGAAATGGGGAAAACAGAAAAAAACTATTGAAAGTTTTCTTTTTAAGACGTTCACAAAAACACTTGATTTTAATGAATGGATTAGCCTGTGCATTTTTGTATACTTTGAAAGAAAGAATATTCTGTACAAAAAAAAATTGATACATTATCACTGTGATATTATAAGTAAACAAATAGAAGCATTTCTATTTTCTCATAATTGTCAAAATAAAGTGCAAGATTTAATACGGTGTATTTAACACAATTTAATACTTTATGTTCCTTTGTACAGTTTAAAATGAGTTGAGTTTGTCGTTAAATAATATCTTTCTCATTTTGTGTGCAATATACTTAAATTTCCTAATACTTTATTTGTTGTTTGTTATTCTTTTCATTGTTAATTTAATTATAGTTGTAATATGGAATATCTCGAAAATCAAAGTTTAATTGTTTTTCTATTTTACCATCCCAAAACAAAAAGTAACTAACTTGCCACTTCAATTAATTACATATCAACACTTAACTCTCTGCACAGTGCATGTGTACATATATTGTACATAATTAAGTAAGAAAACTTTAAAAAAAATATTATATTTGAATGAAAGTAACTTTATTACTAATGTTAAGTGACTGGTATATGTACCCCAGAGAATCCATAATAGTTATTATGTCCAACTAATCTACCTCACATACCAAAGATCTAAAATTTAAATAACATAACCTAAAATATCTTGCAATTTTCTGAAATAATCTGCAAATAAAACAATACAAAGGTTTATTTAATGGTAGTGTTGGCGGCTATCGAATATTATCGATAGTTGAGACTATCGGTAGTAGTAAAACTAAATGTTATCGAACAATAATCAAGTAATTTATCGATACTTTCTAGCGACATTTAGTAACCCTATTAACTGCTTTTTGTATTATGAATAAGATGCCTAGTTGAAAAGCAGATTTTAGTGCAAAATTAATTAATCCCAAAATTACTAGATTTTAAACTAATTTTGTCAGTAAATTAAATTTAAAGAATGTATATGCATCTAGAGAATAAATTATTCAGCCAATTGTCATAAAAGGTTGCTTAGTTAATACATTAAATTAATGCTTAGAGGACGTTTTCAATAACGATTCAAAATCAATTTCATCAATGAATTGAAACAAGCGTTAAACATTACAGAAAATCTTGAATAAATATCTATATTACATAAGATCTAATACCTATAGGCAACTGTAAATTAAATATTGAAGAGGAATTCTATAAAATGTATAATTCTGGAGCCTTTTCGAAAACATATTTTAGTAATTGTGCCAGTCCCAAAGTAGTAGTACAACACAAGATGACAGGATTTTAATATCAAATAATTGAATTACACTGTTACTCTTGCCTGATGGTCGAGTTGCGTGCTTAAAATTTAGTGGTTTTTTTCGTTTGATGTATACAAAAGTACTTTGAATAGTTTGGTCAAATCAAAAGTCGCGGAAAGGAAACTACTGTTAACCTATTAGCTACCTTTGGCTTGATACCTATTGTTAATCTTTGCACTAGGATAACAAGCACAAGTGCAACTCTCATAGACATGGTTTTTACTAACTTTCCGTATGGACTGACTACCAATGCTTTCGGCACTTTCTTGTCTGATCACAGATCTATATATATCAATTTACACGAACAATACTATTAAGTGTCTGAAAAATAACTCCCCTTCTTTCAGTAGTAGACGAATATTTGGTGCTCAAAATATTACCATAATGACAAATTACCTTCAAAATGAACCATGGGACAACATGTACAGAGAATCTTGTTTCAATGATAAATTTGATGCCTTTCTGAACACGTTCTTATTCTATTATAACACTTCCTTCCCGGTCATGACGAAAAAACAACTCCCCACACAAGTCGTGAATAACACTTGTGTAAAAAACTCAGGTAATGCTCTAAAAAATTTATTTATTTTACAAAAAAAAGTATCCAGCATGGCATAAAATATACCTAAGATGCTAAGAAATAACATCGTCATTTAGTAAGTAACACAAAAAAAGATCACTTTATTAATAGAATATTCAATGCTGCAAATAAGGTTTATTGCATGTGGTCCATAGTGAAGGAATGTACTGCATCTGTCAGATCTCATGAAAATATCTCTCTAACAAACAATGGTTCCACCATACGAGACCCGAATGATATAGCGAGTAAGTTTAGCGATTATTTTCACAGTATCCCCACCACGATTGTTTCCTCTCTACTTATGATAGACATGAGACTTACCATTAAGGGTAATCTAAACTGTATAGTACTATTTCCGGTGACCACTGCAGAGACAGATCAGATTATAGGTAAATTAAGTAACAATTCTGCCTCTGGCCCGGATGACGTTGTGATAAAAGTAATAAAACAGGTACGTCAATCCCTGGCGATCCCACTAACATACCTTATCAATGCGTCTTTCGATGTTGGAGAATTTTCGTCAAAATTAAAGAAAGCAGTTATCGTCCCAATATTCAAAAAAGGCGACAAAACTATGATCAGTAATTATCGTCCCATCTCTCTACTATCGGTATTCTCAAAAAGTTTCGAATATGCGATGCTAACTCGTCTAAATACTTCATCTTAAAGTTCAATATCCTGTCACCGAACCAGCATGGATTCCGAAAGAATAAATCCACTACAACAGCTCTGTTTGACTTCTTCAAATTTATATTTCGTGAAATTGAAGACAGACGTTGTCTTGCTTTATACTGCGAGCTTACCAAAGCTTTGAATGTGTTCAACACTGCCGCCTTCTGGATAAGCTTAACAGTTGGAGTCCGGGGAAGGGCAGCTGAATGGATCTCCACCACACACCATACGCACTCTAACAATGCGAAAAGCAGTTATTATTCAACCGAGCTGGCTGTCAATATTGGTGTTCCTCAAGGATCTATATTAAGTCCAATACTTTTCAGGCTCTACATTAATGATTTGGGGTCTTTCCTTGTACAAGGCGTATCTATTATGTACGCGGACGACACAACTATCTTGTCATCAAGATCCTCACTTACAGACACAATAGATGCCACCGGATCCATTATTCAGAATCTAAAAACTGGTTTAATGCGAACAAATTAAATCTAATCGTTGATAAATCATATTATACCATATTTCATCCCAAACAACGCGCAATAACTAATATTTCTCTTCAAATAAACAATGTCACCCACAAGGATATAGTCAAATTCTTAGGTCTCCCGGTAAATACTATTTTAAACTGGTCCTTTCACTGTGATGAACTTACTAATAAAATGGCTTTGAGATGCTACCTTCTTCGGTCGCTGCATAATCAGGTCTGTCGATATATTACTTAATGTGTACTATGCAGAAATTCAGTCTCGCCTGTCGCATGGGATTATCTTTTGTGGACTATCACCAGCGGCAGAGAGAGTATTTCTTGCGTAAAAGAGACTGATTAGAGCCATAGCTGGTATCCGTCCCATGGATGCATGTAAACCACGTTTCAGGCAGCACAGAAATTTAACACTGCCTTCATTATTTATTTTAGAGGGTGTTTGTTATATACACAATATTATATAAATACGTACAGAACCGTAGGATCTGCTCATTCATATTGTACAAGGAATAAAGACGATTTGCGTCTACCTCACTTTCTTATGAAACTAACATCATCATCAGTTGATTGGGAAGGAGCCAAGTACGACAATCATATACCTGCAGATGTAAGAAATTCTAATATAAAAGCGTTTAGGAACAAAGTCAAACAAATTATCTTAAATACATGTTTGTACAAAGTCAGAGACTTCCTAAATGTCTCGGACAATACATATTACTATGGTATTTCTTAAATTTTAAAATGGAAGATAAGGAAAAAGAATTAAAAAATAGCTGTTAGATATAAGTAGATATTAAACAATATTTTAAGTACATAAACATAGAAAAATAAGACAAACGTAATTTTAAGGACAATTTATTTTGTAAATAAATATATCAATAATTTAGCACACAAAATTTGATTCATATTATGTACATTTAGAAAAAGAACTACATTCAAATAACAAAGAATGAAAAACTGATAGATATGCAGCACTATAGACATCAATGAGATGTGGGTTGCACCCATATTTGACAGTAACATACAACTAGAGCCTAGTAGGTAATGTAAGAATTGAAAAATATATTGTACAAAAACACAATGTTAAAATACTAACCTTAATATTAAAACACTAATAAACGGATATATAAGCCTTTATTACAGGCAGTACAGGCGCACGAGCAGCGCAACACCCGATTCCACAGAGGATAATATAAGAAACATGATCGTAATATTCAATAAAATATCACTAGTGTAATAAATAGAATTAATTAAAAAGAACAGAATTTTGTTATATGTCAATATGCACAGGTTACTTGTATTTTTATATATAAATGCCATTAAATATGCGATAAGATATATAAACTGTCTATTTTTCTTCTTCAAACAAACAGGTTGCAACAAGCTACGAGCTGAAAGAAAAACACAACAGTATAATTGAAAAGGAAATAAAATAAAGACTTAAGTAAACAACTCCTGCTTTAAGGAGAACTGAGGTGGAAAAATTACCAAACATAAAGGAAAGGTTCAATGATGACCTTTATGGAAAAGAGAACTGAAACACGCCAAGATACATAATCTGCCTAGTTCTTCACTACACGAATACATTTCATGAAACCACAATCTAAAACTAAGTACCACATTAGATTAAAGCATAATATAAGAATAAATTAAAATACTTACCAAAAATAATAAAAATTGATCACATAGTTTTGTATGCGAATGCACAGAATATAAACAAAGTCAAATTCTTGCAATATGGCGGTGACGACCAATGAGAAAGAAGAATTAAAAAAAATATAGTTGTCAAAACTAACACGGAGGGCGCGATAAAGAAAATTCAAATGGAGATGAGAAACAATCACAGTTTAAAAACAAAATATGCGATTTTCTACTGTTATCCTCTATAAAAGGAGGGCTCTTCGGCAATGTGAGTTATTTCGTCGGCTCTTCAGTACCAAAGAAAAATAAAAAGTTAGTTCCACGGCAGCTCTAAAGAATATAGAAAGATAGTTTTTCGGTGGTTTTTCAAAGTGAAACGAATCTACAAAGGTGATATACCTTTTAAAGGTTTTATCACGTGAACAATAAGAGAATAGACAAGTTAAAGCGCGGTGCAGTGAAAGAATACAAAAAAATATAGGCGCTAAGCGCAAAGAAACAATTGCGCGTGTGAAGAGACGCTTCTTGTATTAAGAAAACAAATCAATTGATAAGAAAAAGGAGTATGGAACCCAATAAGTTTATGGAAGAATTTGAGGAAATATACGAACAAGCTACGTAAGTACAAGCATAGACAATTTATTTGCAATCTTATAATCAATAAATAAAAAGAATCTTCATGTGTGTTATATAAAATTTTATTGAATAACAATAATTTAAAAATATTATTTAAACATTTGATAAATTCTTCATTGGGTAAGTCTCAGCTTGACGTGCAAATCTCAAGTTGTGGCGATTCAAGGAAGGATAAACGATTTTACCTGAATAACAATAATTTCTAAATATTATTTAAACATTTGATAAATTCTTCATTGGATAAGTCTCGGCTTGACGTGCGAATCTCAAGTTGGGGCGATTCAAGGAAGGATAAAAGATTTTACCTGAATAACAATAATTTCAAAATATTATTTAAACATTTGATAAATTCTTCATTGGATAAGTCTCAGCTTGACGTGCGAATCTCAAGTTGGGGCAATTCAAGGAAGGATAAACGATTTTACCTGAATAACAATAATTTCAAAATATTATTTAAACATTTGATAAATTCTTCATTGGATAAGTGTCGGCTTGACGTGCGAATCTCAAGTTGGGGCGATTCAAGGAAGGATAAAAGATTTTACCTGAATAACAATAATTTCAAAATATTATTTAAACATTTGATAAATTCTTCATTGGATAAGTCTCAGCTCGACGTGCGAATCTCAAGTTGGGGCAATTCAAGGAAGGATAAACGATTTTACCTGAATAACAATAATTTCAAAATATTATTTAAACGTTTGATAAATTCTTCATTGGATAATTCTCGGATTGACGTGCGAATCTCAAGTTGGGGCGATTCAAGGAAGGATAAACAATTTTACCTGAATAACAATAATTTCAAAATATTATTTAAACATTTGATAAATTCTTCAAGTCTCAGCTTGACGTGCGAATCCCAAGTTGGGGCGATTCAAGGAAGAATAAACAATTTCTACTTGAATAAAATAATTTCGAACGCTATTTAAAACATTCAATAAGTTCTTCATTGTTTAAATCTCGATTTGGCGTGCAAATCTCAGGTCGAGATGATCCAATGGGGATACATTAATAAGGAGTAAAGAAAATAAGTTTTAGGAAATTTGAATAAGAATTATAAACACACATAAAGAGGTAATTAAGTAAACTATCACAATTTAAGAACAATAAAAGGT
The DNA here is from genome assembly GCA_963170755.1 of Amphimallon solstitiale. Taxonomy (NCBI): domain Eukaryota; kingdom Metazoa; phylum Arthropoda; class Insecta; order Coleoptera; family Scarabaeidae; genus Amphimallon; species Amphimallon solstitiale. The sequence goes on from OY720678.1 coordinate 2,366,898, forward strand.
TTGCAAAGTGCTTGTATTCCAACAGACAAGATATTATATATTAGTAATAGTATAATAAGTATTATATTAAATAGATGTCAACAACCTCATGTTCTTGTAAAAATTAATATTGTAAATAAATATAAGTTGTGCTATTATCCATCCTTATTCATTAATAACCATCCCAAATAGGAGAAATCAAATATCAACAAAATAAGGAAAGTAAACCTCACAAACACAGTTAGAATCCAGAACAGAAAGGACAAGCTGTATCATATTTTATCATTTAAAGTAAAGAAATCTATCCTTTAGAACCCTGAGAACATTAAATAAAATTAATTTCATTAATTTGACTATTGGTTGTTAACCATAGTCCATATCACAGCAATATTTATATCATAAATTTATTCGTGCTGCAGATATATTAGCTGAGATTCTCTCTTTAATACCCCCGCTTCTTTTCTCTCCATAGCCTGTATTATTATTTCTGTATTTTCCTAGATTGACATACTCTACACATATTTTTGTATGTTAATAGAATAAAGATATTATTATTATTATTAATAATAATAATAATGGAAACTCCAAAACCTAATTTTTGCAATCTCACTTAGATGATACTAGCTTAATTTAGTATAATGTTATCAATATAGTGGTGATGTTATTTAGAGAAGTATAAAATTAATGTCAAAAAATGCGATATGTATGTAAGTAGTGTGTTACTATTAAAACAAAACCACGGGAACTCTTATTACATTCATAGACCGATCACAAACTAGTAGCAAGTTAGAATAAAACTTATTAAGAGATATTGATTGTTGTAGATTTTTGACGTAAACGTTAATAAAATAACTATAACATCTTAAATCATTTCTATCTTATTTCATACAAAGCTAGCTGTTAAACAGACTCCCAAGTTTACATCTACTACAAGTGCCTAACATTTTCACAAAAACTGCAAAGTTTTCTACTAACATAACTAATCTACATTTATCCGATCACATCATACTTTTCTTTACTTGTAGTAGTTATATATTAACTAAACCTGAAAGCAGAAACGGAACTATGTTCCATGAACATGAGTAACTGTACTTGCCTTAGCCTACATATGATTCCGTGATGTTCTTAGATTGTTTTTGTCACGTACTTCTGTCTAATTTTGAACATGTTTTTCCTGAAAAAGGAGTTAAAACAAAAAACACTCATTTTTCAAATTTTGAAGAATATCAAGAAGCAGTCGTTATAAGAAATATAATTGATGCATGTGGCACCGTCGCTAAAGCACCTAAGAACCAAAAATATTTCAATAAATTATAATTAAAGATATGTAGTAGGTTATAAACAAACTCTAAAAATACCCCCAACTAAGGATGTGCATCAACGTTATCGAAATGAATGACAATTTTTGTAGCACAGGGAGCAAAAGAAGAGGATTACTACAAGCGATGAAACTAGATAACAAGCCATTCTTCTTCGCACCTACTATATCCGATAAAATATTTTAAATCCTAGAAGAGATAAACCCCAAAGGCTCAAAAGACATGAACATTATTCGTGTGAAGCTACTTAAAAAACGAAGTTGCTCTTTGGCATGGTTCTGACTTACAAGTTTAACAAATCCACGGGTCAGGACTTTCTCGGAAGAAATGGCCACAATCACACTTATGACACGCGAAAAGAAGAACGTATTGAAGCCGTCGTATAGTAAATTATGGAAATTACAAAAATGCTTGAATAACTAGGGCATAAAGCTGTACAATCCATTGCCACAACATCTAGAAGCGCGACGGCAAAAAATCAAGAATACTGATTTATATGGACTGCTACACGATGCAGGAATATCTTAGATCAGTATGACTATTCTATGGATTTTATCCTTGTTTTGTTTATATTGTTTCTAAAAATTTTAGTTTACCAAAGTACTTCTTACATGCTTGTAATAATTTTCGATAACGTTTTATGTAATTGTTCTTTTTTAAAAACTAACTACTATTATTATTAATATTACTATAAAAAAGAAATACACTCTAAAGCACCCCTGACGCTATGGAGGTCTAATATACTTAGGCTATTTTATGAACAATCCGAAATGATGTCCCCAAAAATACACAAACTCTAAACCTGCGATATTTAATGCAATTAACACATTAATTACTCAAATTAAATTTAATGGGTGTCATCTAAATTACTTATTTATGTGTATCGCCTTGGGGAGGGCACATTTACATATTGTAATTATCAAATGCACCAGTCTGAATGTTATTGTAGAGACACACAAAGGGAAGTACACGTAATAAAATGGGTGACAAGGCAGATCCGACTAAATCTATTAGTAATATTGCAATATTGTGGTGTACTCGTAGCAATCAAATACAACTGCTAACAATGTGAGATTATAATTAGTGGAAATGCTAAATACATACGCCAATTCTACTCTTTTAAACAACTTTCTGTAAATGTAGGGTATGATAATACTTCAAATGTATTTGTTTGTCGAGAAAGGATGAAACACTGGATCTTATAATACTAACAGTATAAATGAAATATTTGTAATTTTTATAATTTGGTGAAAAAAACTGATGCCTTACAATTTTACTTAATAAAAAATATGTGAAACTATTTTTTATTTGCACAAACACAAGTAGATAACCCTGAAACAAAGGCAATAATAGTGGCAACAGCTGCAGCAATTTCCTTTTCATTATCAAAATAACAGCGTGTTTACGATTATCTAGCAATTTCAAAACGAAAGTTAAGAAATGCCAAACTGGAAATTTAACTTGTACAGAATTAAAATCAACATTTAGTTAAATTATTACAAAGTTAGGTAAATTATCACAAACAGTATGTTTTTCTCAATAATTAAATTATTTGGAAAATCAAAGAGGTGCAAAACCGCACTGCAACTTGACTTACTTATCATCTTTCATTAATAAGGAAACTTTATTGAGAATAGGTGGTAGATTTAAGCATTCCACATTTAATTTCGAAAGCAAGCATCCTTTACTTATATTGGGAAAGCATATATCTATTACCAATAATTATCATGAGAAATGAACATAAGTTATTTTGACAAATTTAAAGAAAAACTTTTTAATTGGAAATGGACGAAATTTGGGTAGATCGGTTGCACATAAATGTGTTTTAGGGCGTGTAAGCAAATTATGGGAAATTTATCGTGTTAGAGTAAATTCAATTTATTCATCAGTCATTATGCCTTCTTCTGTCCGGATTGATGGCTGCCCACTACGTTGTTGTTATCTTGTACTAGTTGTCTGTAAAAAAGAGTAAAATGATATTTTGAGAGTGTTTGTAAAAGTATTATAGTCACAAAACATGGTGACAAAATTAATCTTGAAATTCTTATTAATCAAGTATTTCCGCACTTTCGATTTCTTGACAATTTTAAGAATAGTGTTCAACTATTATGTTTTGTGTACATTATTGAATGTCATTTATTTTAAAATTAAGTTTAGGACATTTCAAACTAAATACTAATTTAAGACTTAAACTTGAACAGAGCTTTCTTTTTTCATAACACACGATCCCTCGTGTGTTATGAAAAAAGAAAGCTCTGCCCTCCCGGGCAATATGTTCGTGACTTTTTGAATGAAACACAGGTTTTTGGATAAAAAATTATTTTATTTTTCAACATAGTCTCCTTTGAGCTTATACACTTTGTCCAACGTTTCTCCAATGTTTTTATCCCCTCCAAAAAATTATATTTGTCGAAGTCATCAAAATAAGTATTTGTTTGTGAGATGATTTAATCGTTGGAGTCAAATCTCTTTCCGCCGAGCCATTTCTTCAGGTTTGGAAACAAGAAATAGTCACTCAGGGAGAATAGGGTGGATGAGGGAGCAATTCGTAGCCTAATTCATGGATTTTTGCCATAAAAGCTTCAAGTTCTTTTCCACCAGGACAATGCATCTTTGCATTGTCCTGGTGGAAAAGAGTTTTTTTCTTTGCCAAATGCAGTCGTTTTATTCCAAATCCTCATTAAATCGACTCAATAAGTTAGCATAATATTCTCCATTGATAGTTTTACCCTTTTGAAGGTAGTCAATGTGGATTATACCGCGTGCATCCCAAAAAATGGTCGCCATGACTTTATTGGCTGACAAACCCCGCCTTGGCCTTCTTTGGCGCTGATTCACACCGAGAAACCCACTGTTTTAACTGCTGTTTTGTCTCTAGTGTATTGTTGTGGATCCACGTTTCGTCCACGGTTACGAAACCGCGCAAAAACTCGTCCATATTGCGGTTAAACGATCGGTCGATTGTGAGCAAACGTGGCACCCATCTTGCGGAAAGCTTTCTCATATCCAAGTGATCATTCAAAATTGAAATCACTGAGCCATGTGATATGCCTATGGCTTCTACAATCTCTCGCACTTTTAATCTCTGATCGGTCGACACTATACCTTGAATTGTTTTAATTGTTTCAGCTGTAGAGACCTTAACTGGGCGCCCAGAATGTTTGGCATCTTCCGTGCTTGTACGGTCACAACGAAATTCAAAAAACCACTTTTTTACCATTGAAATTGATGGTGCAGAGTTTCTATAGTATTTATCAAGCTTAGTCTTACTTTGAGTAATGTTTTTTTTCACAAAAAATAATGCTTAATGAGCACACGAAATTCACATTTTTCCATTTTCTCCTCAAATCACGCGGTAGACTGCTATCAATGGCTCTCAAACACAAACTAACGCAGCTTCTTCAAATTTTGACAGGAGTCAAGTGACAGATGTCTGTTGACAGGAGCAGTATTGCTCTTTCAGTTAAAAGGCGGGAAATTTACCCACCCTCGTACTTGACCGTGGATTCTATATATTTCGAAAATTGATTATGTTTTGTTTTTTTAAAAAGTACATATGAGATATTTCCGCATATTATTAATTATATTAAGAACACTTTTACTTATCTTTATCTCACATGCTATTAAGGCATTCGATTATACTAATAACTTTCCAAAAGTGATTGTACAATGGTCGTTTATTAAATACTGGTTGAATTCATTATTGGTTAGTATCTCATTATTATATCAATTATTAATTATTTGGCAAACTAACTATTTATATTTGTATATTTGGAATACCTACATTTCTAACATTATTTACATTGTTAAAGTTTTTAGGCTTGATCAAATCCGCTTCTTCATTTTCATGCATATTTAGAATAAGTATAACATACACATCAATTAAAGAATACACTTCCGTCTGAGTTGTAGTACATAATACTAAAATAATATCGGTTGATATCTTTAATATATTGTTCATAACGGATGATGATTTTGAAACGATACTCAAAGAGTGAAAATAACTTCTATAATTGTATAAAGCAATGAATTATTAATTAGGCTGTGTAAAATAAAACACAATTTCTTTAAACATTACGATCAATTTACCCACAGATATATAGAAACTTATTAAAGAAAACAATTCAAATATATATTACTTTATCATAAAAAAACAAACGTTTATGCTAATGTATATTATCATTATTATTTGAGGTTTAGAAAAGAATATATTTATTACACTCGAAATAATATTAAATTAATAATAATTATTATTATTACTGTTTGAATAGAAAGAAATCGAAAATCAGTTGTATAAAAAATTAATTTCGTATCATTATGCCGAATTCTACAGAAGTATTATACATTACAACCTGTATAGCTTATTGAGACAAACGTTATTTTTATACAGTGAAATAAAAATGTTGATGACCACTGTAAACCATTGTAAAAAAAAAAACTTCTAATCTATAAAGGTCCCACGTTGGGCGCTATAATGAGAGGAACCCTTAAATTCTTGCCCGTTATTCCTGATATTTTTTAAATAAAATAAAAAATAAATAATTGAATTGTTTTACCTGGATAGCCCACATTTTTCTCCCAGGACGATCCAGGTCAAGAGCATTAATTGGTACAATTAAATAAAACAAGTTTGTCTAATTTAGATAACATTTGTATTAGAAAACAAGATTTTGCATATATTAATACAAACACACAGAACATCAACAAAATTAATAAACTAATTTCAGAGTTCATTTAATACTGAAAGGTTATTTATGGTTTACTTAAATATTATCATTTCTACGAAATAATATGTATCATACATCATTTGTTTTCCGACACCTTTCAGTATTTACGTAAATACCAACAACGTAGGCCTTGATATAAAACAGACTACGCTTTGATTTAAATATATGCATATAATATTTTAAAGCATCATTAGACAAATTTTAACATTTGAGTTTATCAAGCACTCGCACAATAATATCTTTTAAATATCTTATATATATGTTTCGTCTTCTTTTTACACTGACGGGACGATTTCCTCCTTGCCAGCTAGCTTCAAGAAAGAGCTCCTCCGGCGATAGTGACACCTGTAGCTTATTGAACTCTTATTAGCACTTTGCGCATATAACACTTATTTATTAATTAGAGAACCTTCTATTTACGTGTAACGGTTTAATAGGACAAGCTTAATACCCTCTGAGCCGTTACGTTTAAAGGTTCTCTTTACGCCTTCTTTCTTTGAAGTCTTTTTGTCGACTTTTTCTCTGGAAATCACCGGGTCGACTTTTTTTATTACGCGCTCCATAGGACGCACATGCAAATCTCCCTTTTCTCCCCTACCCATGTTTAGTCATTAAACTTTGACACGCATACCAGCACGTATGAGACGTCGACATATACACAACTTTGGCGATAACACAAACACTTGGCGTCTCAAGTCCTAATACAAACATTTGCTTATCTAACTAATACTTAACTTATAAATAGATATACTGTCGTGAATCAACACTCTATACAGAGTGTTGATTCACGACAGTATATCAGTACTAGAATTATTACAGCGGTAACCTGAATCCTGATTTACATAGCACTGGGTCGATACATCCTGTGTGTCCGTTCGATGAGTTCAACGGAAGTTGATCGAACGGAAGGAATGTGCGCATTCAGCGGGGTAATGACGGACCGGCGGTACCGAGGTAATAAAAGAACGATATTCCGAAAAGAATACGAATTCATAAGTGTTCTTCTGCAAGGAGGATGACTTGTGATCCTCTCCACTTGTGACTTGTGATTAGTGTTAATAAATATAGTTATATATGTTACCAAGTAGTATTATTGAAACGACTCAATCTCCCCGCCCCTTGAGACTGAGGCCAGGATCAGCGTTCAGCATGCCTTTGCATTTGATAGTTTATAATTATAAGCGAGTGCTCCCCCCAGAGCAACCCCCCGTCACGGGTTTAAACCTGGACATTAACGCTAAAGCCCACCGTGACATTGTGGTGGAGGCGCGTTAATATCTTCACCGTGACAATACATTTAGAATAAATAGTTTAAAGAAATTTTTCGTTTGTCTCTAATACATATACTTTGAAATATAATTAATATTCCTATTTAAGATTGTGAAAATATTAAATTAGGCTGTACCGTTACACCCTGTCTGATATAATTCACGAAACTTTATATCTAAATCATAAGTCTTTTGAATCATTTTTATAGTGCGTAGATTTGTAAAAGAAGTTTCGGAATGCTCTTTACAGATTTTCTGATTACACAGATGACAGGTGATTTTTATTTTGAGGTTTTTTTCGGTTATATATCTGACATGTGTATGTTATATTCTAGTTCTCAAGCTTGTGTTAATGGCGCAATTCAAAGTAAGTTTTCTATAATTGAATCTAAGTGTCTGGGTAGTTCCTTTCTACGATATACACTTTTTTATGTGGTTGTTAAGTTCCAGTCATGTTAAAAGATTATTCTGAAGGGGTTAGTAAAATTATGTAACTGTCTGCACGTGAAATTGTAGTAATTATAGTCATTGGCAAGGGTTGGTTCCGTTTTCCCATGAATTCACAGCACCTCTGATCAAATACGTTGTCATACGATTTGATTTTACTCTATTTCTAAGCAGTGTGTTATTCTTTTCCATGAATAGCGTTTTTGACACAGTGCATCGACGCGATTATTTTATTATATATGTAGTTTGTTTTTGGTGTCGCCACAACGCAGTATCCTTCTATTCGAGTTTAAACGATTCTTCTGAGGTGGCTAGTAGCTATCTACACGTGAAATATCTAACAACTAATGATGACCTCCTCTGGTCGTGTTCTCTTTTGCTTTGATTTTATTAAATTGCATTTAAATTTGACTAATAAATTTCGATTAAAGTCAAGACTTTTAATTTATGACATACCTGGTATAATTTCTTGTCAATTTTTATTGGTGTAATGAGAAATATTCTAAGTATATAGAAATATATTCTAGAATTCATCATAACTTTTCTACAAATTTAGAAAATTTCCATGGTTTTCTGTAATCATATCCATAAAATATATTATTATGAAGCTTGAAACACTCAAACATCCTAGACAACAAATTCACACTCTTGAAACTGCCACTTTCACTTTTTAAATTTTCAAATTATGCTCTCCCATCTCTGAAAAAAAAGATCATGAAAAATTAAATTGTTATTTATAAAAAAAAGAAGTCGCTCTGGTATATATAATTTATAGTTTTAAATCACTTTTGAAACCGACATGTACCAATCTATAAGTGTAGCCTAACTTTAAAGAATTTGCAGCATTTTAATTAATAGTTTATATATCGTTTTGTCATTTGCCGGAACTACCACTTGATGTTTTTTATAATTTTCATATAAACAATTAAATTTGCCAACAGTGTTTGTCAATGATTACGTGGAATAGCCATGTTAAAGTTTAAATATCAAAAATTAATATACAATGGAATTATTTGTGATATTTAAATTGTATGTTGCTTTCATGTAGAAGTATTTTTGTACTGGAACCTATACATCCTTAAATTGTAATGAATGTGATTGTTTCTTCTTCTAAACTTCTTCTGTGGGATGTTTATTTGAACTGGCATTGTATCTTCATTTGTAGTTCATACTCCAGCCGTATGGGTTACTAAAACAATTGTTTTAACTAGAACTTTTAGTATTTAGTTTTAGTTTATCAAATGTAAATCTAGTTAGTTCAGCAGGGGAACTTATATAATTCGTTGTAGCTAAAATTAATAATTATATTAAAAGTTTATTTATATTCGATTATTTTAATTTAAACCAAATTATTGCTGCTTTTTGTATAATACTATATAAACATTAGTATATACGATAACTGGATTTTTAATCAATTGATTTGTGCGTGAATAATTAGTAAAGTAAATAAAGCTATCGCTTGAAATCTTAATTTAATTAGTGTGTACGGTATTTCCATGTTTGTATAGACTGATGAAGAGAGTAGATGTAAAGGTAGCCAAATTTAGTTTGCTCGGCTTTGATCAGTGCTTGTTAGTAGACTTTGTTTACCCGAATCTGCTGCAAATCTGACCACGATCGACCGATCCACATCATCCGATATATACATGGGTAACATAGACTCCGTAGAGAGATAACATACCAGAACAGGCGACCCTGATTTTACGACAGAAAATTTATTATTAATGTGTAACAATTAGATTAATTTGTAATTTTTAGTATAGCGAGCGTACTCTAATTTCATAACATAATTGACGGCTTCTGTTGCAATTACATAAGTTTGTGTTTGTTCTACAATGTATATTTTAATACAAGAGTATGTGTATTTGCAAAATATGCTTGTATATATTTTGTAGCATACAGGTTGTTTACCTTTCTACCAATAATATACAAGTCTATATTCTTAAATAAAAATTCGGCATTTTATTACATTTTCTGATTTTTAGTGTATTTTACAATTAAGTAACACTTATTCCGGCTTTCAGATAGATATGACTATTAAGACAAGTGTCATTATAAATAAAGATTAAAAACACGGGCATGCTCTATACCTAGTGGTTTCCAATTTCAGTTTTAAGTTACACATTTCCGGATTATCATGTTTCTATATTTTATCACTCGTAGATCTAAATTGCCTACCATCTGGTGAAGTTGGTTGTTGTCGTTAATAAAATGAGAATCATCTAAGATAAGCTACAACTGGCAGTCTGCTTTCATATATATTATTATTTTATTATTAGTTTGTAATATTTATCAATAAAGCCTCTATGTCAACAGTTTGTACTAATATGCCCGATTGATAATATGTTATATTGCTAAAGCTTTTGTGCCACGATCTTTATATACATAACGTGTGTACTATTCAACTCTTACCGTAGCAGAAACACTCTTATCAATCTGTAATACAGGATGACTCAGCACTGGTATGCCCATTGCGGAGAAGAGGCAGTTCGAGTGTATTAATTAAAACAACTATAGAAAATGGAACCACCTCTCATTCACTTAGTTGACGAGCTCCCTGATAGTGCACGTACCTTAGAGAAAGGAAAGGAAAATTTCAAGTTATTCAACCACAAATCAGATCCAGAACAATAGCAAGAAAGTACATGGATAAAACTAAACACAATAAAGGAAAAACAGTATGTTTGTGTAAAAAGTTGAAATGCACTTTGTTTCTTAAAATAGCTATATGTTGATGATAAATGTTTCTTAAAGTATCTACCAAAACAAATTCAATAAGTATGGCCGAACTTGTAAATAATCTAAACAGAATCAAATATTTAATATAACAATCCAATAATGAGGTAATTTAACTTGAAAAAATGCACCAAAGTACCCAATACAGCATGCTAAATGTATCTTTTAATTATCATAAATAATTCAACACTAGGGACAGGATAATATCAATATATTAGGAACGATCTCACCCGAAAAGAAAATGCTTGTCACTAGGTATAATAGAAATTAAGAAAAATACTTATCTGTATGTATACAGAGAACTGCAGTTTAGGTTGCAATACACGATCATAAATTACATGGACATTACACTTGGATTTATTGACAAAGTGCAAATTTGAACATCTATTGTGACAATAAAGATTTACATCAATTTTTATATGTAAAATTTGAGATATAGAACATGTCCTATTTCTCAAGGCCATTGACGTGAATTAAAAAGAATTTTTAGAACTTAAAGTGTTTAGTATTGGTAAACTGTTTAGAATATAGGCTGGTATGAGAAGAATTCTTTATTATTTATACATGCGTGCACAAACTAACACGTGCGTTTTGTGTATTGTTATGTTTTGAGTTGTCATTCTTCATATCCTAGTATCGCATTAATATGTTGCTACGCTCGCCTCTTGCTTTAGGATCGGCCTGGCAGGAGGAGAGGGACAAATGGCGCTAAGGGAAAATACATAAAAGACATCCGATCGATTTATCAGAAGATACCCGATTGTCAAGTTAAAACTTAGTAGCACGTCTAATTAAAACTATAAAAGTTTCGGAAGGTTGATGTGCGTCACCTTCAGCTCACCTTACCCTTGCTTCCCTGTGTGCGTTGGGAAAATAGAATGGAGCCTGTGCGGCTAACTCTCGGTTTTGGTGGGTCAGTAGGTCACTCAATAAACTGAAGTAGATGTCAAGGCGCCAGCTGCCTATGTAAGTAGGCCCATCCAATAGTCACTTATTCCGACAGCAGAAATAATCTTTTGCATGCACTAGGTATAACAATTCAGACATACACAGAAAATCATCAAAAACAAATTTATTTACTCTCACAACTGTTCCAGGAATAATTAGTCACAGATCGATCTAATCGAGATTGATGAACTGAGATTACATCACAAATCTATTTAAAACATTGAAATGCCAGTACAAATAAATCATTTTTAACAAAAAAAGAACATGTGGGTCGATCACCCGGTATATAAATCAAATATTAACAACTGTAAGAAAATCTATACTAATTGAGCTGATAATTGAATTGTTACATGAGCAAAAACGTACTAAAATTATTTGAGGCACGTAGTTAAAATATGCACTTGAAAACTAAATTTTAATCGCCTGTATTTACTTTATTCATAGTTTAAGTTTTTATTTATTTTAAAAAGAAAACACATTCAAAAGTAAGGTACACAGCTGCGAGGTGGTGGTTACAAGATCTTGTATTACATTAAAGCACCGGGAAGGCTCGACAGAATTCCACCTGTAGGTATGCAATACCTATGTATCTAACCATGAGATTTTCAAAATACAGTAGCCGAAATTAGTCAATCGATGGCTGTTCAGATTAAATTTAGCTAAAGAAAACAGTGACTTACATATATACTGAGTGGGCCACCGAAAACGAAGCAGATTGAATATCTCGAAGGAGAAAACTTTCTTGAAAAAACGGGAAAACAGGTCGATTTTTGATCCAAGGGGGACACCCTTCCATCATATCTTGAACTGTGATACGTCATTCCCCTCCCCTCCATCACTCTAACCATTACAATTTAAATAGGGAAAGTAGTATATACGATACATCATTGAAAAGGTAATTGTACGGAGAATTCAGCAAAGTGATTGTTGGTTGCGCTATTTTTGATTTTAGCGCCCTCTAGCGGAAAAAAAACGGTTACGTATTCCACAATGTGACACATCATTTCAAAGCTAATTTTATTAGCAACTAAATACGTAATATCTTTGACATTTATTTGTCATCATTCTCAAGTACAGACTGTCAGTGTCTTTTGTAAACTAATAAGTTCGTAGTTTCTAATATTAGAGCTCTGCAAGGTGTTTCGATTATTTAATTTTTTTTCAATTGTGCATTAAATTGCTAATAAAATTAGCTTTGAAATGATGTGTCACATTGTGAAATACGTAACCGTTTTTTTACCCGCTAGAGGGCGCTAAAATCAAAAATAGCGCAACCAACAATCACATTGCTGAATTCTCCGTACAATTACCTTTTCAATGATGTATCGTATTTAGTACTTTCCCTATTTAAATTGTAATGGTTAGAGTGATGGAGGGGAGGGGAATGACGTAACACAGTTGAAGATATGATGGAAGGGTGTCCCCCTTGGATCAAAAATCGACCTGTTTTTGCGTTTCTTCAAAAAAGTTTTCTCCTTCGAGATATTCAATCTGTTTCGTTTTCGGTGGCCCACTCTGTATATACATTTATACGTAAAACGTATATGCATATATGCATGCGTTTGAGATACACACATACATTAAGTGCCATTGCCGACAATCGAACGCACAGACACCGGTGTTTCGACCTATGAGGTCTTGTCAGTGTGCGTGGAGACTGTCGACAATATCTTTAAGACTTAAAAAGCTGCTTATGTCATTTTTTGCTTGTTAAATGTAGTGAGAGTATCACAGCGACATCTAACACCCGACATCTAACACCCATTCGATTGTCGGCAATGGCACTTAATGTATGTGTATATCTCAAACACATGCATATATGCATTTACGTTTTACCTATAAATATATATATGTAAGTCACAGTATTTATTTACTGCTTGATGTTAGTTTTAACATCCATATGTTTACACTATTCAATTTCGTTTTAAGTAAAACAGGTCTAAATACCAGTAAAGGAATCATAAATACAGCATAAAATTAAACGTTACCTATCCCTTGTAAGGGCAGGTACGTGATAAATTTGAATATTATTCACAAGAATTTACACGTAACAGAATCCAAATAGCACTTAAAGAACACGAAAAATTACTCATTTAAACTTAACTAGAAAAATTCACCAGTGCCTGAGTGAGACTTCACCATCCGATTTAGGATTCATCGAGCTGATTTAAGCATTAATTGAACACAGTGCTTAAACAGAATTACTAAATAAAATTTCTTTGGCTCACTGGGCATTCATTAACTGTTCAATTTAAATTTAACTTAATAGGTTTCTTAAATACAATAAGATATAAAAAAAACTTCTCTGTGAGGCCTTAATTCCTTCGGAACTGAAAATGTCTAGGGGTGGTTCCCTTTGTGCATCCACCGGAGCAATGGCTGGGGTTGCATTAAATCTTCGGGCTCGGGGTGGATGTGGAGAAAACCTTTATATTTCAAAAGCTCCAATTTAAATCCAAGATGTTCAAACAAAATGGCGGTAGCACATGTCTATTCGACATCTAGTGATGGCGTCACGAGGTAATTATCCCATCGGTCAATAAAAGCATGCCATCATAAAATTTAATTTTTTACTTCGTAAGTAGAAATTGAACTTTGAAGTAATTATTGAATCAAATACAACATCAACATACCTTTTTTATAAGCAATAATATAAATTATTTGCAAGTCTCATTTCTACTCATCTCAGTCTATGAGACATAGACATCAAGAAAAATGTATTGATTATGAATGTGCTAATAGATACAGTACAGAAATTCAAGTGTATCAGAGTAATTGTTTGTTTATATTCTTTGCTACCATATGGGCGTAAATTAGGCCTCATCACGTTTTTATTTTCATGAATGACTTAATCATTCTAAATTTAAATAGAAAGTTAACAACAATAAAAATTTTATTCAATCACAAAAATGTAATGCTGATTAATTCCACAACTTTTTCTAAAACATTCATGTTTCAGTGTACATCTCGACACACAATTAAATAAAGGAACACAACAGGAATTTAATTAGTTCTTTACATTGTTGATTACGCGACATTATATTGAATAATGTACGTAGACAAATATAAAATAGATGTTTTATTCTTATATATAGCCAAAATACAGTAATTTAAGTAATTTTATTTGCATTCTTAAGCTTAAAAAACTATATGTTGAAATATAATATAATCTGACTTATATAACATACCTGAATCTATTCAATTGTGTATGTAAAACATTAATTTATGCGTTTTCTGTAAATCAAAATGAAAGAAGCAGTATTTATATTCAATAATTTCACATACACCAATAAGCATATACAAATCAATGTACACAAGATTTTCTGTTCAAAATCTTTTCAATAAGACGAAATGAAACGATCGGTATTTACATTTAATAATATGATTTCACATATACTAATAAACACCTACAAATCAATGTATTAGTTGTAATAAAAAACAAAATTGACAATATTACAAAACGGCATCAAAACAGATCCGTACCTACGCAGACAAATCCGTAATCCAACAGATGGCCGCACAGACATTAGAATAAGTTAAAATGTAGAAAATTTAAACTCAACTTCAATTAACTTGCGAGATAATATACAGCTCGCTCCCAAAGCTAAATTAATTAAAATTTCTATACATAATATTAATGAATTCAACTAAAAGGAAGGGACACAGGGTAACAGGAAAACAAGGTGTAATAATTTATTAATGTCTTCAACTAAAAGAAAACAAGGTGTAACAATGTGGACTCATGACAGCACGGTAGTTTTAATCCAGTTGTTGTTGTTGTTGTTATGACAACTATGACAGATGACACCTTATATAATCACGTGGAATTCAGCTACAATTGTTGAATAATTCTAGTAAAATTTACTTTCTGTCATTAGTACCAACATTCTCACTACAGGTATTGCACATTATATTGTGAATTTATTGAACCATGTATTACAGTACTTTTCGATTAGGTATAACAGTTAGCCCTTTGTATCTTCTGGGAAGATGTTTAGTTTGTAGGAAACTCTTCAAATATTGTCAAGAGAACGGTGCAAGTGTTAGTTGTGTGAGAAGGTTTATTATATGTAATTCAATAGTGATATCATAGAGTTATGATATGTAAATAGAAATAAACAGGAGTTGGTAAAATAAGGAAAAAAAGAATGTTGAGTGAAAGGCTTATTTAATGGGCAACTAAATGTTACCGAACGAAACACTATCAAAAATATATAAATTCCTGACACTTAAAACCTATATGGAAGTATAACTTTTTTAAATATTAACCACCTTGAAATTAGAAGATATATCGTGCAGCATACAAAGTCCATCCATAAAGACGATTTTGGCCGGTTCTCATATACAGTGTGCACGCGGTCTGCCTGCGGATGAATATACTAGACAAGCTGGTCGACTATAAGTGGGAGAATAAGAGGGTAGCCCCTGTTACTAACATTAGAGCTACGTTAAAGTCGACACCGCAGATATCGTTACTTCGTTAGTCCGTGAAAATTGCTACTGTTACTGTTAATAACAAATCCTTTAACCATGAATAAAGTCATTTACTGTGCTGCTTTAGAGAAGGTGGAAATAATATTAATCAATAAAAAATCACTACCTGGATAATTTATAAGTAGAAACTTGTTGAAGCATCAAATAATCGCAGTAAACAATTTTGGTAACGGATTTTATCACACCTTCCCAAATTGTATGAGTAAATAAAAGAAATTATCATCAATTCTAAAAACTTAAAAATAATTATTTTTTTCTTAAAATATCAAAGATAAGAAATATAGCTGATATAAAAAACGAAAATGTAACAATAGCAAAACTCTTATTAAGATCAAAAATAAATAATTCAGTAGTATTGTAAAATAGAAAAGGAAACAAACTAAAATTCTGAAAGAAGACAATAAATTTGTATGAAATTAAACAAAATGTTTCAGTGAGATAAACTAAAAACGCAGAAACAATGAATTTAATTGGAAGTTAAGGGTAGGGACTTACGCCGATTCTGGACCCACCACCCCCACTCCAACTACCCCCCCCCCCACCCCCTCCCCGCAAGATAGGTAGAACCCTCTACCAACCCAACTGATATGGCGCACCCTCGCGGCCGCCAACCCAACTAAAAATTGCAGATTACCTGATTACCAACCCAACTAAAAATGGCAGATTTCATCATTACCAACCCAACTAAAAATGGCAGATTTCATCATTACCAACCCAACTGATGTGGCGCCCCCTCGCGGTCGCCAACCCAACTAAAAATTGCAGATTTCATCATTACCAACCCAACTAAAAATTGCAGATTTCATCATTACCAACCCAACTGATGTGGCGCCCCCTCGTGGTCGCCAGACCAAAATTGCAGATTTCATCATTACCAACCCAAATACCATGGACGCCCTCTGACAGCCACTAACCAAACTAAGAAATGGTATCTCCCATCACTACCAACGTAACTAATGCAGCATCCTCTCAGGGTCACTAGCCAAACTAAGGTGACGTCAGACAAAATGGCGGACCATCAAGATGGTCTTTGCTTCTAGAGAATTCCTGAATAAATTACCAGGCTTGCTATCGCGCTTCTCAATGTACTTCAAACAGGTCTAAACATGTTTCCAGCGGAAACCACAACGGCTGTCTGCTTCTGTGATAGCCGCATGCTTGAAATGTATATCTTACTTATAAAATAAAATAAAAGAAACAATATATTTTTTAAGTAAAACAATTTATTTATTATTATTTATAAATTAACAATATTATTTTAAATTAACAATATCTACAAGCTTCATAACTTCAAAGTCATAGTAAAGCGAATTATAACTAATATGTAGCACTTCCATCATAAGGAAAGCGTTAAATGAATTACAATGATCAACAAGTAATTTTGATACATTCGTATATAAATCTCCAGTTAATGCCATGCAGGCGGTTAAGATCATTTTATAAAATGTTATGAAATTACTATTTACTAAAAATTCTAATTTACTCTTAATGAGCAGTCGCAAATTAAACAAATTGCTATAGGTATCGGAGGACAATACCAGTTGCTGATTGCGACTGCTTAATACAATTACACTAGTATCTCTAAATGTTGACGTTCGAATTTGATGATTCGGACTGCAACCTTCCGTCTTACAAAATTCTTCCCACTCGTCCAATGTGAAGAATACACAGCTTGCAGGCGATCGAATCTGGATGATGGGCACGAATCCAGCCGCCGGACTAAGGCCGATATTCACCCATTTCGAACCGCATTTGTTGAGGAAGTATGATGACTGCCCAATCAGTTGCCTTTCCTTAACGATATTATCGTCAATCATTTTAAGCGAATCGCCAATAAATTCATTATAAGGTTCTGAAAATAATTAAAAAATATATAGATATAAGTTTATGTACATAATAATTTTGTATTCTTACTAGTTTCCATTTTAATCTTAGAGGTTAAAAAGAATATGTGTGAACTCGAATGCAAACAAACTAATACTGATTTAGTGGGAGAAAATTACAGTGAGAAGCAAACAAAAAAGGGTGGGGGTACTTACCCAATTTGAAGCGGTAGAGCAGCTGCACCCGAGGCATGTGCAGCGACCATCTAAGGAGCTGGTGAGTCGATTTTATAATGCCCCCAGGCGAGAGTATGAACGCCATCCTCATTAACCCTGCGTTTATCATCGTGAGGTGATAGGCTCAATTTATTTTGCTTGACGGTATAAATCTCATGTAGTTTAATTTGAAAAAGATTTTGCTCTCTTAATAAAATATCATTATTTAATAAACAGTGTTTGTAATCTGCCAGACTAATCTCATCCCGGACAACGTTCTTTTTAACACCCTTAGCTTTTTAATCTCCCTACCCTCAACCTCTAAGGCATACATTTTTGCACGCAATCCGACAAATTCACTCATTATATTACCCGCATTTTCGTCTTTAAATAAACCTAAAACAGCCTTGTTTTGAGGTGCTATGTTGTAGACATTATTGGCCGAAAAGTTCGATGTATCGAATTTTGATATATTTTTTTCATGTCGCTGTATATATCATCTGTCTCTACTTTTAGGATAAAACTGTCCGTATCCATATAACACAGACGGACCTTTTCAGCATACACGCGTCTCAAGAAATTGTGGAAAAAGTCATACATCAGGTGCTTTGATAGCTCCAAGACGGAGAAGCCGATATAAATAGGTTTATTATATACAACTTTCAGCTTCCCCATCTGGACAGCCACAAAGTTTTCGGAAAAAATACTAATACTTTTAAAATTCGGTTTCGCGATTAAACTACCAGCCCCGCGACTTTTGCCATGGTCCTCCCAACGTGTGACCAATTTGACTTCTACTCGCTTGTCAACATTCTCCATGGTTTTACCATATACGGAGTTGTTCATAAGCTTGTAGAAGTCCTTTTCAAAATCGTTCCTAGCATGCTGACGTAGGCTGGTGTTTAGGTGGATATAAGTTTGAAGCCAGTTTGACTGGTTGAATTTTAAAACGCGGTGAATTTTGGTGATTTTAAGGCCGAAATGTAATGCCTGCTTTAATGTTTGATAGTGTATGACATATTTCTCTTTGTTCTGTAAATTCGCGATCAACTTTTTATACTGAAATTTAGATGTGGGAGGCACCATGTTTTCGGGAAGAAAAGGTAGGTCGTTATGCTCATCGTGCAAAGTTACAGGATACGTGACATCTACCTCCAAAAAATAGCCAATCGGCGAATCATCAGCGACCCCAGATATATTTAGATTGTCAATTTCATCCTGACTAGCGAAACTGAACCCACCGAATGGTAGATACTGCGACATTGCCCACCCGTACAAATTGTTCGCGTCCCAATAAGCTAAATACGAGCTAGGAGCACTCGCATCATAATTAGGCATATATTTATTATTTGCTGTAGCGTGCCGCAATGATACCTGACACAACGCACCCCTGATACTCTGCTTAACAAAATGATGCATGTCGATGTCTATGAGTAGCTCCAGCTCAATTTTGGTATGCTTCAACATAGCATCCCAAGACAAGCCCGGGCTGGTGTAATATTGAGCCGGATCCAGACTGTATGTATCCCGACAAATTTTCCTGAAATTTTCAAAAATATCTGCCAAAAGTAAAACGTCTGATTTTAAATATAAGTTTGAGTACTCTAATAAATTTTGACATCCAAACGTATTCCATACAGTTTGCGCATGTTGATATTCAACATCCGAAATATCAACATTCGTTAATGAATTAAAAAAATCGCGTTTTGCCGGTAAGGTCGATTCGTTCAATCGCCCAAAGGTATCTATGTATTGATAGGGGAATACACCCTTCTTTCTAATTAAATGGAAATGTGAATCTAGTGGAAACGCCCGCCTAACATTGACAAAGTCTTGCGGGCTCAAATTTTGTGCAAGCTTATCGATAGAAGACGCCATGAATCGAGAACTATCTAAAAACCGTAGTTTTATATAAACATTTTTTTTCTCGCCCGATTTTTTATCTGTGTAGTCACCGACCAAAACTTTCGCGCTGAAACTGATACATCTTTCTTTATTAATAGGAATTACGTCAATATCTAAATTTTGTTGTGCCAAATCTCTTAAAAATAGATGGCTATCATACCCGCTCAAATTGTGAAAATAGATAGGGACAAATTTCGGAATTTTGAAGTTTAGATTACAATTAGAATGAGCGGCCCCTCGAAACGCTCCCGTAATGTGGCAGTGATCTCTCACTCTATCTCCGTTGAGAGACAGCTCACAAATGTGGCAAATCACGGCCTCATTATATAATTTTCGCTCGCTATTATTTAAAGTTTTCATCGGCACGATAGTCTTCAAATAGTTTTCATAGATTAGCTTAACATCTTCTATCAATTTTTGGACAAACACCGTAGAGCAATCTAAACCGGCATACGTGACAAATTTATTCAACTTGGCATCAAACGAACATACAATTTGATATGCAAAACTATAAGGAACATGCTTGAATGTTTTATTCGTATACGAACTAGCTGGATCACGGCTGCATGTGTGAATTGGTTGGAGAATACTTTCAAAATCCGCATAAACGACGAACGGAACGGACATTTTCTTATGATGACTATCGAAACGTAAAATATTTTCGGGCAGCATATCTCCAAATTTTGTTTTACGCGCGTCGGTTGAGGGTAGTACCGTATACACATGGCTGCAATCGTGTTGTTGATGGGCGTTTAATTTTTCGATGGTGCTCACAGATGTGAGCTTCATGACCATGGTTATTGATTTGAGATGAGACTAGCCTGGACAGATTTTTAATTAAAACATAATGTGATCTTTTTCCATCATCAATTAAGAATAAATTGATGTGGATATCTTTTCTGTTTTTAGTGAAATGAATTGGCCCCACCACCTCATGATTTTTTGTTTCATCATTAATAGCCAAACCGTAAACGTTAATACTTAAATTGTTCATATTCTCAATTTTTGAAATATCTTTAATTTTAACCGGGAATTGAATACCCTCTAAATTTAGGATGCTGGAGTAATGAGGGTAACTACTAACTCTATCTACATGCATGTTTGCCGGGTGGAGTGCTGCTACAATCAACCAACCCAGGCACGCATCATCCGAGTTCTGAATATTGATGCATGTTTTTTGTTTCGAATAGAGGGTGGTAGTTCCAAATAAGATGATCCCCCAAGAGGTTGGTAGCTGTTGATGTTAACCTCTAAATGCGAGACCATCTTAAGTGTCCAATTGCCCCCCCTATCCGCAAACTCTTCAGCTTTCGATTTTATGATGGCAGCAGCCTGATCAAAAACATCCTCTAAGTCTGAAGACTCGGTGACAATGACGTACCGAGTATTGAAGGACTTTAAGTCGACTATTTCCTCATCAGCTACGGTTTTAGCATAATGAGCAAATAGCTCTAACTGTACCTTAATACCCGATGCAACCTTGGCCAGAACATCGTTAATCAGGCTACACACTTTCATTTTCAAGTTCGATAAAAAATTTGTGATGTCAGCACTCTCATCACCTAAAATTTTGTAACTCGCGACCCGATTTTTAAATGAGGAATTAATTTTGAACACTCCATCCGGCAGCATAAATGTATTGTTATTCAAATGCTGCTGTGTGCGAAGATGCCCCCTATATAGAGCATTATTAGGGAACATCAACCCACAACAGCTTCTCTGAGGCGCATCTCGACTGGTAGATGGCGCAACATCCACAGGTCTATTAGAACTTGTGGATGGCGTAGCATCTACTTTGGCCACCTTCTTAGGTGGTCCAGCAACATGCTCACATGTATCCACACCCCCACCGCAAGTCTCACATTGAAAATTGCGGTGAACTGTGTTTACATGCCGCTTCAAACTATCCCGCCGGCTGAAGGACTTGCCACATATGATGCAATTCATTCTATGAAAAAGCGAATTAAAAATAATTAATATAATAAATTTAAAAGAATAGAAAGCTATTGAAACCTAATTTTTTAATATATCTAAATTGCTAATTTATTTGACTGATTCGCTAGCCTTATGATTGAGAAAAACAATTTTTAAAAGTCCTATAAAATTTTAGAGTGGTAGAAAAACTATGATCCGCGTATATTTAACTAAAAATACCCGTACTATTCAGAATTTATTTAAATTATTTAAGAAAATCTCTTTAAAGAACTGTATAAAATAATCAACTTAATAATATAAATTTACGTACCTAAAAATTAAAAAAACGATATAAAGAAGCGACTAAATACAAATAAAATACTTTGAAGCACCCTGGATTAATTGTATATAAAAATAATATTCAATAAAATATTCAATAAAATTTACACCATTAAATTATTAAAAGTAACCTTATAATTGATAAAAACAATTTTTAAAAAGTCCTATAAAATTTTAGAGTGGTATAAAAACTAATGAAAACTATGATCCGCATATATTTAACTAAAAATACTTGTATTATTCAGAATTTATTGATAAAACCCTTTAAAACCTTATAAAATAATCAATTTAATAATATAAATTCACGCACCTAAAAATTAAAAAAAAACAATATAAAGAAGCTACTAAATACATATAAAATACTTTGAACCACCCTGGATTATTTGTATATAAAAATAATATTCAATAAAATTTACACAATTAAATTATTAAAAATAACTTTATAATTGAGAAAAAACAATTTTTAAAAAGTCCTATAAAATTTTAGAGTGGTAGAAAAAATAATGAAAACTATGATCCGCGTATATTTAACTAAAAATACCCGTATTATTCAGAATTTATTTAAATTATTTAAGAAAATCTCTTTAAAGAACTGTATAAAATAATCAACTTAATTATATAAATTTACGCACCTAAACATTAAAAAACTATTTAAAGAAAGCACTAAATGCATATAAAATACTTTGAAGCGTCCTGGATTAATTGTATATAAAAATGATATTCAATAAAATATTAATAAAATATACACCATTAAATTATTTAAAAATAACCTTATAATTGGCAAAACAATTTTTAAAAAGTCCTATAAAATTTTAAAACTAATGAAAAATATTGTGAGTTAATATTATATAAATTAGGCTTTCTAAATACCTTGTAGTAAAACACAAACAAGCGCTAAAAAACGACCTTAACTCTTCGAAGACACTGATTATAATAAAATTAAAGATGCCGATCTACGTATATATAGATACTCATCCGTGACGTATACATCCATCTGCGTTAGATTCCCACGCAAATGGGGTGATGTATAAAGAGAAAACCCTTTTTACCACACGCATACATATATGCGTGTGAACGGAGGCAATTAGCAGCGGCCACATTCCGGTCCCACGGTCGGGCTGTGTGTTTGTTCTAAGGAATGTACTTACATTTTTTACCGTCGCATACCTGCATCGAATGGATGCCGTCTGGGTGACCCTTTTTTGGGGCAGGTGATGGTTTGTTTTATATATTATGCGCTTTAAGCTAGCATATATATACAGAGTAGTGTTAGAAAAGGGTTATAATAGAAACATAGTAGATAGAATAAAATTTAAACTAGAGAAGAAAAGATTAATTAGTAATAAGACTACCCTAAATTCAATAAAACATAAAAAAATATTGTAAATTCACTTTCAATAAAATTTTTGCCCTTAAATACTGATAAATAGTGGGCTATCTGTTGTAAATGGAAATTAATAATAATTTTTGTCTTAAATAGTAGGCTTATTAGCTATAGGCGTATATTTATACGATTATATAAAGTGGGAAAATAGGATGTGCACATATACACATTTTTTAATTAATAATAATAATGTACATTACATATATTTATTTATAAAATTATATATAGTGTAATACGAATTACCTAATCATATTTTTTTATATTATACATTTTTATATATTTATTTTAGCAATATTTATCACCAACGCATACATCCCTAAATTGGATTTGATTTTTTCAATTTCGGATATAAACATCATAATTCTAATGCTCAACAAGTCTTTCTTATGTCTAAGAGCCCTCCGCCTGCTTTCGGAAATTGCCGCAAATGCCAACAAATTGACGAACAGCCTCATAGCTTTTTATTTATACGTACATATATTGTGAATTATTACACTAATTATAAAACAAAATTAATTATAGATAGACAAACATTATACAGGTATATTGCAAACATGTAATGCTAAGATAATCAGAGTGATATATACATACATGTAAAGAAATTTATAGTTTATTCAATCTCTTATTAAAAGAGTTAACTTTTTTGACAAAACACTATACATACGACATACTATACATATGAATTAAGTATTTTTTCATTAAACTGTATTATCATACCCTCTTCCGAAGCCGATGCGTCACCATTTATCTTAGGGATATAATCACGGACAATCAAGATGGTCTTTGCTTCTAGAGAATTCCTGAATAAATTACCCGGCTTGCTATCGCGCTTCTCAATGTACTTCAAACAGGTCTAAACATGGTTCCAGCGGAAACCGAGTTCTGTACCTGTTCAGAACCGGTTCAGAAGCGGTTCTGAACTGAACCGGTTGTGCTAGAACCGGTTCAGAACCCTAAGATAAATGGTGACGCATCGGCTTCGGAAGAGGGTATGATAATACAGTTTAATGAAAAAATACTTAATTC
The DNA here is from genome assembly GCA_963170755.1 of Amphimallon solstitiale. Lineage (NCBI taxonomy): Eukaryota > Metazoa > Arthropoda > Insecta > Coleoptera > Scarabaeidae > Amphimallon > Amphimallon solstitiale. Next base: position 2,391,423 of record OY720678.1, read on the forward strand.
ATATGTATAGTATGTCGTATGTATAGTGTTTTGTCAAAAAAGTTAACTCTTTTAATAAGAGATTGAATAAACTATAAATTTCTTTACATGTATGTATATATCACTCTGATTATCTTAGCATTACATGTTTGCAATATACCTGTATAATGTTTGTCTATCTATAATTAATTTTGTTTTATAATTAGTGTAATAATTCACAATATATGTACGTATAAATAAAAAGCTATGAGGCTGTTCGTCAATTTGTTGGCATTTGCGGCAATTTCCGAAAGCAGGCGGAAGGCTCTTAGACATAAGAAAGACTTGTTGAGCATTAGAATTATGATGTTTATATCCGAAATTGAAAAAATCAAATCCAATTTAGGGATGTATGCGTTGGTGATAAATATTGCTAAAATAAATATATAAAAATGTATAATATAAAAAAAATATGATTAGGTAATTCGTATTACACTATATATAATTTTATAAATAAATATATGTAATGTACATTATTATTATTAATTAAAAAATGTGTATATGTGCACATCCTATTTTCCCACTTTATATAATCGTATAAATATACGCCTATAGCTAATAAGCCTACTATTTAAGACAAAAATTATTATTAATTTCCATTTACAACAGATAGCCCACTATTTATCAGTATTTAAGGGCAAAAATTTTATTGAAAGTGAATTTACAATATTTTTTTATGTTTTATTGAATTTAGGGTAGTCTTATTACTAATTAATCTTTTCTTCTCTACTTTAAATTTTATTCTATCTACTATGTTTCTATTATAACCCTTTTCTAACACTACTCTGTATATATATGCTAGCTTAAAGCGCATAATATATAAAACAAACCATCACCTGCCCCAAAAAAGGGTCACCCAGACGGCATCCATTCGATGCAGATATGCGACGGTAAAAAATGTAAGTACATTCCTTAGAACAAACACACAGCCCGACCGTGGGACCGGAATGTGGCCGCTGCTAATTGCCTCCGTTCACACGCATATATGTATGCGTGTGGTAAAAAGGGTTTTCTCTTTATACATCACCCCATTTGCGTGGGAATCTAACGCAGATGGATGTATACGTCACGGATGAGTATCTATATATACGTAGATCGGCATCTTTAATTTTATTATAATCAGTGTCTTCGAAGAGTTAAGGTCGTTTTTTAGCGCTTGTTTGTGTTTTACTACAAGGTATTTAGAAAGCCTAATTTATATAATATTAACTCACAATATTTTTCATTAGTTTTAAAATTTTATAGGACTTTTTAAAAATTGTTTTGCCAATTATAAGGTTATTTTTAAATAATTTAATGGTGTATATTTTATTAATATTTTATTGAATATCATTTTTATATACAATTAATCCAGGACGCTTCAAAGTATTTTATATGCATTTAGTGCTTTCTTTAAATAGTTTTTTAATGTTTAGGTGCGTAAATTTATATAATTAAGTTGATTATTTTATACAGTTCTTTAAAGAGATTTTCTTAAATAATTTAAATAAATTCTGAATAATACGGGTATTTTTAGTTAAATATACGCGGATCATAGTTTTCATTATTTTTTCTACCACTCTAAAATTTTATAGGACTTTTTAAAAATTGTTTTTTCTCAATTATAAAGTTATTTTTAATAATTTAATGGTGTAAATTTTATTGAATATTATTTTTATATACAAATAATCCAGGGTGGTTCAAAGTATTTTATATGTATTTAGTAGCTTCTTTATATTGTTTTTTTTAATTTTTAGGTGCGTGAATTTATATTATTAAATTGATTATTTTATAAGGTTTTAAAGGGTTTTATCAATAAATTCTGAATAATACAAGTATTTTTAGTTAAATATATGCGGATCATAGTTTTCATTAGTTTTTATACCACTCTAAAATTTTATAGGACTTTTTAAAAATGGTTTTTATCAATTATAAGGTTATTTTTAATAATTTAATGGTGTAAATTTTATTGAATATTTTATTGAATATTATTTTTATATACAATTAATCCAGGGTGCTTCAAAGTATTTTATTTGTATTTAGTAGCTTCTTTATATCGTTTTTTTAATTTTTAGGTACGTAAATTTATATTATTAAGTTGATTATTTTATACAGTTCTTTAAAGAGATTTTCTTAAATAATTTAAATAAATTCTGAATAGTACGGGTATTTTTAGTTAAATATACGCGGATCATAGTTTTTCTACCACTCTAAAATTTTATAGGACTTTTAAAAATTGTTTTTCTCAATCATAAGGCTAGCGAATCAGTCAAATAAATTAGCAATTTAGATATATTAAAAAATTAGGTTTCAATAGCTTTCTATTCTTTTAAATTTATTATATTAATTATTTTTAATTCGCTTTTTCATAGAATGAATTGCATCATATGTGGCAAGTCCTTCAGCCGGCGGGATAGTTTGAAGCGGCATGTAAACACAGTTCACCGCAATTTTCAATGTGAGACTTGCGGTGGGGGTGTGGATACATGTGAGCATGTTGCTGGACCACCTAAGAAGGTGGCCAAAGTAGATGCTACGCCATCCACAAGTTCTAATAGACCTGTGGATGTTGCGCCATCTACCAGTCGAGATGCGCCTCAGAGAAGCTGTTGTGGGTTGATGTTCCCTAATAATGCTCTATATAGGGGGCATCTTCGCACACAGCAGCATTTGAATAACAATACATTTATGCTGCCGGATGGAGTGTTCAAAATTAATTCCTCATTTAAAAATCGGGTCGCGAGTTACAAAATTTTAGGTGATGAGAGTGCTCACATCACAAATTTTTTATCGAACTTGAAAATGAAAGTGTGCAGCCTGATTAACGATGTTCTGGCCAAGGTTGTATCGGGTATTAAGGTACAGTTAGAGCTATTTGCTCATTATGCTAAAACCCTAGCTGATGAGGAAATAGTCGACTTAAAGTCCTTCAATACTCGGTACGTCATTGTCACCGAGTCTTCAGACTTAGAGGATGTTTTTGATCAGGCTGCTGCCATCATAAAATCGAAAGCTGAAGAGTTTGCGGATAGGGGGGGCAATTGGACACTTAAGATGGTCTCGCATTTAGAGGTTAACATCAACAGCTACCAACCTCTTGGGGGATCATCTTATTTGGAACTACCACCCTCTATTCGAAACAAAAAAGCATGCATCAATATTCAGAACTCGGATGATGCGTGCCTGGGTTGGTTGATTGTAGCAGCACTCCACCCGGCAAACATGCATGTAGATAGAGTTAGTAGTTACCCTCATTACTCCAGCATCCTAAATTTAGAGGGTATTCAATTCCCGGTTAAAATTAAAGATATTTCAAAAATTGAGAATATGAACAATTTAAGTATTAACGTTTACGGTTTGGCTATTAATGATGAAACAAAAAATCATGAGGTGGTGGGGCCAATTCATTTCACTAAAAACAGAAAAGATATCCACATCAATTTACTCTTAATTGATGATGGAAAAAGATCACATTATGTTTTAATTAAAAATCTGTCCAGGCTAGTCTCATCTCAAATCAATAACCATGGTCATGAAGCTCACATCTGTGATGGGTGTTTAATTAATTTCAGCACCATCGAAAAATTAAACGCCCATCAACAACACGATTGCAGCCATGTGTATACGGTACTACCCTCAACTGACGCGCGTAAAACAAAATTTGGAGATATGCTGCCCGAAAATATTTTACGTTTCGATAGTCATCATAAGAAAATGTCCGTTCCGTTCGTCGTTTATGCGGATTTTGAAAGTATTCTCCAACCAATTCACACATGCAGCCGTGATCCAGCTAGTTCGTATACGAATAAAACATTCAAGCATGTTCCTTATAGTTTTGCATATCAAATTGTATGTTCGTTTGATGCCAAGTTGAATAAATTTGTCACGTATGCCGGTTTAGATTGCTCAACGGTGTTTGTCCAAAAATTGATAGAAGATGTTAAGCTAATCTATGAAAACTATTTGAAGACTATCGTGCCGATGAAAACTTTAAATAATAGCGAGCGAAAATTATATAATGAGGCCGTGATTTGCCACATTTGTGAGCTGTCTCTCAACGGAGATAGAGTGAGAGATCACTGCCACATTACGGGAGCGTTTCGAGGGGCCGCTCATTCTAATTGTAATCTAAACTTCAAAATTCCGAAATTTGTCCCAATCTATTTTCACAATTTGAGCGGGTATGATAGCCATCTATTTTTAAGAGATTTGGCACAACAAAATTTAGATATTGACGTAATTCCTATTAATAAAGAAAGATGTATCAGTTTCAGCGCGAAAGTTTTGGTCGGTGACTACACAGATAAAAAATCGGGCGAGAAAAAAAATGTTTATATAAAACTACGGTTTTTAGATAGTTCTCGATTCATGGCGTCTTCTATCGATAAGCTTGCACAAAATTTGAGCCCGCAAGACTTTGTCAATGTTAGGCGGGCGTTTCCACTAGATTCACATTTCCATTTAATTAGAAAGAAGGGTGTATTCCCCTATTAATACATAGATACCTTTGGGCGATTGAACGAATCGACCTTACCGGCAAAACGCGATTTTTTTAATTCATTAACGAATGTTGATATTTCGGATGTTGAATATCAACATGCGCAAACTGTATGGAATACGTTTGGATGTCAAAATTTATTAGAGTACTCAAACTTATATTTAAAATCAGACGTTTTACTTTTGGCAGATATTTTTGAAAATTTCAGGAAAATTTGTCGGGATACATACAGTCTGGATCCGGCTCAATATTACACCAGCCCGGGCTTGTCTTGGGATGCTATGTTGAAGCATACCAAAATTGAGCTGGAGCTACTCATAGACATCGACATGCATCATTTTGTTAAGCAGAGTATCAGGGGTGCGTTGTGTCAGGTATCATTGCGGCACGCTACAGCAAATAATAAATATATGCCTAATTATGATGCGAGTGCTCCTAGCTCGTATTTAGCTTATTGGGACGCGAACAATTTGTACGGGTGGGCAATGTCGCAGTATCTACCATTCGGTGGGTTCAGTTGGGCTAGTCAGGATGAAATTGACAATCTAAATATATCTGGGGTCGCTGATGATTCGCCGATTGGCTATTTTTTGGAGGTAGATGTCACGTATCCTGTAACTTTGCACGATGAGCATAACGACCTACCTTTTCTTCCCGAAAACATGGTGCCTCCCACATCTAAATTTCAGTATAAAAAGTTGATCGCGAATTTACAGAACAAAGAGAAATATGTCATACACTATCAAACATTAAAGCAGGCATTACATTTCGGCCTTAAAATCACCAAAATTCACCGCGTTTTAAAATTCAACCAGTCAAACTGGCTTCAAACTTATATCCACCTAAACACCAGCCTACGTCAGCATGCTAGGAACGATTTTGAAAAGGACTTCTACAAGCTTATGAACAACTCCGTATATGGTAAAACCATGGAGAATGTTGACAAGCGAGTAGAAGTCAAATTGGTCACACGTTGGGAGGACCATGGCAAAAGTCGCGGGGCTGGTAGTTTAATCGCGAAACCGAATTTTAAAAGTATTAGTATTTTTTCCGAAAACTTTGTGGCTGTCCAGATGGGGAAGCTGAAAGTTGTATATAATAAACCTATTTATATCGGCTTCTCCGTCTTGGAGCTATCAAAGCACCTGATGTATGACTTTTTCCACAATTTCTTGAGACGCGTGTATGCTGAAAAGGTCCGTCTGTGTTATATGGATACGGACAGTTTTATCTTAAAATTAGAGACAGATGATATATATAGCGACATGAAAAAAAATATATCAAAATTCGATACATCGAACTTTTCGGCCAATAATGTCTACAACATAGCACCTCAAAACAAGGCTGTTTTAGGTTTATTTAAAGACGAAAATGCGGGTAATATAATGAGTGAATTTGTCGGATTGCGTGCAAAAATGTATGCCTTAGAGGTTGAGGGTAGGGAGATTAAAAAGGCTAAGGGTGTTAAAAAGAACGTTGTCCGCGATGAGATTAGTCTGGCAGATTACAAACACTGTTTATTAAATAATGATATTTTATTAAGAGAGCAAAATCTTTTTCAAATTAAACTACATGAGATTTATACCGTCAAGCAAAATAAATTGAGCCTATCACCTCACGATGATAAACGCAGGGTTAATGAGGATGGCGTTCATACTCTCGCCTGAGGGCATTATAAAATCGACTCACCAGCTCCTTAGATGGTCGCTGCACATGCCTCGGGTGCAGCTGCTCTACCGCTTCAAATTGGGTAAGTACCCCCACCCTTTTTTGTTTGCTTCTCACTGTAATTTTCTCCCACTAAATCAGTATTAGTTTGTTTGCATTCGAGTTCACACATATTCTTTTTAGCCTCTAAGATTAAAATGGAAGCTAGTAAGAATACAAAATTATTATGTACATAAACTTATATCTATATATTTTTTAATTATTTTCAGAACCTTATAATGAATTTATTGGCGATTCGCTTAAAATGATTGACGATAATATCGTTAAGGAAAAGCAACTGATTGGGCAGTCATCATACTTCCTCAACAAATGCGGTTCGAAATGGGTGAATATCGGCCTTAGTCCGGCGGCTGGATTCGTGCCCATCATCCAGATTCGATCGCCTGCAAGCTGTGTATTCTTCACATTGGACGAGTGGGAAGAATTTTGTAAGACGGAAGGTTGCAGTCCGAATCATCAAATTCGAACGTCAACATTTAGAGATACTAGTGTAATTGTATTAAGCAGTCGCAATCAGCAACTGGTATTGTCCTCCGATACCTATAGCAATTTGTTTAATTTGCGACTGCTCATTAAGAGTAAATTAGAATTTTTAGTAAATAGTAATTTCATAACATTTTATAAAATGATCTTAACCGCCTGCATGGCATTAACTGGAGATTTATATACGAATGTATCAAAATTACTTGTTGATCATTGTAATTCATTTAACGCTTTCCTTATGATGGAAGTGCTACATATTAGTTATAATTCGCTTTACTATGACTTTGAAGTTATGAAGCTTGTAGATATTGTTAATTTAAAATAATATTGTTAATTTATAAATAATAATAAATAAATTGTTTTTCTTAAAAAATATATTGTTTGTTTTATTTTATTTTATAAGTAAGATATACATTTCAAGCATGCGGCTATCACAGAAGCAGACAGCCGTTGTGGTTTCCGCTGGAAACATGTTTAGACCTGTTTGAAGTACATTGAGAAGCGCGATAGCAAGCCTGGTAATTTATTCAGGAATTCTCTAGAAGCAAAGACCATCTTGATGGTCCGCCATTTTGTCTGACGTCACCTTAGTTTGGCTAGTGACCCTGAGAGGATGCTGCATTAGTTAGGTTGGTAGTGATGGGAGATACCATTTCTTAGTTTGGTTAGTGGCTGTCAGAGGGCGTCCATGGTATTTGGGTTGGTAATGATGAAATCTGCAATTTTGGTCTGGCGACCACGAGGGGGCGCCACATCAGTTGGGTTGGTAATGATGAAATCTGCAATTTTTAGTTGGGTTGGTAATGATGAAATCTGCAATTTTTAGTTGGGTTGGCGACCGCGAGGGGGCGCCACATCAGTTGGGTTGGTAATGATGAAATCTGCCATTTTTAGTTGGGTTGGTAATGATGAAATCTGCCATTTTTAGTTGGGTTGGTAATCATGTAATCTGCAATGTTTAGTTGGGTTGGCGGCCGCGAGGGGGCGCCATATCAGTTGGGTTGGTAGAGGGTTCTACCTATCTTGCGGGGAGGGGGGTGGGTGGGGGGTAGTAGGAGTGGGGGGTGGTGGGTCCAGAATCGGCGTAAGTCCCCTACTGTTAAGAATGAAATTATTAAAGAAAAATGAATTTCTACAAGTACTTAATTATTTATTAAATGCTTAGGCCTCCCTCTTGAGTTGAGCAGTAACCCAGCTGATTATAAAAATTTCGACGGATTCGAAAATTCAATAATTTTGGCACGTAATTGTTCTACATTAGATGGACGAATCGCGATTTAAAATTGTGCTTGCAGGTGACTAGACATCGACCCGACCGTTAACAAAATTCAAATGAAATGCGCAAGTACAGCTGCTATCCTAAACGCGAGTCAGTCAGCCTGAGTACACTCGACCAATAAAACAGTTTGTATAATGCTTTCTCGTACTAACTCATACAAACTCTCGGTGTCGTCGTTTTATCACACAGTAAATACACCCGCAGCTTGCCGGTAAGCACTTGGTATAGAAATTCATTTATAGAAGACAGCATCCCAAGTTGGGCAACAGAAGAAACCTTACCATACCAAATCAAGCTGAAAATACGAGAAAAGGTAATAAATATAATTATATGCATATAATTTAGAAAGAAAATTGATTAAAGAGCTCATTAATAGTTATTTACGAACCAAGTGCGGAAAGATTATTTTCCCGCACGAGCGCACTTTGAAAGCACGAGCGACCCCAAGAAGCGAGTGCTTTTAATTGCGCTAATGATGTCTTCACGCAAGTGGTTTGTACAATATTTTTTATACGAACATTAAATTAAAAAAATATTATTGATTAATGTCATTAGTATCATACCTAACCCAAAATAGATTACCTAATTAATTT